>JADRCH010000029.1:11460713-11473677 GCA_019843965.1 Rhynchomys soricoides
ATGACCAATAGAAGATGGTAACTCCACTTAAATAGTAGTATAAAATCATAAAGAATACCATTTTAATTTAATTTAGTCTTTAAATCTAACTTCTGGTGGAGGTGTATATGAGCCAGAGTGATAGATGAAATGGAAGTGAATCTGGATGTTAAACAGTCACAGATGTGCTGAGAGCATATGAAGATCTCAAAACTCACCAAATAATGCTCTTAAAGGCATGTTTCAATATTCATGTCTGGAAGTGAGATTGTGTTTCTGTTCGGTGAAGGAACTGTCTTTCCAAACACACTTATGGCCTATTTGTGGGCACAACAATACCTGAGATTTTATCTTACATAATCCAGAAACAATGTAGGTAAGGGCATAAATGTAACAAAGTGTCCATAGCAGATGAGTTGTGAAGCCAACTGACAATAACAGGGGAGTTATTACAGTATGCTCTTTTGTAGATCTCTGACATTTTCAACAATACTAAAAAAAAAAAAAAAAACCAAAACACTTTGGGAAAATCACTTAGAAAGATATGAATGCAATCATAGCAACATTTTAGGTCCATATAGAAGACGTTGCATTAAGGCTTGAGTTTTTTGCTGACATTAAAATATGTTAGCTCATAATCTTTGGTCACTGTAAAGAAATATTCTCACTCATGGAATATGTGTGCCCTGTTTAATAAAGAATGGAGTATTATGATTGGATAGCCATGACCCTTGGAATGGATGTGATACTTTCTTGGCTATCAAAATGAAATAACTGCAACTTTTATTAAGTTTTTGGTTAGCATAAAAGGAATGGGTTTCACTGTAATTTTTCATGCAACATCTAGAACTATTCTTCGTTTTTTCTTGCTCACCTCCAGTTCTCCTTTGCCCCCAACTTCTTGCCGATTCTCACCCTCCCCACAAATAGACGCCTATTTTACTTCATGACATATAATCCTCTCTTATGTTCACCTTTTCCCCTCATGTAAACTTCTTAACTTCATGGTCCCCTTTCTGGTTTCATGTGCTACCCACAGTTACACACCTACACTCAACACAAATGTAGATATTATATGAGAGAAAACATGTCATTTTTCTTGTTGAACTTGGCTTATTTTCCTTAAAACTCAATAAAAAGAATTCTTTTCTATCATCTGTGTCAAGTTAAAGCTGAGTATCCCCTTCCTAGCCATCAGCTGTCAGAAACTCAGTGAACAATATAGGCAAGCTTTGTATTTTCTATGTGAAGCCTATAACCACAGAAGTGGCTGCCAGTGCTCTGAGTGAAGAGTAGAAGGGTTATATCTGAATAAGTGGCAGGAAAGACAATCAAGGTTTTCCAAATAAGTAAGGTATCTCAACCCATGGCAGAGTGCAGGGGTTTCTGTGATCACCATGACCAGCAGAGTAACAATCCACAGGAGGCAAGAAGGTAGTTTGGTTCAACAGGACTAAGTAGTTGGTGTTGGTTCAAACTTTGAGAGTCAGACCCTGAGTAGTTTATTTTAGGCATATTTAAGCAAGGCATGATTTGGTAAGAAATTTCCTGGTGATAATTAACTCAATCCTCTGTGCACAGTAAAATTTAAGACATGACTACATCAAAACTCTTTGTAAAGTACAAGACAACTGACACCTTGAATAAAGGTAGGTACTATAGATTGACAAGCTCCTGTTGTGGGTCTGAAGGAGGATCCAGTGTGGTCTGGTCTCTATCACACAGATAGCACAAAGGTTACCAGGCTATTAACCATGCTTGCTCCCACCTCCTGGAGGGAAAACAGATTTTGCATTCCTCCCTTTGAAGAGACAATGCTGGGTGTTTAACATTCCTGGTTCCCCTGGTGCTTATCTGTAAGATGAAGAACCTCCTGGCCTCCCTTGTTGAGTAAGCAAAATTCTTGTTACAGATCAAGTCTGTTCCAGGATGCATAGTGGATGCCAAGGTGAGTGTTCTCAACTTGGTTATTGTAAAGAAAGAAGAGAAAGATATTCCTGGACTGACAAATATGACTGTGCCTTAGTGGTATGGCCCAAAGGATCTAGCAAAATCCTGATGCTTTTCAAGCTCTCTAAGATGGTGAGGTCCACCAATATGTTGTCAGAAAACCCTTAAAAAAGAATCTTGGTCAGAAGCCAGGACCAAAGTACCCAAGATTCAGTGTCTTATTACTTCATGTGTTTTGCAACTCAAATACTGTTGCATTACTTTGAAGAAACAATTAGGAGAAAAAAAAAAAACAACCCACAGAGAAGGCTGTAGAATATGCTAACCTTCCGGCAAAGAGAAGATACCTGAGTGCCAGAAGACATGGGCTGCACTGACAGCTTCTACTTCCAAGTCTGATTGCAGTCAAATGAGGGTTCTTAAGAGTGACAAATAAATAATCAAACCTTGAAAAGAGAAAACCCAATGGAAACAACATGATTAAAAATGGCCCCCAAATAGATACCTCGAGAGTAAAGATAGTGATGAAAAGATTCTTGTGGTTTTATGTCATCAGGGAAACACAAACTTAAATGAGATACCATTCCACACCCACTAGGCCAAACCTTATGACAGCGCCAGCTGTTGATAAAGATGGGGAGCCACAGGACTCTCGTTCATTGCTGGTGAGACCTCAGATGATTCACTTTGGAGACAGTTTGGCAAGCTTCTTACAGAACAAAGCATACACTTGCCATAGCATCCAACAATTGCATGCTTCCTAGCAATTACCCAAAGACGTTGAAAAGTTATACTCACACAAGACCTACACTCAGATTGCTATAGCAACATTATTGATAATTGTCAAAACTGTAGAGCAAAGATGATTCCTTGCACTGGGTACATAAACCCATTAGCTGTGACACACATGATTTAATTGGAAATTGGAATGTTTTATTTAGTATTTGGAATATTATTCAAGGATTAAAAAATGAGCTATTGAGTAATAAAAATACACGGAAGTAACAAGTTCACACTGTGAAATAAAAGAAGCAACCTGGAAAAGCCACAGATTATGTGACTTCAGTTGCATGGCACTGTCAGAACTGTAGAGCTGATAGTGGGGATGAAGAATTTATGAAGCCCTGCGAAGGAGAGTGGATGACCAGGTAGAGTTCAAGGTACTCCACTGATTTTTGACACTTATGACACACAATAATAGATAGGTATCACTATACATTAATCCAGTAACACTGAATAATCCCAGTGTAAACTGGTAGATGGGTAATGCTGATGTGTAGAGATTCATTAGCTGTCACTGTGTCACTTTAGTGTAGAAGCCTGACCACGGAGAGTCCTATGCATGTGGGGTGTGTATGGGAAAATCTCTATGTCTTCTATTTTGCTATGGCTCTCAAACTTCTATAAAATATATAAAGTGAAATACACATGAAAATACCATCATTGAGTCTTCTTTCTTAGCTCTTCTCTTTCCAACATTAAAAATGAACTTTGGTAGAGTCTGGCCAAGGAAAGATTAGCATTTATCCATGGGAAGACATAATTATTACCATAATTATTACATAAGTATAGTTCACAAACACACAGCACATCTAAGTCTTACAGTGACCAACTTCACAGACTCAATAGACCTTTCTCTTCATGATGCTTTCTCTAATTCTTATTTTAGAAAGGTTTCTTCATAACCACAATGGTCAGGTCATTCCCACCAAGACCACACAAGGGCATCTCTTGTCTTTGACTCTTCTCCCTTTTCTTCCCAGGCACACCCAGACACAACAACATAGCAGCATTAGGACATAGTAACACACAGCTCTCATTGAGGACCACAGAACTATAGGCTGAAAGAGGAGTCAAAAAGGCTTGGAACTTCTATTAAAGTATGAGAAATTTTCAGAAGACAAATTTCACAGGGCTGAGGTAATTTGCACAAAAGAATCATGTTCCTCAGTAATTTTGGCATAGGTTTAAAGCCTTCCATGGTCTGTTCTTGGACAGCTTCAAGTTCCTTTCCCTTGGAGGCAGCTGGCCCCTCCTTTGGACTTGACCCAAGGTCATTGTCCCTAGTGCTAAGCTTGCCATCATTCCAGACCTCTGTGGAGGTTTACTTCCACAGACTTCCTTGGTCCCTGGAGAGCTTCTCTCTAGACTGTGGCCAACTCAAATGCAATTAATTCACACAGGCTCCTTTCTAGCCTGCAGCCTACACAAATGCACTGCACTTACACAGACCCTTTCCCAGCCTGGAGCCTACTCAACTGCACTGGACTCTTCCCATAGAAACTGTTCTCGCAACTCCAATCTATGCTAAGGGCTCCCTGACAAGCCTTACTTCAGAGCAGGGGCACTGCCCAGTTTACATGAGCTAAGTATCCTTATCCTTCCACAAATAACATGACCTGGGTCTTAGTTATTTCATATTTTGTTGTTGGGGTTTTATTTTCTTTTCTTTCTCCTTCCTTGTGCCCCAGTTTTACAGAACACAAAACAGTAGCAGCAGCTGTGGTTACCCCTGAGAGGCTGAGAACCAGGTAGTTGGTCCATCCATAAAGCCAGGGGTCTCAACAGTTCTAGTCTGTTGATACCTTCTGCTATGCCAGCTGCCTGCAAGGGAAAGGAACTTGAGGCTGTCCAAGAACAGACTGTGGAAGGTTTTAAACCTGTGCCAAAAATTGCTTCATCCACAAGGCCAGGTGTCTCACCAGTTCCAGTTTGGGGAGTCCTTATTGCATGATGGAGCCTGGCAGCGAAGGACTCAGCAGCAACAGCAGCAGACAAGTAAATCAACTCTGCAGCAAGCTTGAAGCCAAGGGAGCAAACGTGAGCAAACTCCCTTCTGACACACCCTTTTTTATCTGGAGTATTACTAGAAGGTGCCAACCACAGTTAGGGCTGGCCCTCCCTCATCCATTAAAGCAATCAATCGGGGTAGTTCTTCAGGTGAGCCTCTGAATTCAGGCAATTCTAATTTACAGGAGTTGATATGACGCCGAGCACAATAAGTATCATCCTTCGTAATACCTCTGATTCACCTACTGGATATGGTTCTCTTGACATTTTCAAACCAAGTAGCAACCAGTTTCTTTGAAAATGCTCAAATCTGCAGACACCTTTGGGCTGGTAAACCCTGCCTCAAAGTGAAACCCTGACTACAGACTATTTGACCCAATAAAACACAGAGAACTATATACCCAAATGCAGATTTCTGATAGCCAAGTGTATGCCTCTTTCGATGACTTGAGCAGTCAGGGCCCTTTCTGGCTATCATCTCTGAACAGTTAAAAATACATGCTTGAGAAGTATCCTCAATCCTGGAAAATCTCATATTATATCCCCACTTGTGTTGGAACTTAACAGCAGAGCTTCTGCCTCCAAGTGGGTCAAATCTACAATAAACTTAGGCTCCCTATAGAACTGTGTGAGATGCTGTTCATTCATCTGAAATAACTTTTGCTTCTTGTCTTCCTCCTTCCCTTATTAGCTTCTCAAATGGGCATGTGCTTAACAAACTAGAGATATTAACATAGGAATCCCTACACCAGAGTCAATGTCAGAAGATATCCACCAACAGTGCTATGAATATTTTAGCATTTGTTATAGGCAGTCTCTGAATTCTTCAAAATGAATTGCTCCAGCTTAATTTAAAATTGAGAGGAGTTTGTAGCTTCATTCTAGCCTGAAGACTATACAGATAAAATCATCCTCAGCAATTTTTTTTATGATGTAGTATTTTCTTTGGTGATAGTGTTTAAGATTTGTATTGCAGGAGCTGGAGAAATTGCTCAGGAGGTAAAGGCACTTGCCCAGATGATGACTTGAGTCTCATCCTCAGTATCCATACAGTGGAAAGAGAGAAACAACAGACTGCCTACAGGCTGTGCTCCTGCTTCTACAGGCATGCTATAACAGGTCTAAGCCCATGCTCCCTATCCCCACCAACATAATAAATATTAAAAAATTGAATTCTTAAAAATTCATACATTTAAAGAATTAAAGGTTCTCTGTATGCTTTTCATATAAATTTCAAGTGGAAAAAAAAAAAAGACACTGACGTTACCTATACAGTAGCCTGCATATTAGCTCTTGGCCTCTCTCTACCTTTGCTCATAAATGTGAACTAATGTCTTAGTTAGGGTTTTACTTCTGTGAACAGACACCATTACCAAGACAACTCTTATAACGACAACATTTAATTAGGGCTGGCTTACAGGTTCAGAGTTTCAGTCTGTTATCATCAAGGTAGGAACATAGCAGCATCCAGACAGACATGGTACAGGCAGAGCTAAGAGTTCTACATCTTCATCTGAAGACTGCTAGCAGAAGACTGGCTTCCAGGGAGCTAGGATGAGGGTCTTAAAGCCTACACTCACAGTGACACACCTATTCCAACAAGGCCACACACCAAATAGGGCCAAGCATATTCAAACCATGACAACTAGGCTCCTCTGTCTGCATAGATAAGTGGCAGTATCACTTTAGATAATTGGCTTTGATTGATATGTCAAACTTTTGGCAAATTTCTAAGCTTTTATTTTATAGCATTTTAATATAATAACATTTCATACTTTTATTTTATATATCATATATTTTAACGTTTTATTACATTTTATTTACTTATTGGGAGGGGGCACATCCATGCAATGGGATCCAAGTAGAAGTCAGAGGGCAATCTAAAAGCAGTCTGTCACCTCCTTCCACCATGTGGGCCCCGGGAGATGCAACTTAAAGGACCTTTACCTGTAGAGCCATCTAGCTAGCCCTCACATTGCATGCTTAGTTTTCCATGTTATAAACAACTTTTTCAAATATACCAAGTTCAGTTATAGACACATTTCATTCTAAGTATATTCACTTTGACTTTATTTTTCCAGTTTTGTCAATTATGGATATAAGATACTATAAACAAATTTTAACTACACACTTGGAAAGAAATGCATCTACATATTATATTTATACATTTTTCCCTTTTTTACTATTTTTCTCAATTTTGGAGTCCATTTCCATGAAAATATACTAATTTCTTTCAAAAATATACTAATTTAACAATAGTTTTGTGTGGTTTTAACACAGCAATATGAAGCAAACTAGAAAAAAGTAGATATTGAAGTGTCTGTCAATTCTGTTAGAAATGACAATAACATTATCACTGTAAATATTCCAAAGGCTTTCACAGGGAGCATCACTCAGTCTGGTCTCTAGTTTACCTAATAATGAATCATGAAATATATAACTTTTATTTGTGCATTAGTGTGTATATGGAAAGGAACTAGTATTTGAAAAAATATTAGCAATTATAATAAATGTTGTATGCAATATAGACAATAAAATCAAAGAGCTAGGATTATAGATATGTACCACCACATTTACATTTGCGTACAGATTCTCTCTCTCTCTCTCTCTCTCTCTCTCTCTCTCTGTCTCTCTCTCTCTCTCATCCCCTTACATTCTTTCTGGTGTACACATTTGTACTACATGTTTATAAAAGTGTGTGTATGTGTCGATACGATTGTGTACAGGTGTGCACAGGTGTGCACACCTGGATGCTCTGCTGTACCACTCTCTGCCTCATCCTCTTGACAGGGCACACTGCTGAACTTGGCACTGGCTGTTGACGTTGGGGTTACAGCTGCATGGGCAGCCACACCCAGCTTCATAGGCAAATGCTGAGGACTGAACTCCACTGAGGCTATACTGAGCCATCTCCCAGCTGTGATGGCTAAATATTGTTGTCAATTTAACTATATCTGGAATCAACTAAAACCCAAGTAGCTGAGTGTGCCTGTGAGGGGATCTTCCTAGATCATTTGAGGTAGGAAGACCCACCTAAACCTGGACCATATTTTCTGGTAGTGGCCCACATAAAAGAATATGGAATCAGAAAGTTTGTGCTTTTTGCCTGTTGCTCTCACTTTCATAGGCAAGTTCATCTATTTCATTGCTGAGGCATTCCTTCACCGGTGTTAGAACATACTTCTTCAAGATTCTAGTGTAGACTGAAGATCAGCATCTCCCTGGGAACTCCCTGAGATGCTGGCACCAGATTGGCACATGAACTGAACAATTACTGGATCCTTGGACTTTCCATCCAGTGATACTCATTGTTGGACCACTTTGACCACTGCCTATACGCCATTCCAATATACCATATACACATACACATAAACACACATTTACACATACATATTCATTCTATTCGTTGTTCCTTTAGAGAACACTGACTAATACACCTGCCCAGATTCTGCTGCTTTACACCAAACAATCAGGATTCATGTTTTGTCTTCTTAATAGATGGAATCTTGAAACATAATACTTAGTAAATGGTATTTGATGGTTTAAAAGTGTGAACTTAGGTTTCCTTTAGCTTTGTGCTCATAACCTATTAAGTAAGGCCCCTCACATTAAGTATTACTAGAGAGTATAAGCAAACAAGTTTGTAGTTCTTACAGTATGGATAGAGATGTAGAACTCAAATCTATGTGTAAAATCTCCGGGGGGGGGGGGAATTCGTGAATTTTAATCACCCAATTTAAGATAACAGAGACATGCAGATATGTCACATTTGTTTATACAGGTCTAGACATCAACGCATCTTTGGTTCATCTGAGATTTGCATTTATGGCCCTATGTTGGCTCTCATCCTGGGTAATTGGCTACTTATGTGTACCAGCTCTCAAGAGAACTTTAGTGGAAGGAGCTTGTAGTGGTTGGAATGAAAGTGGCCCACCATGCATTGCATTATTAGGAGGTGTATGGCCTTGCTTGAGGAAATAGTCACCTCACCAGGGGTGGGCTTTGGGGATTCAGATGCTCAAGACAGGCCTAGTGTGACTCTTTCTGCTGCCTGCTGATCCAGATGAAGAACTCTCAGCTACCTCTCCAGTTCCATGTCTGCCTGTATGCTGCCATGCTTTTTGCCATGATAATGGACTAAACCTCTGAACTTGTTAACCAGTCCCAAATAAATACTATCCTTTATAAGAATTGTCATGGTCATTGTGACTCTTCACAGTAATAGAACTTGGACTAAAACAGGACTATATAAGATCCTGAGGGCATCTGACTTCAATTTCTGCAGTCCTGTACTTCCAAATTTAAGGACTCTATTTAAGAAATGGGAGTTTTCCTCTATGCATGCTTTTGTATTTCCTGTAAATTTACGGATGCAGCCCATGTAGAAGGTACTTACTGTATTTACAGACTGCTCATCTAATGGGAAAGGAGCACATGTAATCGGATCACATGTTCATTCTCTGAGTTTTTCCCCACTTCAGCACAGATAATTGAATTATGTGTTGTAGCCACTATTTTTGAAATGTTAAAAAATTCAAGCTTTTAATTTGTTTACTGATAGCCAATATATAGCTCAGGGTTTACAATTGCTTAAAATTGTTCCTTTTTTAGATATTGCTAATTCTCAAATTTTGCAATTATTTATGCAAATATAGCTTCATTTTAAAACATGTACTGTTCCTTGCCTTATAGGACAATTAAGAGCTCATAGTGGATTGCCTGTACAGACTCCTTAGGGCAATGCCACAGCAGATTTGTATACCAGGCAGGTATAGGCCTTATACAGAAACAATTGGCCATACAATATCATTCTTTGTATCATCCAAATAGTAATAGTTTGAGACAATTTGGTATTTCTAGAAAATATGCATGTCAAATTGTAAGGACTTGATCTCATTGTCCTCAGTTTCTACCTGTACCACATAATGGTCTCGAGGACTTATATCTAATCAATTATTGTAAATGGATGGTACTCATGGTTCTGATGTTGGAATATTAAAATATATACATGTGACTTAACAGTTTTTCAAGCTTTATAGTTGCAACTGCTTTAACAAGAGAAGCAACTAAAAAAGTAATTAGTCATTGGCTGCATTGTTTTTCTATGCTTGGCGTTCCAAACCAGATTAAGACAGATGATGGAACTGGCTATTACAGACAAGCATTTGATCTTTTATAGACAATTTAATATTACCCATATTACTGAGATTTCTTATTCTCAAGGACAAGATATTGTAGAACTTTAAAACAATATCTTCATTTAAAAAAGGGGGGGAGGAATTATATCCCCATACACATTATTTAAATCATACATTTTGTTTTTAAAATTTTAAAATTTGGATTCCAAGAAACTCTCTGCTGAATGTCTATGGAACCCTACAACTAGGCATGCTTATGCCTAGGTGAAATGGAAGGATCCACTTCAGGCATATAGCATGATCCCAATCAGATATTTAATATGTGGAAGAGTATATGTTTGTTCTTTTTCCACAGGATGCTGCAGGAGCATGCTAGCTGCTAGAGTGATTGTGACAGTGCTGATGCTGGGACAAAGAATGATGCTGACTGTGAGCTCTAAGTGCCCTGACAATGGTGACAGGAGAGCTGTTTTGGACGTATGTTCCTGACCTACCTTTGCTTGCCTATATCCCAGATTGGACAAGCTGCCTTGCTTCAAGTTTTAGACCTTGTGGGACAGAGAACATGGAGGAGACCTTGAAAAAATTAATCAAAAGGAGAAGTTATAATGACTCTTCTCTTTCCTTTAATGTGACCAGTTATTCTGGTATAGAAATCAATCCAATATTGGAAATTACAGTCTTCATTGGAAGGCTGGTTCTGGACATTTTCAGAGACATATTTGGAAGTTAGCTGCAGTTCTCTATGATGTTATGTTAGCAAGAGATAAAGTTGGGATAGGATCTGGACTTTGAACAAGTGTTAGTACATGTATTAAGGCTCCTAAACATTTACTAATTGATCATGTTAAATTTGCTTTTTCTTCCACATTATTTAATGTAAGTTGCATTGTTTGTACACTTTTTAATTGTGTTAGTGTACTGAAATCTGGCATGTCTGTTATGGTGGTCTATCAACTAGCTTTTGTTTTTAAAAAAGAAAAGAAAGAAATGGGACTCTGAGAAAAGAATTGTATTTTCATATCAACCCCAGACAAAAAGGAGCTCGGTGTTCTGAGATGTTCACCCATCTGTGGAAAAGCCTTCTACCATTTCCATGAATGTGTTTCAGACACATTAAATACATGACATCTCCCTTATCAATTACTCCAATCTCCAAACCATCTCAAGTAGCAAAATACTGTGAACTACATCTCTCTCCCCACATATAGCTTCCCTCCCATACACTTTCTGCTGGATCACTGCAGTTCCTCAGATTAGCTATTCTCTGTCATCTAGGGAAAGAGAAAACATACTAAGAATAGACATAAGTTTAAAGAAATTATGAAAGTAGAGAACGGGTACATTTTCATAGGGGAAAAAACCAAACTGCTGCTCATGTGACAGGAAAGCCCTCTGAGGGGAATCTGAGAACTCTGAACAAGACAGCTGTCAGTCTGCAATGGACCTATCAGGATTCAGGCTGATGGTGTGATTACAAATATATCCAGGTATATGAATGTGTGATAATTCTTAGAGGTAAGTCTTTTGAATCATCCATCGAATTTGACTTCCGCAATTTTAGATTTAGAAAAAAAAGTTAGACAACTACATTTTTCAAGGCAAAAATTGAAGAAAGACAAAGTATTTATGAAAGAATAGATGGTAATGCTTTGGACTGCAAAGCACAGTAAAATAAATGGGTTTTTTCTTGATCTCTGAGGCCTTTTAAATTGATTCAGAGACAAAAAGTACATAGCTAACTTCACATGTATTTAATGAGGTATTTGAAAGGAGAATTAACATCTTAATAACATGCATAATTAATGATGTCTTGCATGAAATCAAAGCAAGAAAGAGCAGTGTGATGACCTTTGCAGTTAAAGAAAAGACAAGTTAAAAATCTTCAGTACTTGTTTGGCTATATAAGCCCAAAGCAATGAAGGGGATTTCAGAGTTCTTTTATAGGCTCATAGGACTCGAGGATTGATAATTCAAACTCAATAGTCCTGGAAGAATCATGTATTTAGGTTAAAATATGAGAACTTTGGATACTGTGACCATCATCATGTGAAGCTCTTCTTGGCCAACCCTTTGGAACAGTTAAAAAAATCCACATTGCAGGGCTGGAGATATGGTTCTGTGGTTAAGAAAACATAACTGCTCTTTCAGAGGTACTGAAGATAGAGGCTCAACTGCCTGCTACCTTCATCCCTATTCCTGGTATCTACCTTCATCAGATTCCTGATGCTCTCTCTCCTGGCCTCCATGGTCATAGACAAACACACACAGAAATAACATTTTTAAAAAGTAGATCGACATGCTCTTTCTTGAGTTCTCATCACTTAAATGTGTGTGGCACACCCAGTCTCCCAGCACATACAGCTTTGCCCATAGTATTTTATTGTGGTACTTACTTATCAGCTGGTAAATATGCTTGTGGTTTTACACCAATTAATCCTTTCATTCTCATTTCTCAGAAATATGAGCGTACCTACCCCCTAAACAGCGTCAAGCTTCTCACACTGCCCTGTAATTATGATCACACATATGAAAAACATCCGATAATTTTGCTTGTTGGGAGGAACTGCTGGGCTGTAGTCCTGGTGTGACTCTTGGCCACCAGGATACATGCAGAGCCCCCCAGGGAGCAGGCATCTCTCTGCATGCTCTGGCCTGCTATAACAGTTCTTTAGTTTTTCTTCATTATTCAAATATGAGCAGGTAAGTTGTTAAGTTCTAGAGGTGGCCTTGGCCAGCATCCTCTGCTGCTGCTTCCTGTCCACCTCTTAAGAGATTCATGCAGCTGCTATGCCTAGCTCTAGTCTAAGGAATACCCTGTGTTGCCCTGGTTACCCACCAAATTTATGGAGGAAAGGCCCAAACAAATAGCACCATTGACAGACATTACAAAACAGTTGCTGTTCTGCCAGCAGCTCTAGCCGACTCACCAACCCCCAAGGCCTCCACAGGCGAGGTGAGTCAGCACATGAACTCTGGTCAGACTTTAAGCTCTGCTACCTGAGGAGTAGCACTGTTCCCACATGCCAAAAGGACAGGATAGATGTCCTTTGGTGGCGGTGCTGCTGCTGCTGCTGCTGCTGCTGCTGCTGCTGCTGCTGCTGCTG
>JADRCH010000029.1:11473687-11557537 GCA_019843965.1 Rhynchomys soricoides
TGCTGCTGCTGCTGCTGCTGCTGCTGCTGCTGCTGCTGCTGCTGCTGCTGTTATTTGAAATAGCATCTCATCTAACCCATTCGGGATCTGACTTCCAAAGCCTCTTGTTTCCACCTCTGAAGTTCCAGGACTATAGAGCTGCCCTACCATGCCTGCCAAGAATGAATTTTCTGAGTCATTTCCAGAACTTGCCTGTGGCCTCTGAGAATCAACGAGGAAAGAGAGTGTCTTTATCATTTATAGATCTTTATATAAAAATATATATATATTAAAAGAATGTTTTTATTTTACCTAGGAATTGGTAAATAAACGACTGACCAGCCATATCAGGAAACTATCAGCATTCCAAACACAGCAGACTGTGTTTGTTTAAAATCCACAGGAAAGGACTTTCTAACACACCCTTTACTAACTACAATGGGGAAGTACCGGACAGCTTTACTGCTAGGATGAAGAGAGGAAGAATGTGAATAGAGCAGTTGTAGCACGCTGATGTAGAGGGAAGATGAGGACCGAGGATGATGGCAGGTGGCTTATGTCCGTAAGAACATGCTTCATTTTAAAGTGGCTAGCTGAAGACCGGGTGAATAACCACAGGACAGAGCTCCTTATTAAGGGCACTTCCAGGACCCCAAACTACTAGAGCACCTGTGTATAAGCTCATATGCCTGACAGGGAGCTATTCTGTGCCTCTGTGTTCTTTCCCAGAACCAAGGCTCACTAGTGGTGGTGCAGGAGGATGCTTTGAGAATGTAAAGGAAACATTAAGCTCTAAGAGTACTGCACACACCGAGTGTAGATGCACACAAGAAGCCACCTATTTGCTCTGTGATGGCAGCACATATATCAGGGATCTTCAAAACTGACTTGAAATCATTGAGGCGTAATACAAAGGCAGCCCCCTGTTTTCCCCATGGGAAGTTACAGTGAGGATGAGCCAGTCCTACTTGATGACTGGGGTCTTACAGCACTATGAATATGTCCATTCAACCACTTTCAGTTTAGCCCCTGCTGATTTCTCCCTCCAGCTCCAAAACATGGAAGTCCTTAAAGGAACAAATAGAATTTCATGACCCTAACAGATTCCTTACTTGGAGAAATTGGGGGATTATTTTTAGTTAATTAATTTTTTACTTCAATTCGTTTCATAAAATATAGTTTGATCATAGTATTTCCCTTCCCCAGCTCCTCCAAGATGTCTCCACTGCCATCCCACCCAACCGCGTGGTATTTCCTTTCCTTTGTCTCTCCTTCTCAAAACAAAACCAAAAGCAAAACAGACTAAAAAGAAAATTAAGACAAGAAAAAGGAAAGCAAAACAAGATGCTCATTAATAAAAGCAACAACAACATGGAGCCTGTTAGCATTCCTTCTAGGCTCCGCCCCACAGTTACCTGTTCCTTCCTATCCACAGACCCTGGACAACAAGAAATCAGTCAACTCTCCTAAGACTGGACCAACATCCCCATCCCCATTTTCTTAGGTTTCCCAGAGACACGTTGCCCCAAAGTCAGCAGGAAGTAGCTAAAGAGCATGATGATCCTATTCCTGCCTCATCATCTCTTCTGTCTAGTTTTACCTTTTTAAAATTAAACCAAAATGGAAGAATGTTGGCATTCCTTCTAGGCTCCGCCCCACAGTTGCCTGGCAACAGCCAGGTGTGCCTGACTCACTATAACAGGGGCTGCTCGCCCCCCCTACTCTCTTACTCTTACCCTGTCTCTCCTCTCCCCATTCCCCTGCCCCCTCTCTCCCTGTGTTCCTGGCCAGCCTCTCCCCACCTCCCTCCATCCCTCCCTCCCTCTCCTCTTTTCGTCCTCTCTTTCTGCCTTTCTCTGTCTCTGCTCCCTCCTCAATTCCCCTCCCCACGCCCTAAATGAACTCTATTCATACTCTATCTGTCATATGGCTGGTACCTCTGGGAAAGGGTACCTCAGTGCCAGCCCACAGAAGTACCCCATTGCATCTCACAATACCTGGCTCTACCGAACATATCCTGGCTCTTTCTTTCTTTTTTATAAAACACAACAGAGCTCATTTTGTGTTGAACCATACACATTCATCCAGACACTAACGTTCATTTATTCTGTAATATCAGAGCTTGAGAGTCGTGGGGGAAGGAGTCCAGCATTAATCAATTGACAAGGACAGTTATGGAAGAGAAAGATCAGGCTCTCGATTCTGGGGCTTTGTGTGGCATGGAACAAGAAAAGAACATGACAGAGAAGGAGGGGGAGATCCTTTCTAGGGTTAAATAACATGCTCTGGTGAAACACACTGGAACATTTGACTTCCTTATTTCATGTTCCTTGCTAGAAGATTGATCTGTAAAGATATGCCTGCTGGGCTAATGATACACTGTCCGTGACAATGCTCAGATGTCATTTCAGTGACTAATTAACTCCTACAAAACCAACCATACTCCTCACAGTAACTGATGAATTACAAGATCCTCTGAACTACTAATATTCAATAATCATTCCAATTGAACTAATCAACTTGAAAACACCTAAGATACTCTTGTAAAGACGATACCTGGCTTCTCACTTAGCCAATCCTACAAGTTCAGATATCAGCCAGAAATTCTTAAAAACTTATCTTTGAAAACCTGCATTACAATACAGACCAAGCTGGACACGCTGTCATAAATATATAGTTCCTGTTACTACTGAGGCTGAAGCAGGAGGATTGCTTGAGACCAAGAGTTTGGCGATAATCTGGGCAGCACAGTAAAAGTACAAATGAATAAATAATTTTGAAATGTGCTTGTCCCCTTCTTTGCACTATTTGCTGTACACGACATTACTGTGAGTGGCTGCCCCATGACCTAACAGTTCCAGGACGGGATCAAATAGAGATCATATCCCTAAAGTAAAGAACCATCTTACTGTCAAGGACAATAGACAGCCTTGTCATCTGTATAGAAGGCCAATCCGGAGTGAAGAAAACTCACAAATGGACAGTGGGTAACTCTCCTCAGTGACAGGAATCCAAGAGCAAACAGCACTGTCATTCCCAGTTGTTCAGCCTCAGTCCCAGAAGCACATGTGGAGACGCTCACTTTTTAAAATATTTAGTTATTATTTATATAGTTCTGCTATAAGTTGTAGAAAATAGAATATGTTGTCAAAGACCCTCTTAGCTTGGCACATAATAATAAAGCATAAAATGTTATCAAATTAGAGTCCAGTTATAAGCAAGAAGTTAATAAAATATGTTTAAGATGCAGAGTATCTCTAATATCCAAAAGAACCTGGTTTAGTTATATTTATGTGTGTGAAGCATTGTTTTTGTGTGTGTGTGCTTTTCAATTTAGAAACATATTCTCTTTGATGACATACTTTTCAGCTCCTCTCCTACCCATGGTTCAGATCACTCTTTACACACTATATATGAAAACATCACAGTCTTTAATTAAATGACTTTAATTAAATCACATGACTTTACATGACTTTAATTAAATCTTATTAAAATCGCTAATACCAGGCCTGGTGATGCTACTTACTCACACCTAAAATCCCAGTACTTTGGAGGCTGAGGCAAGAGGATTGCTACAAGTTTGAAGCCAGACTGAACTGCATAGTTCTGGGATAGCCTGGGCTACAGAATGATCCTGCCTCGAATCAAAGAAGAAAAAAGGAGGGCAGAGACACAGAGAGAGACCCTATCTCTAATGACAGAAAGAAGAGACAGAGAGACAGGAGGAGGGTGAGGGAGGGAGGGAGGGAGGTAGAGAGGGAGAGGGAGAGGGAGAGGGAGAGGGAGAGGGAGAGAGAGAGATATCAAGTCTAGATGGATAACAGGGAGGCAGCCCCCAGAACCACCAAGTTCCCATTCTCTTCTCCTCAGGATTTGTCTCTGGATCTGACAGTCCTATGGTGAGTTTTACTTCATGGGCCATGTAGTACTGCTTCTAAACAAAAGAAAGAAGGGAGAAATGAGAAAAAGTGTAGCTCAGAGATCAAAATAACAAAATGTTGCTCAAATCCCCAAAAGATCTCCTTGGCCAAAGCTGTCTCAAGGCCACATTTTTCTTGCCACAAGGAAAGCTGGGATAATCAGGGATGTTTGCTTTCTTTTTGTTGTAGTAATTTTGGACTGTCCATATCACTGCAGAAAAAGGTACTCTACTGAAAAACGGTACTAGGTCAATCACTACCCAAATATTCTACATGTAACATATCATCTGTACATGCTAAAGTAAAACATTGCTAACACCCACCCTAAAAACTATCTTATTCACCTGTAAAACAATGATAATAATATTTTCCTAGAATTCATTTGAGAGAGTATAAGGGGTGACATCCATGGATGTCCAATATGCTCCTGGCATTTTATAGGAGTGTGGTAATGTTTGGTTGCTGCTGATATTGTTATATTGGCAATGAGTTGACTGGTTGATTGGGGTTTAGGATTTAATAGTTAAGCACTGGAAAAATAAAATTCCAAACAAAAAACATATTTCAAAGATATCTGGTTTGGTTTATTTTATTTTATTTTATTATTATTTTTTTTTTGTTTGATTGAGACATGATCTTGTTAGATGCACTGATTGATCTCACAATCACAAGCACCCCTGCTGCAGTCTCCTGAGAACTGGGACCACAGATGTGCACAAACATGCCTGGCCTGTCAGATCTTAGATGCAGGGTGACGTCTGAACTGCTCTGCAGTTCTAGACCATCCTGAGACATGCAGTAAGTCAGAGTGCTTGCTGTAGCACAAGCCTCCATTTAACACGAGTTAAAATACTCAGGCCTCCATGTCAAATGAGGCAGGTCTGGCTGTTTCCCTGTAACTCCAGGTCTTTAGGGATCCAGAGATAGGAGAGTCTCCAGAACTTTCTGACTGCCAGCCTAGGACTTGCCAGCCTAGCAAGATCATGTCTCAATAGAACCAAAAAAATTGTAAATAAATAAATAAATAAATAAATAAATAAATAACCTAGAACAGAACAAAAACCCAAACCAAACCCTTGAGGTTCCATACTATCTGCACAGTGGCTTTCAGAACCTGTAGTTATGAAGAAACCACTTTCTCCTTCCAAGGCCAATATACATCTAATCACCCATTGCCCAACACTATGTTCAATGAGGAACACTGTCTCAAAGGAATAAGGCAAAAACTGAGCAGGTCACCCAACATCTCCCTCTAGTCTCCTCGTATCATCCCAGCTGTGCATACTAGTACTTACATACATGTAACACTGCACGCACATACATCAGTCACATATACACCCACAAAGTAAAAAAAAAACCAAACACAAAACGAAACAGAAAAGACATGGTTCACCCTGGAAGCAGAGCAAATGATATTCTAGGGTAACTGAAGAGAAAACAAAGCAGGAGACACATGGTTGATTTATAATCAAGTATAAAAGTACCATAGTAGCACCAGAACTGAAAACAGACTGACTTGGTAGCCAGGCTTGAAACATCAATTACAAAATTTGGCATCCAATGAAAGGTCATCGAATAGCGAATACTCAAGGCCACTGTAGTGAGCTGAACTCAGGGCTTCATGTGCCCTTGTCCTGGGTGGAAGGCAGAAAATGGGCCACGAAGGGAAAGGGCCTCATCAAAACAGTGAAGAAATGGAGAGGAGCACTGAAAAGTGAGGAGGGATGAGCACAGACTGAGAATAGAAACACTAAGGGCTAATAATAATAATAATAATAATAATAATAATAATAATAATGATATGAAATTCTTCTATTAGGGGTGACTGTTTATCCAAGAATTTTCTCAGTCAAATGAACAAACCTGTAATGTCAAGATGCCTAATACCATTCTGTTCCAAATTGTGTCCACTCAGAACATTCATTTTCTGTTGCAAGTGCATTAGGCACTGCACTAGAAATAGCAGAAAGTATGCAAATGGGTTCTTGAAGGGAATTCTCACTTCTTAGTTTTGTTTTCTCTGACTAGAAAGCACCTTTATTCACTGGGAGATATTTGCCACTTTCCCCTTTCTAGAGGCAGGGGGGATGGGGTTAAAGGCCTCCTGGTTTCTCTTGCAGTGTTTGGGATTATGTGTCCAAAGGATCTGGGCTGGATCTCAGCCATCACCAGTCACAACAGGAATCTATCACAAAGGTAGACCAGGGAATCATTGCTACAATCAAGATGCTACTGTTTGATAAGAACAAGAGTGAGCCCCATAAATGGCCCACAGACAAAGCTGACTGCTTATCAGCTCCAGCACCAGACATTCAAAACTGAGCTGAAACAGCTTTGAAAAATGGCAATCTCAAAGAGGCCAGAGTAACAGAGTTCCTTTGATCCCCATTTCTGGGTCTTGGGTCTTGATATTTTATACAGTTTCACATTATCTACACGCATTCTCAAGGTGGCAGAAGAAACCAATTGCAATCCAGATTCTTCTTTGTCAATACTAATCCTGAAAATGATTTTACTGAGAGCTCCTAAATAGACACTGTCTTTAGGAATTATTCAGTATTGTTTCAAGTTAATAGTGTGCTTAAGCCTTACATGCCCTTTTTAAACAATGTTACACTACACGTATTGTCTTCTAATAATTTACTGTATAGGTGATCAATTTATCCACTAAGGTCACAAAATTTTACTCCAGTGTTTAATTTGATACCTGTTTGGCTGTAGGCACTTAATTGTCAAGCATGTGAAAAGGTCATGATTTTCTAGCTCTAAATTTTCTCCACTTTAGATGGGAACACTTACTCTGAACTGTTATTTATGGTTTGGCTTTCCATGTACTCACAAAGAAGAGTTCAAGTGTGTCTCAAACAAGACTTCAGACTTTTGAATACTGTTAGAATGTTGTGAAACTGGACCCAATGGATTTTGTAGTAGGACATGGCCATTAGCCTATGGGGACTAGGGCCAGGATGTTATGATTTGAATGTGAAGTGTCCAACAGGAGCTTCTGTGTTTAAATGTTTGGTGCCTGGGTGGTGTGGGTGGCACCTTCCTCCCAAAGGAGGTTGTGGAATCTTTAGGAGGTGGATTTCAGGTAAAGGAGGTGGCTTATAACATCTAAAGGGCTTTAGTCTACACTGGGTTCTGGCTCAAGCTCTTTGCTCCCCAATCTCATTGGGATGTAACAACTCTCATGTCCCTGCCTTGGGACAGCACTATCATGCTTTCTCTACCATGAATGACTGTGTGTCTATTTAGTCAGGGTGCTGTAAAGAAAAAGAAGTGATGGAATGAATATATAGTAAGAGGGGATTATTGGATTCTTGGATCAACTGGACTTATTTACTTATTGGACTGACCACACTGAATATGGTTCTGGTAGCTCAACAACCCACCAGGGCAGATGGCTTCATAGTCCCAGTCTGGTGGTGAAGCCTGAAGAATTCCCAGAGAGGTGCTGGTTCTCAATCTCCACTGGAATCCTCAAGAAGTTGGTTCTAACATCATCAACAAAGGAGTAAATGAAGTTGCCAGTCAGAGTGAGGCAAAGAGTTAAAAAAAAAGTTTCCTTCCTCCATGTTCTTTAGATTGGGCTGCCACCAGCAGGTCTTGCCCATATTTAGGGTGGATCTTCCTGTTTCAAATAGTCTCATCAAGAATATCCCTCACAGGAGTGTGTCCATTAACTTGGATTTTCATTGACTCAAGATGCAGTCAAGTTGACAGCTGAGATTAGCCATCACACAATTTTATTCAATCCCAAGACACACTGAGCCCCTTCTCCCATATGGGGATATGTTGTCATCATATGGGAGATATCAGTTAGTGTCTTACAGTGACATGGAAAGTCACCGTTACACTGTTACACGTACCAGTGAAGGAAACAGACAATGCCATTTTAATCTTCTGTAAACAGTCTACAAAGTTAAAAAGTGAAGGTTAAATCAAGGTTATCCAGTTAGAGAGTAATTCCTTAATGCTGAATCTAGAGTTCCATGCATTATTCTATCTTTATTAGCTTAGGAGTTGTGCCCGGCATGTAGTTTAAGTTCAAAATTTGTAGAACACAGATTAGGGTGTAAGCCAAGGTATCACGACTTCTAAGCAGCTTGTTGAATAAACCATTTGCTCAGAACATAAGGCAGGGAAAAGAATTTGAAGAACTTGGATTGAGTTACTCTGAGTAGCTCTCATTATGACCTCCTAAATTCAATTACAAATTGAAATACGGCTGAGATCACTCTACCACTGGTGGTGTTCCGGCTAATGAAAAGCTCTCCATGTCTAACGTGGTCTCTGGCACATTTATTGTCAGAAAAGTGAGTTTCATTTGCCAAATACTAATGAGACATTTGGAAGTCTCAAACTTGGTGTTTGGAGTCTTAAGGAAATCGCACCACCAAGCTCAGGGAAGCGTGGGCCATGGCTAGGATGCCAATTAGTGCCTTTCCAATTAGTGCAAATTTCAAATTAGTGCTGTTGAACTTCAGCTACAAATTAGGGCCTGTTCTTGGCCCTCTTAGGAACCTTGTAACATTTAATCTCCCCTCACTTCAACCCCGGTCCAGACTTCAGTGAGGTAATCTCAGTGTTACACATGATGAAAGGTCAGGATGCTGAACCTTGATTAGAGTGTGAAGACGAAATCTGTGTGCTTCTGGAGGGCCCACTCATAAATTAACAAGCTCAAAATTTAGCATTTATTGTGGGTTAGCTAATGAGTTTTAAACTAAAGCAAATAAATGTACACTTAAATGAAATAAAGTTTTGGCTGGGCCATGACAATTAGACTTCAGATGTTCCAATGTTGTTTAACAGTTTGTTAGAATAAAAATTGCGTGAAACTAAAAGATATAGTGGTGAGATCAATGGTTAGATTTCTTTAAAATCTGTCACTATCCACTCACTTTAACTTGATGCTAGGTTTCTATTATGATCTAGTGGAAACTGACAAGATATTAATTATAACAAATTTATGTATACTGAATTTACTATACCCACATAGGCCCTATGTATTAGCTCACATAATCCTTTTAGTTACAGAATATTATGACCACTCCCATTTTAAAGATGAGAAAATTGCAGCACAGAGAGGGTAAGGAGCTTCTCCAAATTTACACTTCTCATAAAACACACAGGCAAGCAGTCCACCTTCTGAATGCAGGCTCTTCAACCCTACTCTCGATGGCCACAAACTCTGGGGTCTCTAGATTCTCATTCAAAGTGTATGAAGTAAATGGTCATTTTGATAGCAATGCTTTGATATTAGGACTCCTAGGCTTCCAATCCTTTATTTATTAATTTAAAATTTATATCCAACCCAAAGTGTGTTATGCCCAAGATGATCTTCTGGGTACTTAGTATAGAAGTAAATCTTGCCTTACAAGATACTGGAAAGTAGAAACAGTATTTTCTCCATGAAACAGAGCCTCTGCTAATGTCTTATTAAAGTAAAAGTGTTACTTAGGGACATGACCTCTGTGGGTGGGAGACAGGACTGGGAACGTGCAAGATGAACCATGGAAGACAGAAGGGATGGTGCAAGAAGCCGGACTCTGTACTGAGGCATCCTATCCAGCGGGGCAGTAGGAAGTGTTGTCCTCCTTGCCTGAAGCACTCACCTCTTGCTCCACGCAGGCATGCTTCCTGCTCATGAGTTTGAGGTGCCACTTTTCTCCTCCTGAACTCCCCACCTCCTCGATGTTAGATGAAAAACTCCTTCACTTCCTGTCATAGGGTTACCATGGCTATGATGAAACACCAGGACAACAGCAACTGGAAGAGGAAAGAGTTTATGCAGCTTAGATATCACTGATTATTCTCAAAGAAGTCAGGACAGGAACTCAAGCAGGGCAGGAACCAGAGGGTAAAAGCTAATATAGGGACGCTGCCTATCAGCATGCTCCCCATGAATTCTTAAAGCTGCTTTCCTATAGAAACCAGGACCACAGGCCAGGAATGGCACTACTCACAATGGGCTGGGCCCTGTTTATCAATAACTAAGAAGATGCACTACAGGTTTGCTTACAGCCGAATCTCATGGAGGTATTTTCTCAATTAAGGCCCTGCTCCCTCCTCTAAGATGACTATAGTTTGTGTCAAGTTGCTGTAAAATTAGCCAGCACACTTCCTTAAGATGTTTCTGAACAGACACATTCTCACTAAAACATTCATTCTCCTTCATCAAGACCATGTAACTCACAGTAGCATTTCCAACTGTCTTTACACGTCTTATTTTCTTCTCGTTTTTAAAGATTTATGTATTTTTATGTATGAGCGTTCTATCTGGATGTACACCTGCAGGCCAGAAAAGGGCATCAGATCACATTATAAATGGTTGTTTGCCACCATGTAGGTGCTGGGAATTGAATTTAGGACTTCTCAAAGGAGAGAGAGTGCTCTTAAGAGCTGAGCCATCTCACCAGCTCCCATATTCTCATTTGCTAATGTTTCTCTTTCCATGAGCACCTGAAACCATGCCAAGCACTACAATTTGCTCAATAAGTTTTTCTTAAATAAAAGAATAGTGTGCACAGAATATCTTATGTCTGTATGGATGTGGAACCTGTCAATAATAAAACTGATGTCCTATGGCTTAGGCAGGAACCAGAAGGTGAGACATCCGGGAAAGAGAAAGAATCCTGGGATAGAGCCAGGAGGGAGACCCGCCCAGGAAGACGTGAGGAAATAAATCTGAGCACAGGTAACCAACCACGTAGCAGAATGTAGGTTAAAATAAATGGGTTATCTTAAGTTATGATTCTAGTCAGAGAAGAGCCTAGCCATATGGTTTTTGTCAATATATTTTGAGTCTGAGTCTTATTTCTGGGAGCATGGTTCTGGAAAGAAGTACTGGGCCTAACTTCTACAGAATGGTCAAGATGTATCCAGTTGTCTCTGGGGTTGTTATGATCACAGCAGAGTTATAGGACAACAGAAACAACCGTAATAAATAGGGGCTAGAGAGATGCTCTGAGGTTAAGAACACTTGTTGCTCTTGCAGAGAAGGTGGACTCGGTTCCCAGCACCCTCGAGGTGACTCACAACTTCTGTAACCACAGGTCCAGGGGTCTGACTCCGTTCCTCCATCATATATACATGCCAGCAAAACACTCATACCCAGAAAATAAAAAGGTAAAAATCTTTTAAAATAATAACAAGGAAAAAACTTGAAGCCTCTGAAGCCAAATGTTAATTTTGGAGTGTGCAGTACTTTGTAGGTTTCAATATTAAGACCTGAGCACAACAGCAAAAGTAAGTTCTAAGTTAGTTCTCAAAAGCACATTAAGAACAATGTTGGTGAATCAAACAGCATGGTTTTATTATTGAACATGAAGAGGAAACCCTTCATCTAGCCAAGCAAACAAACAAACAAAAACAAAAACAAAACAAAAAACAAAAAAATCTGGTAAAATTTAAATGCAAACAGAACACCATTAAATCAGTTGATTTAGAAAAATACAGTCTTTTCCTCTCATGTAACACTACAGAAATGTCCATGAACAAGAAAGTGCTCAACAAATTTCAAATGTATCCTTTAAGGTTTCTGAAGTTAAGCTTTTTTAATAGCAAAGTTTAAAAAAAAAAAAAAATCTTTTCGTCACATGGACGAAAGATTCCAAAGCTAGTAAGGATCAGTCTCAGCCACACTATAAAGTAAGGTGAGGCCTAGCATGCACTTCAATACAAGTAAACTGCCTTTCTAGTCACTTAAACTCAGAAATAAACACCGGAAGCAACAAACGGTCAATGATTATTCTTGAAAACAAAGGAAGTCTTGTCTCATTGTGTCTTGAGTTTCTAGTCTTATAGAAGGTGTTAATTAACTCTGTAAGCCTCCCTGCTAAGATCAACAAAGCCAGTGCCATGCAGTACCAAAAACCAACCCAGGCTGGAAATTAACCTAAGTAAAAATGTCATAAGTAATTTCAAATAGTCTCTTTTATTCCAGACTTTTAAAAATTATAACTTTCAGTTGTCTTAGTCTGAGCCTAAGGAATTAAAGCCAAAACATTCATTTCAATAAAATTCCTTCTGGTATATACAAGTTATGGTAAATTCTTTTCTTCTCAAGGTCCCTAAAGTCTGAATTATTTACAGCCAGTAAGCTCTCAGAAACATACCAGAAGAATTTTCTGGGACTCTTTTATAGGCATAGAGTTCACTATGTGGTACAACCTATGTTCTTTCACAGTGGATTCGGCAGAACTAATAAATTATACTTATCTTACATGCAGCACTCACAGGGACTGTTTTGGTTATACAGTTCATTTGTGTAACTATGTCCTGGTAAAAACAGCAACACAATCTTTTATGCCTGCACACTGAAACACAGTTTTAAAAAGTAGAAAGACTCAGTAACATGGCTGGTCCTGAATTCTGAAGTCTCTGGAAAAGTGAGTTTCTACTTGTGTAAATCTTATTTCAATTTGCAAAGGTACAGTTCATCAAACTGAGGGGAGGTAGGGAGAGAGGGAGGGAGGGAAAGAGGGAAGGAAGAAGACAGAGAGAGGGAGAGATGCTGTTAGCAGTTCATTATCATCCTTGCAAGGGAAGTGTAAGACTAATAAATATGAAGCCATTATGCGGCTCTCCAGTAGAAGCTTTCTTTGTTTTCCATTTTACCATGGCTAGAACAAAATACCCAGAAAAAATCACCCATATCATCCATTCGTGGTTTTCTTTCATCTCTAGTCATGGTGTAATTCCTGTAAATTACAGGTGAACAGGAAAGTACTGGAACCTTGTGAGAGGGACCGTGTAGCAGGTAGAATCCTGAGGCACCACACAATCTCCTCAAGATTTTTACGGGGGCCACAGAGATGGCTCAAGGAGTTGAGGTGTTTATCATCAGGCCTGGTGATCTGCATTCAACCTTGCAGAAGCCATATGCTGGAAACAGAGAATCAAGCCCCATGTTGTCTTCCTACCTCTTCTAACCCTACACCCAAGGCATACCAGTGTGTATACCTCACAGACAAAATAAATAAATAAATTCATTCATATAATAAAATGTTTTATAAGAATCAAAGTGTTAAAAACTTAAAGAGTCCACTATATCCACAGAACTGCACTTGTGATAAGATACTAGATCTGACATGAAAATGTTATAATCCCATGTAATTAAATATCTAATTGATATTTTCTTAAATTACAAGCATTCCATGAAATATGTTGCTTTATCTAATTATAAAATCTTAGTGAATCTAGGTCTGGTTTCTTTCTGAGAAATCAAGTTCAAACCCTAAATAATAAATAATCCACCAAATAATAATATAATTTTGTTTTCCACGCAAGGAAAGTATGCTGTAGTTTTTAAATCTGAATTTTATTTTTTTTCCTAAAGACTCACTTATTTTTATGTACACTGATGTTTTCCCTGCATATATGTATGCTGGTGTCAGATCCCCTGGAATTGGAGTTACAAACAGTTGTGAACTGCCATATGGGTGCTGGAAATTGAACCTGAGTCCTTTGGAAGAACAGTCAGTGCTCTTAACTACTCTGCAGCCTCATATACCTGAATTTTTAAAACTTGTATAATTTGTTCTCAGATTCACCTTGATCCTGTCTATACATTTGATTCTTACATACAAAGCCTTCTAATTTGTTGATTTCTGTAAGAAGCACCCCCCCCCCCCAAGTTTTATCATTTATTTTCTGGGAAATCTCAGAATTTGAATTTATCTAATTGTTCATCCTCAATAAAGTGATAACCCCAAACCCTGTGATTGTAAGAAATATTATATCAAACACTCTAATACCTTCCAGAGCTATGAAAATCTTCTATCAACAGAAGGCAAGGGATTTCCACTATTACAGACACAGAGAGTGTTACCTCTGATTCTCTCACTTTCTGCTGCAGGCCAACACATGGAAAGCCTCAAGCTCACTGGTCTTGATCTCAAGGAGGTATTCTCTTCTAGAGGAAATAAATGCTTTTCATTTTGATTTGAACTTACAAATAGGCAAATAAACACACACACACACACACACACACACACACACACACACACAAGACAAGATTTTTTTATCATCTCTTACTTGACAGAGAACCCTGTCATGTACTTGGCTGGAATGAGCAGTCCATGACCAAGTTTGAACCATTGCAGCTAATGATGGATAGTAACAACCCGCTGGCTGTACAATAGCTACATATAGAGAGAGAACAGTGGTTCTCAAGCTTCCTAATGCTGTGCCCCTTTAATACAGTTCTTCATGTTGTGGGGACCCCAACTGTACAATTATTTTCTGTTAGGAATCATAATGTAAATATCTAACATGCAGTATATCTGAAATGTGACCCTGATTTTGTGTAATCAAAACCCACAGATTGAGAGCCACCAATATAGAGGTTATTCTCTCAATTGGTTGAAAGCAGCTTTGTGGTTTGATACCAGTATGGTTGAATGTGTCCACCAAAGCCTCATGAGACAAAGACTCTTTACACAGTCTGATGCTATTGGGGGTGACAGAAGCTTTAAGAGATTAGGCCTACTGGAGGGAAGTTAAATATTTAGATGCTCCTTTGAAGAAAGAGACTCCTTTAAGAGGTAATTCAGAGAGGAGACAGAGGGATTGAGGATACCAGAAGAACACAGCCCACAAAATCAACTAAGTAGGGCTCATAGGGTTTGAGCTAGGTCCTCTGCATATACGGCATTGTTGTGTAGCTTGGTATTCTTGTGGGACTCCCAACAGTGGGCGTAGGGTGCCTGTGCTTAGGACTCTTTCCCTCCTATTGGGCTGCCTTATCCAGCTTTGATATGAGAGTTTGTGCCTTGTCTTATTATATCTTGTTATGCTGTATTTACTGGAGATCCTGATGTTTTTTTTAGAAGGAAACTGAGGAGGAATGGATCTGGGGGAGAAGGGAGGTAGCAGAAGGACTGGGAGGAGGAGGAAGGGAGAGGAAACTGTGGCAGGGATGCAATGTATGAGAGAAGAATAAATAGAATAAAATATAAAGATTTCTGAAGAAGAAGGAGGTGGTGAAGAGGAGGAGGAGAAGGAGAAGAAGAAGAAGAGGAGGAGGAGGAGGAAGAAGAAAGAAGATGAAAGAAGAGGAGGAGGAAAGAGGAGGAAGAGGAGGAGTTGTTTTGGAGATTGGCTGGGTGCCCATCCAAGATGGTTCAATGAGGAAGTCAAAGTCCTTTTATAGCCATGTACTACAAGGTGGACACACAGGAGCAAGTGGGAAATTTACTCAGAACAAATGGTTGTTCTAAACTTGAACCCATCTTTGTTCCCAGCTTGCTTGGTGTTCCCTATAAGGGGAACAACTTTGCTCAACAGGTGTGCCCTTTACAATGTTCTTATTATCAAAGGCCCAAAGCAACCAAAGGACTAAACAACTCTTCGTTGAAACCACAAGCCAAAATAAGTCAAAATAAGAAAGACTTCCTCCTTGTAAGCTGATGGTCTTCAACAATACTGTCAGAGTGGTGAAAATGTGCCTAACATAGATAGCCAGTCGTTTCTGCAGCTGGCTGAGACAGAAGGTGGCCCAAATTACAATGAAGAAAAGGCAGAGATGGACTGGTAGACTGCCAAGAACCAGAGTCAAGCAAAAGAACAAATGAGAAAACAGCCAAATCCAAGAAATGGAAGCTCAGCTACAGTTAAATTTTTGAGTTGCTTGCAACTCCCACAGATCACAGGAAAGTCGGTGTCTGGTTTAAACAGTTTAGGGGTTGTACTTCTTGGAATCTGCCATCATTGGTCTTGGCTGAAGTGAGCAGTTTACCATGACAACTTTCAAAAATGGTATGGCATAATTAAAAAATAAACATATTGTTACGGACGAAAGTAACTCAAAAATGTGTTTTTAAAGTTGTCTTTATCATCGTAGTTGTCATTATCATCATGTGTTTGCTCATGTGTGTTATTTATCTATGGATATGATATATATATGTGTGTACTGTGTGGATGTGGAGCAAAGAGGACTGCTCTAATTGCTTATTTTCTCCCACTGGATTCTGGGGACCCAGCTCAGGCTGTCAAGCTTGCACCCTGCTTTGCTAAGCCAACTCACTGACCAAATGTCAGTGAGGCACTCAGTAAATGAAAGAATGTTGAAATAAGGTGACTAAGATAGAGACGAGATTGGTTCATGTGCTTAGGGCCATCCTTCATACTAGACAAACACTTTACATCTCTGCTTAATAAAACCCACAGGTTAGAGCCAGGCATGGTCACACACTTTCAAGGCTGAAGCAAGAACACCACCACAAGCTGAGACCAGCTTGGGCAGCATGCTACCAGGTTACGTAGTAAGTCTTGCAAAACTCAAAAGGTTAACATGTGACTTCATGGCCTATGTTTCTTGGCCAGTTTCTGTGTTTCACTGGCATGTGTTCACTGTACATGGTACTTTACTGTATTCACACTTCCACAGTGAATACTATCCATCCAACATAGGACACATTGCTGCAGAGGTAAATTATCACTCACTGAATCTGTTAGATAATGCTCCATTTGGTACTGGAAGGATTCGTAGTTCTTTTGGCTTTATTTCTAAGATGTCAGAATCTTTCGTAACAATTTTATATGTTTATAAACATAAGAATTCTTGTGGTTTCAACTAACCCAAGAAGGAACATTTCTTTGACACAAAGTCTACACTGTTTATCAGAAGCTTATCTTCAACCTGAATTTCAGCTGTTACTAACCACCAACATGAAACTCTTCACATTCACTGAGATCAAGATTAGAAATCTAACCATAGTGTTAGAAAGGAGTCAGACTATCAAATAGGGATGCAGAGAGGGTGTTTGAATACATATCCTTTTCAAGGGATAAAGCAGACTACAACTTAGGTTCAGGGAAACTCAGGGATGTCCAGACACGTTTGAAGAAGTAATTAAACGGGCCCTAGAAATTGGCTTCTGTGTGCCCTAGGGTGAGAAGAATTCTGAATAGAAGCTGAAAGAGTTTGAGAAACACCAAGATTAAAGAACTGCAGCCAATTAGTTACACAGCCTCAGGGGACTGAAGACTCAGCAACAGCCTCCTCTCTGGCATCTTGAGGGCAGACAGCTTTGAGAATGCAGTGACCAACCTTTGTGACCCGACAGAGTTATGTGTTTGTGGTGTGGCCATAGGACAAATGTAGTAAAAAGATCTTTACTCTCAAGTACCTCAGGGTGACAAAGTTTATGAGAGGACTAGAACTGAATAATATAAGACTATTCATGAACTCAAATTAAGCAATTATATGTCTGAAGCCCTCTACTGCAGTAGCAAGACGGATGAGTCAGCCAAATGTGGTCTGTTTAAACAGATCCAGAAGTATTCATACCCAAGGCTGGTGAGGCAAATCAAACAGGAACAAAGGGAAAAAATAGACGGAGGTGTTTCCCAGATTTCAGGCTTAACAAAAAGGAAGGTTGATTGCCTCAGGTCTCTCGCTTGAGAGACTACTGAAATTCGGTCCCGGTGTGCCCGGAAAAATAAAATTCTTGCTTTTGCATCTAAAAAATAGGAAATCTGCACTGGTATGTATTTTTTGAGATCTAAGGTTGCTTTTTATTCCCCTGTTATTTATGACTGATCAAGATATATTGATATATTGATGGTATTTGGGTTCTGTTTTAAAGTCTACTTTTTAAAAAAAAAATGAAGTAGACATAAGCCAGCTGTGGTGGCGCATGCTTGCTAGACCCTCTCTCTGTGATAACAATTTTGACATAAGTGAAAATGAAACACTTCTGAATATACCATCTGCAAAAAACAAACACCAGCCCAGAAAAAGGTAAAATTGTTAGCATGTTGATTTGGCACCAGTCAGTGGTTCTTAAAGTTGTCATTCTATTGGTTCAGCTTTATCTAAAAAGTATTCTGGGCTTGAGAATGCTACTCTTTTTCTGATTGTGGGTTCAGTACATAGCAGAAGGCCTGCAACTTTTCAATACTCAGAGTCCTGAGACAGCTAGATACCAGCTGGAGACCGAGAAGGCCTTCTGCTTATTGGTGACTCTCTGATGTGCTCTAACTGCACCTCATACTGAAAGTGAACCACAAGGAATCTTTCTGACTGGTCTAGGATGCCAGCATTCCAGAAATGTAAACAGGAAAATCAGAACTTCAGGATCACCTGTAGTTACACAGTAAGCTAAAGGCAGGCCTGGCCTAAATAAAACTCTGTCTACACACACACACACACACACACACACACACACACACACACACCATTTATGTGTATCACTCAAAAGGGACCAAAAAGAAGAGACCTGCAAACAGGGGAATGGGAGACACAACAAGCTGAACAACTCTGGACAACAGGAAAGCAAGAACCTGCTCATCTGGCGATGCGCATGGAGGGAACCTGCTGAGAAACAAAGAGTTTTACCTGAGCTTTAAGGAGTAAAGTGTCACTAACAGACACTGAAAAAGAATAAGCTAGTTACACTTGGTTAATACAGTACCACAAACCAACCCCTCAGCAAACATCCAGACCCTCTCTTCCTACACAACTTGTGTCCATTAATACTCAGTAACCTTAACTTTTGAAAAGTTCGAAGAGAAATACTCTAGGGTCACCCCCAAAATTCTCCCAAATCTCTGTGTATTCACAAAAAAAAAAAAAGATCAGTGTTTAGTAACTGTCCCACAGGGAAAAATGTATGTCCTTCTCCATCCGATTTTGCCATGTCTACATTATGTCTGCTCAATTTGTCATCCTATCTACAGTTCCGTTCTCCGTCTGTGTAATACTTTAATGGTGCTTCAACTTGAGCTGGGAACCTCGTATGTAGATAAATGCCAGCTGCCCTGGGGTGCTTGTAACAATACACCAGCTGTGCAGAAAGCTAACAGTTTTCAATTGCATTTTGTTTATTTGGCTTTATGCAAATATGTTAATTCTTATCAAAAAATAAGTATCCGGATATGGCATTACATGTTTTTCCGTGACAACCTGGGAGATACTCAAGATCTAAAGAAAGTTAATTCTGAAGCATGGTTATAGCACATTTAACCTTGACCTTTAAGAAGAGTCACACTGAAAATCTTGCAGAAACCTTGTCAACCTCATCTGTATTCCAGTGACATTGTTCTTTACATTAGAAAGAAAACTAGCTGCTTAGGAGAGTGGCAAAGGATATGCAGCCACAAGGACTTGCAGTCTCATCACAAGCATCCACGTAAACATGAGAGACAGAACAGGCCTATAATCCCAGTGCAGAAAAAGCAGAGGCGAGGATTCCTGAGGCTCACTGGCCAGCCAGTTTTGCTGACCTGGTGATTTTCAGGTTTAGTGGGAGAGTCTGTGATGGTGGTGGTGGTGGTTGTGGTGGTGGTGGTGGTGGTGGTGGTGGTGATGATGATGATGATGATGATGACAATGATGATGTGCAAGGACAGAGGAAGACACGTAACCTTGACCCCTGGCCTCCATGTGCATCTGCACACACCATGTGCACACACACACACACACACACACACACTCACACACTCATAGAAAACTAGCTAGGGTTTGACAATCACATTAAAATTAGTCACCTCATTTGTGTAATACTTGGCAACTCCTAATTTCCTGCAAATATTGCACTAGCTTGATTCACCCAATTCTCACATTACAGGCTTTCTTGACATAAAATTTGAGTACTTGTTTCCCCGTGTTGTATTTCATTCACTGCGGAGAACCATATACATTTCTAAATATCTTGTCTATTAATCTCTAGTATGTAGTTAGAAACAACAGCACATACTTTCCAGTGTCTAGAACATCTTAAGATTTGTTTACTAGTTCAGAATATGGCCTGTTTTCATAAATACACCATGTGCACTCGAAAATATGTTGGTATCTTGCCCTATAAATGTCAAGTAGGCCATGGCTGATTCTAGAGCTATATGGATCATTTATTTTAAGTTTTTTCTTTTACTGTTTGCTTCTGCCAATTAGACTTAAGGGGAATCTCTCTCTCTCTCTCTCTCCCCCAGCAAAGTTTTTTTAGATGCCATGTTTTAAAGAGAAGGTTAACAAAAAAGAGGGCCAGAGGAAAGAGGAAAGGACTCCCTCTGTAAATAGTTTCAGAAATTTAGAATAAAGAGCAAAAGAAAAGATTCATGCACTTGAAAATGGCATTCTGATTTTTGTGGTCTTTCGTTTGTTTGTTTTGTTCTTTTTCATTTTCTTTTTTTTTTGGCTTGGTAAGAAGCAGGCACTGGAACATGTTTGCTTGACAACTGAAAGCATCAAAACCAAACAAAAACAAAAAAAGGTGGGGGAGGAGGAGAGGAGGAGGAAGAGGAGATGGAGAAGGAGGCAGACGCAGAGGAGGAGGAGAATCTCAAATGAAAACTATCAAGAGCTACCCCACATTTTCAGAGTTCACTGGAGAGAACAGATAGGAGACCCCCATGTGAGGATGAGAAAGTTTTTCCCTCTCTCTCTCTGAGAACCAGGAACAGGAGCATCAACAATCATACTGTCTTTTCTTCCCTTCCCAAACTGAAGAACAGGAACGCTGAGCTGCTGTGTCTTCCTCTGCCCCACCAAGAAAAAACACATTCTGTTTGCTTCTTCTGTAGGCTTAGTGAAAGAATAGCTGAATCATTAATCCTCAGGAGCCCCCACCTTGAGGATGCTCTGGCATAGGCATAGTGATGTCATCATGCAAATCTGTGCACCACTGTTAAATGATGCAAACTGCCTCTTCCTTCCTCCCTCCCTCCCTCCCTCCCCCCTTTTCTTTCTTTCTTTCTTTTTAGATTTCTATTGTGATCATGTAGCCTCTGTCTGGGCATATGGGAACATGGAGCAAAGGGCAAAGGCGTTCAGAAACCCAGAGTGCTGTGTTTGGATCCTGCTTCGCTGAGTTGATTTCCATCCTTGTTATCACCATGAAAGGACTAGGTCCTGAGCTATTTTGATGGCCCCCTCGTCCTGATCCCAGGCCAGCCTAGACAAGCTCACTGGCTTTCTACAACTTCAAAGATCCTACATGAAGACAGCGACACCAATAAATTCATCTCACCAAGACTTCAGCTCTGCATCACACTGACATGCCTCCAAAATGCCTTGTCCTGAAATCTGCAGGACACAGGACGTGTGCTTCAGCGTTCTCAGGCTATCCCACGTTTACCTGAGCATTTCTGACTATTTGTAATTTCACTTTCGAAGAGGAAAGAAGAGGGTCCACATACCAAAGATCCCCTGACAGTTTTTCCTCCCACTTTCCTTCTTCTTTCTCTCTGGCAAGCACTCGGATCAGGCTATGGCCTCTTGAGATCACACTTGCCTTAGCTTTAAGGCATTGTTTTCTGCTCCTTGGAGAGAAACTCTGTGATCTAGGGGAGCCAGGCTTGCGCTCAAAATGCAAGCTGCAGCTTTACTGGGACCTGCAAATGAGGAAGCATGAAGGGACACCTTAGGCCAAAAACAGGATTTCTGTTTCAGCTTCCAGCTCCTAGAACACACAATATTTTAAGAGCAAGGTAAAAGCATTGGGGGGGGGGGAAGCATAGTTCTTTCTTGTCCTCTAAAATCATAAGGGAGGATAGTTGTGTAATGGAGAACTGCCTGGGTGAAGATGTAGCAACCTGCCTCAGATAGTATCCAAAAAAATCACACCTAGGCCCGGCAGTGGTGGCACACGCCTTTAATCCCAGCAGTTGGATAGGCAGAGGCAGGTGGATTTCTAAGTTCGAGGCCAGCCTGTTCTACAGAGTGAGTTCCAGGACAGCCAGGGCTACACAGAGAAACCCTGTCTCACAAAAACAAAAACAAAACAAAACAAAACAAAAAAAAAAAAACAAAAAAAAGAAAAGAAAAGAAAAGAAAAGAAAAATCACACCCAGGAGTTGATGAAACCGATCCAAAGTGCCAGAGACAGGACAGTGTAAAGGGTACTGTTTCCTGCTTTCCTTTGACCTATAGAGCACACAGGCACACAGGTATAGACATATGACAGTTAGATGTCAATAGACCACCCTAGGAACCAGGGAGGGCATCCCATGTGCCTCAAGACACAGTGACTCAGTAAAGTTGCTATCAAAAGTGTTTCTTTCAATTTCTTTCTTTCTTTCTTTCTTTCTTTCTTTCTTTCTTTCTTTTTTTGTGGGGCATGAGAGGTAGATTAATGAATCCTTTTCCCAGGAACTGTGGGATCAATCATTTCACTCTCAGTGTGGATAGACACTTTCATGAGGTGCTTTGCAAAAATGATTTTATTTTTAATTTTTATGTGGTATGCCCTACCACTGCAATAACAAATACATGTTCAATACTGGCTTTAATTATTTATTAAATGCCACCACATGCACAGTTGTGTGAAGCAAATATCAATAGTTCGGGGCTTGATTCTGGGTGTATTTTGTTGTTGCTGTTGTTTGATAAGATGGGTCTATTCTGTAGCCCAGGCTATCCTTGAAACCCTTATGCAGTCCAGGCTAACCTTAAACTTAAGAATCTTTTGACATAAACTTGGAATGCTGGGATTGTAAGCATGTGCGACCACACCTGATTCCAATATTAAATAAGTTTTAGGATTCAAAAGAATTAGTAAGAATAAAAAAGATTCAACAAAAATTTACACATAACAAGAAAGAAAAATGAAGACATATATAGTTTAAAAGTTTGTGGTGAGCTGGGCATGTGGAGTATGCATTAAATTCTAGCAATCAGGAGGCAGATGCAAGTGAATCTTTGAGAGTTCAAGATCAGCCAGGTCTACACAGTGGGTTCCAGGACAGACATGGCAACATAAGAGTCCTTTTCTTATGTTTTCAAAACATAAAAACAAGACAAAAAATGAAACAAAACAAAACAGATAATGGCTTAAAAGAGCACTAGCATGGGACAGACAAACAGAGGCTGACTTAGGTCAGACAGTGAGATCCTCTCTCAACTTCTTTTTTCTTCTTCTTGGTGATGGGAGAAGGAAGGAAATATTAATGAGCACAGACTTCAATGTGAACTTTCATAATTTAAACATTCAAGAGACATCTTCCTGTAGATGAAGATACAAAGTCAGAATAAAAATAGTGTAGAGTCAATAGTTAATAGAAACAGATGCCGAACCAGCCCATGTGGCGAATGCTTCTCATTCTAGCATTGTGAGACAGAGGCCAGCCTGGACCATGTAGGAAGACCCTGTTTTTATTTGTTTATTTTTAAAGTAAAACCAAACAGACACTAGGTGAAGTCATGAAAGTGAAATGAGCTTCCTCAAATACCAAAATATTCAGATTAATTCCATGCTGGGGAAAAAAATCAACTCAGCATATCCAGTGCGTTCACTTAGATGTAAATCTCTAATAACTGCCCATCACACCGTGGAAGCACTATAAATAAAACCTGGCTGGGTAAACAGTATAACAAATAATAATTATTATCATTACTAGTTACAGTGCTGAGGGTGGAGCCAGGACTCTCTGGCACACTAGCCAAGCCCCGAATCAGAGAGCTTTGGGCATCCTTATTAGTAAAGAAACATGTCATTATCTGCCAAAGGTTCATCAGGAGGGTTTCTTGGCTGTTTGGTTCTTAGCTCTGGCATTCCTAAGGTCCTATATTCTGCTCTGGAAGGTCATGCCCCTGAGAGAATTAACTGGACTTATCTAGGAAAATGGAAGTGTAGATATTGGTATATTGAGTTGAAGTGATCCAGGTCCTTTGATCGGTTCCTAAACTGAGACAAAGGCTCAAATTGTGAAATGCATTCCTGGTGGTAGAAGCCTGGGTGTGGGGAAGAACAACTAGAACAGCAGGCTTGCTTACAGTGATGGAGGGAGGACCTGTGAGTCTGCCCTGGCTTCACATAGAGAAACACTGCCTTGCTGACTACAGCAGAATGAGCCTGCATAGAAACACTGAGGACTACAGCACAAGGAGTCTGCGCAGAAGGTGCCACTCACCTTAGCAAGCCAAGGGCCAGTTCCCGTCTAATTTCCTTACAAAGCATGTGTGTTTTACTCTGGCTAGTGGGAAATGGTGTAGCCCACGATGGCTTTGTGATTGTACTCCGGCCACATGGCTCAGAGAAGGGAGAGTACAGGTTCAGGTTGGTACACAAACATGAAAGAAGAAAAAAAGGCAGGGTTTTTTTTCTTTGGGGGGGGCAATGTATGTCAATAATATAATGCGACTTAAGATGCAGTCCATTCAGTGAAGTATAGTGTCTATATAAAAGTGTCTGTCTAGACAGGTATGGCATGTTAAACACTGTGCATAGGATACTAAAGTGGAAGGATGCCATTGCCCAAGACTAGGATGCCCAACAGCAGAAACATCTGTGGACATGTGGATATATTTAAGTTTCACAGAGGAATCTGATTTTACAGTTTGCTTGACCTCTGGCTCTTTTGCCAACAGTGATGTTAAGAGACAACAGACAATTGTTATTGTGTGTTGTAGTGGTTTGTGGCCCCAGGAGTGGCATTATTAGGAGATGTGGCCTTGTTGAAGTAGGTGTGGCCTTGCTGGAGGAAGTGTATCACTGTGGGCCTGGGCTTTGAGACCCTTGTCCTAGCTGCCTGGAAGTGAATCTTCTCCTAGCAGCCTACAGAGATGGTGTAGAACTCTCAGTTCCTCCTGCACCATGCATGCCTTGGTGATAATGGGCTGAACCTCTGAACCTGTAAGCCAGCCCCAATTAAATGTTGTCCTTAAAAGAGATGCCTTGGTCATGGTGTCTGTTCACAGCAGAACAACCCTAAGACAAAAATGTACATGTTCTTTGCCATTTTGAAACACATGTTGACTAAAAGCATAAACAAAAGGACATCACCTTCCTAAACTGTACCATGCTCTGTGAGCTAATTCATATTTGGGTGAAAAGTTTAGTTCCTTAAATAAGATTCTAAACTTTGACCAGAATCTCATGTGTATCTGTACACTTGGGGATGATAAATCTGTCATGCAGTCCCTGAAGCAAGAGAGTAAAGTGGAGAAAAAAAAAAGCTGGAGGAAACTCAGCAAAGACTCTTGCACAGTGACCCCGAAATAAAGGAACATGCAAACTGAACTCTTCTCGTTTTTAAAATCATCCTCCTCCTCTCCCTCCTCCTCCTCCTCTTCCTCCTCCTCCTCCTCCTGCTCTTCCTCCTCTTCCTTCCTTCTTTCCTTCCTTCCTTCCTTCCTTCCTTCTTTTAGATTGAGACCTTGGGACATATACTAGCCAAGTAGTAAGCTGATGAGTAACATCTTCAGCCCCAGTTGAATACGTGCTTTCAAAACCACCATATAGACCAGCAAGAAGGCTGAGTGTATAAAGGCATTAGCTATCAAATATGAAGACCTCACTTCCATGACCCAGATGATAAAAGCTGGGTCCAGATGATAAAAGAAATGTCCTCTGGTATTATGGCAGGTGCATCCCCAACCCCATACATATTGTACACACACATACACAAACACAAATAAAAGTCAGTGTAATTAAAATGTTTTTAAATACCACAAATTGTACTAACAACATGTTAGCTCCCTTAGAGAATAATATGTAATACAGAATAAATTCTCTCTCCTACTCCCAACCCACTGAACTGGAGTTATCTGGGGGAGCCAAAGAGGAATGTACTGGAAGAACTGATTTCTCAAGGTCACAGAGATGATAGGTTCTGCCTTAAGACATGAATATTCTCTTACCAATATTTCTCTTACCAATAGCCTGATAATGCAACTAAAGAGAAGGCACAGAGATTTCAGGATGACTTAAACACTGAGAGAATGCTTAGCTCCTATTGCTATGAAGATCACTGCTATACCTACTTCTATAAAATCTCAGAATGGTTGACGTTAAGAAGCTACGACCCACGAGGATCTTCAAGTTATTGGTTCTGAAAAACAAGTTTCCAGTAACCACCAACCGATTTCATATCACAGAGTACTGGGCTATTTCATCTATATACACAACAGCATAATTACACGGTCAAGGGGGAGAGATAGAAAAGACATTCTTTAAGCAGGCTAGTCCTCCATCTTATACTTGTTTCAAGGCAAAGTTAAAAGTTGAGTTTAAACCAGATGGACGATCTGGAAGGGGTCAGGGTGCATACATACCATCTGTATCTTAAACAACAAACAGGCAAACAAAACGTACGCAAGCTGGGCACCTGTGCTTTGCTGAATGAAATTCCAGTTTTATTCCTGCAAGACATTAGTTAATAACTAAACAATGTAGGTAATTATTGAGGGGGAGATTATTATCATGAACCACAGCCCACGTTACACATTACATACAGGGATGGGCTTGGTTGCATTAGAGTCATTTCTGCCATAAACATTTACACAACTTGATTACACAAAAGAGTAGTTGTCTTGGTTACACATGCTATGTATCAAAATCGCTCTACTTCACTCGTGTGCTTTTCATAATTATGTTAAATACTAGTAATTATAAATTGGCAGGTATACATCAGAGGTGGTGTGATGATGAATCACCTTCAAGTATGCCTATCAGCAAGAATCTTGTGGTGAAAGGAAACATGTAAGTTGGAAAAAGTAGAGAATTATTAACCTGGAGGGTCAGAATGCTCCAGTGGATGGTTGCACACTCAGGAGTATACGGGCAGTTGGACTTGTTGGGTTGTAAAAACAAAGCAAGACAAGAAGGTGGGAAGTTGGGAGGGGTGTGGATGGAGGGAGGATCTTGGAGGAGTTAAGCAAAGGCATTAGAGGAGAATATGATCAAAATACACTGTATGCATGCATGGCATTGTCACACAATACATATTTGAAAACACAAAACACCAACAAAAGTTTGTAAGGGTCAGGAACACTAATGGAGCTTATGACTGATGTTAATTATTTCTTAATTTTGTTGTGACTATTTGGAGTTAAATAGACTTGCTTAGTTATTAACCTTATAGTAAATAAGACTTAATATTTGAACAACTTTGCTTTGTCAAGGACATACACAATTCCTGTGCCCTAGCATTAACTGAAGTTAAAGTTTCCATTCTTTCTCCCAAGGAAGTATATACTGTGCAATCATTTTATACTTTTATTGCTTAGGGTGGTGCTAAGGGCTAAGCAAGCACTCTACCACAAAGCTGAATCTCTAGTCCTTATTGAAAAACATTTGAGGTAGGGCTGTCCTGAAACTCACTATGTACTTGCTAAAATAGTGATTATGTGATTTCTCATCAGCAAAATAAAGGTAGTAAGGTCATTTTTAGGTATGTTCTTCTGGTGATTAAATAAGATTATCTATAAAGTAGTAAACACACTGCCTCAATCAGTGCATCTGAAATAAGTGATAATGACTATTATTTTTTGCTCCTGTTTGCAGCTTCCTGGAGTGCTAAATCCCAAGCCAGAGATCCACACAGAACCGTTCTCAGGGCAGCTGCTTCCTGCTAGCACAGAGCCTGTGGCCCAGGACAAGTCTGCATTCTAGCAGGGTGTCATGGCTTGGGAAGTCAACTGAACTTAAATGGAATTTTCTTCAGTGGAAATTCTCTACTATTTTCCCCACTTTTTCACTATGATAGCATAGTGAGATACAACAAAGACTCTTTTTAAAAATGGATATGCTTCCCTCAAAAACAACCATGTCTGCTCAGGAATCTTTTAACCATTGCATTAAGCAAGACTTTTATTACTATAACCAATGACTAAGATCAATTATAACATTTTGAATTTGTATTTAACTACTAGCTTTCAGACTGGGATAGAGCTATATTAGAACACCTGCCTAACATGCAGAAAACTCTGGGTTCATCCCCACTAAGAAAAAGGAGGAGACAGAAAAGCAGAAAATGTGGAGGAAGAGAAAGGAGCAGGAGGAGGAGGAGGAAAATGAGGAGGAGGAGGAGGAGGAGGAAGAGGAGGGGGAAGAGGAGGAAGAAGAGGAGGAGGAAGAAGAGGAAGAGGAGGAGGAAGGAAGGAGAAGGAGAAAGAAGAAGAGGAGGAGGAGGAAGAGGAGGAGGAGGAAGAGGAGGAGGAGGAGGAAAGGATTTTCAAGTTACTAAACATTTAAATTTACAAAAATAGTTCTTTGGGCTGGAGGTGACTTTTTGGCTAAGAGCATTGGCCGTCTTCCAGAGGATCTGAGTTCATTTCTTAACACCCACTTGGTGGTTCACACCCATCTTTTACTCAGTTCCAGGGGATTAGAGGCCCTGTTCTGGCCTCCTTGGGGAGCCAGGCATGCAAATAGTATACAAACATGCACACAGGCAAAACACCTATACACATAAAAGAAAACAAAATAAAGTATTAAAGTTCTAGCCCATGTTCTTTTCTAAAAAGACATAAAGACTTAAGTATGCTTTTTCCATTGATGTGTGAGGCCTTGGGATAACTAACAAATTTATGCCTCCTCATTATTTTATAAGCATGTAGTAAGAATTAATTATATCCTTAAGAAATGGAGGATGCTTTAGCATCTTATAAATAAACACAAGAGAGGTAGGGAGCTTACACAGAAGTGAGGGCACTAACTGAGCAAGCCTGATGATCTACGTTCAGATCCTCAGATGCCATGTAAAAGTGGAAGGCAAGGGCTCATACCCATATGCTCTATCAATAACCACACAAACACACACACACACACACACACACACACACACACACACAGTGCCCTCCCCATCTCACTAATCATATCCACATCCTTACACAGAAACAAACATTTTAATAAAAAAGTAAATACACAAATAAGTAAGAAACACCAAAGGCCTTAGCACTGACCTCAAGTTTGGTAGAGTCTCTGCTTGGCTTGCTTAGTTGCACTGTGTGACATGCTGAATTGTCCCCACAGGTGCTCTTCTCTTGGATCTTAAGACCTTTTATATTTTATTCCATTTTCCTAAGGGATATTTTTTATTGGATATTTACTCTATTTGCATTTCAAATGTTTTCCCCTTTCCATGTCTCCCCTTCTGAAACCCCCTATCCCATATCCCCTCCCTCTGTCTCTATGAGGGTGCTCCCCCCACCCTCCATCTTCCCTCTCTAACATTTCCCTACACTACAGCATCAAACATCCTCAGGCCCAAGGGCCTCTCCTCCCACTGATGTCCAACAAGACCCTCCTCTGCCACATATGAGGCCAGTACCATGGGTCCCTCCATGTGTATTCTTTGGTTGGTGGTCCAGTCTCCGGGAGCTTCGGGGGGTCTGGCCTGTTGACACTGTTGCTCCCCACATGGGGCTGCAAACCCCCTCAGCTCCCTAAGGGATGTTTTAAAGAGAGAATTATGATTGGAGTTATCTAGCTCTGTTGCTTTTGCTAAATAACACATCACTCAAAAGCCAAGATTTCAAGTTGGAGGGAGCTAGTCCAACTCAGGGCAGGTGACTGACCTCACAGTCTTCTGAATCCTGCTTGCCTGCCCAGGAGTAAGTACTGGGAAACACAATCTGAATAAATGAATGCATTACAAGAATTTTAAAATACATGTGCAATGGAGACTAACAAAGCCAATGCCTTACAAAGCTCCCCATGCCTGGTAAGTCTCGAACATGTGATCTTTCACTATCCTTTGCTCATGGCCCCTTATAGCACTTAAAACTAACTTTAATGATTGACTAGAAATATAAATAAATATGTCTTCTGAAACAGTGGCAACTCAGTTCTAGTTAATAAAGATTATCAACCAAGATATCTATATTTGCAAAACAAACCACACAAGATAGAAAACTTGTGATTTGTTTGTGGAAGTGCCCTTCAAATAGAGAATAAAGTCATTCAGAGAATGATAGCTCAACGCAATAGAGACAATAGATAGAGATCCACATTAAACAATTCAATTACTTCCAGGTATGATTATGTTTATTTTTCCTTCTCATTACAGGTTACCATGTAGTTTAGTGTACTGTGTCACAACAGTACAGATATGCAGAGGAAATGAACAGACACTTCCCAGAGAAGACATGTAAATAGCCAAGAGGTTATGAAAACACAGAGCCTTCCCCTTTCAGAATGAGGCTCTCAGCTATGTTTCCAGCCCCTGTCTCCATGCTACCAAGGTCCCCACCATGATGCTAATGAACGAAGCCTCTGAATCTGTAAGCAAGCCCTCAGTTAGACTCCTTCTTTCGTAAGAGTTGTGGTCATGGAGCCTCTTCACAGCAATAAAACAGCGAATGAGACAGTGAGAAGAGGCAAACGTTCATTTAAAATATACTTCCTGTTGAACTATAAATGCCACTGAAAATCTGTGTTTTCATATTCAAGTAAAAAGCAGAATGCAGTGGCTTATGTCTATAATGGCAGCACTCTGGGAAGCTAAGACAGGTTGTCACAACTTTGAGGCCACTTCATGCTGTATAATGAATTCAAGGCTAACCTAGAAGATGTAGCAAGACACTGTCTTTAATATACCCAGAAAAAAAATTGAAAACTCACACTTCAGAGGTGGTTAATGTCTTTTTATACAGCTCACTTTTTCATATTAGAAGCTAAAGGGAGTGCATATTGTATTACTTCCTGGAATGAATATGTGTGTCATTTTATATGCCAAGATTAGAGTTATCCCATGATTGTGTCCAATTATAACAGTTTTACCTTAGACTTTGTATTTCATCCAAACTCCTTATTCTTAGGGAATCAAGGATTTATCCAAGAATAAATGAAGTGGTTCAAAATAAGAAAACATAAAACTTAACACCGGGTTGAAAAACGTATACATAACTTTTAATTATTTTGCCTGTGTATGATACTTGCATCAGTTACAAGAGTTCGAATCCAGTGTCCACTGTGCCTCCTCCATGGAAGGATTGTGGCTATGGGAACCCTGGGCTGGGCTGGTCTCTTGGTCATTACTTTGTTTGTCTTCCTTCGGCACATTGACTTTTCCTTCCCCACCCTTTCTATTTGTAATCTTAATGTCTTTTTCCAAAAACTACAAAAAAACTTAATATAGGACGAAATAAGTAGCAGGTACATGTTTGTTGGCATAATAAAGTTTACATAAAAGTATAATATATGCTTGAAGTTTTCATAATGAAATTCATGTATATGTAATATGCTAATGAAAAGATTTTTAAAAATATAGTTTACTCAGAAACAGCTGTTCATGTTCCATTTCCATAAAACCGTATCTTGATTTTGTTTCTTTGAAACCTATTTTTCTATTTGCACTGAATACAGAAACATGTAAGCTGATAACATGTAAGTTTCTAAATGGTTGGCGTGACCGAGTGTCCAGTGTGTTAAAATAAAAACTGGGAGAATTAGTTTTGTCCACTGCAATTATTTCAAGAGTAACTATTACTTGATATTTTTACAGGAAGCCAGGTACAGTGGTGTGTTGGGACATGGTCCATGGAGTGCTGTGAGGAGAATTCTGAGTGCTTGTGAGAAAATTCCAAGACAAGAGTTTTGTGACCTCAGTTCCTTCAAAATGGAATTGTGCTTGAAATGTGTTTTCATGCTCCTCCCAGATGTAGTGGATAAGAGTGAGTTTACTTCAGATTACTCATTATTGCTTTCAGTTGATATTCAATTAACTCCAAGCTCTTCGGAAAACATGGTCTTGCCACATGTGGCTTGTCCTTTTTATTGTACACAGCATAACACATGAGAACTTTACTCATGTGACCTTTCTTAACCAGCAGAGTAGAATTTATCTGGGGTTCTGAATAAAGTTGGCTCTTGCATGAGACTTTAGTTTGTCACATTTATCAGCTCCATTCTCCCAGGTCCTACCACTTTTAGAATGGTCACAGTGATTCAATGCCTTTAATCCCAGTACTCAGGAGGCAGAGACAGTTGGATCTCTGTGAGTTCAAGGCCACCCAGTGCTATACACTGAGATCCTGTCTCAATAAAATAACCGAACATTACATTGTTAATGTACTTTTCAACAGCTATGATATAGGTGCCAAAAACAGAGCAAACATGGGGTTCCACCAATTCAATCTTGAGGAACCAGTAACAAACAAAAAAGTTTACTCACATTCATTACATAAGCATGAATAACACTAAGGCTGCTGCCTCACTACAAAGCTCATCCAACACGGCGGACAGCTCATGCTTATCTGAACTGCTTATCTGAAGCTCCCACAACAACTTGCAGGCAGCTGAGTAGGTCAGGTGGGAGAGACTCCACCTAGAAATCTTTATTGCTTGTGTAATTTGTGGAGGAACTTTGTAAGTTCCTTTGTAAGCCTTGTAAGTTTCCTAGACTTCCTGTGATTTATGAGATTTTTACTTCAAAAGCTTTGTAGGTTTTGTTTATTTCCTGGATCATAGCAAACCTCCCTCTAGGATGAAGATTTTTTCACTTTGGCAGGACTTGCTACATAATAGTTTGTCACTTGCAAACCTTCTGAAAATAAGATAGTGCTTTTTAAATAGTCAATTTTGTTGAATTTTTAACTTATCATATTTTGCAGTTTTTTAAGACAAAAAAAAAATCACTTTGTATTTTCCTAGAATAGACTTTCCAGGAAGAGTAAGTAGTCATTAATTAAAATTTATCTCAATGTAAAAGCATTTATTTAAATGTTAAATCATATATTGGACTAGAAGAACAAGATGGTGAACATGTAGCCTGTGCCTTTATGGGGCAATGAAGCCCTCTGAGCTCTCAAGTTAAAGTCTAAAGGAATTTGGCTAGGAACCATTGTAGGATCCTTTACCTTTCTTACATAAAAAAAACTTATTTAAGAATCCTGGCTATCAAAAGAAGAAATGATTGACTTTTAGTATTCTACAGTCTTTTAAAAAACAATACTACATAATCATGTGAAATGTTTGGTACTATTGGGCAAGATTTTCATTGCCCATCTGTGCTTCAAGTCCAGCTTCTGAGACAGCAACACTAACTTGTTTTAAATGTATAATATCTTCTCCACACCTTTAAAGATGTCTTTCTACTAAAATGAATTCATTTCCTAGATTCGATTATTCTGATACTGGTTGGCAACAATATTTTTACTCACTGAAAGTGAATAAATCCCTATGCTAAAGAGCCAGTTCTATTCAAAGTACCTGACATTCATACTTAAATCCCATTTAAATATAGATTTTTTTCTTTTTCTTAAAAACAAACAAACCTAAGGACCAAAAGATGGGGTCAAATTTCACCTATTTTGACATAACTAAATTTTGGTGCTTAGGACTGTTTCATGAAGTATTTTATTTCATGCTAATCACAACTGGGTAATATACTCCTACTTTTAGTATAAATATGAGCTTTTGTTATGGAAAATTTTATGGAAGGTATCTTTTCACATATACAGAATATAGTAAACCCCATTCATCACCCAATCTGGGGACCTTTACAACACTATTCTATCTAGTGTTTTCACTCTCTATATAAGTCTTTGGAGCTGCTTATCAGTCCCTATCACAAAACATACCTGAGCCAGGCCACCACCGATCTAGGCAAACTACCCAACAAGTCCCAGCACATTTTCTTCTGGGGAGGCTCCTGAGCGCCCCCCCCCCCTGCCATTTCTCCTAGGAAGCTGAGCCTGTGTGGCTAACTTACCACTGCTGTGGTTAAAAGCTCATACACTGGAGCCAGACAGATTTGGGTGAAGATATCTGATTTTGCCACTCACTTTCTGAGCGACATTAAGAAGGGAGCTGTTCTCAGCTAAGAGTGTCTGATGCATAGTGTCTTAGGGTTTCTATTCCTGCACAAACATCATGACCAAGAAGCAAGTTGGGGAGGAAAGGGTTTATTCAGCTTACACTTCATGCTGCCTTTCATCAGGAAAGGAAGTCAGGACTGGAACTCAAGCAGGTCAAGGAGCAGGAGCTGATGCAGAGGTCATGGAGGAATCCTGCTTACTGCGTTGCTTCTGCTTGTTCAGCCTGCTTTCTTATAGAACCCAAGATTACCAGCCCACAGATGGCACCACCCACAAGGGACCCTCTGCCCTTGATCACTAATTGAGAAAATGCCTTACACCTGGATCTCATGGAGGCATTTTCTCAACTGAAACTCCTTTCTCTGTGATAACTCCAGCTTGTGTCAAGTTGACACACAAAACTAGCCAGTAAACATAGACTGCATTCAGAAAGAGCAGTAGAGGCTCTTTTAACAGGAATGTTGCAAATGAGAACTTGTTGAGCCCTAGTTAAGACTTGGCCCTTAAAACCATTCATTCTCCTGTTCCAAGTGCAGAGTTCTGGCTTCTTGCAGGATGGTGACCTTGGGCAAATCACTTAGCTGTGGAATATAATTTCCTTATCTCTATAATGAGTGTAGAAGTATTCCATGATCTCCAAGTATTTTCTTTCCCGTTTATGTTAGGTATCGAAGATCTCTGTATTAGAGACTATAAATTAGGGGCTGGAGAGATGCCTCATCGGTTCAGAACACTTGTTGCTCTTAGAGACGACCAAAGTTTGGTTCCTATAACTCACATGGAGGATCATAGTCTTCCATCACTTCAAGCACAGGACATCCAATGCCTTCTTCTGCCTCCATGGAGAGAAGACATGCTCAGGGTATTCTTACTTGCATGCAGGCAAATCACTCAGATACATAAACTAAATCATAAAAGGTTTGAAATATATAAATATATATATATATTTATATATATCTACACACACACACATATGTAGAGAGAGACTGCTAATGGCATGAGGTACTTTCATATAGTACAATGAGTCTGGTTTGAGTCACTGATCAGCATACAAAGATAAATCTCTCTATCCTCATTTTACTTTCTAGAAATTGTAGCTAAACAACTTGCCCAAAACATTATTAGTAAACTAAAACATTATTAGTAAAGAAACAAAACTGGACTTATAAATGCATTTATTATTGTTGTTTAATTTTCAGTAACATTACAGCCCTTGCCACAAAAGGTGAAGCATTTCCAAAGTTCAGTCATAAAAAATATTATGTGAAATATTCATGGTGAATATCTTTCCCCATCTCTGGGTCAGCTTCAAAGGCCTTGGCTGCCTGCACCTGCCTTGTCGAAAAGGATCTACTTCAGTCTTACGTTGTGCTCTGGAGTGAATACTCAGGGCCCCATGAGCTACTCCTTATCTGGAACAAAGGCACTCTAAAATGTGAAGGTTTGTTATCAATAGTTCGGGTTCTGCTGTGGGGCTACAAAACTACATGAATCACTCTGGACACTGTGGCAAGTGGGGGGAAGCTAAATCAGATCCCTCTGTATTTATGTCAAGGTTCACCCTCTGAGGAATTGAATAGAAGTAATTACACTGTTTATTTCTCTGCACTAACAAGGGGGGAGCTCATCTACCCATGGAAAGCAGCCAGAGAAGAAAAATAGCTCACAGAATGCATACTTGAAATACCGCTAGCAAGAAAGAGGCCCCTAAAGCCCCAAAGCTCCAAATCTACCTAGTATGGATTTTTTAAAGCATGTATCAAACATGAGTTAAAAGCGTTTCAATATTTATTATTCCCTCCCCCCTGTTTTCTTTACTGTTTTGCCACAATGACTGTGGTGGAGGAGGGAAAACGTGATAGAAAACATGGTTGTACAAGCATTGGGTGTGTATGTGTGCATGTGACCTAATGTTGATGAGAAATTAAATAATACCCCGACACACTTTACATGTGTTCAACCCATACAATTCTGGCTTAAAGGTCTACGTGTTCAAATATTTTCTTGTGGGCTTACAGGATTTAACAGCTGTCATAAGACAAGGAGCAAGATGAGGTTACCTATACAATTTATTGTCTTATCATTTGTATATGACCAAATACTTACAGGAGTTTCTGCACATGTTTTAGGGATCGTGGCATATTTTCTGGAATGATCTATGTGTGATTTCTCTGTCATCATAAAAAAAAAAAATGGACAAAGATCTGGCACTGTACTAAGTAAATACCTAATTCCAAAATGAGACCATGAAAATGGGATTAAGATGTTCTTTCAGAGTATGCTAATAAAGATAATGCAGAGTTGCGTTCACTTTAAGCTCTGGTTTGTGTGACTCCATAGGGACACTATGACTATCACCTTTTCCCTGAAATCTTTGCATCTGCCCAAAGAAAGCTAGCTCATCCCTCCAGATCTAGACGTGGATTAAGTATCGCTAGTCACTTCAGGTGTGATTATTACACATATTTTAAATGTCACACTCTGTTGATGCCACCAAACACACTAAGTATAACTAACAACCCTTAGCACTCAAGAGTTTCCTGCCAACTCTTACTGCAATATCTCACTTTTTAAAAAGTCTGGGGAGTTTTAAAAATCAGTGGGATATACTGATAGTGTTTTTGAAACACCATCTATTTGTGACTTCTGTGCTTCAGATGACATTTGTCACAAAGGTGCAACAAAAGCCAGTATACTATCATTTTAGTATTTGCTTATACTTATATATCAAAGCTGAGTCAGTTGGTGAAACTTGGGATTCTGTAATTACCCTAGTTTCATTATTGGGAGTTCATAATTTCATAACTTAAAAAAGCAGTTATTTTTTCTTAATTTTTAACATCTTGGTAATATGATAGTGACATGATAGTGTGATAAGTACTTCCCCAAAGTTAGGATTTTTAATAACTGTGTCTGTAAAATCAGTCAATGTGACCAGAATTGACTAACCGAACCATTTATGTTGCTTTGTATTTGAGATCCAGTGTGATGGTTTAAAGGAGATTCGTTCCCCACAGTTTCTGGCATTTGAATGCCTGGTCCCCACTTGGTGGTGCTGATTAAATCCCCAAGTCACATTAAGTTTGTGCTTACTGTGAAGGATATGATCATTCAGCTTCCTGCTCCAGCCACCATATGCACTATTTGCTGCCATGCTGTACTAACCATTATAAGTTCTGGAACCAAAAGCCCACCTAATTATAGACTGTCAGTCTCTGGAAACATAAGCCCAAATAAAATCTTTTTCTGTAACTTTTCTTGGTCCTGCTGCTCTATCATAGCAACAGAAATCAAGAGCTATGGCTGACTTTGAACCCAACCCTCTGGCCTCCACCTCCCAATGGGTGGCACTGAATGCAAGGCGTGCCATGACAACCTGTTAAATCTGAAAAGGGCTATAGAGATAGCATACTACAATCAGCCATCAAACCAATGAGAAAATTGAACCTTGCAAATTCAATGTCTAGATTTAATAAACAAAACACAAAACAGCAATATTTCAAACTTCAAAGAAATGGCAATTGTTTAGCCTCAGTAGACATTGTGCAGAGCATACTTATAACAAAAGTCATTCATCCATATGTGACATTTAACTGGGCATCTTGTACTTTATCTGCTAATGCTGCCTGCAGCTATAGCATAGTTGTTTTTTAAAAATATAGTTAGATATTTGCTGTGTGTGTGTGTGTGTGTGTGTGAGAGAGAGAGAGAGAGAGAGAGAGAGAGAGAGAGAGAGAGAGATATTGAGGACAACTTGTAGTAGATAGTTTTTTTTCCCTCTACTCTCTGGGTTGCAGGGATAGAATACAGGTCCTTAACTTTTGTGACAAGTGCTTTTTTTTTTACCCTGATTTATCTTATCAGCCTATCATTTTTTAAAAACTGGTACATATTTGATTTGCACAGTGATGGGTTCATAACAACACTGCCATGCAATTGTTTAGTGTCCAGGACCATATCGCCCTCCCGTACCCTTTTCTTTCCCCTTTTCTCTTTATGTTTACTTGCTCTTAGAGCTCATGCTGTAGACGAGGTGTCTAGACTTCCTCCTCTGACTTAACTGTAACTGTCTTCTCTGATCTACTCCCAACTCTGTTTCCCAACCTACTACTTGCTTGTGGCGGCCAACACTCTACTAGTTACTCCTGTGTACTTGATTTCTGTTAATAGAAGAAAGAACATGCAAAGTTTGTAAATGCCTAAAACGTGGAGTTTTCTTCATCTATAAGATTCCACGTAGAAACATGTCTGGCCTTTTCATTTTGCATCTCTGCAGGCCCACCTGTTTGCCAGTGGCAGGGTTTTCTTATGTTTTTAAGGCTAAATAACGTTCCTTTATTTAATTTCCTTTTTTCCATGTGTCTGTTGACAAGTAGGTTGTTTCCATGTTTTGCCTCTTGTGAATGGTGCTGCAATAAACCCAGAATTATAGGTGGCTTCACACAGTGGCAACATCATCTCTTTCATCTCTTTGAGGAATATTGTCAAAAGAGGGGTTGTCTGGCAGTCTTTTTTATATTTATTTTAGGAACTGTTCTATATAATGGTAACATCGGTATCCATAAAAAAATTGATCGCATACTTCCAATATATGATGGCACAGAATATATATTACCATTCTAAAAGGGAGGAAAGAGAGCATACTGAACAATTATTGGGCCAAAGCAAACCCAAAAGCCAGCAGTACAAACTTCAAATTCTGCATCTCCATGTTTGATGTCAAAGCATTCTTCAGATCTCCATCTTTTTTCAGCTTTGTTGACTGTAACAAACTTTGCTCACTTGGGTGGACTCCACACTCAGTCTTCGGCTCTCCATGGCTGGTACTCTATGACTATGGCCATCTCTAGCATTTTAGGGTCTCCAATACAAGCCAAGCTTCATCTTCTTGGCCTCATTAAATAGCCTCTCTGGGCCTTCATAAAGGGATACCCCCGGTACATGACTGGCCTCAGTGGCTTCTCTTAATGAAGGAGAGAGATTCTATAATTGCTTCCTTGTATCCTTGACTCTAAAGCCAGAACCTTTAGGCCAAAGCTGCCAAGTTCTGCTGCTTTCTGGGATGGAACATAACCCTTCTTTGAATTACATGTGCATCAGCTTTCTGTTGGTGGTGGCTTCCTTCATTGCCGAAGCTCTTCCTTAATTCCTTTTGAGAAGTTGGAAGCTTAGTTGTGTGGAGTCTTGCTTTAAAGTTACCATATGCTTAATTCCACTTAGCACAAAGCTTTTCTTTAAACTTTTATCTCCTTGAGCAAAAAACTCAGCTTCCTGGTTCTCCTTTTCTCTTCAGACTTTATGTTCTATATCTCTTTTTGTCCAGCTTCCTGTTTTTCATTATAGATCTGCATAAGAGTAGTCACTAATGACCACATGGCACAGTTGATACTTTGGGGTCTTGAAATCTCTTCTGCCAAGCCACTAATTCACAATTCACAGGAATATTTTTAAAACAAAGCAAAAAAAAAAAGCAGCACTTATATTTGTTTTTTGCTAAAACATCACAAGAATGGTCTCTAGGTCACTTCCTTGTAACCATGACCTTTCTGTGCCTGTCCTTGCTCTAAATAATCATATAGAGACCTTTATATTAATAAATGAATACCTAGGCCTTAAGTTAGGCTTGTTTCCCAACTAGCTCTTAAATTCTATTAACCTGTTGATACTATTCTATGTCTGCTATGAGACTGGTTACCTCTCCTCAGTGTCATATGTGTGACTACCTCCTAGTCCAGGTAGCGAATCTCCTGCATTTCACTCCTTCCTAGAGTTCCTCTCTCTATCTGGAAGTCCCATCTTACTATTCTGCCTTTTACTATAGGCCACAGGCGATAATTTTAATCAATCAGAAGGTACTTTAGGCAGGCAAGGAAGGACAGAGACATATCTTCACACATCAGTCCTGCACTAACTAATATTCTTCCTTTCTCAAGCATCTGTGCTGGGCTCCCACTGTCCATATCACCCTGGACACTGCTGACTTCTGTGCTCCTACTTGTACATTACATTAAGTCCCACTTAAGTCATTCAACGACTTTCCAAGTCCACTTTCTGCTAACAAGTGACATGGTCAGGTCCTTCACCACAGAACCCACTCCCTGGAACCAACTTCTTCCTTACACTGCTCTAATACTATGAAGAGACACCGTGATCGAGGAAACTCTTATCAAAGCAAGCATTTAACTGGGGCCTGGTCTCTACAGTTTTAGAGGTTTATTCCTTTATTATCATGCTAGAGAGCATGGCAACAGGTGGATGGATGCTGCAGCAGTAGCTGAGGGCTATACCCTGATTGGTAGGCAGTGAAGGAGGGAGGCAGGGATGGAGGAAGACAGACAGAGAGAGACAGAGAGAAAGAGAGAGAGTCTCATTGAGCTTGACATGAGCTTTTGAAATGCCATGGTTCCCCCTCCTAGTGACATACTTCTTCCAACAAGGCCACATCACTTAATTCATCTAATCCTTTCAAATAATGCCACTCCCTGGTGACTAAGCATTCAAATGTATGAGTTTACAGGAGGCCATTCTTACTTCACACCACCACACTTATTGTTCCAAAAATTTTACAAAGTACTTAGAAAAGCCCTCATTCTATCTTTCCAAAAATGTTAACCTGGCCTACTTCCACCCCCCCACCCCCCGCTTTTTCTATAATTCCACATAAATTAAGCATATGTTTTAGTTAGTGTTTCTATTGCTGTGAAGAGACAAGACAGCCATAGCAACTCTTATCTTTTTAAAAAATTTATTTATTTATTATTATGTGTAAGTACACTGTAGCTGTCTTCGGACACTTTTTCTTCTCGCTCCGGCCCCACTCGCTGTAGCTGTCTTCAGACACCCCAGAATGGGGCGTCAGATCTCATTACTGATGGTTGTGAGCCACCATATGGTTGCTGGGATTTGAACTCTGGACCTTCAGAAGAGCAGTCAGTGCTCTTAACCGCTGAGCCACCTCTCCAGCCCCATAGTAACTCTTATAAAGGTAAGATAAGCATTTAATTGAGGCAACTTTACAGTTCAGAGTTTTGGTCTATTATCATCATGGAAGGAAGCATGGCAGCACACAGGCAGACATGGTGCTGTACAGGTAGCTGAGAGTTGTACATTTAGATTGGCAGGTAGCAGAAAGATTGACACTGTGGCTGGCTTGCACATGTGAAACCTCAAAGCACATCTTCAGTGACACACTTCCTCCAACAAGGTCACACCTCTAATAATGCCACTGCCCATGAATCTATGAGGGGCATTTTCATTCAAATCATCACATTCCACTCTCTTGTCCCCATAGGCTTGTGTTCATAACATAATACAGAAATACAATCAGTCACCTTCAAAAGTCCCATAGTTTATAACAGTCTCAACCCTATTTAAAAGTCCAAAGTCCAAAAATCTCTTCTGAGACTCATGACAATCTCTTAACTGTAATCCCTTCTAAAATCAAAAGCAGATCACATACTTCCAACATATAATGACACAGGATATACATTATAGTTTCAAAAGGGAGAGAAGTGAGCATACTGAGGAAATGCTGGACCAAATCAAGATGGAAAACCAGCTGGGCAAACTCTAAACTCTGTATCTCCATGTCTAATGCTGGCTCTTCAGATCTCCAAGTCGTTTCAGCTTTGTCGAATGGAAAGTACTTCTCTCTCTTGGCTGTTTCCATTCCCTGTGAGCAGCTCTCCTTGATCATCCTAAAGCTCTTACCTCTTCAGTATCCTGCTGTCTCCAAGGCAATCCAGGGTTCAACTTCACAGCTTCACACAAAGGCTTCTCTGGAAGGACACCCCTGACACATGCCTTGCCTTGGTGGCTTTCCTTAGTTACAGAGGGAGATTTCAGAACCCCTTTCTTGTATCTTAAACTCAAAGCCATAGCCATGTGGCCAAAGCTGCCAAGTTCTGCTGTTTGTTGGGGCTGGAACATGCTCCCCTCAATTCAAATACATTTTTTCGTCAGTCTTTTGTTTTTGATGGGGTGTTGCTTAAGCTTGGATGCACTAAAACTTGCTCTGCAGACCAGGCTGGCCTTGAATTCAGAGATCTGCCTTCCTCTGCCTCCTGAGGGTTAAGATCAAAGGTGTGTACCACCTCACACAGCCCTGAGGTTTTCTTTAATTCCTTTTCACAGGTGGGAAGCTTAGCTGGGTGGCCTCGTGCTCTGAGGTCACCACTCCCTTTATCCCACTTAACAACATGCTTTCCTATAGTTCTTGACACTTCCTGGTGCCTTTTTTCTCCTCAAACTGTACCTTCTGTATTTTTCCTTGCTCAGCTTGCTCCTTTTTATAAAAGTTATGCATAAGCATGGCCACTAATAACCAAGCGACACCCTCATCAATACCATCAATACTAGGCTGTCTGGAGATCTTCTCTTAATCCATAACTTTTCAATTTAGTTTCAGGAAGACTTCTTGGACAAGGGCAGAAAGCACCCACATTTTTGCCAAAATGTCATATGAACCATGTCTATTCCACAGTCTAATGTTCTCCTCTGAAACCTCTTGAGCCAGACCCTCACAGTTAAATCACCCCCAGCACCACTGTCTTCCATGTTCCCATTGGTTGGCCCATTAATCCAACTTAAAGTGTCCAATCATTTTTCTAGTCCAAAGTCCCAAAGTGTTCCACATTCCTGCAAACTAAAGCACAGTCAGGCTTATCACAGTAACATCCCAGTCCCTGATACCAACTTCTGTCTTAGTTAGGGTTTCTATTGCTGTGAAGAGACACCATGAGCAAGGCAACTCTTATAAAGGAAAACATTTATTTGGGGCTGGCTTACATTTCAGAGGTTCAGTCCATTATCATCCTAAAGAAAAGCATGACAGCACACAGGAAGACATGGTGCTGGAGGGGTAGCTGAGTTTTACATCTGGATTGGCAGGCAGCAAGAAGGGACAGTGACATTGGGTCTGGCCTGAGCTTATGAAACTTCAAAGCCCACCCCCAGTGACATACTTTCCCCAACAAGGCCACACCTCCAATAATGCCATTCACTGTATCTATGGGAGCCCTTTTCTTTCAAACCACCACAGCATGTACTTTTACTTTCTTATTATTACTCCACAGTGAGAATTTTCAAGCTAGGTGTGTTGGCTATTCTTTTTTGTCAAGTACTAAAACCTAAGCAGCTGAGTACACCTGTGAGAGATTTATTTTCTCTTAAATAAATCATTTGAAGTGGGACGACCCACTTTTAATCCACATTTTTTTGAGGTAGGAATATCTACCTTTAATCTGGGCTCTACCTCTGGTGGCAGTTAATATAAACAACATGGAAGAAGAAAGGTCTCCCTCTTTGTCTATTTGCCCCATTTTTTTGCTGGCTAGTCTATTTCTTCACTGGTATTAGAGTCTACTTTGAGATTCTGGCATATTCTGAAGATCAGCTGAGATATCCAGCCTCATTGACTGAATAACATTTTTTGGACCATCCATTTGTACACAGCCATTGTGGGACTGGCTGGACTAGAATGTTAGACATCGTAATAAATTAAATTTCCAGTTGTGTGTGTGTTCTATAAGTTTTGTTCCACTAGAGAACCTTGATGATCACTAAGTTATCACTCAAAGATATGCACAGAAAAAATGACATTTATTTTGAGTCTTGTGTATCTCAGATTGGCTTTAAACTCAGTATGTAGCTAAGGCTGAGCTTTATGTTTTTCCTGCCTCCACCTCCCAAGCGAGAAGAAGGTCCAACTCACCTCTCATTTGTTGTTTTTAGTCATCCTCCAGGGCCTTTGAAATAAAAAGTTCTTCTTAGACTTCTTTGTTTCAAGAATGTTGTTTAACAGTTTCCTATATTGATACATTCCATCCGGTAGGAAAACTCCTTAAGCAGGAAAGTAAACAACTCAAAATAGCTTCAGGAAGTCCCTGAAACGGATCATATTCACTAGGTCCTTCCCTGTGGGAGAAACCAATAAAAGCAGAGAATTCCTCTCAGATCAAGTAAAGCCAAGTAGCCTAAAAAGACTCCGACAAACTGAGGTTCCAGGAAGGTTCTCACGGGGGTCGGGGAGATCTGCAAAAAAAAAAAAAAAAAAAAAAAAAAGACTCTTGAGACTAAATGAGCTGCCTGATAGGAGCAGAACCCAGCCAAGCTGACTGGAAGAGGTTTAGACCAACTGAGGTACCTAGAAAGGACACCTCCTAACTTGTGGAGCTGCCTGTGGGCTGTGTAGTGTGTTCCATGTTCCCAGCTTTATGAAGTATCAACCCAGGCTTGGAGTGGGCTTTGGTGATACAGGTGTTTTGAGTCATTTCTGCTCCTGTAAGTAACTCTAATAAAACTCATTGGCTCACCAAATCGGACTTCAGTGGTGACTGTACTTGGGTCTGTTGTGGGCTCCCTGATTGGGGTGAGTGGATGTGTGTTGCATCTCCCCGGGAAAAGTGTTGTCACACAACAAATCTCTTAAGTGAAATCTTGAAGATTATTTATTATTATTTCAATCTTCTTATATCTGTTGAGGTTTGTTTTGTGACTGATTATATGGTCAATTTTGGAGAAGGTACCATGAGGTGCTGAGAAGAAGGTATATTCTTTTGGTGTAGGATGAAATGTTCTATAGATATCTGTTAAATCCATCTGATCCATAACATGTTAGTTTCACTTTGTCCCTGTTTAGTTTGGAGTTTGCAGCTCCATGGAGGGAGCAACAGTGTCAAATGGCCTGACCCCTGGTGCTCCTGGAGACTGGACCACCAACCAAAGAATACACATGGAGGGACCCATGGTGCTGGCCCCATATATGGCAGAGGAGGGCCTTGTTGGCCATCAGTGGGTGGAGAGTACCTTGGGCCTGAGGGTGTTAGATGCCCCAGTGTAGGGGAATGCTAGGGAGGGAAGACAGGAGTGGGTGGGTGGGTGGGGGAGCACCCTCATAGAGGCAGGGGAAGAGGGTATGAGATGAGGGTTTCCAAAGGGGAGATCTGGAAAGGGGAAAACATTTGAAATGCAAATAAAGTATATATATATAAAATTAACTGGCATGGGAAAACACTCCAATTGTGAACAGCACCTTCTCGGGCTAAGGGCTCATAGGAAATAAAAATGGCAGAAAGGAGGAAGCCAGTCCCCTGCCAGCACATGCCTTTCTCATTCTCCTGGCCACCATGGCATGAACTGCTGCTTCCCATCACACCATCCCTGCCATGATGAATGGACACCTCTAAATCCTTAAAACTGTGAGCTGAAATAAGTCCCACACCCCTGTTGTCATGAATTTCAATCATAGCAATAAAAAGCTAACTGAAACAGGTGTGGCAGCCACTGTCCACCTAACAATCTACTGGGTTGAAGAGAGAAAGGGCTATTTTTATCTGTGCTGTCTGCAACAAGGGACTATGAAGGGGCCATTTTCCACTGTTATGTTAAAAAAAAGGTTTCTAGCATCTATGATTATCTTTTTGCTGATAAATAACGAAGTTACAAGATTGCAGCACCAACAGTAATGTGTAAGAACATGAAGTATAATCTTGGTTCTGAAAGATGCTGAACACAGTTTGACTTAATCTCAAAATAGATAATAAGTGCTTTGGGGGATTCTGTTGTAAATCCTGAGCCTCTCCAAGGAGCTGTGCTCAGGGAAATAGTGTAACATATTTAGGATCATTCAATTTAGTGTCACCTCTATCTTAACACATCTCTGCATGATGACAACAGGAAGCTACCCTTTGGAGGCTCTGCACTCTCCTTTTTGTGATTCTACCAGGAAATGAAACGTCTCACTTGTCATGCAAGCCATTTGGGTAGGCTCAATTTCAGTGAATGGAAAGTCTGACTCTGCCCTGTGCCCAAGAACAAAAGGATGCAAGGGAAAACTGGTGTCATGAAAATTGCTCTCAGCAGTTATGAAATGTTGTAAAAATGTCTTAACGTTTAAGACCAGCCTAACTGGGATCCATAATATTACTAGTGTGCCATAAATCAAAGTTGAAACTAATTAAGTGCTTGATCCTGTGATTCAAAGTTATAAACGTTAAGTAGTTTCAATGTTACTCACTATTTACAGCCTGTCTTTGCAACAGCTGTAAATCAATTTCTCCATTTACAGTCAGAAAGGAATCATGAACTTGTCAAACCTGTGTTATTGTTTAAAGACTAAACTCCAGATCCATTTCAAGCAATTGCCTCATTATTAGTCAAATTATTTAAAAGTGACTTTTAATTAGGGTTCTAATACAAGCATCGCAGAAGCCACCACGATCTTCCCCTCCGTTTCATACTCAAAGATTACTGAGACCATATTCTGCACCACCAGGAAGAGTACAAAGTATCCAGAACAGACCAAATCTAATTATGTGGAGTAGCAGTTAGTACTTTTAATTCCAGAAATCATTGGTGGTGGTTGAATGAGCAACTGAAGAACCTTTAATTAAGCACGGGTTATACATACTAGTTTAATTTTAATGTGTACCAAAAATGTAAGTCCTTCGTCATCCTACATCATGTTTTTATACCTATCACTGATTTGTCACTTGAGGTATCCATTTAATGTGTTTTTAAATTTAGTATTATTTCCTGCAGTAGGCTTTTGGACCCATCAATATGACTTACTTTAAAATAGTGGGCAAGCTTCTCCAGGAGAGGATATGCAAACGCACCTGGTTGTCAGGTGGGACGCCTCCTCTGAAAAAAACCGAAACTACAAACAAGCAAGCACTGTCTGAGATTCCTTTATTCCTGTGAAACTTCTAGGAGGCCACTAAATCTCTGCTGTTCTTTCTTAGCTTATAGACTGTCATCATGAGAACGTCCAGTCCTCAAATCACTGTTGGATGTTTACATCAAGAGAAGCATGCCTGGGAAGACAGGACGGGCATAAACCTGCCAGGGATTAGAAAGATCACAATGTCAGAGGTGCCATTTACAGGCTAGCAGCCGCAGGGGTCAGTAAGGTTAAAAAGAAAATCTTGCACTTGGGAGGTCAGAATGCAGGTGGTCAATCAGCAGGATTCAGTCCACGAGCTCTCCTCACTTCCGCTACCGCTTGGGTCCTCCCTGGGATTTTGCTGGCCAGGTATCCTCCCTGTCTGCCCACTGACCCTCTTAGGTTCGCGGGGCTTCCCAAAGCTACGCGGTGGCAGTGGGGAACTAAAACGTGCAGCCTAGATGCTTCTTCTCCACCGCCACCCCATCCCCGCGGTACCCTAAAGCCGCGTGCCCTGGGGAGGGGTGCAGGGTGGGGTAGGAAATTCCTCCTCGCTCCAGGTCCCCGCCCGCTCGCCCTACCCGTCCCCTCTCCGGCTGGCTGCCCTGCTCTCTCCAATGCCGACCTCGTCACTCTCACTTCTGCAGGGCTAGGTGGCCGAGGCGGCTGCGAGCTCGGGGCTCCCGGCAGGGCCATGGGGCAGGGTGAGTTGGGGCGCGGGCGCGGCGGCCGTAGGAAGGACGCCTTCCGCTGCGCGCTCGCTCCGGGCGTCCGAGCCAGTCGTGCGGGGGAGGAGCGGAGTGCGCGGAGCCTGGACGGGCCGGGTCCCCTAAAGGGGGCAGCGGCTTGGGAAAGCGGGGGCGCTGTGGTCCGCAGCTCCTCCGGAAAAGTTTGCACGGGATTCAATTGGTGCGCCGCGGGCCTCTGGAGCCCAAGCACTGCGGGCGTGGCGACCGTCCCGCGCCCGGTCCGCTCCTCCTCCTCCTTCGCAGCCCGGGCCGCCGCGCGCCGCCCCTTCGCCGCCGACTGGCTGCGGGCTGCGGCCGGGGCGGGGACCTGTGGCCGTCGTCGCGGCGCCCTCAGGCAGGGACCGACCCGCAGGTGGAAGCGCCCCGGGGAGGCGGGGCCGCCCCCGGCTGCCGTGGGTCGAGGCGGGCTCTCCTCTGGCCCGCTCCCGCCCTGACCCGCTGGCCTCTCCCACCCCAGTAGTGACGCGCCGCCTCCGAGCCCGAGCCCGCGCAGCGGCCAGCAGCGCGATGGACCGCAGCGTCCCGGATCCCGTATCCCGCAGCGCGCCCCGCACCCCCGCCACGCAGCCCACGGGCTCCGCAGGGTAAGTAGGGTAGCCGCCCTCCCGGCCGCCGAGGCCTGGCGCACTTCACCTGCCCGCGGCGAGCTCCCCGCGGGGCCGCCGGGCTCCCGGGCCGACCCACACGCGGGCGGGAGACTGCGTCTTCCCGGGCGATCCGGGGTTGGGGGTTCGGTGGTTTGGGCAAACTTTCCGATCGGGGTTGCGGAAGGCTAGGTGAATGGCAGGCGTTGGGTGAGGAGTCCCGGAGCAAAAGTGGTAACAAAGGGCCCCTTGTTGGGGCTCTGGAGCGGCCGGGGACGACACCTGTAAGTGCGCTCCGGGAAAGGAAGGAAAAGTTTCCATGACCAAGCGCTCCAGCCCAGGCGAATGGCTTCTGTCAAGGTGACTGCAAGGAAGGGGCTTCCTGAAAGCCCACGGAGGGTGCAGCAAGGTGTGCCAGCTGTCAGCCCGGCTTGACAGTTCCGGGAGCAGGCGGGGTGCTCGCCTCTGACTGGGGGTGTGTGTGTATGTGCCTCTGGCCAATTGGTGATGCCAAAGCCGAGCGAGAAGTCAGTCACATTGGCAAACACCTATACTTTTTACTATCACGTGTTTGAGGAGCGATTGGAAGGGAAGGGGCTGTCACATGGTGAGTTAATATTAAATGAAGCATGCCTTCCTGCCAAATATGCTAAAAATCACTGTTAAACGTTCGGGTAAACAGTAGTGGGAACAGGTAGTCCTGCAAGGGCCGAGGAGAACTTGAGAATAACCTTTGTCAAGCTACACAACTCTGTACCTACTTGAGAACACCCCATTGCTGTCATGTAGCCTCTTTACCATAAGGCCCTCCCAATTTCCTATTTCTTTGTTAATCGGAACCTAGAAATGCCTTAAACAGAAATGAACATTCCGGAAATAGGAACGTTAAGGAACGGGCTACTTTGTAAGCAATGAATGGGAGTCGTTCAGTTTTTTTTTTTTTTTTTCTGGTTTAAGAGTGAAGAAGTCATTTTTCCCTGGAACATGACAGGCGTTTCCTTAGGAGCAAGTCACAGCATGTTTATTCATCAGAGGCCATGCGAACATTGGCAATTGTCTAGAGGAAACATGGAAGAGTCTCAAGGCAACATGACTAATCTAACAGAAATTTAGTGTAATGCTTATGTAGAGGAAACATGCAGTGTATGAATTCTAATTTTTTTCTCTAAATTTAGATCTTCTCCATGCAAATATCCCTATTGCTGTAGAGATCCACTTTTTCTTGGGGGGGGGGGTGGCTTTCCATAGTTTAGATGCTAATGTGTCTCCTTCCGTTTATTTTTGCTGTATGAAATAGTATGTTGATAGGAGGAACATAAAACAAGGCTTGGAGATAGAGCTGTGGATTTGTGTAAGTTAATGATGCTGTCACCCAAGACTGAATTAGACGCCAAGAAAACAGAGAATTGCATGGATGCGTTTGGTAATAGATGATTTCTCTAAAATATGCATTTACACAAAGTGCAGTCACAGATATTCAAGAGTCGGTTCTTTAAAACAAAATAGGTGAGGTCAGAGAGCTCTGTGATAAAGAAATACAAAGGGCTATTGGTGACAAGCCTAGAATACCCCCCGGTTGTATGCTTGAGAACTTGAGGGCTAAACAAATGAGTTCCTGACACTATCCATATAGTTAATTGCTCGATGACTTATGCATTTATGTATTTATTTATTTGGCAGAGACCCCTTTAGCCCAGGCTGGTCTGAAGCTGCATTTATAGCTTAGGGTAACCACCTTCTGCCTCCCAAAATTGAGGTTACAGCCACAACCCACAGAAGAAAATATTTGAAAGAACTTCAGGGAAGACATCTGGAAAAGTGCATCTGTAAATAAACTGCAACAATAGCTAACAGTATTTTTTTTTTTGTTTTTCTTTTGCAAAATGAGCTCCTAATGACTTGTCTTCTCTCACTTGTCTATTCCAGGTGCTTGTTATGTCTGATGAGTATTCAGGATTAGCGTTTGCTTTTTCTAAAGAAATAGAGACCTTTAAAAAGGTTTAAATTGTGGGAAAATGAGTGTATTTAGGAGGTGGTAGGGTGCAGTCCTAATATGATATAATTGATGGTTTTGAAGGTAGGTTCCTTACTATAGAACTAATTATATCATGACTCAATAGCCTAATAGCTGGTAAGGCCTGCTTTAGTTCTTATCCGTGGATATTGTTGCTCAAAAGAAGTCCTCTGTTGTCTGTAATTTTCCAAGGTTTACGCTGTTGTAACAGGTTATTTGAAGGACAAATCGATGCAGCTACATATTTTACAACGGGGGAGGGGAGGGAGGGAGAAAGAAGCTCTCTGCTTGAATTACTGAGCCAATTATTAAAACCTGAAGTTTGAGGTACCTGTTCACTGTGTTGATCTGACTCTCTTCTGACTAAGGTAAGATGAAATCGACCTTTTAACATATCAGTGTTGAATCATTAACCGAGTGTTATAGATTAGATACGGTTTTTCTCTCGTGGAGATTCCTAGGTTGGAAACTTTGCCTCCCTACCCACATAACGGAATTGGAGGTGTGGTGCCTTTAAGAGGTGTGGCAAGGTCATTAAGGGGGATTAAGGAGAGTGGGTTGGTTATGGGTACAGAATACTGTTGTAAAGTGAGCCTGGCTTTCTTTGCTCACCCACTCTTCTATTCCCTTTGGTTTACTTTGCTACCTGTAAACTGCGTGGTACTGCTAACAAGACCTCACCTGGTGAACATTTAGGGTTGCCTGAGCTCAGGCTTTTAGTCTCTACAGCTGGAGCTAAACATGTCTCTTTTCTTCATAAAGTGCCTAATCACTGGTATTATGTTGTAACATAAGATGTTAGCACCCTTGAGGGGGAGGGGGAATAACATTATTTTAGGAAAAAAATACTTTGTAGCCCTTGGCTACTGTTGCTTTGAAACATTCTAAGTAATTGTCCTATTGCAGATGTAAATAAAATTGTGATGGTTTAAGGTTTTCTTCAGTGTTTTCAATACTTAACTCACATTAGTGTGGTGAGACACCTGGGAGAGATGGCCTCATTTGCATAAACATTGTGGCTGCCTTATGGACACCTGCTGAAAAGACCATGGCCCTGAAGTGATGGGGTCCTGTTCTAGTCATCACACCTCCTCAGGGGTTTACCCTGGCCTTTGGTTCACCTCCTCAATCCCTCACCACCTTACTAGCCCTCCTTCTCAGAATTGTGTATAAGCATCCACTGGCCATTTGTTGAATGTCTTGTAGGCTTGGCTTTTGACTTTGAAAAATGCTGCTGAGTTTAGACTTCAAAGTCATGGAGTTCCAACAGCTTTGATTTTTTTTTACTTTGAGATTAAGTGTTTATGTGTTTGTTTTCCCCATGACTTGGTTTGTTTTGAGATGAGACCTACAAAGTGGAGGCCAACATTGATCTTCCTACCTTACCCTCTTGCAAATGATGCTTTTATGTGTACTAGGATACCAGGTTAGATTAAAGTTTGCATGCTAAACACATGCGCTCGCGTGCGTGTGCACACACACACACACACACACACATGAGCGATTGGAAAAAGCAATTGATTTGAACTGGGCTCTGGGACTTACTCTACTAGACCAACCTAATACAGAACGTAATTGTAGTAACCGAGCCTTGTAGCCAAGTAATGATTTAGCTGTAAACAACTAACTAGTTATGCTCCCTGCTGTTTGGCTCCGCTGTGGCCAGTAGAGTTGTTTTCTGCAAATGGTATGCAGTCATCTTGGTAGTGAGTGTTTTTAGAACCTGCTCTGATTGTAGGAGCTGTCTAGGTCTCAAATCTCTGCTCAAATTAACTACAGTATTTTGAATTCATCTAAATAATTTTCCTCCTGAGTATCATAGATATCACATAATCTATATCTACAGATATGTATGTTAACTGACATCTATCATCTGTGTCTATTATATAGGTTTTTCACATAGATGAAAGTTTGCTGGTTTAGTTCATATTGTGACATACGACAATTGTAATTGCTTACTAGACTCCTTGGTTGGAAATGCTAGGCAGGTGTGCCTTTGAAGAGAAGAGCATTGTTGAGACACAGGTTGAAGAGCTGAAAGGTTTTAGAGGTGAAGGTAGTAACCAAACATGATTTTACTTTACTGTAGATCTCCAGTGTTACTAGTTAAGAGTTTCTAGTGGTCAGTGATGACCCCAAAATATTACGTAAAACATCAGTTTTGTGAGTGTCATCACATTTCTTTCTTAGTAACATGATATTGTGCCATCTGGATTTCGTCCATCTTATCCATCGCAAGAGGTGGCTTTGTTTAGTATGCAGTGCAGTGTCTTCTCATACTTTGTTGTCTCCTAGGCCACAGTCACTTGGTAGCCATCTTGGAAATCACATCAAATCACATCCAAGCACAGTAGTGTTTTAGGGTCAAGAAAGCATTATTTGTTGGGTATCTCATGCTTGTAATCCCAGGACTTGGGAAGCTGGGGCAGAACAATTGTCCCGAGTTCCAGCCACCTTTGAATACAGAGTGAGACCTGGTCTCAAATAATGATAATGATAATGATAATACCAGGAAAGAAAACCCTCCTCACTTTACTTAATAATGGTGTCATCATTCCAAGATTTGTGATTCTGAAAATTCAAATATGCCAAAAAAAAAAAAAAATTAAGTACACCATGATTTAAAAGAGACAGAGTCATATAACCTTTGTTACAGTAACATTCTATTTTCTAGTTATGGTTTCTAGCATCTCACTGTTCCTAGTTTATAAATTAAACTATGTGTAGAGAGACATAATATGGAGAGGGTTCAGAACTTGCTATGGTTTCAGGCAACCATGGGAGACTGGGAACATGATCCCCGCAAAGAAGAGTGTGCTTATTCTCCTAGAGTTATCAAGCTTTGCGTCTCAGTCCTCGGTAGCATGGCATTAATCACAGAAAAGCAACGTGCTTGCTGATCTCAGCTTGAGACGTCATCTTTGAAATCACATGCTTACGCTAGCAATCGTTACTCACCCAGATAAGCTTCTCTTGACTTTTCAAAATGTAAATGTCAAAGCTGTAGTTGACCTTGCTCTGAAGGATCATACTGTCTTGATTCTGAAACAAACCTGGAATAGACAGGATTTTAACAAATTAACTTTATACTTTCACAGCTGGGAGCAGTGGAGCTAATTGGAGGAAAATTAAAGGAGGACCTAACTGCTTCTGCCTCTGTTTGGATTCATTATTGGTTCTAATGTTTGACTATTGAATTTTTAGCACGTTTCAACATGAGAATCACTCAGGTAACCTTAAAACCGGTGTCGGTGCTTTCTCACACATCCACCTGTTCTGGTTTGATTAGCTTGGTCTGGGCCCAGGGCATGGCTAGGATTACTGTGCACCAGGTTTGAGAGTGACTGATTAGTATCAGCAGCTGAAGTTGGGGTGGAGACACTGCTATTTTTAAGGAAGTAAGCCTGATTTTGAGTTTGTAAAGATTATAGTCACACTCTGTATAGTATTTTTTTATTCTTAAAATAAATTTCCTTTCCATTTTTGTTTTGTGAGAAAGTATATTAACTCCATCTTATACTTGCTGAATGAGCATGGCCATGATCACACAGCTGCAGTGGATGCAGGAATTTTGGAAGCAAGACCTTGTTTCCAAAGCTGTGTGGTTCATGGGTAGGCATAGCATCACACATTGAGTTTACAACTGTGTCATGTAATTACATTTGGTGCTGTGATTTATCCTTAATGGCTCAAAGTGGTTTTTATTTCAAGTAGTCTGCAAAGTTGACTATTCCCTCTGTTTTCAAAAAAAATGCCTATATCATATATTTTTAAAAATGTTACACACTCTAATGATTGTAAAAGTGTGTAACACTGAAAAGGAGATTAAATACTTGGGCTGTGTGTTGAAACTCATTGTAAATTATTTGCCGTAAATTATGTGTTCAAACTCACAGTAAAACTTTTATTTGTAGTAAAGGACAATCCTCTGTTGTATGAGGAGGTATTTGTTTTTGTCTTGATGTGTCTGTGAAATGTATTTACAGCAAAATTGCAAGAGTAAGAGACCTTAACCGGGGTTGGGGATTTAGCTCAGTGGTAGAGTAGTTGAAGGCCCTGGGTTTAGTCCTCAGCTGGGGCAGGAGGAGGGAGAGGAAGGGAGAGCTATTGAGTGAGCACCAGCAATGACCAAATGAGAGACATGAAGTTGTTCAGTAGAACAATGAGTATTTTCTCCTTCAAAGTCTTAATTTCCTCCGAGTGAGGTAGAGAGAAGCAGAGGAACAATTCTGTAGGGTGTATTCATACGGCAGGGCCAACCGTCTTCTTACTAAGACCTCTTTCAATTCAATTTGTCACATACTCATTACTTCTTTTGTATAAAATCATTTGGGAGGAGGACACCAGGAATTGGCTCCTAACCATAAGTGCTGTGCTGAAGAAATTAATCTGTACCCTGTAGGGAGAAAAGGAAACGTGCTATTAGGTACAATCAGTACTTTGGTGCCAGCTTATGCTTACAGCTTTAGATCCTATACCCTACCTCATGGGTTTGTAGATTGTGGCCTGATAAATGGTGACCTACAGGTCAAGATGGGACTCTGCCCGTGCTTTTCTCCCTTTTCCTATTTTTAAATTCTAGTAAATAATACACACAATGTATTTCCTACCTTAGAACATTTGGAAGTATACATTTAGTTGTATTAAACATATTCATATTGCACCGCCTTTTCCATACCTGTTGTCCTGTTCAAACAGAAAGTTTATTTCCATTAAGTAGAGATTTGCTTCCTTCTTTGATGTTTCTGGAAGCCATTCCGCTTTTTGGCCATGATTCTGACCACCCTGAACATCTCATAAGTGGGACCTAGTCTTTTGTGATCTGCTTAGTTCACATGGCTTATTGCCTTCCATGGTTCCATGTTATAGCTTGTATGAACACTTCATCCCTTTGTGTTGGTGAAACATATGTTTGCATGTAAAGATACAGTCATCCACCTGTGGATACTTGGTTTCTTCCAGATTTTAGTTATTGTGAGTAGCAATGTTGTACATCTCAGTGTACAGATAGCACTTAGAGATCCAGCTGTTAACCCTTAGATATGTGCTGAGATGTGGAATTGGTATCCCCTCCCTCCCTTCCTCCCTCCCTCCCTTCCAGATAGGGTCTGATTATGTATTTCAGACTGGCCTTGAACTCAAGATCTGCTTCAATATCCTGATACTGGGAACATAGGTGTGTACTATCATGGCTTTACTTTTTAAATATATTTTAATTGTTTTGAGACAGGGTCTTGCTCTGTAGCTCTGGCTTTTTGAAACTCAATCTGCAGTCAAAGCCGACATCTGCCTCTGGAATACTGGGATTCCACGCATGCACTTCCATGCCTAGCACTTACTAATTTTTTGAGGAATTTCTATGTTTTCTTTAATAGTTATATCATCTTACATTCCCATTACAGTTCATAAAGCTCCTCATTTCTTTATTGTCTCAACAACTGTAATTTTCTGGTTACTCCTTAGGTCAATAATAGCCATTCCAGTGGTATGACAGAGTTTCTCATCATGGGCTTGGCTTACGTTTTCCTAATGGCTAATGAATTTACATTCATATAATATGTGTGTGTGCATACATGTGTGTACAGAGTCAGGTTCTTCCCTGACACTGTGTGTTCCTGAGATCCAACTGCCAGTGTTGGCCTTGGTAACAGCCACCTTTCTAGCTCTGCTAGCTTACCAGCCTGTACATTTCTAGTGTTTTGACTCTGAACTTATTTAGGAGTTAAGTCAGATCATCTTTACAATTTCCATCATTTTTTTGGATTGATATCAAAGATATTTCTTAGCCTTGGGCCTTTTAGTGTGCTAATGTTAGTATGATAGCTATGAGACTGGTTTTTTTTTGTTTGTTTGTTTTTGTTTGTTTTTTCATGATTCTGCTTTGCTGAATTTTTTTTCCCCATCTGTTATAATAAAAACAAACTAAGAGTATGGGAGAATGAAGTTTCCCATGGCTATTTATAAAGGGCCAAGGGGCTCTGGTTCTGCATACAAGCTCCCTGTCTGAGGAATGTCTGTCTTGGAAAAGGCTTTTTAAGAACTGGCAGGTCCTTAGGAAATATGAGGAGTGAGCTGTGGTTGCTGGCCTTTCACAGACTGAATCTACAGTGTGGTCCACGCATTTAGAGATTCAGGTATGGATTTCAAACATCCGGAAACCTTGGAAATGAATTTTTGATTTTTGGAAAATGATTCAAATATTTTAGAGGCAAGATTTTGAAATATTATTGATCATGAACTTGAGTTATAATAGCTGGGCTTCCTCATGTGGGTGTGCAGAACGATTTGGATTTTTTGTGTAGGTTGGCTTTTAATAGAACTAAATACCGAAATTACTATGATCTATTATTATAGTGATGGCACCATTGTAGAAAACCTGTATTCTCAAGTCCAATCAATTTGAAACCTTAATACTGGGCTAATTTTGCTGTTGCTAGGATAAAATGTTTTGACAAAATCAACTTAAGGAAAAAGGCTTCGTCAGGCTCATGGTTTCTAGGTCTAGCCATCATGGAGGGATAGCCAAGACGAGGGGCTTACATTTACAGCTGGAAAGCAGTGAGTGATGGGTGCATGCACAGTTCACTTTGCCCTTTTTATACTGTACATCCTTCAGGCATGCCCAGAGGCTCATCTTCCAGGTGATTCTAGAGTTTATCAAGCAGACAATTAACCATCACAAACAGCAAGCAATTGACTGCCTTTTGGTGTGTTTGCTAAAATCACACCATTTCTGTTCATGGCCTAATACTACAGCATCTGTAAACACAAGATCCACTTCTAAGGAAGTAGTTAAGACACCAAACCCTAGGTGAGGAATTTATGGCCAGCCCTGGAAGATTTCCATCTGTCTATTCTGTCTTCAGGGTATTATTTCCGCAAAAACAGAAGTCTGCAAGTGCTAGATGAGCCCAGGGGGATCAGTGGTAGCCAGCCAGCGTTTTAACAGCTGTTGCAGTTATGTGTCAGTCAGTTCAAATATTCTAGAATAACAGGAAATTGAGCTGCTAATGGGAAAATGACTTCCATTCTGGGCTCACTGGGATGTGCTATGCCTTCTAGACCAATCAAATCAAGAGTCACCAGGATAGTTATGGGATCCACTGAGTTGACTTTCACTCTTGTAGAAAAGGATGAAGGTTAGAACAAAGAGGTATGCCAGAGAAGCAACCTGGCTCCTCCCTTGTTCTTTTACACTTGATTGCCACTTGCTGTATACACTGCCTTAACAGGATAGAGGAAACGATAGAAAACCCATCCTTGTAGGGAAGAGGTTGCTATCTAAGAGGATGGTATCTGCGTTTCCTGTCCTTTGGCCCACTCTGCCCCTCTGCTGTCTGTTACTCCATGGATGGCTGCAACATTTCTGGACAAAGTATCCTACCAGGCTAGGGAGTGCTTTCTTCCTAGCTCTTGTTGCTATGTTAAGATACATCATTCTACATCCCTAGAGAGCAGTCAGATACTCTGATTTTTGCTGTGCTTCAAGAGAGTCAAACTGAAAGTGGCAGAGAAGAATGTGGGTGAAATGAGATGAGTTTAAAATGTGTCTTGTGTGATCATATGCTGCAGTCTATCTCTGTGTACATGTTTACGTGCGGTGGATGAATGTGAATGCACATATGCATGCGGGTACATGGACACTTGGGTTTATGTGGAGACCAGAGGTTGGCTGTCAGTGTAGTCTTCTATTGCACTCCTTATTTTTGGACCATGCAGCCCTAGGGATTTGCTTGTCTCCAGTCCCAGCTCTAGGTTATAGGTGTCTATCCCATCCTTCATCCCACCCACCACGCCCAGCCTGGTATGTGGCCCTGGAGATCTGATCATAGCTCTTTACGTGTGTGTGTGTGTGTGTGTGTGTGTGTGTGTGTGTGAGAGAGAGAGAGAGAGAGAAGCACTTCACTCACCGACCCATCTCCATGACCCAGTGCTTTGCTGTTTGTTCTTTCTTTTGCTGGGGTTCATTTCTTTTGTGATAGTTTATTCCCTGTGAGCTGTTTTCTCATCTAAGAAGGTCTGAACTACAGGATCACTTCAAGAAAAAATATTTAACACAAGTGATCTGAAAAAGGAAATACACTAATTTTCCTCTTGACATTCTATGTGGAACAGATTTTATTTTATTTTATTTTATTCACTTATTTTTGTCTCCAATGTATTTCTACCTCTGGTCCAGTCTTCTTTACCATATTTTCTTTTGGAAATGCAGTCTGTGTTGGAAGGTGCAATTTTCAAAAATAATTCTCACCTCCCAAGAATGATGTTATGGGTTTGTAGAACCGTAACAATAGGCCTCAATTCATACAGAATGCTAAGAAAATTTAGCCCTGGAATTTGTAAAGACGGAGAACACATTTCCTGCCCTGATATTAGATCCATAGTTGTAAGATACATGGTTTTGAATTTACTTGGAGAAGTTTTTAGGATTTTCAAGTCAAATTTATGATTTCATTATATATTTGAAATGCAGCATATTGGGATTTGCATCTCTAGAAGCTTGAATTGACTATAATGCTAAAAGTTATTGGGAACAATTGAACATAGTACTGAGTCTTGATAACTCAAATCCATTTTTGTGTGTGTGTGTGTGTGTGTGTGTGTTCTGCTCATTAAGCACATTAAAAGTTAAAACTGGCCAGCTGTAGCTGCCTGTAATCTCAGCAGTTAGGAAGGTTGAGGCAGAAGGATTTCCATAAGGTCAAAGGGAGCCAGAGCCACATATGTAGTTTGAGGTCTACCTGTTATACAGAGTGAGATCTTGTCTCCAAAATTAGAGAATGAAAGAAAGACAGAGACTAGTTGTCAGTAGTGGGGCATTTGAATTGGATTTGGTCATTCATTGTTTCTTTATAATTACTTTGAAAACTAAACAGCATAGAGAGCCGGAAGTTCTGGAACCGCACAGATGTTTAGAATGGCTTGGACACTAAGGTGAAAGTCAGTGATAGTAATGGTTGGGGCACCTAGAATGACAAGTGATGCCACGGGGATGAAGTGGTGAACATTTCATAGCTTCTGATGTATTAGCCTTCAGCATGTCCTTTGAGAGATTTCCTATCCAGAAGCAGTTTGTAAAAGTTGTGGCCATTTCACTATTAATCATTGAAGGCATCTGAGATATTTTACGCATTGAAGCAGAGGGTCAAACCTTCTGTTGATAGTAATAGTTACTCATCATGCAGTGTGATTTGGGTGGTGGGTGAGGAACTTGTCCCAAGTTAGTCACCACATAGTTGTTGAGCCATTGTGGCTTTAGGACATTTTCTGGGAGTGATGCGTAGGCATGCAGGCTATCCCAGATCCTCTCAGGGACATGGAAGGGGGACAAAGGTCATGTTGCTTGGGAGTCCAGAACATAGGCCTTTAACTTAGTTTTAGAGACCGAACAGTTTAACGGTGTCAAGGAAATGTTATTGGTAATGACATACAAAGCCCCAAAACTTGAGATAACAACTCTATTCATATGCAGTTGGATTTTTTAAAAATTTGTATTTCAGTTGTATATATTAGTTTCTTTCCTCTAGCCCTTTGTAACCAGCTGATATTTTTATACTACCTCAGAAACCAACTTCAGGGAGATTGGAAGGGAGAGTTGTCTTTTATTCTGCTTAGGATAGCTGAGTAATGCATTATTTGCTAAATGCAAATGCCAGGATGATCATATTTATACTTGGGATGAAAATTTAAAAAAATAAAATAAAATAAAAGAGAGCCCAGAACATGTTATATCTAGAGGGTTGATAAATGAAAGATAACCGTTTCTGATGGTAGAAAAATACGCTCTTCTGACGCTGAACAAGCTGTTCCGATGGTTTCGGTCTATGGCATTGTTGTGAAGCACGACAGTGATCTTAGATTATTTAGAATGTTGTATGTACAAGATTATGTACAACTGCTTCAAGAGCAACATCTATAACATTGGAGGGAGATAGCATGGCTCAAATGGGAATGTCTCCTATACGCTCATGTTTGGGATACTTGGTCTGCAGCTGGTAGCACAGTTTTGGAAGGATATTTTGGGACTAGGCTAGCTGGGGTGTGGCTGACAGAGGCTGTAACCTCTCAGGGCTGTAGCCTGGTGCTGTTTCAGGTTCTAGCACTGTTTCACAGTCTTCCTAGTTGGAACCTTAGCCAAGGTCTAGCTATCCAGAAATCATCCATGGCTTCTCTACCACCAGGGACTAAAGCTGAAGCTGTTGAGCTACAGCTCTCTCTCCCTCCCTCACAAGTTTGTTCTGTCCGTATTTTGTCACCATGACAACCAAAGTAACATGGGAGTGAAAGGCTCTAATCTTTAGACTAATTGACGATTGTGTCAATGAAGGTAACTCCTTAGAGTGTAAGGGTTGTGTCATTTATCTAGTTGTTTTTCCAGTCGGTTGTATATTTGAATGACATGAAATGACATAATGGTGAGAGAGCTCTTTCTAGCCTCTTCATTTCTGCTGTGTAGACCACTTATCACCAAGGTGACATTCCTGGTGTGGCAAGTGGCTCATACCCATAATCCCAGCACATGGGAGGCTGTAGCAGGAGGATTACAGTGAGTTCAGGCAAGATCAGCTTGAGCAATCATGTGGAACTGTTTCAAAACAAACAAACAAAAAGAAAGCACAAAACCTTGAAACAAGCAAAACCAAAACAAATCAAAATACACTAGCAACAACAAAATGAGCATTTCCTGTCCGGTCCTACTGACCCCTGCTGGGAACCATACCCCGGGCCTCATGGCTGGTTATGCTCAGCTCTAGTTTTACTATTTGTTTGGAATCCTGGTAGGATATTGGGATTTAAAATTGTTCTCAGATACTCATGACAAGCATAATTTAAATAGTGTGCAACACAGTAGTGAATAGAGCTTAGTGCTAGCACATCAATAAAGTTGTCTTTTAAATAAGTGTCTGTGTGTGAGTCTTATGTTTATGTGCACATGTGAGTTCAGGTGCCCTCAGAGAACATCGGATCTCTTGGAGATAGAGTCCCAGGTAGCTTGTAAGGCATCTGATGTGGGTTGTTAGGCACCAAATTCAGGTCCTCTGTCCTCTTAACCACTACCCCATCGCTCCAGCTACAATGAAGTCTCCAACAGAAATAATATTTTATAGTGAATGAATTAGATGTAAAATTTCAGTTAATTCCATAACATGAAGATTTTGTTTCATGGTCATATAACCAGTTCTCAGGTGCTCATGTCATAAGCAAATGTGTGCTGGCATATTATTTTCTTCTTTATTCATTAATTCTTTCTTTAAAGTTAGTAGACCTTAGTTAACAATGATTCCTGTTCTTTGTTGTTGTTGTTATGCTTTACCCATTGGCAGGTATTTAGGTTTGCTTCTTGCAGCACATTCTACCTTTTGCTATTAAGTGTTCACGATGTATTTTCTATCTGCTGTGAAATAGGAAAAAGCTGAGGCCATGTTCCTGGTTGCTACTTTTGTGTAAATACCAGGTTTTAATTTAATTTCTACAAATACTTAGACCAATAACGATTAGCTTCTTGATAGGAGTCATTTGAATTTGTGGGGTCTTGAGTTGATGTTGGGGATGGACAAAAGGAATTTGCTTATCTAGTAAAGAAGGAGAGGCCCCACTGTGTGGTTCTCTACTGTGTGGTTCTCTACTGTGTGTGTGGTACTCCACTGTGTGTGTGGTACTCCACTGTGTGTGTGGTACTCCACTGTGTGTGTGGTACTCCACTGTGTGTGTGGTTCTCCACTGTGTGGTACTCCACTGTGTGTGTGGTACTCCACTGTGTGTGTGGTACTCCACTGTGTGTGTGGTACTCCACTGTGTGGTACTCCACTATGGTAGTAGAGGGGGTAGAGTTACTGCTCACAGGCTGTCACTAAGATGCTGTTAAACGTAGTATTATAAAGTCGGTGGTGTAGATTTCTTATCACTCTTGAGATTCAGTCTAGCTTTGTTTATGTTATGAAACATGCTTATTCTTCTGAAATTACACTAAGTATAATCTTTAACAGCATAAGTGAAAATTTCTAGTGCTGCTGTTCTGGGTCAAACGTAACAGGACATGGAGACGATGCTGTTCTTACTTACAGGTTTAACATTCCTGTTTGAATAGGGACAGGAAAGAGCATTTGATTTATAAGTCAGATTGGGGGTGGGGGGTTGAAAGTGAAGTAATTGTTGAGCCCGCACAAGTAGGCAGAGTAGTACCTGATCATTCTTAACGTGTGTCAAGGTTGGAAAATCTGAATTGTCAAAGGCCTTGGTATTTTGGTGCAAGATTTCTGTTAGCAGAGGGATTGGCCTGTTGACATAGACAACAACAGATTGAAACGTAAGATAGAATTATGAATGGACTGTGTGTTCCAGTTCTAGGAAGAAGAGATTGAGAATTTAGAAGTATTATGGGTGTGAGAAATTAATTGTGTCAGGCATTGTCCTTCAGGCCTGTAATTCCAGAACTCTTGTAGTCCATAATTTTGAAGGCCTAGGCAGAGGGATCTGAAGGTCCAGCTACCTTGAACTATATAATGAGACTCTGTCTCAAATAACAAAACCCATAAAAATCTGTTTCCTAGACAGCCAAAAAATCACCTACAGAACACAAGCTTTTCTCTGGTGGTTTGGAATGTTTTTAAATGCTGCTGAGTTTTTCAGTTGTTTTTTTTCTTTACCAAAATGAATGTAAAACTGCAAACTTTTATAGAAATGCTTGTGTGGGTTTTTTCCCCCTTTTTCTAAGGATATGGCAATATGTTGGCATTTTATAGTCACCTAAAATAAAGTGAACTCCTAAGTCAGACTTTTTAAAATCAACAATAACAAAACAATAAAACCTTTGAGGGACATGTCGGGAGGTAAGGAAGGTGCTCAGAGGCAGGGGGATGAGGATGGCTGTGAGGGATGACATCCACCTGAATCCATTATACACGTGTATGGAATCATCAGTGAACAAATTTAATTAAAACAAAACAAAACAAAACAAAAAGCCCTTTGTGAAATGATAACATATGGGCAGGTGATCCTGCAGAGCTTGGAGCATTTAATAGTGAGTCACATTCTCTTTATTCAGAGCTGCAGCCTACTTACAATCCTCTGATGGAATGAGCCAGCATGCTTGTCTCTCTGGCATTTAACAGTGTTCGTTTTGGTTTCAAAGAAAACTGGTCCATCCAGAAATCAGATGGCACTTGGCAGGCTGCTGTTGTAGGGTAAACTTGGGCAGAAGATCAGGCGCTGAGTCTCTCTGCATTGCTTGTTGGCTTGGGCACTGGGTGACCCCTTTGGTGGTAGAAAAGTCTAGTACCACAGAATCAAACTCTGGAAATAAGACTGGCATGTACCAGGCATGGTGTCCAATAAATTTCAAATACTTGTCCACAATTATTCGAAAGCAGCCCATTGGAATGTTGGCTGTCTTTACGGCAGCTAACAAGAACCAAAAAGGGACAGGGACACCCACTTCTCATTTATCTGTACCAGGAAGTAGAGGATGGGATTTGGTGAAGCTTCCTAAATATCTTTTCTAATACATGTCTCTTGCTTTTTCATAGGAAGAATAATAGCCCCTGCGTCCCCCCTCCCTATTAGATTAGGAGTGTGCTGTCCTGGTGACTTCTAATCATTCCCCTAGGCCTTTCTGGGAACACACTTCCTCCTGCATCTAGTGGGAACTCCTGAAAGTGCCTTTCTTTGATTTTGGTGAAACGTAGGCAGTGAGCACACATTCTCTGTGGTAAAGCTACACTCAGCCTCACCCATTTTCAAGGAAAGTAAGAGCTTGCCACGATTGTGACCATAGGTCAGATGCTGAAGAGAACATTCCTTTTACAAACAGGTTCTCCTACCTAGCCTAAACAAGAAATTGAGGTATGGTGCACTGCAAATGCTGTAAAATTGTGCATCTGTCTAGAATCTGACTTTAGTTACTGATAAGCACAAAGAGTCCCAGGAACTCCTTACTCTTGGCTCTCTTAAGATGATTTGCCAGGTGCACTGTTTAGTGTTTGAGGGGAGCATGCACAGTGCCTGTCTTGGGTCATTAAAGCTGTGACTCTTTTTCCACTCTTGATCAAAAACCTTAATTGTGCCAGGTGTGGTGGTGCACCTGGCATCCTAGCTCCTGAGTGGCTTCAGAAGGAGAAAGCAAGCTTGAGGTAAGTCTGGGCAGTTTACTTAGACCCTGTCTGAGAGGGGGCAAGTGCTGGGTGACAGATTGTTGGACTCTTAGACACAAAGCCCTGGGTTCAAGGACTGGGTTGGAGAGCCTTTATTGGGGGCACATGTGGTTGAATGGGTCTCCTGGTTTTGTTTCTGCTGGCTGTGATAAAACACGCTGACCAAAAGTATCTTAGAGAGAAGGGTTATTTGGCTTATACTTCCAGGTCACAGCCCATCGTTGAGGAAGTCAGGGCAGGAGCTCGAGTAGGAACTGAAGTGGAATCAGTGGAGGAATGCTGCTTACTGGCTCCTTCCAGGCCTACGCTCTGCTAGTTTTGCTATATGTTCTGGAACCACTGGCCTACAGATGGTGCTGTCACGGTGGGCTGGACCTTCCGACATCAGAGACAGCGCCCCACAGACATGCCCACAGACCAATCTAACAGAGGCAGATTCTGGGAAATTTTCTCTTCCCAGGTGACTCTAGATTGTATAAACTTGACAGTGAAGGTAATGTCAGTGCATTCATATATTAACTTGGATTTTAAAGGTATTTTTGTTTGTTTTAACAAAAATGTGTGCCAGAAATTGGACGCAGGACCTTGTGCATGCTACGTGGCAATTGCCTAGGTAACAGTCACCTACCACTGAGTTGCATATAGTCCTAGACATGTTTAAGTTGTTTGAGACAAGCTTCCTTATACCATTTTTTTTTTTTTTTTTTTTTGGTCCGAGAAGAAAGTCTCATTCAAAATTTCTTGACACCATATCAGCTTTTTCCTAGATATTATTGGTGTATTCTGGTTATACCAAGGCATAAACTCAGTATCTAAGAGTTTTTAAAGAAACAGGGTGCTTCTCATAAGTTTGCTTTAATCAGTGTATTTCACAAGGTAATTTGCCAAATGGCAGAGACTTTGACAGCTGTGGAGGTCAAACAAATATTTGTAAAATATTTTTTAAATAATATGATGACCCCCAAATGAGTATTTGTGAATTCAAACTTCCGCTTTTAAAAGGTGCAAGGTTGCAGTAACTTTGGTGATACTGGGCATGGTGACACACACTTTTAATCTGAATGCTTGGAAGACAGAGGCAGATAGATCTCTAGGAGTTTTATATAGTGAGTTTTGGGCCAACTAGCGCTACCTAGTGACAACCTGTCCCAACCTCAAAACCAAACTAAACCACCACCAACAAAAATGACAACAAAGACAGTGGTGTTGAGTTGCCTGAAATTGGTCACAGGAGTGATGCCAACTCCTGTTGGCATGTTAGCATCATGGCATGCACTACTGTGCTCAGCAGCAACATTCAGCTGACATCCACTACTTGTTCCTGAGAACAATCTGTATCTTGAACTGTTACTATGCAGAGTCACATGACCAGGCAGTGGCAGGTCTGAAAGCCAAGCCTCAATGTTATAGCAATCTATCTGTGTCTTAAGAATTGCTGTATGTTCTGCCTTGGAGAAGTACCCACCAGTCAGTGCAGCAAGACCAGAGTGTTGCAGAAGGAACCTTAGATGGGGCAAAACCATTAACATGCATATTTATACAGAATATCGAAAGAACCAGTGACTTTAAAAAATATTTTTGCCTTGTGGAGATAATAATGCAAATAACTGGCATTTTAACATTTCCCTGATACATTATGCTCTTACAAATTTTCAGATTTTATGCAACATAGCCCCAGTGGTCAAATACTCTGGAGGAAATTGGCTTAAGCAGTTTTCTTTCATTGTGTCCTGAGGATACAGCCATGTGTGTTAAGCAGGACCCTCATGGAAGCTCAGTCAGCAGCATTTTACAAATTCATTTATCAGAGCATTGGTTTAAACCTTAAAGTCCACAATGTTTCCAAAGTGGTGCATACAACATTGTAGATAGAATGCATGCTTCTAGATAGTTTCATGAGCATTCATAATTTTTGGTGACACGTATTGCATTCATGTTTTCTCTAAGTTTGTGCTGTAAGTTGTAAGTTAACGTTCTTTTTGAAGTGTCTGCCTAGCAAGTTCTGTGAGCATTTTTATGTGGTTTGGTGTTAGGTTTAACCTTTCACCTTCTGAGCCTTTGAACTGTTCCCAGTGAAATCATTACCTGAAAGGTATGTAAAAAAAAAAGCTTTAGCATCTGGAGAAGACCAGTTTCCAAGTCTGCTACTATGAAGAAACCACCGCAGGTTTAATTCCACAGCTAGACACTGAAAACCACTGAGACTTTAGAGGACTCTGTGCATGTCACTAGGGCTGAGGTGCCAGAGAAGGGACATTCTTGGGGGTGTGGGGGGGTGGTGGTGAATAGAAGCAGTTAGCTATTGGATGGAATTGAGCTAAGGGCCGACTGTATGTAATTGCCTCCAGGGTCAGGGATATCATTTCTTCTATGGTGGTTTGGCTGCTTTAGAGATTTTTGAAAGAGGTTTCCCCTGTGTAGTTCAGGCAGGCCTTGATTTTGCCCTTTGAGTACAGGGATTTCAGAGTTGTGCTACCAGCCCTGTTCAAATGTGTGCATTGCATCAGTACAGCCCAGGTCAGCTCTGGGCTTCTCAGCAGCACTGTGGAGGAAGTGGACACCTGACTCTGGGGAATAGGGGTGTGAAAGGGTTAGGAGCTCTCGGACTTTGCTAAAGGACCAAGAAGCTGGGTCTCTGACCAGGAATGGATTTGAAAGGGAGAGGGTTAGAAAAGATGTGACTTCCACCTGTTTAGTGGATAACTCAGTTTTAAGGCTAGGATATCTTTCTATTCTAATCAACAGTTAACTTTTAAAAATTAATGTGCATTTGTATTTGCTGAAAACCAACTTTATCAGGTTGGGCATTAGCAGGAAGTACACTGACAATGTTGCTCTAAGACATGGAAAATATATTCATAGAGCCAGACCATGTTGGCTGAGAGGGAAAGGTGATTCTGTCTTTTCGTAATATTACACCTTTGGCTGGCAGACTGCTCACAGGGTAGAATTGCTTGTACTCAGGTATGACAACATGAGTTCCATCCCTGGACCCCAAGGTGGCAGGAGAGAACCCACATCAGAGAGTTGTCCTCTGACCTTAAATTATGCTGTTGTGTGCACATACCTGCACTCACACACATACTGATATATATATATATATATATATGTATATGTATATGTGCATATATATATATATATGTATATGTATATGTGCATATATATATACACTGATACATATCTATATATGTGTGTATATGTATATCAGTGCATATATATATGTATGTATGTATCTTTAAAAAACATCTGAGATCATGTAATACCTTGCTAATATAAGGAACATCCCAAATATTCAAAATGCTAGTTAATCAAATAGTTCTTAATTTTTTCCGTAGTGAATAGTATCGTGTCTGGTTTGTAAGGTCTCTGGACCTTTTGAGAGAGTGTACAGGAATATACATTGTGTGAATGTATGTATTCTCCTCCTCGCTGGTCAGAATTTTCCACAGCTTGGTTTTCAACGGACTCTGGGAAAGGCGGTCTGAAAACTGCCTGTCCTGGCTGGAATTTGTAAAGGCAAGTGTGAGGAAAGCTGTCCTTACCAAAGAGCCTGGACTGCAAGGGCTACTAAGGTGCCAAAGGGAAAATTCCTGCAGGGAATATTTTGTAACCCAGGAGGAGTGAAGATCATTGCCATGGCAGCAAAGGGCAGTTAAGTCTCCTTGCCAGGCTGGCTGGCTCAGCAGACATGGGCCAAGCTGCCAGTTGGACAGGCGTCAGTGGAGGTTATTCTTCATCTGAAGATACCCTGGCAAGGCATTTTGATTGCCTTAAACCTGGTGTTGGTAGAGCAGCAAGACACACAGGAAGCAGTTGAAGGAGCTGTGTGTAGAGAGAAAACTTAAGGACAGTGATAACTCCTCGGGCACATGTTCATGTAACAAGTCTATAGCTGAGTGGTTGAGATTTTTGAGTATCTACCATATCATATGACATACGCAGCAGTAGCTTAACCTGCCCATTTCTAATTCCCCATTTTGTTTTGGGACGGGGTCTTCCTCACTGGGCAGGCAGTCCCCAGATATGCAAGGCTGGCTGGCCACAGAACCCTGGGCATTACTCTGTCTCCACCAAGAGTCCTTGCCACCATGACGAGCATGGTTTCTGAGGATCAAAGTAAGGTTCCACTGTTCATAAGACAGACCCTCCATGGACATGGCCAGGATTAGCTCTCTCCCCAGCCCCAGCTCTCAGTTTTTTGCTCAGAAAGTTAGTAGTTGGTATTTGGCTTGGGATCATGGTTTCTCAAGGCTGTTTTGTAACTCATTAATTCATGGAATGTGATTCTCTGTAAGCACATTTTTCTAGCCTGTAGCAGTCATTAGAAAAGGCTCTACCCGGTAAGATGTAGAGGTAGTAAAAGTACACCGTGTCTATATTAAACAATTTTATGACTATTCCTAGAAGAAAGGTGCTGAGCAAGTGCACAAGTGGATTTTATTGTTAGTTACAGCTTCTCACTGGAAGACTTTGTCTCTGAGCCCGCAACAGTCTTGTTGTGCGTGGGAAGGTTTTCTTTGGTGCTTTCATAGCCATCTCACGTGCACAGACTGGACAGTACTCAACTGAGGTGTTCAGCAAGTCAACCCTCACATGAATAATTAGAAATAACCCTCTCTACTACTGTATCTAAGATGAGAACCGTTGCCGATCGTTGAGAACACGTCTCGAGATAATGCTCCCTCTTGAGTGGGTGATGTGTTTCCTCTTCAAATTACTCCTTAAAAATATGTGTGTGTGTATGTATGCATGCATGTATGTTTTGTCTACATATATATCTGTACACTAGAAGAGTGAATCAGATCCCATGGGCTACAGTCATAGACAGTTGTGAGCTGCCTTGTAGGTAGCTTGACTGAGAATTGAGCTCAGGTCCTCAAGAAGAGTAGCCTGTGCACTAAACAAGAAAGCCATCTTTCTAGCCTCTCTTCTCCAAAGTCTTGATAAGGGTCCTTCTGAAAGCAGACCAGTGTATGGAGAATTGGGTGACATCTGAGGAGCTTCTGCCCTTAGTTGATCTCTGAGGTGCCATCAGTTGGCTATTTAATTAAAAGTTTCAGGGCCATATTTGAAGGAACACATACTTAATAATCACAGAAAATATAAAGCACCCCAACCAGGATACTAGCTTGTGAACCAGAGTAAGCAAGTGTAACCAGCAGCAGGTCTGTGTAGCAGAGCTATGTGGTATCTAGCGCGTTCACTTGTTATCTAGTGGTTTATATATGGATAAACTTGCCAAAAATGTAAACAGCTTGAAAGCACATCACACTTTAGTATTTGATGATGTTAGTGAACTAGGTAACTTCCAAGATTTGTTAGAACCCCTTAAATTTCTAGTAAGCATTTGTCTGTTTTCCGAAAATAACACCATTTTGCTCTGTGTACTCAACTATCTTGAGTAGAAAGACTTGGAAATTCACTAAGTTAAAAGGAAAAAAAAAAACTAGCTGTTTCTCATTGATTTTTCTTCTGTTACAACCTTTAAAAACCTTCTAGCTTTTGAAATCAAGGAGGCACTTTAAATGGAAGTTGGTGAACAACCCACCATGGGTTTTTAAATAGTGACTCTACATCAACTTGTTGAAGAACGATCTCCTCCTCCTCCTCTTTCTCCTCCTCCTCCTCTTCCTCTGCTTCCCCCTCTTCTTCCCCTCCTCCTCCCCCTCCTCCTCCCCCTCTTCTCCTACCCCTCCCCCTCCTCCTCTTCCCTCTCCCCTCCCTCCTTCCTCCTCTGCTTTATATTCCCCTGTTCTGGACCTGGGCACCTTCCTGCCACCACCAAGCTTTCCTTATTCCCATTTCTCAGTTGTAGTTGTCAATCTACCACTGCTTCTATTTAAGGGGAAATTATTCTTTTTATTTCTTGCTTCTTTGATGGTTCATGATGTTTGGGAAGCTCTTTAAATGTTTAATAGTATTTGTTTTTCTCATATACATTCACATGGTAGACATTTCTCCTCTACATTTGCATTTTCATCATTTTATGATTTTTCTTCCTCCCCTCTGCTGTGTAGCTCTGGATGACTTGGAACTGACCGTGTAGACTAGGCTGGCCTCAAACGCAAGAAAGATCTGCCTAAGGAGTGGACTACCAGGCCCAGCTAGCTGATTGTTAGGAAAACTCTTAACACTAAAACCCATTAACACTGTATGTCTTATTTTCAATATTTTCCAGTCTTCATTGAGACCTGCAGCTTTTTTTATTGGAGCATTTTAGTGTTGTAGTTTATTATTATTTTAGAGATATTTCTGTTTATTTTCCTTTGTCTTAACTTAAAAATACTTGTACTTTATAATGCTATCTATTCTCTTATCTTAAAGCAATATTAAATATCTGCCAGAAATAAAATAAAGGTTACTCTTTCCTATTAAATATTCACAATAAGTAACTACCAAAAACATGATCAGCTACTAGGCAATTAGAAGAATGTTCATTTAGTAAATATATTGTTAAATTGTCAGAAAGTGGAGGTTAATAGTAGATATAAAAAGGTAAGATTTCCTTGTGGCTAGAAGTTTATGATTGGTTAGGGAGAGTAGCCGAGGGATGTGCTGCTCATTCTGGTAAGTCCAGTAATTCAGGCTGCATAGGAAGGCCTGAGGCTTCCTGGGAGAGGGAACTGTTGGGCTGACCTTTTCCTCCTCCTCCTCCTCCTCCTCCTCCTCCTCCTCCTCCTCCTCCTCCTCCTCCTCCTCCTTCATCTTTTCTTCTTTCTCCCTTTTCTCTTCTTTTTCTTTTCCTCCTTCTCTTCATCCTTTGAGACAATAGCTCAGGCTGCCTCAAACTTGTGATCCTGCCTCATGCTTCTGAATGCTGAGAATTACAGGTATTAGCCACCATGACCTGCTCTGGAGCTGATCCCGAAACTGAAGCATGTAGAAAATGTGGTAGGAATTCAGTCAGCGACTCGTTCTGCCTCAGGGCACAAGGGGTCTTAAAATGGAGGTGAGAGGAGTGTATCGGAAGTTGCCAAACTCGAGCCTGAAGAGAGAACTTAGCCAGTTCTGAGTACACTAATGCTCTGAGTGATGGAGATCCCTGGGCAGTTTTGTGTGAGTGAAACAAGATGGGTGAGGGCTGCTGAGACTGTGTAAAATTAGCCTGCTTGCATACATTCTCTGAAGATTACAGTGGGCTGACTTGCTTGCTTGTGAAGGAGTAGGATTTGGCTTTTTATCTCAGTTGTGCTGTTTACTTAACACACACACACACACACACACACGTATCAGATTAAGGAGTTTTGCTTAGGAATTGGATACATTTATTTTACATCAGTGGTTCTCAACCTTCCCAGTGCTGTGACCCTGTAATATAGTTCCCTGTGTTGTGACCCCCTAACTATAAAATATTTGTTGCTACTTCAGAACTGTAATTTTGTTACTGCTATGAATCATAATGTAAATATCTGATATGCAGGCTATCTGATAGGCAGCCTTTATGAAAAGGCCCTTTGAACCCCAGTGGGGTCTAGACTCACAGGTTGAGAACCAGTTTTAGTCACATTCGCATATCATGCTTCTAGTTGGTGGTTCTGTTCTGGATTTTGAATGTGGATAATTCGTTTCTTCTACTGGTAGGTATGGCCTGCTGAAGCTCTGACATTGTACTGTCAGCATCCCTTTGCCCAGGGCTAGGTCTTTCCATCAGAGGCCTGGAGGCTTCCTTTATGTATGTGTCACCAGGCTCTGGTTCATTGACTCTGACTAACCACTGTTTATTTCTGCTTGGATTTCTGTGGCCTCCTCTTACATGCCTGTCACCCAAAAGTGTAACTGCATCTGCCTCAATTCTACCTTTGCTCTTCCGGTCAGATCCTAGGTGTATGTAGCTGCATCTAACATTTAACCTACAGTTAGCAACTCTTTGAGGTTGTTTTATGCCTTGGCCATCCATGCTGATTAGCCTCTCTTGTCACCTCCCATCTCAACCGACCACTTTGTTTTACCCCATATAAAAGAAAATATTTTTGTATCACAAGGGTGACATGTTGTTAAACATTTAGAATTTTAGAATCTAATGAACTTTTAAACTTCTATTTCCTACTGTTCTCAGCTGTTGTCGTTAGTTCCATTTTACTTTATTTCTTGTAACATTTATTGCATTTAAAGAGCTATTTACAAACCTGGGGTAAGTTCACATGGAGGTCCTCTCCCCTATGCCAGCATCCCGGCTGCTTGTCAGAGGCATCAGGGATGCATGGATTCCTATCCTAACTTTTCTCTCTGGCCTCACCTCTCACGGGCTCCTTCTACCCACATTCCTTCCACACCTGGGAAGTCACCTGTGCCCTGTCTAGAAATCCAGAGCATTTCACTCCTCTCTGCCCTTGCCTCTGCCTCTCCACACGGGATTCTACTGGCCCAGCTCACTGGCCAGAGGCATTACACAGTTGTCAGAGGAAGCTGGGTTCCACATTCTACATTCTTGGAGTTTTCCTGGATCATTGAACCAGTACATCTATTCTTCCTGATTGCCTTCAGGGTTGCAAGCTTTTACACAAAATGATAAACTTAAGTAAAGATCTGTTCAACTTTTTTGCTACACTAGCACTTGATTATCCCCCCCCCCCCCCATGAATGGCTTTAAGCAATTGCTTTGCCCATAACTAGGACTTCCACAATTGAACAAATTGTATTTTACAAAGGAGGATGCAGTAAATAATAAGTATTTTTTAAAAAACTGCCCATTCTGGACCTAACCCCAACTCCCCCCTACCCCCCACCCCGCTTTTACATCTCCAGTAAAGGAATCTGGATATGCACTTTAAGGTATTTTAAAATTGGTTTGTGGAAGGATAATCCTGCTATGTGATAGAATTCTTCCTGGGGAGATGCCACACACATATCTACTCACCCCAGATAGGGACAGATCAAAATACAGATACCACCAAATTCCAACTTGGTGACAGAATAAATTTTATTGTGGTTACTTAGAGAAATATAGGTGAGGAGTTAATCGAAGGAACAGAAATAACTCAAAGATAGCTGCATCATCAAAACCTACCCCAGCACACATGACAGCTCACAAAAGCTGGGGAACCTGGAGCAGACCAACAGCATAGCCAATAGGTAATTCAACAAGTTGGAGAGTGTCTCTTCCAGCTGACTCCTAGTCTAAACCTCTTCCAGGCAGCTGGTCTGGTCTCAGAGACATTCTTTGCACCTCAACCCCACTGGTCTCAAAAGACACTCTCAACTTTTATTACTTAACTCTGGTGGACAAGGGCCTAGTGAATCTGGTCAGTTTCAGGGACTTCCTGAAGCTATTTTTGAGTTGTTTACCTTCCTGTTAAGAGGTTTCCTGCAGGACAGAATGTTTCAGTCTCAGAGGACAGCTGTTCTATAGCCCTTTAACCAATTGTGTTTTTTTGTGATGCTTGCTTAAAAATTGCTTGAAAAAATATCATTAATCTTCCTCCTCTGATGTTTTAAGAACCAGGTCGCAGATCGCATGGCAGGGCCTTGACATACTTTGTTTTCAAGATTAAATAAGGAATAGAGCCATGTTTTCATGTTGGACCTGCCTTGTTTTAGTGACCATACCTCTCATCACTATAGTCATCTGCTTTATTTATTTAAATATTCATTATGTACATTTCTGACTACACCTTTTTGCTACAAGATCAAATCAAGTTCAGCTTCAAGGTCTGCTCAGAGTAGAAGTGATTTGATTTTGGCGTTAGCCTCTCTCCAAACTAGCTTAGTAGCTTGCAGGTTCTTAAATCAACAAAGTTAGGTTCATCAATCAAATTAATAATAAAAAAGTTTAAAGGGTAAATATTGGTTCAGAGTCACTTACATCAACTATAGCCAGTCAGCCAACTCATGGAGAATTGATTTTTTGCCTCTGCTGTCTTTGTTGTAGAAAGGGCAGATGAAAGAGCTTGGAACTTCCTGCATTTGCTAGAGTTGGGGTAGTTGGCTTTCAAATGGAAGAAAGAAAAAAAACTATTAAATATTTTTTAAAATATCCTTGCCTGGACTCCCCCCCCCCCCTCGGTATCAACTATTTTTGGTTTTGGGAGGTTTTTTTTTTTTGATTGATTGATTTGCTTTGGTTTTGTCTTCAGACCAGTATCATCAGGGTGGCATTGTGGAGGAAAAGTTGGTAAAATGGTTGCCTTGATGTCTTAGTATTTTCTTCCTCAACAATATGGAAGCTTTGAGACAAATGTGATTGGCAAATTCTTGGACAATTTACTTATTCAGTGTTTGAGCACTGTGCCAGAATATGATTGGCCAGTATTTATTATTACCTTTTTAGATGTGAAGCTTTTTGTTTTTGTTTATTTTGCGTGTGTGTGTGGGGGGGAGGCTTTTTTGTATATCCTGGCTTTCCTGGAACTCTGTCTGTAGACCTTGAACTCAGAGCCTCTTGCCTCTGCCTCCTGAGCGCTGTGGTTAAAGGCATATGCCACCACTGCATGACTAGACAAGAAGTCCTATGTGGACTCTATTAATCATGCCCTAGCATTTGGTCCTCTTCGAGAGCTACTGTTTACCTTAGTGAGGGAGCCAGATAAGTGAAGCATCTTCTCCATTGTACCTCATTATTCGGTACCTACTGGTTTACTTATTTTATTCAAGTGAAGGATTATCTTCTTGTAAGCACAAAAGAGACTTTCCATAGGGAATGTTTCAAAGCTTTGTAAAACATACCCTTCTGGGCCTGGGCTGGGGTTCCAAGTCCTTTGATGATACTGATTGTCTGATGTGCATGAGGTCCTGCATTCAGTTCCCTGTACCTGGTGGGCAGGGATAGGGATAGGAGGGATAGAGGGGGTGAAGAAATTTAAAACGCAAAGTTCTTGCTACCTGTTCTAATGTCATACACACATAAATCCGAAAGGGAACAGCATTACTTTTCCTTGGCTGGGTGACCTTGGGCGAATGATGTAAATTCTCATAGCTACTATTCTCTTTCTTACAAAATTAGGTTAGAACTGCGCGCGCGTGCGCGCGCGCGCGCACGTGTGTGTGTGTGTGTGTGTGAGAGAGTGCTCGAGCGCCAGCGCACTCAAAAGTACGTGAAGTGGGATCCTAAGATCTTTTTTGCCATTCCTTTCCTTTTCCCTGTAGAACAATGGAGTCATATGACTGTATTAAAATTCACTGAAAATATTAGTGTTCTATTAAGTTTTCTCATAAATTTCCTGAGAGGGTTCAGTGGCTCAAGGGGTATTTTGGGTTCTGGGGAGCAAAGGGTGGGGCTGAAATTGGCAGCTCTTGTGCTTAGATAGTTAGAGTTTGTCTTCTAGGAGGGAGAGGGATACGTCAGCAGATTAATTGACTCATCACTTTTTCTGATTGGTAATGCTTCAAGGCAACACCAAATCTACCGCATGAAGCTGAGAAGGACTAAGGAGAAATGTGGATTTCTGGGGATGATCGGAGTCCCTTAAGTGCCTTAGCTAAACCAAGTGGCTGTGGTTTGTGGAAAAATCTTCCTTCTGGACAAGTTTTACACTCTGACTTTGTATCCTCTTTATTCCTGTGAGACCTCTTGAAGGGCACGTTGTTGTTTATCCAGTAAACTGCACACATAGCCATGCAATTGTCAATGTTGACTAAACGAAGACATTTTAAGACCGTGTGTGTGTTTAGTCCCTTATACTGTCTAGCTGTGGTGTAAGAAGCAGTTGACTTCCAGGCAGCTTCTGAGTTTAGTGACGATGTGAATAACACCACAGTGTCAGCGTTTCTGCCTGTCATCCGTCTGATGACACACAACTGAATCACATATATCACTTTCTGAGATCTGATTCTGGAAAAATTGAGCGTTCAATTTTGGCTTTCTTATAGATGTGGAAGTTAAATATTTTGGTCTCAAGTCCTTAAGGAAATTGTTACTGAAAAGAGAATCTTTTAGCCATAGTTTACTTTAGCTTAGTTAAATGGATTTTATTGGGCTTTGTCTCATCATGAGAAAATATAACAATAATTGAGTTAGCTTTTATTTTATCGTTTACTAGTGATTAATAATGATTAACGTCACACGCCTTTCGTGCCCGTACTGTATTAACAGGCAATTGGGGCTGTGGTTTTAATGGTAAAATCAGCTAGCAGTTATCAAGCGCTGATTATCTACCAGGTGCTGCACCAGAAGATTCACTTCTGTATTTTTATACAGCTTCATTTTGGTTGCTAAGTTGTTTGTTTTACAACATGAAAGATTTAGGTGTGAAGACTGAGGCCTTGGCAGTCACAGGTGTGTAAGGCGAAAACACCATTCTGGAGCTACTAGACTAGGTGACTGTCACCTGATATTCCTCAGTGGTACCACAGATGCTCCTGTTGACATTTATAGAAAGAATTTCTGTATAAATTGAAGATGAACTTGTGAACTGAATTGACTTCAATGTTGCAGAACAATCCTTGAGCTTGGAACTAGCTAGACAGGTGTTTAGCACTGAGCTAACCTCCAGTTAAATAAAGTTCATCTGCATGTTCTATTTCAGACTGTGAATTGTTAAACATATAATGAGCTAAGTGGATTACAGAATCTCAGTGACAGACTATGACCTGCCTAACACACTGGATAAATCACAATACTGAGGGACTGCCTACCATCTAATTGAGTTTTATATGTGCTGGATTCCAAATGCAATTTTTTTGTAAAACAGTGGTGCTGAATATCCCATATACATTATTACTTTGGGTCTTCTGTAAAGCAGATGTTCACAACTGAAAGGCATTCAAATGTTCTTGACTTACCTTGTTTCTTACATAATATCACAAATCTCAGAAAGAAAATGGTTTTGTCATCTCATTTGTGGTACTAGAGGTTGGTTAAAAAAAATAGTTTATCTCAAAATACCTCCACTTACTTGTGATACCTAGCTTCAGTTTGTGTTGTGTGGTTCTGTCTGCTAAAAGTGTGAATGTAACCAAGTGGCTTGGGTGTTAGGAGAACCCAGAACATGCTAGTTTAAGAGTGAGAGCAAATGCGTTTGGACATCTCAGGCCTCCGAACTGTTGGCTCCCAGAAGAGAAACTGCCACAACAGAGGACCTGAGGATCAAATATTTCTAGAGTGTATGTTGAAGAATATAAGTGAAAACTTCATTTTCCTTTGAACATGTGTTGGCCGCTACCACAGTTCTTGATTTAGATCCAGTCTTAACATGGTAGCATGTATTTCTGGGGAGCATCTTGGCTTCATTGTTATTGTTGATTGCATCCTTACAGTCTTTCAAATGGGGACTTTGTCAGTGATATTTCTGGAGTCAAAATACCTTTTAAAACCCAGACGTGGTGGCTTACATGCCATTAGTCCCAACAGGCAGAGAAGCAGGCACATCTGTGTGAGTTAAAGCACAGCCAGGTGAGTTCCAGGACAGCTGCGACTACACAGAGAAACCGTGTCAAAACAAAATAAAACAAAAACAAACAAACAAACCCAGTAGTCTTGAGTACCAAGAGCACTGGGAGAAAACTCGTGAATCTGTTTGCATTTTGGTCGGGAGAGTTGAAGCGTACCTACATAACTGGTCCCAGATCATGAGATTGGAGTTCTCAAACTGGAGTCACTCTTTAGATGGACCGTCCTCTGTGCATCGAGGATTCTTCACAGATGTTGGAGTCAGCATTATTTTTCTGGTGTCTAACTTTCACATACAGTTCTCCAAGCTTTAAGAAATTGTATCAGTGTGTATGTATATGGTGTGTGCATACGTGTGAGGTTGCACCGAGGCCTTTGGCATGGCAAGCATTTTTACCTGCTGAGCCATCATTCCGCTTCAGGTTTGTTTGCTTTTGAGACAGGTTTTGCTCTGTGGCCCTGAGTGCACTTAAACTTTCAGGTCTCCTGTTGTTCTACAACTTTGTGTGAAATGCACGCAGTCAGGGACCACTGTCACAACAGGATTGGATGGTGATTTTATACACAGTATGTTACCACTTAGTATTCGTGTGTTGTGTTTTGAGACAGGCCTCCTCATGTAGCACAGAGGGGCCTCCATCAGTTTTCTTGCCTTGACATTTGCAGTGCTTGTCCTGGAGGGCACCAATCTGTCTTTTTTGGTTTTTATATTAATTTAACAAAGTAGAAAGATATAAGATAAGTGGGAATACTGGTGATGGAAGGGTTAAAGTGGAACAAAGATAGAGTGATAGGGAGAGGAAAGGGTTGGGGACGGGCCAACCAGCACCCAGCGTGTAGGAATATACCATAAAGAAACTTGCTACCTTGCATGATACTGCTTTTTAAAAGAAAGACTTTTAATTTGTCATGTTGCATCATTCTTGACCCATGTGATCTCGAATATAAAAATGCAATGGCGGTGCTAAGAGATCACTTCCTCTTGCTCTGAGTCCCACCATTCCCTGTGACTCAGTTAGTGTTCCCTGACTTTGCTGATTCTGTGTATTGTGCTCAGGAGCTTACCCAGCATGACATGTCACTTCTGGAACCAGACATGCTCTGCTAGTGCCCCTGGGGTTGCCTGGTAAGTAGATGGTATCTATTATGCAAGCTTTGGCTGCCATTTTCTAATTGGACTTATTGTAGACTTTTTTCCTTTTCAGCCACTGGGTAACATGCCCCTGCAAGTTAAGTAGCCTCTATTCAAAGTCAAGAACTGACAAAAAATGATGCTTGAAGCAAAGCACCTGGTTTTCATATTTCTTCATTTTCCTCTCTATTTCTTTAAAAGTAACTCTTGTTTGGGACAGAATTTTTATTTAAAACTCAACTGTGAACTGTGTCACTGATGTCTGAATTTCAATTAGGGAAGTTAAATAAAATTAAACACAAATTTAGGTCTTTGATCTATGGAACCATGATGTTACAGGTATGCTTGATGGGGGTGATTTTGTATATAGTCACTGCAACTGGGTGACCTGTTCAGATGCCTTAGAACTCTGTTTGAACGTTAGAGTATATTTATTTAATGGTCTGAGACTACTGCACTCCTCTTGTGGGAGCATGATCACAGTTGGGGTTTAAATTGATCAATGACATTTATAAATGGATCAATTACAGTGTTAGAGTTTTTGCTTTTTAGAATTAAGGATGTAACATGTATGAAGGGATAACATTAAATACTTAGTGGTTACTTATCTTCCCGTTATTGTTTTCTTTTTATGCTGACTGATACTAGAAGTTTCCACTAATAACTTATTAAAGGCCAGTCCTAGACTTGAACTATTTTTGTTCAGCTGAAGTAACTAATCTTACAGAAGTTTAGACCACAAAATCCCTTTTGTTTCTCCTCCTCCTCCTCCTCCTCCTCCTCCTCCTCCTCCTCCTCCTCCTTCTTTCCTTCCTTCCTTCCTTCCTTCCTTCCTTTCTTTCTTTCTTTTTCTTGGACTCCTGATTTCATGGGTGAAGTGACATCATCCTGAATGACCTCAGATACAGAGATTGTGCTGTTTAGACATAAAAATTTGTTAGATCAGATGGTTCGTGATGAATAGGTATTTCCTTTGTATTTCGGTATTTTAAAAGTACTTTAGCTGAACGTTATCAGATACCAAAATACTAAAATAAATAAGTTGTATTTTCCTTCTCAACTCTGATTCTACAGGTACTTGGGAACATAGTTCTGAAGGTTAACGTTTTTCCTTGAAATTCAGGACTATGTTTTATAGTTAATTTAGAGGAAAGACTTATCTTACAAGTGAGAGAAATCAATTACCAGTGAGAATGGTCCACTGTTTCAAATGTCGGTGCCATGGAGGATGGCGTTCTGTGCTAGCATTTTTTCACTGTTTTGTAGCACAGAGCTGATGGCCAGCGAGACTGTTTAGTGGATGTTGTGGTAAGGACCACATTGTTTGGCTCTAAAGAGAAACATTGTTCTTACTGTTTAAGATTATGTGAGTGGGGCAAGAAACCAGCTATTTCTGGTTCTAACAATTTCAGTTAGTGATTTTATTTATTTATTTATTACAAATAGGGTGATAAAGAAGGTATTAAAAATCACTGTGGGCCTTTTGTTTTATGTATGAAAAACTAAATTTTAAGATTTTTTTGTTTTGTTTTTGAAAAAAGTGGTAATGTACTGTGTCAGCTTGAATGTTTTACATGGGTTTGAGTGCTTTAAGAGTCTAATACCCTTTACCCTAGAAAGCTGGACTTGATACAAAGGAGTAAATCATACAGCCAGACGGACATGGTAAAAAGTTCACATCTGTCTTTCCGTCGGATTGTGCTAACTAACAGATCCCCTGATTAAATCTCGTTAGTTTTATTTAACATTTATTCCAACATGCAGTGGTGTGACTTTAAAGTCAAAGGCAGCACTCTTAAGTGATGGTTTAGAATAGTAAAGCAGATGGACTGTTAGCAGCAAGCCATCAGAGCTAAAGTCAGAAACCACACAGACCTCACTCTGAAGGCCGCTACTCATGAGGAAGTCCCCAAGCTGGTGTATAACCTAGCGTAGACCATTACAGTGATACTAAATCAAGAGAGAGCGGAAGGCGTCAGACTAAAGTTAAAATGTGCTTAGTGTACTCGTTAAAAACTAACGATGGGCCAGCCCAGAAGGAAAACTTAGTTTATTTGTGCAGATATGAATTCTTCAGTTCAAAGATAGTATTTAAAATAAAGTTCAGATAAAAATAAATCAACTGCTTGGAAGTAATGATGAGATTTCTCTAAACTCTAGCAAAGAAAAAAATCAAAATGAGTAGGCCTGAGGGCCAAATCCTAGTATTTGTAGCAGTCTACACTTAGAAGCCAGTAACTGATTTTCATCATGAACATTAAAGGTGAGAGACCATGAACTAAGAAACTTGGCCTATTCTGTAACTGATGATGCCAACAGGAAGACTGTAGTGTACATGAAGAGGAAAGGAACAGGCTGGGAGCCATTCATCTTTGGGGAAGACAAGGAATCCTTAGAGACTCAGAGAAAAGTAAACTCAGACTTGTTAAGGGATGCCGAGGGTCAAGTTGTGAGACAGCCATTTATACCAAGATTGGAACCCAGGCAGGAGATGGTGAACACCTGGCCAGCCAACAGCCGAACTGTGTTAAATGTTTCACAGTCAAAACCAAAAAAAAAAAAAAAACCCAAAAAAACCAACCAATATATCTGGGGGTGCTAAATTAGAAATTCTAGACAAAACGGAGAATTTTCAAGAGAAAAAAAAAAAAAACACATTGACTCTTGTATCAGCTGTTGAATCAGCCATAGAAAATTGATGTTGAAAACAGTTTCTTGATGGGGCTACACTACCTCCGGAAGGTTCTGGAACAAGAGCACATTTCTCCTGGCATCTTACAAGGCAGTTGCACAAACTGAAGAACCCCCTCCTCATTCATGAGGACAATAGTGTGAAAACCTTAGATCCAGTTATCGTGTGGAAAGTAAAGTTAGTGCAGGAATTCATTAATTGCTTAGTAAACCACTGTTTACAGTAAATTCTGTATTAAAAGAAAAATGGTGTCCAGGGTTATCGAGAGCCAGGTTTAGCGAGGTCCTGTCTTTATTTACCCCTTATGTATTAAAACACTTAACTCTAGACTTCTGAAATGCATCTCTCCTGCAGTTTCTCCCATTTTCGTTAAATGCTGAAATCATCTCAACGCCTGAGTTAATGTTCTGAGTCAGTTCAGGCTCGTGGCAACAGGGTTAATCTGAGTCTGTACCTTAATCTCTGCTCCTCCTGTCCACAAGTAACTGTTCTTTCACCTATACCTAACAGGACTTTCTTTTGCCTGTGGCTCTCGCTTTTTCATGCTCTGGGAATGTTGAGCTGTCCGCAGATGTTCTTGCCTCCAGCTCCCTGAGGGTTGCCCTTTTGGAGCCTGCTGTCACATCTGCCGGGGCTAAACCATCACTCTGGTTTTAATTGGGACAGAGTTCAAGAGTGTCTGGAACTTTTGCACCCGAATGTCCTCATGTGTATCCTATTATGATTAGATTAATTAACACCAAATTTTATGAGGAAAGTGACTAGAGATAAAGAATCTCGTGTCTGATTATAAGCCTGTCTACAGTAGATGATTACAAGCAATGTTAGTTTTGTTTGCTAACTTTCAAAAAAAAAAAAAACAACTTTTATGATTGTTGTCAGACATTAAAAACGCTCTGTTATTACTAATAGTACATCTATGCAGTACATGGCTTACAGTAACAAAATACTTAATAGAAATATCAGTTTACAATTTTCTCCGAAAGTTTTTGGTACTTTACTTTTTCTTTTTTGGCGTGGGAGGGACTGTTCACTGTGAGACGGCAAAAACTTTAGGCGTTTGTTTTCTCTAGGTAGGGAGATTGTGTGTTGTACATCTTAGCTCTTGGGAGGGGGAGACAGAAGATTCAGGAATTCAGTTTAACCTTGGTTATATGCAGATTTGAGGCTAGCTATGTGAAATCCTGCCTAAAATCCTTGAACCAGACCATAAATGACAAGACTAAACAAAAAACCACCAAGGCGATTTAGTACAAATGTGATGTTGCCTCAGAATTACATGGTTTCAGTTTTTATCCATGTTTTTCTTGTAAGCACACTTGCCTGTTTGTCCCTTTGTCACATTGAGGTTTAGTTAAAATGTTGTTTGCAACTTGTTAGCACTATATGAAGTTGAAATTTTCCTAGAAAGTCATGGTAGACTTTTAAAAATTAGGTGTCAAAATTCTGTATTTTGAATGCTAAATGTTCTATTCTTAATTTGTTTCATTCTGTATTTGTTTTGGGGACAGGGGCTTTTTATCATGTAGCATTGGCTGTCCTAGAACTCACTATGTAGATCCGGCTGGCATTGAACTCAGAGATCCCACCTGCTTTTTACTCCCCCACATCTGACTAAAATCTCTTAGTTTAAAGCTGTCCCAGAGCTCTATTTTAATTGCTGCAGGTCTCCTAGAGCTTGCAGAAGTGGAGGTATATATGTTCTGACTTCTTTACCCACATCATCCAGTAGACTTGGCACTTAACAGAATGGGTGTGCAGAGCACCTGGGCATCTTGACCTGTACTTGCATGCTTAACTGGCTAGTAGGATTTAGTAGAATTTAGTTTTCTCATATGTCTCAGATATATTCAAAAGTCATTACTTACGGTATATACCCATTTACATGCTTGAATCTTAGCTTATATTATAAAGGCAAGTATTACTGTTTCCTTCCTTCCTTCCTTCCTTCCTTTCTTTCTTTCTTTCTTTCGTTTTTTGAGACAGGGTTTCTCTGTATAGCCCTGGCTGTCCTGGAACTCACTCTGTAGACCAGGCTGGCTTCCAACTCAGAAATCCGCCCGAGTGCTGGGATTAAAGGTGTGTGCCACCACTGCCCAGCTACTGTATGGTTCTTATATGAGCTACTTCTGGTAAAAACAATTCTTGGATTATATGTTACAAAATGATACTTAACTATGTACTAAATACTGTGTCAAATGCTCTAGAATTCATGACACTGAACACAGAACACATATTTTATAGTTTTTTATTATTATTATAATTATTATTATCATATTGAGAGAGGGTTTCTCTGTGTAGCTCTGGATAGTCTTTAACTCACTCTGCAAACCAGGTTGGCCTCAAACTCAAGAGATCTGCCTCCCTCTGCCTCCAGAGTGCTGAGATTTTAACAGCAAGAGTCACTGCTACCTGACCCATTTTATAGTTTCTTAATTACTACCTTCAATGTGCTTTTGCATTCCTAGCATGTTTGAATATTAATTTGCTATCTATATACTTGAGAATTGACTATAAATATTAAATATATAAAACTATGCATATATTTGTGTCCTAAATATATATATAATTAGCACATGTATGTATAGTCCTATTTACATCGTAGGCTGATGCTGGAGGATCACTTTTATCCAGTGAGTTTGAGACTAGTCTGGGGAAAATATTCAGGCCTTACGTCAAAAATGAAAGCTATTTTTGAATTAGTTGATAAACTGTCAGATTGTAAAATACTGAACTAAAATGACTCTTTATATTTACTTCAAGTATAGCTACAAAGAAAAGTATTACTTTTAATAATAAAGTATTACTATAATACTTTATTATGGTGCTTGTCCGCCTATTACATCAAAATGTAACTATGTAGCTGAGGTTGGCCTTGAACTTGTAATCCTTTTTTCCTATTGATGAATGCTTAAGAATTAAAACATTCAGGCTGGGAACGTGGCTCTGTGGATAAAACAATATCTGTGCAAGTGGGAAGGTCTGGGTTTAAATGTGCAGAACATGCATGAAGTCAGGGTGGTAGCAGAGGGAATTCCTGTGTTCTACAGGGACATGGGAGGTGGATCCCAGTGTCCTACAGTGACAGGGGAGGTAGATCCCAGTGTTCTACAGTGACATGGGAGGTGGATCCCAGTGTCCTACAGTGACAGGG
>JADRCH010000029.1:11558200-11654219 GCA_019843965.1 Rhynchomys soricoides
AGTGACAGGGGAGGTGGATCCCAGTGGTCTACAGTGACAGGGGAGGTAGATCTGTGTTTCTACAGTGAGGTGGGAGGCAGAAACAGGAGAATTCCTCCTGGTCCTTTGTGGTCCAGCTGGCCTGGAATATACAGTGGTGAACAACAAGATTTTGCATTGAACAAGGTGAATACCTGGCACAGAATCCTGAGGTTGTCCTCTGATTTGCACACAGGGACATTAACACACACACACACACACACACACACACACAAATACACATCTAAAAAAAAAATGGATTGATTCTAACGCCTAGAAGTATCTTTAGGCCTTGGGATTATATCCAATCCATTTTAACTCTTAGAGCACAGCACCCTCCTCCCTCTAGAAATAACCACACAAGCAGCCAAAGGAAAGTGAATATACTCTTCAAGGTCCTTCTGTTAAGGGATGGTAGGGACAGGAATAAATCAGAAACCATGTGGCAATCTCTTCAATCTTGTTTTCTGTAGAGACTGTTTATTTCTAAATAGTCAATACAATATGCAGATATTATAGACGCACAGTTACAGGTATTCAAGCCACGCATAGGATTTTCTAAACCTGACCACCATTGGAGTGCAACGATCCCATCTCTCCGGAAAAGTATTTCTTGTGTTCCTTTGTCGTCAGAACTTTGCCCCAATGGAACACCTGATAAATATAATTCTATCCTGTTGTTATAATTGACATTTTAAAATTTTCTTTAAAATATCAAACAATGTCTATATCTCTCTGCCTCTCCTGCTTCCTCTCTCCTTGTTCCACCTCTTCTCCACCTGCTTGAGAGACAGTCTCCTTTCACTTCCCGTTAGCACCATCGAGATATCTTGAAGTGCTACTTGTAGCAGTGAGTTCTTTTTGTTGTTGCTCACTCTAGTAGATCATACTCTCGGCTTCCTGTATTTCAATTAGCAATCACTCAGTACACTTGGAATAGATTGCAGGTTTTAGTTATTACAACTAGAATATTCACATATAATTTTTTTTTATTTTGGTGGCAATTAAGTGTTCATTTCTCCTGGGGAACCATGTAGAAGATGGGTTTCTGAATTACATTGTTAAAGATATGTTGAATTTTAGAAGACACCCCAAACCACTTTTCAGCATGGTTGTACATTTTTCTACATTACATGAAATTTTACTTGCAAACTCACTGAAAGTGATCTTGTTCGTATTTATCTTTAGCTATTTTAGCACACTGGGATATTTTTATTCCTGTTTCTACAGCAATTTGATTTATTATTATTATTATCTATGAAGAGGTTCTAATGGTGGTGTGTTCAATGTTAAAATAGTGGAGGTTACACCTAAGTAGGTCACATGCTCATTTTGTTCTTAATCTCCATTTTTCTACTTCTTGTATCTATACGGTTGCTTCCCAGGTGCTTATCTGCAGTGTCCTATATACTTTTTACAGATCTCTGTAGGTCCTAGGGTTGTTTTTTTATTTTCTTATTTTTGAGACAGATTTCATGTAGAATCCTAGCTGGCCAGGACTTATGCTGATTCTTTTTCACCCTCTTAAGTGTTGGGATTACAGATGTGAGCAGCCATGTCTCCCTTGTTTGCTCATTAAAAATTGGTTGGTTGTTGATATCTCTCTCTCTCTCCTTTCTTCCTTTCTTTTCTTTCCTTTATTTTTTATTTATTTATATTTTTGTTGTTGTTGCTGTTTGAGAAAGAGTCTTACTCAGACTATCCTGGAACTAACTCTACAGACCAGAATGCCCTCAGACTCAGAGATGAGCCTGCATCTGCCTCTTGATTGCTGGAATTAAATGTGCATACTATTACTACACCCTGCTGTTGATCTTTCTGAGCACTTGATATTCAGAGTTTGTTGGCTCATATCTGCAAATGTTTTCTTCTGAACCAAGGAATTTTATTTTATTATCTTAACTGTACACTCTGTCAGGCAAGTATTTTTAACTTTGGTGAAACATTTTGTCTTACTCAGGGTTTCTATTCCTGCACAAACATCATGACCAAGATGCAAGTTGGGGAGGAAAGGGTTTATTAAGCTTCCACTTCCAGTTGTTGTTCATCACCAAAGGAAGTCAGGACTGGAACTCAAGCAGGTCAGGAAGCAGGAACTGATGCAGAGGCCATGGAGGGATGTTCCTTACTGGTTTGCTTGCTCTGACTTGCTCAGCTGGCTTTCTTATAGAGCCCAAGACTACCACAGATGGTACCACGCACAAGGGGCCCTTCCCCCTTGATCACTAATTGAGAAAAGGCCTTACCACTAGATCTCATGGAGGCATTTTCTCAACTGAAACTCCTTTCTCTGTGATATCTCCAGCTTGTGTCATGTTGACACACAAAACTAGCCAGTTCACAGTTTCCCAAGGTTTTCTTCTATTTCTTACTCTGGTGTCCTAAGAACGCATTGTCAGAGTCCATATGACAAGGATTCTCTTTTATTTTGGATAAAATTCTAACTTTCTAGTTTTGTACTTAGCTCTATTACTTATTTAAATTATTTAATATTTAAGGTATAACCGTCTGTTTTGTTGTTGTTATTTAGTATAGAGATGTTCAGTTATTCCCATGTTCATCAGAGCAGGACTGTTCTGCCTCTGTAAACCTTTTGCTGAATGGGTTTGTGGATTGTTTCCAGGCTCCCCTGTGGTCTGGGATCCAGATGGGTATTTCTCATGTTTTCTGTAGTTCATTATGGAATCATCAAGTCCTGCAGTCTCAACTCGCCATCCTGTTCTTCTTGACAACAGCATTTATTGTGTATTTTTTGGTCTGTATTTTTGAATCAGGATGTCTGTCTCTGCTTTCCTAGGATTTGACTGTGATTGTTAAGTATGTGGATGAGTTGAGGAAGAGTAGGTCTGCTGGTCTACTCATGTGATGTATCTCTTCATCTAGTGATGTCTGCTAAGCTTCAGAGTAGAGATTTTCAATACCCCTTGAGAAGGGTTAAAATCATCTTGAAGGCCTTACTGTTACTATAACTTTAGCTTTCACTCAAGAAGACTAAAGGGTAACTTCTTCCTGTGTGTCCACCCCCCCCCCCATCTCCTTGGCTCCTTCTCAGTTTCTGCTGCTTCTGAGCTCTGAGTGGGTGAGTTTAGCAGGGTAATGGGAGGGAAGAAGAATTGATCAGATGCTCCAGTTCGGTTCTTCCGACAGCCTTCTCAGATCTCTCATGCTGTCCTTTCAAGTGTTGTGTCTCGATTGGAGAAATCAAGTAGAGTGTCACACTCATTGCCTGTGAAGCCAGAACCTGGTCCAGTGTCTTCTGCTGACTGAAATCAAATAATAGTTAAACATTTGTAGCTATGAGCAGACTGCTTACCTAGGTATTGAAACCTTGAGACCTTGTAACAGCCTTCTCTTGTTTTCCTGACAAGAAAATTAGAGTACAATTCTTTCCCTAGCCTGATTACCCAGTTATTATTTATAGTCAAAGTATTTATTATGGAAAACTATTTTTGGCTGTAGTAGTTATAATTAATTTTTTTTAAAGAAGAGAAATCTTGATGTTTCTGAAGAACTAATTTTGAGTTAAAACTCCCCTTAATCTTGTCCTTTAAAGTACGCTAGTGAAATGAAATGAAAAAGCAGTTTGATTTGTGTGTGTGTGAAATTTAATGTTACAAAATTTAGAATTTTAAAATAAAAATAAAGTTAAGGTGTAATTTTTAAAAGGGGGGGGGCTGGCAAAGTGGCTTAATGAGTAGAGGCATGCTAACCACACATGCATGGTGGAGGGAGAGAACCAACTTCCGAAGGTAGTCTTCTGATCCACACAAACACACACACACACACCACAGCAAAGGTAAAATATAATTGAACTTTTTGCAGTGTACATCAAAGAACTTTTAGAGAGGCAATCCTCTAATTTATATAGAACCTCTGAATTATAAGTCACTGTTTGAAACTACCCATCTGTCGATCCAGAAACCCCAGGGCATTCAAGCCTTTTGTATTGAAATTAGGTAAAAGCATTTTACTTTACATGTGTTGCCCACTCCTTTGTCTCAAGCTTGTTTAAGTATGCCATCTAGAAGCTGATACAGAGTTCTGATGTAGTCTACCATAACTCATATTTTCAATGTGTGTTTTAAATCACCTGCAGCCTTGCACAGAGGTGTAGGGGTAGAATACATGGTTTCAGTTCCTGTCCTCTCAGAGAAGCTCTGAGACTGAACATCTGCAGCAACATCTGTGAGGGTCCTTCTATGTTCTATGTGGGGGAAAGAGTGCAAAGCATAACATGGTGTTTGAGGTGAAGGAAGAAGGGGGCTGAGCAGCTTTTATACAAGTGAGTCAAAGTGTCTTGTGTCATTTCTTAGAAGAAAAATATATCACAGCCCCCAAATTTGTAATCAGAACATTTTGCAAGACTAACTGATGTCTGTTTCCGTTTTGTCTCATCTTGATGAAGGATAGGAGTCATTGGAATCATGTGGTCATGATAAAGTGAGAGCAGAGGCATTCAGCTCAGAAGGATCAGTGTGAATCTGAGAGCCTTGTCACTAACATGTTGCTAAAAACTTTTCCTGTTTTCTTGAAGAAACAGATAGGAATATTTGGTGATTCCAGCCAGATTATTTGTAAAAATAATCCCAACTGTACCTGGCACACAGTTGTACAATTATTTAGAAATAGCACCTTCACAAGAGGTGTCTACTGGGGCAATAGTGGCAGGACTGTTCAGGGGTAACCAACCACTCTGTGGCTGGCTATGAGGCTGGATCTTCACGAGAGATTGCATTTCGGATACTACAAACGTGGTCAAGCCTGTGGCTCGGGAGGTTATAGGCCCTAGGAAGGAATATATTGCTGATGTTTTGCTAAATGGACATGTAGCCAAACTGTCTTTTAAGTATTTATATTTATACTCATAAGACCAGTTCTAGGAAGAGACAGGCGGATTTCTGAGTTTGAGGCCAGCCTGGTCTACAGAGTGAGTTCCAGGACAGCCAGGGCTACACAGAGAAACCCTGTCTCAAAACAAAAAACAAACAAAAACAAACCAACAACAAAACCCAGTTCTGTTCTCAGTTTGAATCAAGGGACCTTCTTATTGCCATGAATAGTGGTTAAAATAGAGACTCTCAGATGGTCAGAGTGCTAAGACTGTGACCGTTAAGTGCTTCGTCCTCAATGGAACATTTTTATCACTTCTTCCTAAGGTCTGGGAAACCTCCACAGAACAAAGGGTGGAAAGGAGCGTAGTGCAACACTGTCTTCTAGATATAACATCACTGTGGGAATTGAAAAATACAACAGCTATGGCCACCTGCCCAGTGATTGCACTCGAATGAAATATGAAAAGGAGAAGAAAGGTCAGGGATGAAAAAGAGGTGAACATAAGAGTGGAAATGATCACAGAATATTATACACAAGCACATCATTATAAAACAATGCTAAAATATAAAAAAAAAAATGAATAAAAGCAATCTTGCTGTCATGGTATGTTAGAGCTCAGAGGAGGACGTCCTTAAATGACTTAGAGTTATTTCTTTATTTAATCAGAATCTTGGAATGTAGCCCAGGCTAGCTTTGTACTTAGATCTTCCTGCCTCAGCTTGCTGAGTTGTGGATGTATAACTGTGTGTGCCTGCACACCTGGCCAGCCCAGGGATTTCTGAAAGATCACTAATTAGTGCTCTTCCTTGATTAAGGAACGTGCTTTGCTTAGTTAATATGGTATATAGTTTGGGGTCCTCTGGATCCCTGAGTCTGTTTAGATGTCCTGAAAGTTGAGATGCCAATTAGTATTAGGTTTAGGTAACGCCTATGTCTGGGCAGGAACCAAGCAACTGTGGGTTAATAGGCTCTTTATGAAATGTTTTATTTTTTAAACTCTTTAGATGCATATGAATGGCATTTCTGAATATATCGTAAGTGTTTAAGGCCATACTCTGTCCTTATCTGCATCACAGGATATTGAGCTTAGAAAAGCCTAGAAGCCATATGTAGGCATTCTGAACTCGGGGCTGAATTCGTGAAGATGATACACTGATGAGAGGTGCAGAAGAATGGAAATAATCGGCTAAGTACCAATACGGAGATTTTCCCATTACACGTATAGCAGAAGACCACAATTTGGCACTTGTAGCAGTACGATTTCCATAAGGAAACAGGATCCACACTAGGATGTTGAATAGGAAACTCACATGAAGAGTCACTAACTGTAAAACATGATTATGATATATAAGGGAACACAAGGTACCCTAGGGTGAGACCATGGAAGAATGAACTCTCAGAGGGGTCACCCAAGTACAACACCCACTCATTGGCATCTTTGGTGGCTTGGTTTGGAGGTGTTTGGCAAGTAGACAGTTCTCCGGAGAACACCTGGGGAACAGGCATTCAGTCAGCCACTAGTGGTGTGGACAGTGGTGCACTCAGTCCAAGAGCTGCAGGCAGATGTCCTTCACAGGGTGCTGGGTGGTGGGGATGGGAAGGAAGTTCTGTTCTGTGTATGACCTTCCAGTCTACCTGCAGCAATGCTTCAGCATGCCCTTGATGCACAGGCAGGAGGCCTTCAGAACATACAAGCCTATGAGGGTTCTGAGTTCAATGTCAAGGTAAAGTAGAAAGGTTACATTTTTGTACCTGCTCGTGACTGGGGCAGGATCTGTCCATGACTGGTGCTGGCTTTGCTGGAGGTTCCCCTACCCACATCCCACATGCCCCACCCAAACACAAAGCTGTCAGTACAGTCACCCTCTTCTGTGCTTGTAAGAAGTTCAGTGGCATGTTGACATGATTGGAGCAGTGTTAAAATCATCCAGTTGTTCATCACAGGGTGCTCTTTAAAGAGTGTATTTGGAGCTGAGAAGGCAGCAAGTTCCAACACATAACATCTTTCATTTTGAGACAGGGAGGGATTAATGTCAGCGTATTGCGTCCAGAAATGATGCAACATACGAATGTGACTCAGTTTGCAACCTTGCCCTTTGAAGGGTTGATGTGTAAATCTTGGGATTTAGATAATGTAAATCTTACTGACTATTCATGAAGGACACACAGAACTGTGATGATCACATCCCTGACATCTGTGGGAAGCTGCTTGGGTTTGAAGCAGTAGATTGCATTTCTGATGGTTGTCATGGTGACAGTATTTAGGGGTTTGTTAAGGGGAGTGTCCCAGTTCTTCTCCTCTCTTCACTGACTTCCTTTCTTATTTAGCCTGGTAGATTGGTTTTTACCAAAACGAAGTGTTGTTTAGTTCATCTTGGTCTTCAAATGACTTGTTAATAGTCTTCAGTTTTCTAAGTCAACTTATTTGAGTTGCTTCTCAGGTTTGCTTCAAGGACTCCCAAACATTCTTGGTATCTGGTTATGTCTTGGAAATTTCCTCAAATGATATCTAGCATGACTAATTTTCAGTTTTTGAGACTTGATGGTTTTGGTTCCATGAATCACAGCAGATGCCCACTACTACCTCCACCCAGGAGAGGGTACTACCCAGCTCCGGGACTTGGTACTAAAAAAAAAAAAGTGCCTCCCCCAAAGGACTTGCACTGATGGAGGCTGTGAACTTTGATATACAGAAGGAACCTGGAGGCTTAGGCCATAGCTGCAGTGTGTAATCCCTGAGCAGCTCACTTCCAGCTTGCTTTTAGGAATCTGGTAAGGGCAGGTTGCCCTCATGGGCTTCTTCCATTTGAAAGTGCCGCAGGCAGCTCCCTTTACATAGCCCTGATTTTCCTGCTTTTCTGATCAGGTATCTGTCTACATAGCCTTCTGTAATACCACATTCGCCCAGTTCTTTTCTCATGTTTTTCTGCTCATAAATCAAAGATAGAGCTTTTGTTGTTGGATGCTAAATGTGGGCCACAGAAATCCCACTTTTCTCCTGGCACCACGAATGAAGGTCTCTTGCAGCCTCTGTCTTCTCACCTGGTTCATTCACGATTGGCTTGGTCACCTCCTTTAACCATCTCCTGGCCTGTGTTGACAGTTAGGCACTGTTTCTCTTCACAAGGTAATTGACAGAGATCTTACAATTTCGTTCCTAAGAAAATAATAAGAGGTAGTGAGCCAAGTGGGTTATTCTGTGAGTTTTGGTCTTTTCCTACATTCCTGCATGTCTGGCCTGTACACTCTGATGATGGCTTTCTCCTCAGGTAGGTTCCTCAGGGAGACGTCCAGCCCTGACTTTTTGAAGAGGCTTTCAGTTGCTCGACAAAATATTGTACTTTTAGATCACTCCACATGTTTCCTTGAGATGTTGTCAGTGTATTCTTAAATTCTTTCATAGAAAATACAGACCTAGGTGAGATAGTTTGAAATTAAGTAATTTTTGATAAGACATCATAGCTGGTGCCGTGAAGGAATGTCACAGCTTGTTCCATAAGGAGATCTAGTGTCCTCGGGCCTCTATTCTTATGGCATACTCCTGGAATACTTGCCGAGTCAGCTAAACTTCCTTATATTTGGGATCCATACATACTGAGAAATCGTGTGTTTTCATCCTGATAAAAGGCTTGCATATTTCCCTTAGAATTTGGTTTTAAAATGTAGCTTTGAAAGACACATGTACATTTTAATTTGTCACTTTACTAACTCTAAATACCAAAGGGTTTCTCTAACTCCAGTCATCTCTTTTCAACATTGAAACACCCTGGGTATTGTAGGTGTGTGCTCTTAGGAGTTTTAAAAGTGAAGACTGTTCATTGTTTGGTGGGTAATTTTTTTTTTTTACACTGAGTGGTATATATTGTGGTTCACATAGCACCTTGGGGGTGAGAAAAGATTAGAGGGTGCATGCAAAAATATATTTAATAAAACATAATAAACAGATATTATCAATAGCAATGCTGTGAGAAGATTTTAATTTAAATATTTGTTCTAATTTACTAAATTAAAATTTGAGGAAATTGTATATTTTTCTCGTGCTTTGCCATGTAATGTCCCTGCTTGCCTGCTCTTCTATGTGCACAATAGTCTCTGCTTAGAGGATCTTTATTTATATCCCCTAAGCATTCTGAGGACTTCAAAATATTATGTTGTTTAAACATATTATAAAGAATACCCTTTTAGCATGTTATTGTAAAGGAAGCGTTTTTAAAGGGATGTTTTAAAAAGTAGTTTCCCTTTCAAAATAAACATTTGATTACTTGATATGTGGAGCCCACTTTCCCTAGGGACGGAGATGAGAAGAGTCTAGAAGGAAGTGGGTTTCATAAAGACTGGTGGTGGTGATAAGTCTTTCTCACAATTCGCTTTTGTTTTTATTGGCTCCTGCTATTGGCATTGACATAAAGGGCTTTAAGATTCATATTCTTTTCTTAACAATACTAAATCTCAAAACACTAGTACTTGTTGGGTGGGGAGAGGATTTTCAAGTCTAAGAAAGTCTCTGGCTCTGAGACACAGGGCTGACCCAGTAGGATGCTGCAGCCTGAGGATTCTGTGGGCTCTAGGACTGCCCCTTGGCCTGGTTAGTCCTGTCCAACCTCCTCTATTCTTGTCATGGCCCAGCAGTGTACACCTGGCTGGCTAGCCAGCTGAACGCGCCAAGTGCTATGAAATCTTCTGGACCATTGCTTTGCCCAGCAAAGGGTCACTGACGTGTCAGAATCCTAACTGTGGTACTGGGAAGTTCTTTGGGAGCATTGTTCTTGGTTGTTGTCTGCCGCCCTCAAGCCACACTGCATCCTCCTCCTGCAATGCAATGGGGAGACGGATCCATAAGTGCACACAGGGTTCTTTCCCCTTAAGATTTGCCCTCAGGACATGGATTCCTCTGAAACTTAAGGTCCTTCTCTTTATATGGGATACACAGTCTTTAGGCAAATGTTATTTTCTTTTATGTCTCTTGTGTGAGTAGTGACACACATCACTGAAGGGTTATAACCACAGTCCATGGTATGAGAACAGACCTGGCTGGCACCAGGATACAGATGAAAAGGCTTGGGTTCAGTCTCTACCTTCCACTTGAGGTTCTGGTTGTTCATCTCAGAAAGACTGGTACATTATAAAGTCAGATAATTCTGGTGTTTAAACAAAGAGAGTTTGACACTGACTTCTCTATGTTTCTTCTGTCGTTTCTGTGTGTATGTTACTTTGTCCTTATATGTTGGAAACCACATGATTTGAAAGAGGTTCTTATGAATTATGAGTAAATAACTAAATGGTTTATATGCATGCTGTTTTGAAAGTGCCCCTTAAAACGTCATTAGGATTAACAATGCACATACCCCTGTAATCTAATTGAAAAGTGCTTTTCTAGTGGTGATACTAATGGACACTTCACAGCAGTTTACAAAGCAATGTTCTGCTAGGACTGAGTGTGTATTCCTGTAATCCTAGCCACTGCCAAGGTGAAGGCAGGAGGGTAAACTAGCTCGGGCAACCTAGAAGAGACCCTGTCTCAAAATCAAATTATAGTAAAAAAAGAAAAAAGGGGCTGAAGGTGGATTTTAGAGATAGAACAGTTGTTTAGCATGCATGAGGTCCGGAATCAAAGCCCTGGTAACAGAAAGGAAAATAGGAGTGTGCTTATGGTCTCCTGAGCCTGTGGGAAGTAGGCACTTCCACTGGCTGGTCTAGATTGTTTAATGTCTTTACCATTCTTCGACACTTAGTGTTTCTCATACACTCATTGTTTTTCACTTGATCCTAGTTTCCATGTGGTCCTTTCGGCCTTGGAAAAGAATTCACATGCAGCTTATGGAAAATATGGTTGCTAAAAGCTCTTCAGGTGGACTGTGTTTTAGATCACCAGTGACTTCCACTGTTGAGGATTTAATCTGTGAGCATTGATAAAGGTGAAATGATTATAGTCTACTGGTTGCAAAATGTGTTTTAAAGTCTTGTGAAAATACTTGAAATTAAGTGTTGTTGTAAAAATTAATTTACCGAATTTGTAAAGTAGCAAATAAAAATTGGAGGAGGTTTTGATTGTATTGAACATCTAAGACAGTTTTAATTGCTTCTTTTGAAAGTTGTCTTAAAGCCTGAAACCTGTCTTTAAGAAGGATCATAGAGCACTGTCATAAAGACGAGATTCATCTGGCTGAAAGAAGTTCCGTCATTCTTACACTGTAGTGTGGAGGTAGCCCCAGAAGGAAGAACTGTGCCTCCAAGGCTGACTCATTCTCTTGGCCTGTCTGGTCCCTATGGATACACCACAGAGCTTCTGTCTCTTGAAGGATCCTGGAGGCTGATTATCTCCAGCAGGAGATAAGGTTGCTCTTTTCTTTCCCTAGCAGAATAGGGATCCCTGATTAGGGGTAGAATGGAATTTAGGGGTAGGAATGTTTATGGGTGGGGAGCCTTGGGTGTGTCTTCCAGTGGAATGTCTACTCCAAGGAGTGATTCCAGGATCTGGTGGGCCTGGAAAGGGAGTCAGTCCGAGGCTGGAACAGAATAGGTCACTTAATCTTCTCCCTAAATATTTATTTTAGTGCAGGAACGTTTGAAGGGCAATGTCTGCAAGCAGAGTTTATGCTCAAAAGTAATCTCTCTAGATCCAAAGCATAAGTAGAAAATTGTAAATATTTAAAGCTAGACATTTCATTTAGCCTGAAACCATTTACTAATATTTTTTTAAAGGTGAAAAATCTTACCTCCTCAGAGGTCTTCATTTGGATTCTAGTCTGTTGTGTTCGAGTTACTTGTTTCTTAATCATGATCCTATCTTGAGACAGTAGCCGTTTCTAATTATGGGATGGTTGAAGCCCCAATTTTGTTCTTTCAGGAGCCAGTGGGGATTGGTTCTGGACATGCTTCTACTTTCTTAAAGTCTCATTTGCTGTGTGTCTGTCAGGCTGTAGTTTCCTGAGTCCATTCGGGGTGACTTTAGAACCTATGAGAGTGAAGGAGCCCAGGACATCTCACTCTCAAAATTGGCAGCATGATATGCTGTTTCATTCTTACTTTAAATGTTCTTATTGAGACAGCATCTCACTGTGTCACTGAGGTAGGTCTTGAACTCAAGGAATCCTCAGGCTACTGGATAGCTACAATTAGAGCATGTGCTATACCAGGCAATTTGCTGACCTTTAAAAAGATAAGTCTTGAAAGTCAGAAGTTGAAGAAAGCTTTTGTCTGTTGTCTACTTACTGGTTCTCTAGTCTGAAGTGCATAAGAGAACGTTGGTCGCCTTGCTGGTAAACCATCTCAAGACTGGGGAATCCAGTGTATCCGATAGACTTCCCGGCTAGTACTCTCTCCCCTGGCTAATTCTGACGTTTACCTTGGAGGTAGACTAAGTTGTTGGACATTACTATCAATCGTCTTCTAGATTTTATGATTATATAATGAAATGGTTGAGAGCTGGCATTGTAGCTCAGTGGTGGAGTGTGGGCTTAAGAGGGTTGAGGGCCTGAGTCCAGCATAATACAACACCAGTATACACACACACACACACACACTCACACACACACACACAAAGCAGTTGCACTCTCATCTAATCTTTTTCATATTCTACTATGAATGTGTGTTTCCAGCTCTCTGTTTCAGGAAATAAAGGGATACACTTTTCATTTTTGTTTGTTTGTTTGTTTGTTTTAGAGACAGGGTCTCAGTATGTAGCTCTGGCTGTCTTAGAACTATGCAGACCTGAGTGTCCTAGAACTCAAAGAAATTGGCTTGCTTCTGTCTCCCTAGTGCTGGGATTTAAGGTACGAGTCACTGCTTGGGCTGATACGTATTTTTAAATAGAAAAGAATTTCATGAAAAATTGTAAAAAGGCTGGCATCTTGGGGTAGAAGGGTGTGTAGGAGCAGTGAAACCAGGGCCATCACATGCAGGGATGCCATTCCTGTAGCCATCCAGAGAAGAGACATGCCCGTCTGCTACCATCAGCAGGTGGGCAAGCTGCTTCTCAAGAACAGTTAGGACTCCTGAATCACAGAACACCACAAACCGGCTCTCAGCAGCTCAGATCCTGTTTTTAAAGTGAAAAAGCACCTTGTGCTTTGCTGTTTTTACACTCAGTGGTGACTGTACACTAGGGTTCTCCTCAGAGGCAGAGCACAGGGGCCCTGCTGAGCTCACTTCCTTCCTGGTCTCTGGCCTGCATATCTGGTTAGCAGAGCCCTGGGTGGAAGGGAACCTGGGACAGGGAATACTCTGGGTTTTGGTTCTGTCCTTCAGGGAGGTACACGGGAAGGAAGCTGATGCTGGGGTTTACCCCATCCACTGAAAAAGTGTGCCGAGATGTTTGCTGGTTTCCATAGCCACATTTCCTGACCTGTGTCACCCCCAGGCCATCGTGAAAATGTCACCTCTGGTCCTTTTAGTACTGTCATGCAGAAGGTTATTCAGTTTCTGCTTTTCTGTATACTTAGGTGAAAAAGAGCTTTTATCCATGCCGTGGGTGTGTTCTCAGTGAAAACATACTAAATGTAATTCAGTTTTGAGAAGCTGATTTTTACAGCACGTGGAAGAAGGAGTTGAGAAATGCCAGGAAAAATTAAATATAATGAATAAAATTTTATATTATATGTTATACACTATATTTGTGATTATGTAATACCATAATTTAAATACATGCGCATAAAAAAAGGGTGGGCTACACAGAATGATGTGTGCATATATACAATATATACTTACACATACACGTTTATATAATTTAATTGAATGAAATGAAATCTAGATGTGAATTTTGCTGGGGACTTTTGATGGAGGAATTCTTTAAAGAAGCAGTCACAAGCTGATATTTTAGAAACGTGATATTGCAGAAACGTGAGAAGGAAGGAAGTTGTTTCTAGGCTGGGGTTGTGGTTTTTTGGGTGTTTTAGATCAAGTGCCTTCCGAACACTGTTTAGTCTCACTTGGCTTCTAGAGAGACATTTTCCCTCAGTGGCCAGGGATGTCCTGTCCTGAATTTGCTTCTGAAGTCCCATGTGTAGTCTTTCTGTTTTCTTATCTTCCTAGCAGCTTTTCTATTTATTGCACAAGTGTTGGATGCCAGCACATAACTTAAGGGGCACAGATGAATGAAATTCTTTGTTCTTGGTTAATTACAAAGAGTATTTGTATTTAATTTTTTTTATTTGTATTTTTATCTGCCTCATCTGTTTCTCTTACTGCTTTTGAATGTAGAGGAAGAAAGAAGAATGGTAAGCCTTAAAGGAAAACAAAAGAGGAAAACTGGGGCTGGGGTGGGAGGTGAGGGCCAGCTGACTGTTTTAGAAGCATTCAGAGCTGCATAGTTAACCCAGTGAGTGTCAAGTATGTGGAGAAGAAGCTAGTAGTCTCAGCTGAGAATCTCTTAGCTGCACTTGTTTCTTTTGAATTGTGTCCTTAGAAAAAGAAGAAATTGCAGAGAGACTATCTGCAGTGCCCTCTAAGTTTTGAGTAGAATTGGCTTGTAGGGTCTGGGTTTCTAGTGGATAGTTAAGTACTAACACGTATTCTCACCTGGTTGGAAATCTGAATAGGAAATAAACAGTCTTTCCTCTAGTGGTTGTCACATAGGATTTCTGGAATATTCTGGACAAGTTTTCAGCCAGTCCCTTGTAGTTTTGTAGCCAGAGTTGTGTCAGCCTCTGGTTGTTTGAGAGTGGGTTAAGATAAATCAAGGTGGTACAGCTATAAAGTCTTGCTCCCTGGTTTGAGCCAGTCAGAGTCTGCTAAATATGGGTAGGTCTAAGAAACAATGGCATCCAGCCTCCAGGTCTACTACCCCATTCAAGAAGCATGGAGCAGCTGGAATTGGAACTGCTGACATGATCTGCCCTAGTGGCTGCTTTTTAAAGGTAGTATAAAAGGGTAATCACATTTTCTAATAGCTTACTTCTGGCTTGATTATAAAAGAACAAAGCATAAGTGAAATAGATTTGAAATCAATAATGGAGCCACTCCACGTAGGTGTGTCCAGTGCTACTGCTCAGACCTTGAATCCTCCCCTGAGGCTTGGTGTCCTGTGATGCTGCTGGGAGATGGTGGAACATTTGGGCTGTGAGGACTCTCAGAAGGAAGTCAGGTTGTGGGGAGCGTGACCTTGAAGGAGGAGATGTTTGGAGCCTGGCCTCCCTGCCTTCTTTCTTTCTGTGTTCCATCTGCCATCAGTAAGCATAGTCCCTCCCTCTATGTTCTCCTACCACTATGGCTTTTGTCCAACATGGATGAAAAGGAAGCATCATGGATTAGAAACCTAGGTTAGTATAACACTGTCAAGTTGACTTGTTAGTCATCTCATTCAGTTAGCCACGGTGTGTGTGTGTGTGGGGGGGTGTTAAGAGTATTTGAGACCTCATCTTTTTGATATTTCATATACACAGCTCAGTATCAACTCTGATTGCATATAGTATGTTGGACTTCCAGAGCAGAGATTTGATATTTGCTAAATTGTACTATATTTGATAGCCTTCTGTTTTCTGATATAGGGAATATGATCTAGTTTGCTTTCCTGTTTCTGTAAAAAATGCCATGGCCAGATGCAACTTAGAAAAAGAAAGGCTTTATTTAGCTTGCACTTCTAGGTCACAGTTCATCAATGAGGAAAGTCAGGACTGCAGGAAATGAAACAGGGACCATGGAGGACGGGATTCTACTTTCTTACTTGTTTACCCCCCACCCCTTTTTTTAAAAACATAGATCAAGACCCGGATGGTACTGCCCACAGTAGCCTGGGCCCATCTTCATCAGTTAACAATCAAGACAGTCTGTCACAGACAGGCCCACAGGACAGTCTGATCTAGGCAGTTCTTCAGTTGAGGGTTACTTTTTACAGGTGACTCTCAGTTCTGTCAAGTTATCAGTAGAAATTAACTAGCACAAGATACTTCAGGGAATAACAGTCTCTGAACAGAATATAGGCACAGAGAGACTAGTGAACCGGGCAAGGTATTGGATGGATGTCAGGGTAGCCTTTGACATTTACCAAGTAATGTCAGCAATAAGGAAGAGTAATTTGCTCTGAACCAGGAGTCAAACTCCTTGGTGTTTGTTTGGAGCTCAGTGATTAACATGAACGACATGCCATTGACCTGGATAGTGAGACCCTTGAGGAGTGGGGTTAATGATTATGTTACACATTTTGTGTTGGAGAAGCATAGAGACTCTGAGAATGCCAGCACTGCTCTGTCTAGGGGGATGAGAAGAGAGAGAACAAACTCTGCTTGAGACATGTGTGACTGAAAAAGGACGAGGAAATGTCAAGATATGTTAAGAAGAGGAAGTAGGAGAAGGAATCTTTAGAGACTGCCAGACCTATTGAGAATTAATGGTTATTCAGGGCTCTGTGCACTGGGGCTCATGAGAAAGAACCTGGGAGACTATGATGGTGGATCTTGGATCTTAAGAAAATGGAGCTGTAAAATAATGACTCTCATATTTAGACTCTGTAGTGTGGTTTAAGACTCATTCTCCTTCCACTCTCTTTCTCTCCTGGGTGTGTATGTATGTATGGTCACTGTTTCATGAGCTCCTCCTGTACCACCTTGAAACTGATCTTCGTGATCCTATGTTACCTGTCTTTGCTCATGTATCCTATCTATTTTCTAGAATGTCTAAGTCCCCTCAGTAGTAAAATATGTATTCTATAAGACCATGCTAGTCCTTGCCTCTAGGACATGTGCCTTCATTTCTGCCCTGTTCCCTTATTTTGGTTTATTTTGTATGGCTCTGAAGATTCTTGGTGCCCATGTTATTTTATATTTGTGATAAGACTGCATATTTGCTGCATTCCCTTTGCTATCTAGCAAGTTCTGTAGTGTTTCATGTGTGCAAAGATAACTTGTAGAATATGGATGGAACCGCAGACTTTTCCACCTCTGCCCCAGTTTCCATATAATGACTCAGAGGCATATTATTTATTAATAAATACCTGGGCCTTAAGCTAGGCTTGTTCCTGACTAGCTCGTAACTCAATTAACCCATATATGCTATTCTATGTCTGCCTTGTGACTGGTTACCTCTCCTCCGTTTCATGCATCCAACTTCCTCTAAGGCCAGATGTCGAATCTTCCACACCTCACTGTTTCCCAGAGTGCTCCTCTCTCTCTCTGTGGGATGTCCCTCTTTCTAATGCTGCCTTAGCTTATTGTCCACCAGATTTTTATTTGATGGATGATGCTTCTCCACAGTACCCAAGAGATTATCCTTACTGATGAACACTCACAAAGGACATGAAAGAAAGGGAGATAGCTCACTCAGTCAGATGTTCAGCATACAGTTAGGAGGGCCTGAGCTATTGCTAGAACTCATGTAAAACGCTGCATATAGCAGGATGCATATGTAATCGATTCATTTAGGGAAATGGAGGTTGGCAGATCCCTGGGCTCCATGGCCAACGAGTCTAACTTAACCAGTCAGTTCCAGGCCAAGTGAGAGACTATCTAAAAAACAATGCCTTAGGCTAACCTTTGCTTCCACATGTGTGTGTATACATGTGATCATATACACATACATGCAAAATAAAATTAGAAGGGCACTATTAAAAGATATGTCCTCTGGATTTTTGAATCAGGTATAGAAAGAATTCATCGTTGATTTCCTTATGCCTTCTTGATTCTTTATGCAGTAGTGAGCTTGTGGAAATATGTTCCTGGGTAAGAGAGACAGTTGGATTATCACATTCTATGTAACTAAGGTTTTAGATTTATTTTCTCCTACTGTGTTCCCACTTCACAGATGTTTCCTCATCACCTCCCAAATCAACTTCCTAGTCTACTTCCTTCTGGAGGCAGCCTCAGCTGTCCTTTGTTTAATTGTCTCTCATTTTTCTTAGACTTTCTTAGACTTTCTTGGACTCCACCACCAGTGAAAACCCCGCAGCCAACAGAATAGGTGATGACTAGAATGTCATACAGGCTTTGTTTGTTACCATAGCAACTCCAGAGGTGCTAGTCTCTTGTTTTTTTTGATCTCTTAGTTCACATGAAAATGTTTGTGCAGCTTCCTGCAGTAACCCTGCTGAGAGTTACCACTATGTCCTCCTGACTCATCTTGAAGGGTTTTGACTGTTGTTTTTCTTAAAAAAAAAAAAAAAAAAGAGGGGGCAGGGGACAAGGGGAAACCTTATTTAATAGTTGAGTATTTCATTCATGGGGTTTTCCAAAAGCGTTATGGGCAGCAGGAGAGCCTGTCTGCTCATGCTGCCTTAACACAGTATCACAAACCGGGTGATCTGTAAAGAACAGAAGGTTGTGTTTGCTGTGTCCTGGAGGCTGGCCAGTCCAGGGTGAAAAGCACCAGCTGCCAGTGAGGTGGTGCATCTTCAGGTGGCTGAGTGCAGAGGGTAAGGAAAGGAACTCGAGGACATTGATCCTAAATGAGACTCTATAGTTGAGTATGTTGTAAGAGAGGAAGTCTGTCCTGTGAGGGAATGTCCCTTTCATAGCTTACGGATATGGACTCCGCTTGTGTAGCAGACGGAGTCTGGGAGGATGGAGAGGGAGACAAGAGGGTTGTCTTCTCAGAGGAAGTAGCTTCAGAACCAGCTTTTCCAGAGAGAGGGACAGCGGGTAGATAAGGGTATGCCATGGTGGAATTCACAGGCTCAGCTACAGGCAGTAATTCATGAGGGTCAGGTAGTTTCCATATGCCTGCGTTACTCAGTGTAAGAAACTTAGACTCAAGAAATACCTGTGTGTTATACCCCAAACACAAAGTCCACAACAAGGTTTATTAAGGGACTCTTTGTGTACTTAAGCTGCGATGATAGGACTCTGTTTAAAGACCTCAGAGTCTTCATGAGAGTATAAAATATGCATAGATGAAACGGCTTTGTTTCACTTGTTACATTCATATGAATGCAAGTAAGAGCTCAGTGCTGTGAGGCTTGTGGAATGAGAGAAATTACTGTGAGGTGAGGAGAGAACCGGTCTTCAGAAAGCTGGTGGAGTCCCTTTGCCCTACCCAGCTAGGAATTATGGGTAGGTGAAGAGAAATGCTTTCCAATACTCACAAAGTGTACAGCTTAGGGGCCTGGCCTGGAAAAGACCCAGAGGCATCCAGCCCAGAGCCCTTTAGAAGCCAGAGGTTCCAGGCTCTCAGGTCAGAGGCTTATTGCAATGGGATTTAATAACCAGTGCCCCCCTTTCCCCACTCAGACAACTTATATAATTCTTGATTCTGGGCAGCAGCAAGGAGCAGGTACCATCTGCTTGTATTAGAGTGTTCAGACAGGCCTTGGGTTCTGGAACGCCAGCTCCATGTTGTTGCAGCTTCAGAGCCTAGGGTATTTGTGACCCTTGGGTGTGACATCTCTGGCTGAGGGTCTAAACTGGTGGCCTGTAAGGCTTGACTGCTCTCTGGAACTCTTTCAGTGACCAATCCACAGTGTCTCTTTGTCTAGCTCTTTGCATCCTTCTCTCTCCAGCCTCAGTTTCCTGCCTTCTTTTGACTTCCTTCCTATCCCCAGTCCCTGTTTGTCCCCACTGCCTCTGTTCTTGGTTAGCTCCCCTTCCCCATCAGGCTTTTCTACTCCTCAGTCCCTCCTCCCCACTAACCTTGTGTTCCCTGCAGCCTCTTCAGTCAAGGTGCTGTTACATTTCCCTCATGTTACCGTGTCAGCCTGCTCTGCTAATAATCATGATGAGCAAGGTTGTTAAGAGGCCACTCAGAAGGAACCTATCGTTGGGCCTCCTGTCACAACACAAGAGAGCAGCACAGGATGTCTTTCAGCCACCTCACTAAGGGAGTGGAACAGTGTCTTAGTGTTTCTACTTCGCAGATACAACGCTATTACCAAAAGCAGCTGGGGGAGGGAAGGGTTTACTTTAATTTACAGCTTATAAATCCATTCTTGGGGGAAGCCAGGACAGAACCTGAGGTAGGAACTGGTAGGTTTCAAATCCAGGGCAAATGACTGAGGTGCCTATTTAACATACTAAAGCACACCTGGATGCCAAGTTCTCCCAGCATCCCTCAGTCCCAGCATCCCTCAGGGTATGGCTGACATACCCTGTTCCCTACCCTAAACTTTTCCAGCCCAGGGGCTGTGCTGCCCTTCCCTATATAACTAAGCTATTTTGGCTATGCCAGTCTTTTGGCCCAGGCTTCTCCTCCTGGTCAGAGGTGCTTGTCTTGCTCTCTCTCCCTATCTCCTCACATGGTCCAGCTCAGGGTCATGCTCACTCTGGACTCCCCCATATGTCCCTGCCCCTGGCTATGCTCTCCCTTTAATCTATAATAAATTTTGTGCTTCATCATACCTAGGATCAGTCGTGTCCTTTTTAATTTACTTTTTGTTGTTGTTGTTGTTATTGTTTTTTCATTCAGGAACTGAAACAGAGGCCATGAAAATCACTTGATATTGGCTTACATGCTCAACCTGCCTTCCTAAAGCACCCAGGAGCAGACCAGGCTTGACACTCCTCACAGCGAGCTGAGCCACCTTCTCATTAATTATAAATCAAGAAAATCTACAGACTTGCCTTCAGGCCAATTCTATAGAAGCATTTTTTGCTATCAGATTCCTTCTTCCCAAATGACCCTAGCTCATGTCAAGTTGACATAAAATTAGCCAGCACAAACAGCCTGATGATAACATCTAGAAAAAGGGTTTAGAAAGAGTGTTTAGAGCAGCCATGGCACAGTCTATCATGCAAATAAAGACCATGTTTGACCAATCACAGCAGTAGCTTATACAGATGAAAGAGAGTATTTTGTACCAGTTGCAAGACTTCCTGCAGGGTCACTAGGGAAAACAGTTCCTCTCCTCTGCTCCAGGTGGGAAAGGCTACACAGTCACCTAGAGTTCACTGAGGCTCAGAAGAGCAAATCTAGAGTAGGTTATCCGAAACAGTACCTTTAGGAGGTGAACTGCTTTGGTCATAAGCAGCCAGCAATAGCTGCAATGTGGTTTACTCAGGACATCAGTGGAGTGGTAACAGTGTCTGCTGCTGGCATGAAGGTAGTCCGTCTGGCTGCTGCTTAGCTAATTGTATCCTCAAGCCAGCCAGAAAGGTCCAGGAGCAGTTAAGGGTAGTTTCAGCCTCCTCTGTCTCCAGTGTCTTTGCTTATTCAAAGGAATGCTTTTTATTAACATTAACGATGGTCTAACATTACTTTATAATGCTACAGGAATGTTTAACTCCTGTTCCAGAGCTCCAGCAGGGAGAGATGGGTCCTTCTAATTTCAGTCTGAGAAGACTGTGGGCTACGTGCACCTGTTAATTCTCCTTCTTGGACTTGGGTCTCGGGCTGCCTCCGAATGGAGGCACAGCTAGGAAGAGCTGACAACTATCCCCTGGCTAAGTGCTTCATTGATTCAATTTCATTCTCAACTCTGTTTATGAGAATAAAATCTTGGTGTGTGATTTAATGTCAGGGATAGAGAAGGTACCTTCACTTCTTTGGTTCTGGCCAATCCTGGCAGACCTTTTGCTGCTTATACCAACCATTCCCTGGACTGCTTTAATCAGTGCCTACCCACTACCATAAATATATATATCCTGGTTTTTTTGTTTGTTTTGTTTTTTTGTTTTTGTAAAGACTGATGGGATTTGGCATCATTTCTGTGGAATCACAGAAAAAAAATATAGTTATTATCTCTTACATCTCTTTTCTATATCATTTAGAAAGCTTACTAATGAACTATTGATGAAGTGTTTTCAATGTAACCATTCAATGACTTTGTTTTTAAGATTTATTTATTTTATGTATAGGTGTACACTGTACCTGTTTTCAGACACCCCAGAGGAGGGCATTGGATCCCATTGCATATGTTATTAGCCACCATGTGGTTGCTGGGAATTGTAACTCAGGACCTCTGGAAGAACAGCCAGTGCTCTTAACTGTGGAGGCGTCTCCAGCCAATGTAACCATTCAAATACTTGGTGATAATTTTATTTCCTAGGAGATGAAATTGTATCTTCAGTAGATTATATTAGTATTTCAAACATGTAGCTTTTGTTAAATGTCATTTAATAACATGATACTTTAATCCCAGTTATCATTATGAAGTGTAAGGCTTTGAAGAGATACCTACTTGTATCAATAGTAATCACAAATTACCTATTTCATTCCTAAAACTGATAGGATAGAGGTAACCAAAAAGTGGTTCTCTTAGGTATAAGACTGTACACAGTATGCAGCATTTAGTGATATGCAGTGTTATAACCAGCACCATACCCAGTTTCTGATTATTTTATCATCCTAAAAGAGAGTTTGCCTATGTTAAATAATTTGTCTTTGTCTCTTTCTGCTTTTAGACAAGACTTTTCCTTGGGAGAGTCAGTAGACACATCTATTCATCCTATATAGGGAGTTTATGACACACCAAAGTATGGATACCACTGAAGTCCAACTTGTGAACCAATGAGTTTTACTGGGGTTATTTACAGGAATTTATGTGATAGGTTACTTACAGGATCAGAAATGACTCAAAGTAAATTACCACAGGTGACAGCTTACAAAATCTGGGTGACTTTAGCATATTACATAGTCTTTAGGAAGCTCAACAAATTGGTGAGTGTTCTTTCCAAGTGTCTCAGTTGGCCTAAACCTCGTCCAGGCAGCTGGACTGGTTTCTGCTTCTTTCAGGCAGCTGGACTGGTTTCTGCTTCTTTTAGGCAGTTGGAATGGTCTCACAGACTGTTATGCTGTTTAGCTTGTCTGAGACTGACTCTCAGCAGTATTTATTGCTTAGTCTTGGAAGGGAGGGGCCTAGTGAATCTGGTCGGTTTCAGGGACTTCCTGAAGCTATTTTGAGTTGGTTACCTTCTGTAGCTGGATGTAATGTTTTCACTTTGGGAGGAAACTACTACACAACACTTTCTTCTGTAAACTGTGCTTTCTGTTTTGTGTTTTCATTTGCCTTTTTTTTTTTTTGATGTAGTAGGTCACAAAGTATTGGAAATAGGCAAAGTATTAGAAATTGTCTGGGTTTAATTTTTATTGCTCAGTTTATGAAATTAAATATATTTACCTATTTATCAGTAATACTAACCTTGTTAAACTTTATAGTCATCTTAGTATTTTAAAGTTTGTCATCATGACTTAATTTAGAAATTATGTGTTTAGAAAATTTTACTTGCACCGGGCAGTGGTGGCGCACGCCTTTAATCCCAGAGGCAGAGGCAGGCAGAGTTCTGAGTTCGAGGCCAGCCTGGTCTACAGAGTGAGTTCCAGGACACCAGGGCTATACAGAGAAACCCTGTCTCGAAAAACCACAAAAAAAAAAAAGCTTTACTTAACATCAAAATATTACTAATAGAACAAATGAAAACTCATCAAAGTAAATATCAGTAGCAGTAGAATTCAGGCTTTCCCACATACTTTCCTAGTACCACCAGTTAACAGACAGAAAAGGTGAGCTCTCAAGATGTTTTACCTTGTAATCAGGAAATCTAAGTGGCAAATTATACAGGTAAAAGGTACAAATCAAAATAACTGGGAAATTAGAAGTGTTGTCGACATTTAAGAAATGTTCCAGATTACAGGATTGTCTTCTTTATAATTGATTATATGGGGAAGGAAGGTAGGGTAAAATACAAGTTTTTGGCAAGTTGAGAATAAACTAGTGATGTTATTGACTAGGGAGGTGTGTTTTCAAATTTTGTAAAAGGAAGTGGTAAGGTTTGAACTCCCAGCCGTACCCTTAAGATTTCCAAACCTGTCACTTCACTGTGTTCCTCTTTCTATGTGACTTTCTTCTTGAGCATGTCACATCTATGTCTTTGAAACAAAATCAGGATGGATGACTTAATTTGGAGTACTTTGGACATTGAATTTTCTTTTATTGCAGTGGAGAAGAGTGGAGGCTTAAAGTCAGATAGCAGTGGTGCAAATCCTGCCATCCAGAAGCAATGTCCTCTTGAGTGACAGGGAAGTTCCTGAAGCATCTCTCCAGGGATCAGAATGCCTGCTCTGGAGGATTGTAGAAAATAGCAAAAGAGTGCTTAGGGAGCCCTGTACCAAGTCCCTGTGTTCAGGAAGCTCAGCAGCTCTGGGTAAGGTGGGATATTATGATTCTGTAGCTGAAAGTTCAGTGTTATCCTAAGGGTCTGCAGCTTGTTAGTGTCCATTTTATTTTCAACAGTCTTTGCAAAGTTTTTCCTACCTCCTTCAGGAAGTAACTAAATACACATTGTAAAATTCATAGTATTAGAGAAGGAAACACATTACTCACTGTTAGTGAAACTCTGAAGGGATGTGTGTATGTGTGGGTGTTGAAAATTCTCCAGTTAGTAAACGCCCGTGGGGAAATGTGCACAACATGGGCAAGGTCTTAAGGAGAGTCTGTTCTAGGCTGACTAAGTGGAAGAGAAAATTATGGACTGGAATGATATTTACTCCATGCCCAGAGACCTCACAAGGTGACAGCAGGTCTCCATGAAACAGCATCTCCCTTCTGTTGCCTGCTGTCCCTACCTTCTGAATTCCTACTTTGTCCAGTGAATAAACTGCACCACCCAGGGCAAACATCAGTTGACTTCTAAATAAGACACAAAGATGAAAATGTCCCCCCAAAAGTGGTTGGTGTTGAATAAATAAGAGTACTGTGCTTGTCTGTGCTTTGTGGTGGTGATGATGATGTGTGTCTCTTCGTGGAGCTCATAATCCTCTATCCTGAGGGCCAAGGAAAATAATAATCAGGTCTTCAATTAATGGGGACTTCTTCCTTCTTTCTTCAGACAGGTCTTGCTGTGTATCTTTGCTTGGTATGGAATTCATGATCCTGCCTCCACCCCCACCTGGACCCCTCCATGTGTCCCATCACAACTTTCGTACCATCACACCCATCTTAATTATTCATTGTGTTCCAAGGGGAAGCTACATTGAAGTGGATCTGGAGGAAAGCTTTCCTGAGAAATCTCAAACCCTTTCTATGTAGTTGACCAGAAGCATTAAAGACGTGAACTTGTATCTCTCAGTTGACCAGTGAGAACTGTAAATTCAAAGGGAAGCGTAGCAAAGGATTACCTTCATTTTCTGAAAAGGCCATTAGGAAGACCTGCTCATGTTCTGTTTGGAGCCTCAAGAAACACAGTCTTAGCTATTTCTGTGCTATGAGCACCATGCTGAGAACTTTTATAGGAACTCTTAACTATCCCCCATAATCCCTTGAGTGGCTATTATTCCTACTCCATTGCACAGATGGGGATCAAAGATAAAGTGGAGAGAAGCAATAGCTCGAGGCCACCACAAGCCAATGGCTGTTCAAGAGTCAGGTCCAGGGCAGATGATAATCTGCTTCCTTCTTACTGTGCTCCTTTAATTACGACCATCTGTCCCCCGTGTAGTGATGTTTCCAGGTACAAATATGATGTATTACCACTCTGTTGACTCCAAGTCACCTTAAGATATAAGGTTTATATTACTCAGTGTGGCAAATGGCCTTCCTGGGAAAGCCGTTCTCTTTAGATGCTGAGATGTCTTTTCACTCCAGTGTTTACTGTTCCTTCAGGAAGAACAGTCTCCTGGTCCTCTCATCTATTATCTTGCTCTGTTAGTGCTTAGCAATCTCCCCAAGAGCGGGGCTCAAATGGTGTTGGATGAACCTCTAAGAAGGTCTGTTGGCCTCCGAGTGGATCTGAGGAGACTCTTTGTAGAGGTCCCAGAATTTATCTTTTTGCATTAGTTCTTGTTAAAAACAAACAAACAAAAAACCAAACAAACTCACAGATAGTGACATGTTCTCATTTCCTGTTAGCTAGGTGCCTGTTATCCTGCCACCTGCCCTCTGTCTCCTTATGACTGTATCTTTTAAGTTTGACCCCTTTCATTTTGCTGTGCCTCTGTGACCCCTGTGATAAAGACCTAGTTTTACATTTTTTTTTTGTTTGAGGATAGCATGGTGTATTATGCTCATTTACTTAATGAGCCTTGGTTTAGAAGTGTTCTGCCACTTCTTAAGAAGGACCATTGTGAGCCTTCTTAATGCTCTTTAAGTTCACGCTTACAACAGTACTCCAGTTCCCTTCCGTGTGATGCTGGCTGGGCACATGCCCAGGTGTGTGCATGGAATATTCCAGGAGAATTTTAGGCAGCATCCTTAGCAGAAATGAAAACAACAAGAAGTAATACTTTTTTTGTTGCACTATTTTGTTTGTCTGTCAATTTAAAAGGAGTTAAGAGTCGTCTGGGAAGAGAGTCTCAGTTGAGAAAATGCTTCCATCAGGTTATCCTGGGGGCAAGCCTGTAGGCTATTTTCTTGGTTAATAATTGATGTGGTGGACCCAGTTCGTTGTAGGTGGTTCTGAATTGTAAGAATGCATTCTGATCAGTTCAGTAAACACTTTTCTTACATGATGTCTGCCTCAGATCTGGCTTCCAAGTTTCTGCCCTGACTTCCCTTCATGGTGGACTATAAGTTGTAATGGGAAAAAAACCCTTTCCTCCCCAAGTTACTTTGGTTACAGATTTTTATCACATCAATATAAGGCAAGCTAAGACCCCCACACAGTTTTAAAAAATGATTCGGAATGATAGTGGCCTATCAGATGGTTCTTTTTTTATTTTTTTAAGATTTATTTATATGAGTACACTGTAGCTGTCATCAGACACACCAGCAGAGGACATCCAATCCCATTACAGATGGTTGTAAACCACTGTGTGGTTGCTGGGAATTGAACTCGGGATCTCTGGAAGAGCAGCCAGTGCTCTTAACCACTGAGCCATCTCTCCAGCCCTTCAGATGGGTCTTTAATTGTAACATGTATACATGTGATTCACAGCACATTGGTTCTTTTCTGGTGTAAGACCACTAGAAAACTTTCTTATTTGCCAGGAGTAAAACTGAAAATTAAATTTTACATTTTTAAAATGAAAAGTTCATATGCCAAGTGCTCACGTCTGTTATTGGAGAAACTAAGACAAGAGGATTACCTCACATTTAAGGTATCCTGAGCCAAATAGTGACCACCAGGCCAGGCTGGGCTACAGAGTTAGACACTCTATCATAAAACCAGCAAAACAAAACAGAATTGAAATTTGGAATTAAATTTATACTGAATTGAATGAGTTATTTGATTTATTAGCACATTGCTAGTAGTAGGAAAAAATGAAATAGGAAAATTAGATAGGATTATCTTTAAAATTTATTTTTCTCTAAATCCAAACTTATTTTAATGTAATGTTTGTTTTAAAATTTAAAACATACAACATTAGTTTATTTTGTTTTTGAAGAATTGGTAATATTATCCCTTAGATGTATGTATATGTACACACATATACAAATTGAAGTTTTTCCAAAGAGGAGTTATAAGTACATAATTTTTATAAGTACATAAGACTTGGTAAAATCTCATAAGGATCATGTTGATTCTTGAACCTGTCTCTGTCACAGGCATCAAAAGGCACCTCTTTGAATTTAGTTCCCTATAATGAGAGGGCTTTACCGGGCAACCTCACAAAACAAATGCAAAATGGGACCAGTGATAGATGATTTGAAGAGGATTGTGGTAGTGGAGGATAATTCCTGAAAATGTTAATGAGGAAGGAACATTTGAACGGAGGTCTGAGTAACAGGATCTCTTTAAGAAGGGCCTTCCAGACTGGGGAGCTGCCGCAGCACACAGATCTCAAAGCAACCAGTGGTTGCTGGAGCCCTGAGGACAGAGAAGAGGAGAGAGAACCAGAAGCTCTCTTTCAGGGGCCCCCTTCACCAAGATAACCCTGAGACTCATCTGAACTCCAGGGAGGCTTTGAAGGCTTGAGGGCTGAGGTGACGGAAAACAGAGGTGCTGAGGTGATGATTGGGCGGCTGAGGTGGTGGTATGGACTGGTGTGCCGTGGAGATGAAACACATTTATGTGGTTCAATATGGGAAGCGAAGGAAAGAGAAATCAAATATTAGATTCTGTGTCCCTGTGGGTCTGTTTTTATGATGGCAAAGTCTGAACTAAGGCATAAAGAGGATACTTTGGGCACCTGGTGTTTGAGATGTCTACGTAGAGAGCTACAAAGACATGCCTGAAAATAACTAGGAAGGGTAAGGGTTATTAGTGATGTAATCACCTATGACCAGGAGAATGAAACTCTCAGGGACGCCATGCTGGTCCCTACTACCAAAGGGATAGCAGGGCCATTCCAGCAAAGATTGGATTGCACGAAGGGATCTGATTCCAGACTAGGAGTTTAAGATTGATGACTTGAAAGTAGTCAGGTCTGCAGGACTAGAACAGAGCCCAGTTCTTCAAAGCACCAGGAGCGCCCGCTAGTGATAAGGATGAGAAGGGACCCTCTCAGGGAAGCAAGGGCACAGCTGGATTAGGCTGAGAGCAAGTGAGGCAGGGGACTTGCAAAGTAGAAAGAGAAAGCACAAATACCTTTGAAACAGATGCATGTATTTAATTTTCAACATGGTGCGGTGTATACGTGTGTAGTGAGTAATTCCTGCATCAAAATACATTAAAAATTTCACTTCAGCCTCACTGCCTCCTCCCTCCCCCCTTTGTTCGTTTTCTTTCTTGCCTTTCTAATCGTGTAAGAGCATTTGAAATGCCTCAGCCAGTTTCAGTGTTGTTAGCCGCAGCCATTATGCTGTGTGCTCAATCTCTAATACCCCGGGTCATCTCTTGAAAGAAGTCTGGCTCTGCAGAAGGGTACGGATATGGTATAGAGATGTAGAAGAAACTAACGTAATTCATCGAAGCCAGAAAGGGGCTTCCAGATGATTCGGGGTGAGGGTACCTGTTGCACAAGTATAGCAGCCCAGGTGAGTTCAGTTCCAGGCTTCACGTGTACACCCCGGTGCATGAGAAATAAATAAAAGATGTAAAAGCTCGCAAGGACATTGTAGAGGAAGTATTTGATTGGTTTAATTTTTACCTGTGTCAGAGTCACCGTCACATAATATTGTCATATAAGTATCTAATTATTCTAGGCAATAATGCTACTGTTAGTGTAAGTTACAGGATGTCTAATTTTGTATTGCTTCCACCACTTTTATTTAGATGGCTTCCATTTGATTTTGACGGTCTTGGGGAAAAAATCTAAAAATCTAAATCAGAAATATATGCATTGTAAAAGGACTGGCTATGAAGTTCAACCTTTCAGATCGCAGTCCACTCATGGGATGGCCTTTGCAGTAGGCGTCAAGTCCCCACACTCTGGGAATAGTTTCTGTTATCTTCCCACAGTGGCCACTTGTGCTCACCCTTGTACCAACAGAAGGGCTCTCAGGCCATCAGCCGGAGGTTACTGTGTTCTTGTCCCTTTGACACAATCCAGTGCTGACTTCTGTTTTCACATGGTGAGCTCTCTTCCAACTATTCTGTAAATAATTTGAAGGGTTTTCTTTAATAGGATGCAGATGTACTCCTCGGTGCTAAAATAAAGTGTTTCCATAGTCTGATGGGATAGTGCTTAAAAACTAAATATCTCTATCTGTTGAGATCTGCAGCCGTTTATTGCTTTATAAAGATAAGAAAATACTTTTTATAATTTCAATATTTCTTGAAAAATAGCTTTCTAAAAACATTGGGGATGAAACACACACACACTCTCTCTGTCTCTATCTCTCTCTGTCTCTCTCTCTCTGTCTCTCTCTCTCTCTCCCTCTCCCCCCTCCCCCTCCCTCTCTCTCTCAAAAAAGGAGGCTTATGAAAATGTTACATACTCATTCCAAGAATGATTTTGTAAGAATCAAGAATCACAAATCCCTGTCTTTACATATTTGTCAGAGGTAAGAAGTGCCTGGTGCAAGGGCTCTCCCCCCTCCTTCCCTCCTTCCCTTTGCCTCTTCTCTCCCTCCCCCTGCCTCCCCTCCCCCTCCCCTCCCCTCCTTCTCCCTTTTCTTCCCCTTCCCCCCTCACTCCCTTCTTCCTTCCCTCCCCCTCTTTCTTTCTCCCTCCTTTCATACACACACACACACACACACACACACACACACGATAAACACTGGAAATGGAACAGAGCAGTCATTCCAGCATTCTCCAAAGTAAATAACTAAGGCGGTGCTGTGTCATAGAGACATTCTGGAAGAGTTGTAAGTATGTTTGTCTTTTAACAATTAACCAGGATTTATTTTTTCCTAATCATTTGCCTTAAAGATGCCTAATATTCCACTTTGAAGAGTAATTACCTTTAGATATTTTATATATAAGGACTCTTCTTTTTCTAAGTCAGCAACTTGTAGAAAAAGCTGAGGAACTTGGAGTTCTGTTGATGTTAATTTTGTCGACAGCATTAAACATATGCAGTTATGTAATCCATTCTTGTTGAGGAAGTTGTAAGTGAACCATTCCTTAAGCTCTTGTATGTCTAACCATTGCTGTTAGACAGAAGGTAGTTCCTTCAGATTCTGCCGAGCAGTCCAGTAAGATAACTCTTACCTGGGCTCTAATGATTTACAGAGTCTAATCGCAGTTGCTCAGTATCCAAGAGAACCCTATGACGTTTCTGCTGTTCTCCTTTTGATAACATTAAATAACAGATACAGAGTTGGTTCAGTTATTTAGCAGAGAAATTGAAACTGGAGCGAAGGCTTTTGTTTGTCAGAGGGCCCATGTCCCTGTAGCAGACTGGTTTGCACCTTCCTATTTGAAGTTTCTCCGTAGTGAGTCTGTATGTAGTCAGTTTTATTTGAATTAACATTTAAAAGGCTGGTGACACATAACTGTTGAAGCAGACATTGGATCAAACATTAACGCTGCCTCTGTGGACTTTGAGTAAAAATAGTTGTTGCAGAAATTCAGACTGGGTTCCTGCCTGGTGATTTACGAGGGTTTAATGTAAGAGCACAAGCTGATTTACCTCTTTGCTGCAATGCTGCATTTCATACTCCGCCAAGTGCGAAAGTTAAACCGAATCGACAGCACCAGGGATAGAACCCAGGATCTTGCATGTACTAAGCCACATCCTCAGATCCCTGTGTGCTAAAAGCATGATTCTCTCACCAAGAACTTTAACTACTTACCAGTGACTTAGATAGTTTCCTGGTATCATGCTCTGGTAGACAAATGTGACAGTATTTTCAGTATGTGCTAAAACAGAATACCTGTAAGAGTAAAAGCATTCATTTCCACCGCAATTCCAAATGGTTTGCATTGGGAAGTTGGTGACTTAAAATTAAATGGCTCTCAGAAGTTATGAGCACGTCCTCCCTCTTGTGGTGATTGGTTCTCAGCACCTATGCCAGGTAGCTCACAACCATCTACAACTCCAACTCAAGAGGATCAGATCCCTGCTGCAGTCTTGTTCTGGTACCTACAAGTGTGTGGTATATATTCGCACAGACATGTACACAAACATAAATAAAAATAAATCTTAATTTTAAAAAAGATGGGGAAAATTGTGAGCTGCCACTGTCTCGGGACCTTTGGTGTCATTTCTTAAAATACAGCTGATTGTTATATGCGGAAATCTTCCTAGTGCTAAGATTGTTCAAACCTTACACAAAACATAGATGCTGTGATTGTACTTAGATGAGATGCCAAGTGTTCAAATTACATGTCTACTTGTTACAAATCTAAAGTCTGGGAAACTTTTAGTCAGTAGAATAAAAACATGTATGCATACAAGGGGCTGTTCCTAAATATTTCATGGAAATCCCACTTACATAATTGAATGTTAAGTTGTTCATTGAAATCCATGCAGAGGATTTAAAATATAAAATATAAAAAAATACAGGAAAATCCCATCCCATATAAGCTTCACATAAATCAACAGAAAATGCTAGTTCATCATATTGTTTTAAAAATAATATCGTCTTGCTGCTATTTGTCACTGGTTAATTGGCACTTAGTACTCGGTGTGAGGATTAATGTAAGAAACTCATTTCTTCATGTAGCTGATGAGGTCAGGCAATCAGGACTGGAGACAAGCATATATTAAGAATGCCATTAATAAGGAACAGGAAAATATTCATTGGATATCTTGTTAGTTGTCCCACTAAGCCTATGTTGTTCAGAAAGCAAATTACAGAACCATACAAAATCAGGCAAAGAAGCTGAGCAACAGAACAAACAGTCTAACACAAACTCATTGCACATCCCATACCGAGATTGTAGTTTTATTCTATGTTACTATTTGAAATAATTACACATTAATATTCAGAATTAAGTTTAGGCAAGCTGCTGCAGTATTTTGAAGTTTATGTTTAAATGAAGGGCTTAAACACCCCCCTATAACTATTAACCTTGTCAGAAGAAAATGGGTAATAACTCATGTGAAGATACAGTTTGGTTGTGGATCCTTAGGTTGTGTGGAGTGTACAGCTTAAAACGTATTTTCCCCATATTAAGCTTCTTTCCAATGCTTGCTGGTATTGTGCTGGTTCCACCTGTTAACTTCCTTTGCTTGTCAGAACTTCCAGTCATCTAACTCTGGTTTGGTTCTGTTTTTTGGAATAACTTGGTTTTTGTTTTTCACCAGATCCAAACCACGGCAGTACGCAAGCGAGGGACCTGCTTCGCCACTGCCTTGACCTTGGCAGCTTGTGTATTAGAGCTTTGAACTTCTTGGAAAAGTGTCTTTTAAGCTCATATTTTTAGTTTGTCTTTTAGAAATGCTCAAATCTTCTGCCTCCGTAACTGCATGGATACAAACATGTAAATATGTTGCCAAAAATGAAACTCTAGAAAATTGTCTCCTGTCTTATTTAAACAATATCGAATTACATGGCATATAAAATTGATGGCCTGTCACCTGTGGTTTGTTTAGAATTACTGAAGATGATTTTCAGTTTTTCATATTGAGTTAAAGTTTGGTTGCTGGTCAAAGCTAGCTTTGATTCGTCAAAGTGATATGGACAGGCACACACGTGATACATATAAAGTAATAAAAACAAGCATTATACCCTTGAAGAAAAATATACCCATTTATCTATATTTTTACCCATTATGCCCATTTTTTCTTTAAAGAAAGGAGGTAGAAGGAGATTGTGAAAATGCAGTAACAGTGTGAATGGTGTTTATGAAATTTTGAGGCAAAACAGAAAACCTTTTTACAAAACCGTTTTAATAGGCACAGCTGGTTTTAGCATCACAGAATGATTGGGCTGCTGAGAATCTTAACCACCTGCACCTTTGCTTTCAGAGTAATTAGTGAATTGCTTCTATTTTAAGGGAGTTCTGGGCTAAAGCAGAACTTGATCACTTTTTTTGGGCAGACTCTGAGCAGTGAGGACCACTGCCACTCAGCACGTTGCACATCGTTGCCAGAAATGCTGGTTTCTGGGGAGACACATTCATGCCTTACGGCTTCATTGAGGTACCACTTACTAGTATTACTTCTGTGGTGTGTGATTGCTGATGTTTCTTAAAAATTTGAAGTCAAGGGTCAACAGGATTTTAGTCTGCATGTGCTTGCATGAACTTAAAAAATAACAAATCAAGTTTTTGGTCATGATTTCCTGAAGATGTGTCAATGTATGGTTCAAAATCTGTAACAATTCTATACATAGAAATACTATAGAAGTTCATAAATTTTAGTTAACTAAGTTGGACATAAATTTATTTACCATGGTAGAACAAAAACACATATCTGTAGACTCTCCAGTTGGGAGACTATTTCTGGTTTGCAGGTACATGCCCACTTTGAATTTCATCCAAATTCTGCTTTTTGTTGTTGTTGTTTTGATTTTTGAGACAGGGTTTTTCTGTGTGGCCCTGGCTGCCCTGCGACTTTTTCTGAAGATTAGATTTACCTCAGACTCAGAGATCCCCCTGCCTCTGCCTCCAGAATGCTGTGATTAAAGGCTTGTGTCACCACCCTCTTGCTCCAAATTGTTTTCATGTCTTAACCTATGAAGACTTATTTAAAATATTTTAATAATATTGAATTTAATGAATATCAAACATGCAATTCATAAAGGAGGTTTCAGTAACAGTGCAAAGTAAAATGTTTTTGGGAGGTAGTCTAATGAGTCACCTCAAAATGGGCTATTAAATTAGACATAAATGAGACAATGAAGAATGAATCAAAATCATAAAGTCAAGAAATTTCTTAAGTCAGAGTGGGTGTCCATGAAGGCTTATATGTGAATGTTCTTGCCAGCAGCACTTTCAGTAGCTAAAATGGAGGAAAGGCCAAGTATCCATCAATTGGTGATGACTGAATCAAGCAGAGCTTGATACAGTGACTGGCTCTAGGTAATAACGCAAGAAAGCTTGAATGCATAGTGAACATAGATGAGGCTTAAAACCACTCAGCTCCGTGGAAGAAGCCAGGTACAAAACTCACATGTTGCATGATTAAATTTACATAAAATTCCTCCAAAAACAAATACATAGAGACAGAAAATAAGTGTTGTTGCCTGGCACTACGTGGGGTTAGGTTTAGAACAAAGTTACTATAAACAAACAGAAAATGGTCCTTTAGAAATTATTTCTGTGTGTGCACACAGTCCAAAATTGGGCTTTGGATTTCTTGAAGTTGGGATCCAAAGACATCAGTCCTTCAATGGACAGTAAACTTTTTAAAGCAGTAAATCATCTTTCCAACCAAAAGTGATCTTATATAAAAGAAACATGCAAATGCCAGAGGAAGAATGTTGACAGTATAGTGCAGCCCTTGACTTTATAAAAGAAACGGCAACAACCACCATTTATGAGTTTTATTGGCAATGTGTAGTGATGTATATGTATAGTACCTTCGCTTAAAGTTTCGTTTTTCTATTGGATGGCATTGAACATCATTTTGTGTACCTAGTAGCCAATTTTAAACCTTTCCAATTTAAAATTTAGTTTTATTATCCTCGTGTGTGTGTGTGTGTGTGTGTGTGTGTGTGTGTGTATGTGTGTGTGTGTGTGTGTGTAATCATCTGTGGAGGACAGAGGGCAGCTGTGTGTTCATTGTTCTCTTCCCACCTGAGGCTCTGTGGATGAAAGGTTTCTGTGGTCAGGCTGCGATGACTTTCCCCATTACCAAAGAGTTCAAACCTTTCCCCTCATGTTCCAAGCATCTTACTGTTTGGAAGGACTTCAGTTCTTGGGTTTACATTATTGGTCTGCTTTTGTTGGTTATAGATATTCAAATTCTTTTCTCTGAGTTATCTTTTTATCTTCTTACCTTTCACATAACTACGTTTTAAATTTTGATTTAAGTCAATTTATCAAAACTTTAAAGTTGTTACTTATTTTTAAATCTTTGATGAATTGTCTCTGAGAACCTTTTGTCCAACATTTGGCTCTAAATATTTTACCTCGTGTGGTTTTCATGTAAATATTTAAGAGTTCATGTTTTACATTTATATTAGCATTTGGTTAATTTATGTCATAGATTCTGCTTTAGATTTTAATACTTCTTAAGATACTATTCTCAGGTAGTTCTCTGTGTTAGTGTTTGTCAGAACTTTTAGATGGGGATTCTGGAAAATTATTTCAGGGAGTTTTCTTTCTCTCTCTCTTTCTGACTGGTTTGGTTTATCCTGAACTGCACCACTCCCCAACACATTTAACACAATATAGACAATGACTGAATTCTGCTTAATATTTACCAAAGTCCATATTTGATTTTGAGATTGTGACTTCAGTGTAATTTTTTCCTTCTCTTTTTGGTTGGCTGGCCTGTCTTCCTGCTTGTGTGAAGATAGTTCATTCCTACTGTTTATTATATACACACATACACACAAATACTTATAAATATCATGTTTAATTTTTATAATTTCTTACCAACTATATTTTTGAAAACTTATAAAATACTTCAACTAACCTTTTAATGCTTCAGATAAATATTTCTTTGCACCTATTAGTTATGTCAGATTTTAAGAAAATTATTCATGGATACAGTTTATCTTTGATCAGTAACCTTTTTTACATCTTTCTGAGTAAAGTATTTACCCGTTTGAAACAGTAAACGTAGATGTTGAATGTCTAAAATAAGCTTGTAAACTTAATTTTTCACTGTGCTGATAGAAAACATTTTAATTTTTGCCTAGTTATCTCTCCTTGTGTTTTTATTAATAGAAGTAAGTTGGGGTACCAACCAGATTTTCATTGCTGATACTGAATTTTTAAAATGTCTTTTAAAAAATTATTTACTTATAATGTATGTGTTTTGCCTGCACACATACATATCTATACAACACATGTATAAATTACAAATGGTTGTAAGCTATTACTTGAGTGCTATGACTTGAACCCAGGCCCTCTGGAAAAGGAGTCAGGACTCTTAGACTGAACTGTCTCTCCAGCCATGATTTTTATTACTTTTTAAATAATACTTATTTTGTTGCTGTATGTGTGTGCATACATACACTCGAGGTCTTTGTGGAGGTGATTCTCACCTTCCCTCTTTATATGTGCTCTGGGGATTAAACTCATTTATCAGGCTCATAAAGCAGATGGCTTTTACCCGCTGATCCAACTTGCCTGCCCCACTTACTGCCTTTTCAGACAGAGTTTTGGATACTCCCTGACTTCTCTGTATACATCATAGAAGGCAAAAAGCACAAGATTGGAAGGACGAATATGAGAGAGGATGTTAAGTCCAGCTGCTACTGCCGTTTATGTCTCCTGGGGCAGAAGTGTGTGAATGGAACTTGACTGGAGAATGGTTCAAAGCTTTGGTTTGTTATAGAGAGAAATCGTTAGTAATTTTTGTACATGCCTCGAGGGATGAAGAAGAGCTTGTAGTAGGGCCCTGATAGTCCAGATTCTGAAATGTAAATCAGTTGCATGTGGGAAACAACCCACAAGATGCTCAGAAAAGCTCATTTATTTCCTAGTGTGTTTGCCAAGTGAGAGGAAGGCACTGGGGACTGTTTCCAGATTTCCAATTCCTCAGAGCCCCAGAAGAGACCCAACAGTGTCTAAGGACAGGAAGAATTCTCACGAGTAGGAGTGAGTCTTGTCCATGTGACTCTTCTCACCAAACATTGACCTGGAGATTAGCTCAGCCCATGTGCCCTGACCAAGTTCTACAGAGCTCCTGTCTGTTTTCAGTGTCTAAACAGAAGTCAAGCCCAAGTCTGAATGTGCTATGACCTATGATCCTCTAAAATACTGTATTGTACAAATTCTAAAAGATAACTCAGTGGTCATGTACAGTGTCACCAGGACTTTATTACCTGGGAGCCTGTGTGACATTTCCCCAGCCTGCTAGGGGAGGCTGGGGTTGCTACACACCTGGAATTTGCTTTGCTGCATACATAGCAGGCCTTACTTAGTTTACCCATGTTAAGCCTGAATAGTTTGGCATTTATTTGTGGTCATGGTGCATTCTGTGGGCCTTGGAAAGATTTCTTCATATTTAAGGTATAATGACAACTGCCTCATAAGATTTAATGCAAAATTTTAAAAATGTCTGTATAAGACTTAGAGGTAGGTATTTATAGATGGTATTATTTTCCCATTTGCTGCTTGGCCTTGGTGGTCTATGGTTTGTTTTTCTTCTGTATGACTCTCTTGAACTCCCAAAGGAATGCTATGCTATAGATGTTAAGAGGTCCTAGCTTGGGAACCCGAATACTTGAGATTAAAACTCTGCTCCATTCTGACTAGCCAGGTGACCCTAAGCAGCCTTCCCAACTCCCATGTAGAAGCTCCTTCAGTAGCACTTAACCTCATGATGTTTTGAAGATGTGTTACTACACATATGGAAACACTGAAGACGGTTCTTTTGTGCTATATAGCTTTATGTCAACTCAGCACAAGCTAGAGTCACTGGTGACTGGGGAGCTTCCATTGACAAAATGCCTGAATAAGATCAGGCTGTGGGCAGGCCTGTAGGGCATTTTCATAATTAGTGATTGATGTAGGAGATGAGCAGGTGTTCCTGGATTCTACAAGAAAGCAGGCTGAGCATGCCATGAGGAGCAAGACAGTGGGCAGTAACCCTCCATGCCTGCTGCATCAGGATGCCCCGGTTTCTGCCCTGTTTGGGTTCCTGTCCTGACTTCCTTTAATGATCAACAGTGATATGGAAGTGTAAGCCAAATAAACCCTTTGCTCCCCAACTTGATTTTGGTCATGGTGTTTTATTGTAGAACTAGAAACCTAACTAAGACCACCTTTTTTTCCCTCCTCCTCCTCCTCTTCCTTTGGCATCATTGTCTTCATAGTCTTCCTTGTCTTAGTCTTTGTTATCGTCGTCATCTTCTTCATCGTCATTGTATTCTTTGTTGTCTTCTTCCTCTTCCTCCTCCTATTTCTCTTCCTCTACCTCCTCCTCTTCCTCTTCTTCCCCCTCTACCTTCTCCTCTTTAATTTGAGACAAACTCTTGCTATGTTATCTTGGACCATTGTCAAGCTTCTGCATCAGCCTCCTGGACCATCATGTCTGGCTAAGATAATTTCTAACCCACTGAAGTGTTTCCTCTTGAGGATATTGGATAACACTATTTTGTTTCATACTGTTGTCCTTTATTGGAATTTGTTACTGGGGTGTGGATGTTAGTTGGGTGGGTGCTTTGCTTGCCTTGGTGTAGAGAATACTCATTGTTTTTGTATTTGCTTTGTAGTTCCAAATGTCAGGAAGGGATGAGTCACAGCCTTGAAAGAGAATAGAGAACACAGAATTAGATTATTTCTTTCTGATACCAATCATGATTCTCATTGGTTAGTTAAGGGACACTATAGCCGAGTCTGACTCATAGATCTTTTATGTGGCCTTGGGTAAGTTACTTGCCTGAGCAGAATGAGAGAAATTTCTTTCTACTCTTGATCTGTGTCACTCCCCATTTAAACCCTAGCCTCTTATGTACACACATTCTAAGGTGTGTATGTGTGTGTGTGCGCGCACACACACACATACGTTTCTGTCTGTCTTTGGGGTTTGAGTGACCAATTCTATTTATGACAACTTGTAATGTGTTACAGAATACACTACTCCTGGCAATCCACCCAAGTTTGTTTGGCATTATGGAACTAATGCATCCCTTAGTTAAATCAGCAAAATACAGATAGAATTCCCCATCTGTGCCAGCTTAATTTCTAGGGACTGGCACAAGAGAGAATGAGAGGGTCCAAGTCCCAACCTTCAGGGAACTTTTATCGGAACACTAAATAAAGAACAACTAAAGGCATGAGCTAGGTAATTTGAAGTGGTAATAGACGGGATGGGGGAGGGCAGTGTCCTATTCTCAGAAGATATGCTGGATAGGACTGGGTTGATACATCTTTTGAGAAGTCTGGGAATAGATCAATAAGGGATTTTTATTATTATATTGAATATGTATAATAGGGGCTTCACTGGACTTTTTATATACATGTGAGGTATTTTGATCATCCTCCACACATCCCATTATAAGAAGGGAGGTTAAATTTCTGTTTCTTTTCTATTTTTATGGATATCAGTTCTGACCACAGTGGAGTTATGACCATACTAGACACAGAAACTGAAGTGCCCTAGACCTACAAAACAAAAACAAAAAAACAAAACAAAACAAAACAAAAAAAACCCAAAACAAACCTGATGAAAAGACCAGTGTTAGTTGTAGTATAGCAGTGGAAAATCAGAGTCAACTGAAGTTTTGATGTTTTAAGAACGCATCATTGGGGAACGCTGGAGAGACGGTTCAGTGGTCAAGAGGACCTGGGTTCAATTCCCAGCACCCACAAAGCAGTTTACAAGTGTCTTTATCTCTAGTTACAGGTGATCCAATACCCTCATACAGGCATACATGCAAGCAAAACATCAGTGCACATGAAATCGAAGATAAATACATAATTTTAAAAAATGTATCAATGGGTGTGATGATTAGTTAGACTGGATTTAGAAGCACCTAAGAAAAATGCTTCTGGGTGTGCCCATGGTGATGTTTCCAGAGAGGTTTAACTGAGGAGGGAGGATCCACTGATTGCGGAGAGTACCATGAGAAGCTGGGGATGCAGACACCAGTGTTCATCTCTCTTCTTGACTCTTTGTGGGCAGGCACAATGTGACCATTGCCTCCCGCTGCCATAGCTAGTACCCCTTTACTACTGTGCCTTCACTATGATGGATCCTCAGACTTTGAGTCAAAATAAACCCTTTTTTTCCTGGGTGTTTTGCCACAGAAAAGTAATACATTGGATATTTGAAATCACAGATTTTTTTTTTTTTTTTTGCTCATTAAGATCATTAAATAGTACAGTAGTTTGGGCCAGTAGTTTGACTCAGCTGGCAAGAATCCTTGCTGCCAAGCTGATAGGAGTTCAATCTGCAGGACTCGCATGTTGGAAGGAGCCAACCAACTCCTGCAAGTTGACCTCTGTGGTGTGGATATATGTCTTCCTACCTCTTTATTAGTACATACATGTGATTTTTAATTTTAAATTTAAAACAAATCATTCCACAGTGATTTACTATGGCTTGCTGGTTTTAAGGGTTGATTATCTTCTAATCTGAGGATTTTTTTTTTTTAAAATATCAAATATGTTTTCCTATCTCTTCTCTTTTGTGCCTTTTATAACTCTAAGATTTGCCAAGGGTGGCAGACCCTGCTGAGTAGGCCATGGTAGCCATGCTACTGGTGAGCAAGACCTGCTGTGAAAATCCTAACATAATTTCCTTTAAAAGGTGTGGGACACAGCTGTCAATCATCTCAGTGATGGAGCACATTCCTAATTGCTCAACGCCATGAGTTTGATCCCTAGAATCAATCAAGCAGACAATGGGATGTGTGACTTTAATGACAATAACTATAATTTTAAGATTTGTGTTTATTATTTAATTATGTGTATATGTGTGTGTGTGTTCACATGGCACCCATAGGACACAAGGAAGAAGAGACTGTTCAATGCTGTAGCAGTGCAGTTAATATGGTTGTGAGCAGCCAGATATGTGTAGGAACCCAACTGAGGCTCTCTGCAAGAGCAGCATGTGCTCTCTTAACGGCTCTCTTCAGCTATTTTCATACACTTATGGAAACTAGGACCTGGTGAGATACTCAGCAGTTAAAGTACATGCTGGTTATACTTAAAGGTTGAGGTTCAGATCCCCAGAATCAAATATGAAATGCTGGGCAGGCATGGTGGCCTGCCTGTCACTCCAGCCCTGAAAAGCAGAGAAGCAGGGGATCACAAGAACAAGTTGGCTTAGCTGTGTCTGTGAACCCTGCATTGAGAGATACTGCCTCAATAATAAGGTAGAAGAGCCATGGCAGATGATTCCTGCCGTCAACCTTGGGTCTCCACATACACCTGTATACATGCTGGCATGCATACATCACACATGATAAATGGTAATAAAGCCTCATATTTGTAGACATTAGTTATTATTGAATACTTGTGTCTGTCTGGCTTCTCTCTTCTCTTTCTCTCATCCTCTTCCTCTTCATTAGTAGAATTTTCTGCATTTAGGTAATCTATAATCTATATTTGACCTTTTTTTTTTTTTTTTTTTTTTTTTTACTTTTTTTACTGGACTTTGGTGACATTCAGTTCTTTTACTGCTTTGTGTCATGTAATGAAAACATGAACTCCAGAAGTCAGTATGTTAAAACGTATTCAAGTTTTTCTGCTGATAAATGAAGGGTCATGTAAGTTAAAGTATTAAAGCTATTTAGGATTCAGGCCAAATCCAGGCCTCCTCCTGGTATTCTTTTCATGAGCTTAGATGACAGAAGATGGAGTAAGTGACCCAGATAGACAAACCCACAGTTTGTGAATGGGTCACATTTGAAGCCAACACTAGCTGGCAGGACATGCTCTACAGGGAAGTCCTACTGTGCCTGCAGGAGCTGAGTCATTTTACTCTTCTAAGCTCACTTTGAGCTTCCTCCCCATTCCCACACAGCCATTTTTAGCTGCAGTTACTGCTTTGGTTTTCAGGGTTACCCATGTGCTGCATGACGGTCTTTTGTTGTCTATCTTCATACCTTCATTTTTTGGTCATTTGATACTGTGTGAATCTTAGTCTCCTGTACTTAGTCTTCCAGGTACTTACATGTTTGCTACCAAAAAATGAGCCAGACACTTCGTTAATGAAAGCAATTAAAGAAGACTTGAGGGTGTTCTTTAGGGCGGCTCTACATAAATTGTACTTTCCAACAGCCTGTGGGTTGTTCTGGAATTGATGTATGTTAGTAGAGATGGAGTTTCATCACCAACTCCAAGTACCTTAGGATGCACGACAGCAGCTCCAAGTGCAGTGTTGAATTGTGACCATTTGTTTTGGATCTAGTAGACAGGAGAGACTGTTTGGGAAGTTTTCCTTCTCTGGATGTGGAAGGGCTGTAGAGAGCTGAAGCTGCAGCCGCTGAAGAGAGCAGTCAAAATGGACAACAGGAAAGCAACATATAGGGCTGGTTGTGGTGAGCTCCAATCTGCTCGTGGTACAGAGGCTTTAGGCATTGTTAAGAATACATCGTTAAGAATGGGGATTTTGAGTTCCAGAAAACTGAAGGAAATGTGACTTGAAAATGTGGGGAAACCTGCAGTCATTTTTAATTCATTTTTCTGCTGTTGTAAAAGTAATTTTCCAATCACTCTGCTTTCTTGATTAGTTTTTCTCTGTGTAAGTAGACTATTGACCTAAGCATATTACCTTTGTGCTAAGCCACTTTATTGAATCCTCTTACGTTTCCAGCTGATTCACTGACTTTTTATCTCCTTTCTCTTCTCTGTAGCGTTTTATCATAGTGTTCAGTTCTACAAGTATGCCTTCATTTGCTTTCTCTGCCAGAAATATAAATTATTTCTAGTCATTTCCCATGTGTTTAGATTTCTTCACCCAAATCCAGTGCATTAATATCCCCCCTATTTAAAAACTTTTACTTGCCAGAAAATTAGGTTTTCTTTCATGAAACAGTACTTTGCACAGCTAGCTTTAATCCATCATCAGACTTCATGGTAATTTTGTAGACCTGTCATCTCTGTGGGCCATGCCTTTGAAAGTCATATTTGAATCATTTGTCTTTAGGTCTCTTGTGCTTACTTGTATAGGATACAGAAATTAGCTATTACAGGATAAATGCTTATAATATATGAGTAGTCAGTTTCTACAGATTAAAATTTAACATAGAGGAACATTTTCCTTTTCAGATAAAAAACTTTTTATATCTAGTAACAGTTTAAAAACTTTATTTTTATTGCAAATTATGAAAGATGCCTTTCCTAAATATAAATCTGATTATATGACTAAAAATTAAAGACTAATTGTTTTAATAACCTGGTATATAAACAACTACCTCTGCCTTTTTACTGCAGTGCTCCAAGTTGCTTGGGTTTATAAGTGTAAATTTACTGAGTGGGAGGATCGTATATTTACCTTGTGTGGTTCTTACATTTTCTCAGGAAATGCAGAACTAAAATTTACACTCGTCCTGGGAGGAAAGGAATAATATTCTTCCTTCCAAAGCAATTAGTTTTTAAATTTTTTTTTTTTGTGTGTAAAAGTATTGTGCTGCATACACATTTCTGTACCTCATGCATGCCTGCTGCTCAGAAACCAGAAGAGGGTATCCCGTGTGGAACTAGAGTTACAGATGGGTATTAGCTGCCATGTAGGTGCTGGGAACCAAGTCCATGTTCTCTGGAATAGCAGCCAGTGCTCTTAAACTCTGAGCCATTTTGCTGGTCCTACAATTAATTTTTCAACAGAACAGTTTCAAACTTTTGATTTTATTTAAATATTAAATAATATGTATATGCCATTAGTTACAGTTTTTTTTTCACATTTCATTTTTGAAAAACCATCACATCATTTAATTTTTTCTGTAAGAATTGTTTTTGGGGAGTCTACTCTTTCTATTTCCATGTAGCCTCATAGCCCTTTTGACACTGAAAATACTTATTAGCATATATATTTGTGAAATTTCATTGGATCTGATTTATAATGTATGAAATAACTGTACTTTTTACAGTTACAGTTACAACTCTTCCTGTTGTGACAAAATATATAGCAAAAACAACTTAAGAAAATGTAGCCCATCATGGCAGGGAGGCCGAGGGCATCCTGGGTCAGCAAGGAGAGGGAGATGATTGTGCAGGCTGGAGCTCTGCCTGATTGCTTTCTTGCGTTTGGTTTACACTATCAGCCCTTGGGATGGCACCACCCATAGAAGGGTGGGTCTTCCTCCCTCAGGTAAACCTTTCCAGAAACACTTCCACAGGCCTTCCCATAGGTCTGTCTCTTAGGTGATTCTACACTTGATATTATGTTTTTTAGCCAAAACACCAAGTCATTCCTCCTAGGTAATTTAAATGTATCCGTGTTAATTGTGAATTAACCAGTTACAAGTCTATCTCCTATCAACTTGATAATCAAAGTTTTTAAGCCATAACCCCACACTTACAGTCTGCAAATTCTTTTGGTCATCTCATAAAATAAAAGACACTTGGTTCATCTGTAAGAATCCCAAATTATTAACAGTTCTAGCATTGTTCAAAAGTTCAAAGTGTCTTATGAGACCCAAGGTGAATTAATTGTGAGGCCTTCTAAAATAAGTTTTTAAAACTACATTATTGTTTCTTCTAGTATAGCGAGGGATAGTGTAAGATATATGTATTCCAAAGAGGAGGAATAGAGGCAAAGAAAGGGAAACTGAGCAGGGAAGACATCCAGTCCTCAGCTTTATATCAGGTGTGATGCTCTCACTCCAGTAGACTTGGCCAGACCAGGTTTTTTGGTTCTGCCATCTACAGTATCCAGAGCTTCTAACAGACCGGCTCCACTCCATGCCTGCATCTATCCTTAGTGGACATATAGTGGTACTGACTTTTGCAACATACTGGGTTCTTCACTGCAGCTGGGCTAATGCCCAGCTCCCCTATAGAAGGGATTCCCTGCTTACAAATATTTAACCAGGAAAAGTTCTTTTCCTAAGTTTCATTCCTACAAAACACTAAGGCCAATGTTGCTATGGAAGAGGAGTCCAGACTCTTATCTTGAGGTTGGCAGCAGAACTTGGGAACATCATGCAGAAGTTGCTAGTTTTATAAGTGTATAAAAAATGCAAAACATTATGACCATGGTAGTTTATATCATGGTTGTATGTACACTTAGTTTCTGCTTTGAATCTCACAGAAACCTCAATAAATAGAGTGAGCAAACACTAGGCCATGGTCTTGAATGCTTTTGCCTTCAAGTTAGCTCTGCTGAATAACTCAGTCCATTACTTTTAGCCTTGCTCAAGCTTTTAGAATGCAGCCAGACTTGTTGCCAGAACATAACATGAATGGCCTCTAACCCAGTTCCTTATAGAGTCCTCCTGTTCATCTCAGAGACCTCTCGAGAGCCTGACCTTTACTGCCCGTATTTCTGAAGGCTTCTGGTCTTCTGAAGTCCTGAATGGCCCATTCAGTTCTGTTCATAGCATTCTTGGGCTTCTCTAGCCTGCAGCTCCAAAGCCTTCCATAGCCCTTCTAAAAGCAGTTTTACCGGTCTGTGAACCACAAGGTTAGGAAAGTTACTTTGTGTTTTAGTATTTTTAATTTTATTTTTTTATTACAACGAAGTGTTTGACAAAGCAATGGACAGTGTATTTTGGCTCCTAATTTGCCAGTATATTCTGTCATGGTGAGGAAGTCACAATAATTAGGATTTTAGGGCAGGGGTGAATGCCAGCGTCCCCTCCCTTTCTCTTTTCTATGCAGTCTGGGCCCCTAGCCTTCCGGAAGGTGGTGCCTACATTCAGGGTGGATCTTTCCTGCCTCAGTTAAACTCCTCTGAAAATGCCCACTGGGTAACTGTCATGTCTGGATAAGTGTTTTTATAGACAGTGAGGGAGTTCATTGTTCAGTGTTAGGAGCAGTACCAAACACAGCCACTTATAGCTTGCTTTCTTCTTTTCTGGTATCATAAATTCAGAGTGGTGATCTGGTAATCAGGGAGACATAGAAAAAAATCACTAGATTTAGAGATTCAGTTGCAAACACTGCATTAAGTCAAAAGAAGAAAGAAGCCCTGTGTGCATGTCTGGGACCAGAGGGTGAAATAAGCTAGATGGTGAAGGATAGATAAGGTTTATTTGGATAGAGAAGTAGGCCACACTAACCTAGAAAGAGAGCAGGAAAGACTCAGCGACCACTGTGAGGTGTATAGTACAACATTACATCTTGAGACATTGTTAGTAAGTTATCTCATCAAAGAAGAGATGATGTTCTTGCTTCAGTAGGACTGAACTGGAGAGATTCTCTTTCCCTTGTCTTCTTTGTTTAAGAATATGATAATTATACACAGAGTGCTCTTGGTTTCATAAGGACATTTTCATAAAGATGTATAATACCAGTCTCACTTCACCCCCAAATCCTTTACTTTTCTCCCTTCCTCTCTCCCGTTAGTCATCTTCATTCATATAGACAGTTTCTACTTTTAGGTTATACACATAGAAATGATTCTCGGTGTCTATATAAAATCTAGGCTCCACAAATGAGTGAAAACGTGCATGATCTGTCTTTCTGAGTCAGAATTCACTTACTGTTGTAATCTTCAATTGCGTCAGTTTTATTGCAAATGACATAATTGCATGCTATAGCCATTGTGCGTGTATATACCTGTTTTCCTTCTACATTCTTGCTGATGGACACCTAAGGTGTTTCCACAGTGTGGCTGTTGTAAATAGTGGAGCAGTAAACATCTTAACAAGGATGCTATGGTATGCTGACTTAAGAGCCCTTTCAGTGAAGAGCTGAGTGGCACAGCTGGGTCATATGGTCCATTGGTTCTGATTTGAATGCAGAACCATCATACAGATTTCCAAAGTGGTTTGCCTAGTTTTACTGTCGTACTTAACTGTAATGGCTCCTTTTCCTGTAAATCTTAACAGTGTTCATTGTTATTTTTTCCCTTAATGTCCATTGGCCTGCTTAGAACGAGCTTAGATCTCAGCGTTATTTTAGGTTCTTACCCTTATGGCTAGTGATGGATATTTTTCATGCATTTATTGGCCATTTATATTTCATGTCTTATAATTTAATAAATCTTAAGTTTTGAAAGTCATCAAAACTTAGGGATTTTTGGTTTGGTTGGTTTTGTGTTTCCCTTCAGTAAAACTAGGTGATACTAGATGGCATCTTCTTTATTTTCTGAATTTTCTTTTTATTGTAGGAGGAAAACAAAGGCGAAGGCTCCTCTTCCTCCTGCCGAGATGAAGGGCACAGATGTCTCTTCTGGGGAACCTGTAGAATCTATGACTGTCATCACCGAGCAACAAGACAATATGATAGATAAAGACATTGAACTCTCAGTGGTCCTGCCTGGAGATATTCTCAAATCTACTACTGTTCATGGCAGGTATGCTGCAGCAGCTAAAATACCAGCACCCCACTCTCTTCTGCCACCATTGAAACCACTGTGATTTATGTCTTCATTTTTTTCTTCCTTTGGCAAAACACATCTGTTTGTCATTCAGTTATTATCTGTTTTTTAAAGCAAGGGCTAAAAGAATAGTAAGTCTTCTCTAGCAGTTTGTTAATATCAAGCTTGTGTATTCTACCGATCCAACTCTTTGATTAAGATTTGGAATTTTTACATATTTTGTTATTTGTTAATAGGTGTAAAAAATGGTCCTACTATGTTGTCAGTGAAGATTCCAAAGCCAGTGCCTGTAGTACAGTTTATTCCTTCTATCCTTCCCAGTTTGTTCATTCTGCTTCAGGCTGCTGCCAGGATTGTAAGAGTTAGTTACAAGGTAGTGTTTTCTTACTTACTACTCAAACAAATAGATTGATACACAACGTTAAAGATGTTTTTTTAAATTCACTGATTTAATTCCATAAAATAAAATCATGGCTGCATTAAGTAGAAATAGAAAGTCACACTTGAACTAGCAGGGAAGGAAGATGTGATTTAGGAGATTGTTGGTTTTAAATACACGTAAGCTGGGGAAATGAAACAGAGCTGCTTGTAATTTTCCATTGTATCCTGAGGGAGAAAGTGGCATGGACCATCTACTTGACCTCACTGCACACCTTCCTGCCTTCCCCACTGTGTTGTGATCCAGTGGCATGTGTTAGAAATAGAGGCTGCTTGACCTTAGCATGGGATGCTGTGCATGTGTAGTGCAAGAAGGAAGCAACTGCCTTCCAGTTCTGCGGCTTTCTGTAAAACTCTCACTCAGGGTGATGATAATTTAAAACTCATCATAATCATACTGTCTTAGCTAGGGTTTTATTGCCGAGAACAGACTCGATGACCAAGGCAACTCTTTTTTTTTAATCTTTATTTTTCATACTTTATTTTCATTTCAAATGTTTCCCCCTTTCCAGATCTCCCCTTTGGAATCTCCCCATTCCCCCCCCACACCTGTATGGGGGTATCCCCCCCCCTTCCCTCCTTGGCATTCTCCTCTACTGGGGGATCTAACACTCTCAGACCCAAGGGCCTCTCCTCCCCCAATGGCTAACAAGACCCTCCTCTGTCACATATGTGGCCAGCACCAGGGGTCCCTCCATGTGTATTCTTTGGCTGGTGGATCAGTCTCCAGGAGTATCGGGGGTCAGGCCAGTTGGCAACTCTTATAAGGACAACATTTAATTGGGGCTAGGTTACAGGTTCAGTGGTTCCATCCTTTGTCATCAAGATGGGATCATGGCAGCATCCAGGCAGGCATGGTGCAGGCAGAGCTGAGAGTTCTGTATCTTCATCTGAAGGCTGCTAGCAGAATACTGGCTTCCAGGCAGCTAGGATGAGGGTATTAAAGCACATACCCACAAGACCACACCTACCCCAATAAGGCCACACCTCCCAACAGTGCTACTTCCTGGGCTAAGCATATACAAACCATGGCACATATGTAACTCTAAACATTATAAAGACTGATGAAAAATAAAATAAATGCAGCCTTAGGAAATTCTTCTTAGAATTCCCTGTCTTATATTCTCCTTGAGTCTCAGTAAGTTACATTGTTCTGCCCCTCCCTTTTTTTTGTAGTTAAAGTAGTTTTAGGATTTCTTCACTGAACCCTATTTATGAGGTTGCTGCACTTGTCACTAACCTTGGTGGCCTCCTACTGGTGCCTGCCTCATCTGGGGGAGGAAGTAGAAGACAATGATCCTTAAATCAGCACTGTAACATTGCAGCCCTCACATAAAACAGTCAAATCTGTACTCTACTGTCACACACTGAAGTAAAACAGTGATAGGAATTGATGTAGCAGAGGCTCCAAAGCCAACTCCCAGCTCTTCAGTTTTCCTGGCTTTTCTCTAAGGCTTGTAGGTAAGACTGATTTATTAGTGGCCATCCTGTTCTTTGGATGTCCCAGTAAGCTCACTGGATTGTGGTCTTTTCTGTTTGGGATCAGCTGTTATCCAAGCTGCTTAGACTCGGATTTGAACCCTGGTCTCCCTATGAGGCTTGCACATTCATAAGGGCCTCAGACTTTCTGCTTGCCTTCTTTACTCCAGTCAGCTACATCCTAGGTCCTTTGTCCTGAGAGCTTCTGGGTATCTCACCACGACAAACTGCCATGGCTGAGACATTCGGCGTCCTATAGTAGTCTTTTAATCAGGTTTCCACTTTCTGTTTCTCTGCTGGATTTGTTCCTCCTTTCCTTCTTAGTCTGATTTATGACTGGATTTTATGCTGCATTGTATTCCTCATGTCCACATTGTCTTTGGATCTGGGTTTTCTTCATTTATAACTTAAAGGTTCTGAGTCCTTTTTTGCTCCATGCGTTCTTACCTGGACCAGAGGACTGTTGAACTTTTCATACCTTTGTCTTCTAGCTCTTTGGCTTCTCCATTCCTAAATCCCAGGTAATTTTCCATCAGTCAACCTTGGCGTGTATCCGAGTCCAGCTGTTGTTGGTTGAATTGCTGCATTTGCATTTATCTATGAAAAAGTTTTGTGCCTGGATTGTTAGGATTAAAGAACACATTGCATATTTCTAGGGTTACAAGAAAGACTATCTCTGCTCTGCACATATTAGCTCTAGTTTGTAGGGATGGGGAGGGATGTTGGGGTTCAAAGCCAGCGAGCTCTGTATCACAGAGTCAGCCCCCCACCCCCAGGCTCTTTTCTATAGGGAACTGATTACCGCACCTGGCCTCTGGCCCTTTGTTGCTGCATACACAGATTGCCTGACCTCTAGTGCAGCCGTAGCAATTCAACACTGATTTAAGAAAGTCCAAACTACTGTGTGTGAAGATTGGTACATGTTAATTTCTCCTGTGACATTAAGGAGGCTTTTCCTTCCCTACCCTCTTTTAGATACAGCTTAAGCTTTGCCACGTGACTCTTCATTCTTGTACAGATACTTTCTCTTTTAAACCTCAGTACCTTTTAAATACCACCCCCAACACTCTCCAGGATTTCCATCTGCTCTTTCTCTGGTTAGCTTATACCCGCTCAAATGACACTTTATCTAGAAGCTTCCTGACATCCCTGGAATCACCTGCTCCCTCTCACTTCCACACTCTCGGTTCTTCATGCAATAGTTTAGTTTTCGTGTTTCATGGTATGCTTTCTATATGTTTGTCTTTTAAAAAAAAAATGTATTCTTGTCCTTAACCTGTGTACACTGCAGTGTAGCGAGCGCACACGTACGTGCAGGTACATGCAGAGGCCAGGAGAAGGTCTCAGATCCTCTGGAGCTGGGGTTGCAGGCAGTTGTAAGCCACCTGATGTGGGTTCTAGGAATCAAACGTGAGTCGTCTGGAAGAAGAGTCTTAACTGCCTAGCCATTCTTTCCAGGTAGTGATCAAGGCAGGAGTGCCCTTAAAGGGAGTGTCTCTAATTTAATTTTAAAAACAAGTGTTTAGGGCTCAAGTTTTGTGAGTTGGAAATTACTTGCTAGCAGGTCTTCATGTAGTGGCTTGCTTTTTATAGCCTCGTCCCCCAGGAGCTGGCCGCATGTGGTCATTTTTCTGAGCCTTTCAGTTAGGGGACTAATGAGTATTCTAACTTGATGACACAGGGTGTGATTTTGAGTGTCTTAGTATGATGCTGTGATATTTTTGAAAGACCTTGCTATGTATTTCCGAGTGTAGTGTGGGCTGCTCCAAGTGTAATCTGGAGTACCACAGGAGTGTGTGTGGTCTGAGGAGGCCTAAGGATGTGAGTGTAGCTCTCTTAACAGGTCCAGGTACTGATGAGCCATTGTTCTAAAGGGCGTTAATAAGCACAAAAAATAGAAATAGTAAAATATATTGTATTTATTAAAAGTGTTAACCAATGGAAAGGATTACAATATAATGTCTTTGTAATTATAAGAGAGAAAAAGACCCTACAGAATAATACAGGAGTTCTGTGTAGGACTGAGGAAGTTAGTTTTAAATGCACCCAAGAACATGAGGGTGCTTTAGACAAACCAAAAACTCTGAGGGGTCTGTCTCTAGATTTTTTGAGAATATCTTTTCTGAATTTGTCTAAATTATACCTGAATATTTGTTTTTAAGCATTTACTTGTAACATTTTAAAGATTTATTTTAGCTTATGTGTATGAGTGTTTTTTTTCTGTGTATGAGTGTATGTTTGTCTGTGCACCACATACATGCCTAGTGCCCTTCAAGGTCAGGAAAGAGTATTGAGTCCTCTAGAACTGCAGCTATGGACAGTTGTGAGCCACTGCATGGGTGCCGGGAACGGAACTCTGGTCCTCTGCAAGAACAACAAGTGTTCTTAACTGCTGACCGTCTCTCTAGCTCGGCAGATTTATTTTGATGGCGTGATTTACTGTGCGTGTGGTGTGAAGCACCTTATTGTCTGTAGAGTATGTGAGTGCTTCACTTTTCAAAAGCATTTCCTCCCAAAGTATACCTACCCCACCTGAGCGAAGATGTTTCAAGGTGTCTTGTCGCATCTCTCGTACAAGAGTATGTCTAAAATGGTCCATTCATGAACATGGGCATGTATAACGTTACCTGCAGAAGAATGTCCTTTTGTGGGCACTGGTTTTCACTAGAGCTTATTCTGGTTTGGAACACGGTGAGGTTTGGGCAGTAATAGGCGATGCTCAGGGAAGAGCAAACGATACGTTATCCTGAGTTGTGATGGCTTAGGTGGGTTAGTTTAGTGATTGTATCCTAAGTAACTCAGATTCATCTGTCTCTGCTGTCTTCTTCCTTTGCTTATGTTGATGGTAGCCGTAGTCTGATTGAAAACTCTGGCATTTCTGTCTGCAGTAAAAGCATGGATGATTGAAGGAAGGAGAAACTAAAATATGTGTATATAGCATAGTATGTGTGTGTGCACGCATGGGTGTTTGTCTGTGCATGCATGTGGGCATATGTGCCTGTGTGCAGGTATACCAAGTTACTCTTTTCACGGTCACATTGGGGGCTGCTGCTGGTCAGGATGAGCTGACCCAGTACTTGGGGAAAGTTCCTTTTTGTGTTTTTTTTTGTTTTGTTTTGTTTTTGTTTTTTGTTTTTGAAAGGATGTATCTTAGGATACCATGCATGCCAACAAAGGCAACATTGCTCTTAACTAGAAACCCCAGCTTGAAATTATGCTTTGCTTCATAGCTTAGTGTGTGACCGCAAGGATTTTGTGTTAAATAACCCAGAGATATTGTATATAAAACCTGTGGCTCTATTCCCTTGGTCGGTGCCATTAAGAGCAGTTCAGACTGGTACAGGGCAGATCAGCAGCCAACCCAGGAGCATTTCCATGGAGTAGAGTGCCACCTATTGGAAGTAAGTAGACCAAGAAAAATGACAGGCTTCACCGTTGTGAGTCAGTTTTTGTTAAAATTATTATGGACCAGAATTCTGACGTTCACCTTATAACTTGTATTTATTAAAAACTGCTAAATAGAGCCATGTTTGTAGCCAGTACTTGGGATCCAGATGTAGGGAGATCAGAAGTTCAATGTCACTTCCAAATAAGTAGCAAGTTTGTGGTCAGCAGTTTATGAGACCCTGTCTCCAAAGAACGAGCGAAACAACAGCAAACCAACCAAACAAAAAACAGATTTTTCCAGACTGGTTTGGTCAGTGCCTGAGTTAGGGTTTTTATTGTCACCATGAAACACCATGACCAAAAAATAGCATTGGTAGGAAAGGGTTTATTTGGCCTACACTTCCATATTACTGTTCATCACCAAAGGAAATCAGGACAGGAGCTCAAGCTGGGCAGGGACCTGGAGGCCGGAGTTAATGCAGAGGCCATGGAAGAGCGCTGCTTGCTGGCTTGTTTCTCAAAGCTGGCTTAGCCTGATTTCTTATAGAACCCCATAGAATCTCTACAACTGCTCAGGGATGGCACCACCCACAATGAGCTGGTCCTTCCACCATCAGTTACTAAGAAAATATCCTACAGGTTTACTGCTGGATTTTAACTTTTTTATTGATTCTTTGTAAGTTTCATATCATGCATCCAAATCACACCCATCTCTATGTATCTGCCATCTGCCCATATGATCCCCAAAACAAAAATTTTAAAAAGTTTAACAACAACAACAAAAAAAAATCTCATTGTGGAAGTTGTAGTGTGCCATTGTGGAAGTTGTAGTGTGCCACCGTGTGTCCCACAGTATTCCCTTTGGCTATACATCTTCACCACAAGTGTTCATTTCGATGAGCCATTGGTCTGGTTCAAGGCCTCTGGCTTCCTCAATACTGGGTCCTCACAGGGACTCCTCAGATAACCTGTTGTTATGGAGATACTGGATCTGTGGGGCTAGCCCTTTCATGTGCCCCCGCAGCTCTTAGTTGAGGTGGACAAGATGGCCTACAGCTAGGTCTTATGAAGGTATTTCCTCAATCGAGGCCCCCTCCACTGACATGACTTTACCTTGTTTCAGGTTGACATAAAACTAGCCAGCACAGTCAGAATCCCACCCCCTTTTTGTTCCTTTTTAATTATTTACCATGAAGTGACTAGCCCTGGTCCTCAGCCATACATTTCCATATTGAAAGCTGAGCTGCCTTTGTAGGAGTCTCCACCGTAGACCAGCCCAGGCTTGGAGAGGGTTCTGAGGAAACAAGGTTTGAGAGCTGTGAAACGAACAACTCAAAGTCAAAGGATGTGTGCAAGCTGACAGCCTTGTAATCTGCTCAAGACAGCTCCCTAGACAGCACTCTTAGACAGCTCTTGGCTCTGTAATCTGCTCCAGATAGCTTTCTGCTTGAGACAGCTCTATGTAGAGACAGCTCTCTCATGCTAGAAAGAATTCTAAAATCTCTCTGGATAGCTCATGAATTTTCCCACCAAAGTCAGAAAAGCTGCTATAAAAAAATTCTTGGATTTTCTAGAAAAAAAATTCTAAAAGAGTTGTGTTAGCTCTCTAAGTAATTCTTGGGATTTCTGACCAAGGTCAAAAATCCTGTTAGAAAAATTCTGAAAGAGCTATGAAAAGTTGTAAAAGAGCTATGTTTGCTCTTCATGAATTTTTGGACCAAAACCAGAAATCCTGTTAGAAAAATTTTAAAAGACCTGTCTTGGCTCTCCAGAGATCTCTAAACAGCTAGGCTCTCTAGAAAAAATTCTAAAGAAAGAACTGCTGTCACTCACTGCCAGTTTATCTCATGCATACCAAAAGCCCAGTCTTTTATTTACATATCAATTAAGTCACTTACTCCCGGTTCCCTCTTGACCAGCCCATGAATCTGCATTCTTTGACTGTAGCCTCTTGACACTCTGGAAAAGAACTGCAACCACCCCCCCCCTCCCCGATCAGAGACTTGCCTACCTTTGTTAAGCAGAGACCTTAAGGGAGTTGGATGGGACCCTGCGCTGAAATTACATTTTTACCGTGCCTGGACCTGGGCCTTAATAAACTGCCTCTGTCCCAGGCTGACCTTGAACTCAGGAATCTGCCTGCCTTGTAAGCACAAACAAGAAACTTAGGTGGGTGGGATCTTGCTAGTATCTTTCTGACAAGCTGGCTCATAGTGCAGCTCCCTCTATTCCTTTAGATCTGTGACGCTTCTTATACAATTCATATTGCATCGTTATATTTTGTATAGTCAAAAAATTATATATTTTCGAACTCATGGTTTTTAGAATTCTTTCCCACAGCCTTAAGGGCTGTGCTCAAAGTCTCAGCATTTACCATTTTTGCTAAGGACATGGATACACACTCAACTCCTGGACTCCCTGTTTCTTATTATCATGGAGGCATTGGTAGAGAGAACGTTCTCTGATAACCTTGGCAAGGAGAATATTTCCCAAAGGAGGAACATGATGTTAAAAATATACATTTTATACATGCAACCCTTACATCCACAGCAACCATCCACTCTCATGGAAGCCCATGCTCTGCTGGCTCTGTTCCAGGGATGGGAACCAAGTCACACTGTCTCTTACATGGCCAAGCAAGACTATGCAAGTCTCTTTCCCTCACTCCATTCATTTCTAACTAAGGTCTCCTTTGTCTCCTTTTCTCCTACTGTGCTCTGATTTCCTTTACAGACAATATTCCTACTTCTAGTATGTGAACGTGGTAAAGGTTTGTTTTGTGACATCTTCTTCTCATCTTTGAAAAAACAGCATATGATTTCCTCTGAGAATCAATGTAGTATTTATAGGACTTTGTGTTTGAGAAAAGCTCTCAAAGGCCTGCTCTGATGTGTCTTTTGGTAACTGAAAGTTCAGTTAGGCTGATAATGAAGACAAACCAAAGCACAACTCGTGTGTGTGTGTGTGTGTGTGTGTGTGTGTGTTATGTTGGTGTGGGTGTTGTATATTTAGTGAGTATATTCTTTTTTGTTTAATTGTTGTTATTTGGATTTTGGTATGATGGTTTGTTTGGATGTATGAGTGTTGTTGTTGAGACAGGACCTTTGTCTGTAGCCCAGGTTGGCTTTGAAATTCCTAATCCCTTTGCTTCTGCTTCTCTCGGTCTGGAATGCACTTGGCAGCTGAAACTGATTTCTTCTTAAATGGAAGGATTTTTCTTTTTTAAATAAAGACCGTTATTTCTAACTTGTTCTGGAAATAGCATTAAGGGTAGACTAAGGTATAAAATGACGGTTTTCAATGATAAAAAAGTTTTTATTCTTCATCTGTTTTTAATATTTGATACGAAATTATTTTGCAATTTAGCGGCGACCTGTTCGAGTGTTAGCTATCTTCACATCTTGCTGCTTATTGTCTCCTAGTCTCACGTAGCATAGTAAAGCATTCCCAAAGCCAGAATGAAATGTGTTTTCTATGCTGGATGCACAAAAGTTTGCAGTGTTTCATTTCTGAGTTTGTTTGGTGGATTGAAAAGGGTTCGCACAGCATAGATCTTACTCAGTTGTTGACATACATTTGTAATGCAGACAAACAGTTCAACTCAACATGGATTTGAGGATTTGTTGAAATTGCCTAAGATACATTGTTAGAGACTGGAGCAGATGAAAAAATATATAAGAAGAATCTTACTTATTCTTAGTTTTACGAAATGTATCTGTTCATTTATTGTCAGGTGTTCCCGTTTTCTAGGGTCTTCCTGTCAGTGCCCTTTATTCCCGAGTCATTACTTTTGCTCTCAGCTGTCCCAGATTGAATGAAAAATTACCCGGGCACCCTGTTGGCAAGTGGCCTTGTTTAAACATGTGGAGGCTTGGAAATCTACCTGTGTCGTTTTTGCACTGTTCATGGAGCCCTTTATTGCATCATGACCTGAATCTTTTGATAGCTGGGTCTTTAAAACACAGAAATAGAAGCTCTAACCGTCCATTATCAAAATCAGGTTAAGATTACTACTACTCTGTGTCCCAGATACGGCAAGGGTCCCCAGAGGATTTAGGAAAGATTTGATGAAGTCTTTGATTTGTATGGTAAAACTATGTCATAAAGCAGATACCCTGTTCCAAACAATGGTTTCACCATTATGGACACTACTTTGAATCATCAGGATGCTAAATGTAGCTGGAAACGATTGGAGAGTCAGGAAATTCTAATGCAAATGATTACTATAGGTGGAAAGTGGAATATGATTTCTTAAACCTCATTTGTTTCATTTATAAAGTTAAAAAGTAGGAATAGCTTTCACGGTAGATCTGAGCTCAAATGAAGTAATAGAAAGGAATTAAATATAAAAGGTGATTTTTTTGTTGTTTATGAAAAGTTGGAAATCTCACAGGGATTTCTTTTCATGTCAAAGAGAGTTTTTGAAGATATTTAAAAATATTAGCTGCTTTAAAACTTTAAATATTCCTTCCAGGAAGTCATTGTATAAATGTTTGCACGTACTAATAATAATGCTAGAACAATGGTAATGTTAATGTTGCAGCCAGGTAATGCGAAAATCAGAACTCACAGCGCTGTGACGATGATAAATGGGGAAAGAGACCAACGCTCATATCAGCGAGGCTGTGACAGTTCAGTGCATATGCTCCTTAACCACTTTAATAATGTGCTTTGGGTCTCAGATGTTCCCACCTTGGGCTACAGGAAGATGGCTCTTTTCCTGGCAGTAGTAATTATGGCCAAACCTGCTACCAAACTGCTGTCAGTCCTATCACACGAGGACAATTATTCTTAAGCAAAGGTTGTTGTCTTTGGCATAAGTACTCTGGCCTTCAGGTGGATAATCCTCATTTATATTTAAGGGCTGACTTCATTTTGTGTGGGAGCAGTATGTATTTCCTGCCCCATAGCACCTTCTTCAGAGTCAGAGTCCTGCCATTTAGTGTTGTGGCTCCTTTTATGACAGAGCTACATTGTGATTCCCATCCTTCTGGTTGAGGGAATGTCTGAGATGGTTTAGTGTCAAATACTGAGCCTTCTCTTATATGTTTTAACCATTCAAACTGGTCTGAAGCTACATTTGTAAAAGATAATAGCCTCTTTTACTGTTGACAGCGTAGCTTTATATAAAGCAAGGCTACTACGCAAATTTGCTAAAGTTTCCGGTTCATATTTTTTTCCTAGAATATGTGACTCTCCCTTCAACAACTGTTTTCCCTTTCACCGGTCAGTGTATGCAGATCTCATTAGTGTTTTGTGGGGACGCGTGTGTGTGTGTGTTTGTGTACGTGTTGTGTGTGCATCTGTGAGATGTGTGTGTGTGTGTTAACAGTGCTATTCAGGTAGCATTGTCCAGGAGGAAGTAGCCACTGACTAGCTCCTCTGAAGTTGTCACATATTACTAGCTTCATTCATCACCTCCAGTCATTTCCTAGGAAGAAAGACTGCTAAGCTGGGGTCCTGCCAGAGAGCTGTTCACACATAGCTATACATGGACTCTAGATAAGGTCTGGGTTAAATTGGCCAGAGCCCTCTCATAGTTCCAGAGGGATATATAATTCCCTTTAGTGACTTTATGTAAATTTTCAGTAGTCTCATTCCCCACCCCCTTTCCTCTTTCTCCTCTCCGTGCTCGGTATTTAGTACAGGCCTCCACACTGCCAACATTTGAGGTATATGCTAAGCTTCCCACGTACATTTTTGCTGTAGCCTTCTGACTGCTCTTACAAGCTTTTAAATCTTATTCTGTAAAATGTCAGGTCTTTCCCCAAGAAGCTTTTAGAAACGTTGTAAGATTACTGTTCTTTAAATACTCTGCATCAGGGTGGGGGAGTGGGGGTGGCGCCTCGGAGCCTCGAATTCCAGGGAGAGTTGACAAGTGATCTTCTCCCAGATCGCTGGTTCTCTCCAAGTCTGTTTTAAGGTCATTTTCCAACTAAGACATCTCCTCACACTCTCTCCATTCCAGCATTTACAGATGGGAGTCTGTATATTCTTTTTGTTTAGTGTCTCTCGAAATCCAGGCTTTGCAAAATGCAGCATGAAGTCAGTCAGTCATTGATTTAGTTATGTATTGTGTGGTGGGATGCTGCTTTTACATGGGGAAGAGGAAGAGTTGCCATTAGGAGTGTACCTCTTGTGAGATGGTGGAGTGTTAGGTCCTGGGTTCAGTTCACAGCTTGGGGGGTTGGGAGGGAAGTATACTTCGTCATTGCACAGATACTGCAATGGCCCGAGTATGAAGCCAAGCTGAGTATAGTGGGTAGTTTGCAAATACAGGTAAAGTGCTATCTCCCCTTAGGTTCACATGGGGAAAACTGGCCTTTCAGCTCTCCTACAGGAGACTGTTTCTCTCTAAAAAACTAAATCAAAGAGGTCACAGACTTGGGACTGCAGCGAGATCAGACGGTGGGCTGAGACGCTATATTAAGCAAGTGAACTGAACATGATATGGAACAGTGAACTGTGAGGTTCCTAGCCTCATTTTCCTGTCAAGCTCCTGAAAGCTAGTAGCTACGTTCAAGTTGAATAAACGATTTTTACTGGCATTTACATTTTCTCCAAAAGAGCAGGGTGGCTGGCCACAGATTTCCCTACAGTGAAGTCCCTGATGCTCCAGTTCCACCCATGAAATAAGAACCAAGACTTCTGTATGTCATTCTAACGCCTTTGTCTTACATGGGAATGCTTTAGGATCACCAGGCATTGGAGGAAACTGTGATACAAAAGGGTTTTAAATTCTCTTTTCTAAAAGGGTTGGCCATTAAGATAGTCAAGACCACCGTGTTCTGTTAATGTGAACGAAAGCTTAATTGTGTGTTGGCAGTTGGTCCCCATGGAAAGGGAAGCTGCAGACTGAGAAGCACCCTGAATGCCAGGCTGGCTGTGCAAGAATCCTGTTCATGTTTTTCCTGTGTAGAGATTAGTCCTGCATTCTTCCTTTTCTTTGATATTATATCAAACATTTACTTCCGTTACACAAGGGCCCATAAACTTTTTATATCAAATATTACATAAAAGTATTAGGCTTTGTAGGCCATATAATCTACAGTCCACACCTACTGCTATAACAACAGCGACAACAAAAGCAGTCTGGGACGTTATAGTAACAACAGGCAGGATACATCCTAACAATCTCAACTTAAAAGGCAGAAATTAGGAAGCAGGCACAATACCACACAGCTGTAATCCTAGCACTAGGGAGGCTGAGGCAGGAGAATCACAAGTCTGAGGCCTGGAGGTGGATACATAGTGAGTTGAGGTCAGCCTAGGCTTGGAGTACATTGTAAATGGACTGCAATATTGCTGACACATGCGCCAGTCTGTCAAATACTAGATCTGTCAGGACAAGCACATTGTATTGTGCAATGAAAGCAGAACCTAGGAAATACTAAATAAGTATTCTTTGAATAATTTAAGAATCCACAGAATTCGTTAAAAGTTTGGGGGGTCCTTATATATTTGTTTACTAATACATCACACACACACACACACACACACACACACACACACACACACACACACGGCACGCATGCACGCCTAAAAGGCTGTACTTTGTTCTATGAGAACTTTGCAATGTAGCCAAATTATGAGCTAAGGACTGCAAGTTATATTGAGAATTATCTCCTAATCCGAATGACTACTCTTGGGTAAGAAGGACTCACACAATTTATAACATAAATTGGCAAATAAGAACCTATAGAAAAAATGTGGAACCAGTGCTAGCATCTAAGATCTCAACCATTCTAACCAATGCCTTTAATCTGTTATAATTTTGTCTTTCTGATTATCAGATATTTAAGTTGCTCACACAACTCTTATTTTGTATCATTGCTTTATATCTTGAAGACAAACAAGGAGCAGAGTAGAATTCTAAAAACAGTTAAGTTTCACAGTCTGTTGAGTTGGGCTCTTAAAACCATCATTGTTCATGTCTTTCAGTAAGCCAATGATGGACTTGCTCGTGTTCCTCTGTGCACAGTATCACCTAAATCCATCAAGTCACACGATTGATTTGCTGTCTGCTGAAGAGAATCTCATCAAATTTAAGCCCAACACACCAATAGGAATGCTGGATGTAGAGAAGGTAATTTTAAAGCCAAAATCTCTGGATAAGAAGAAGCCTACACCTATAATCCCAGAGGTAAGGATTCTATTACAGATTTTGATGTTCTTATGTTTGAGATATTCAGTTTTTAGTCAATGTTTATTATTCATATACATGAAATAAGAACTACATTTCTTGTCTGGATTCATGGAATATGGCGATAATGTTTTCCTAAACCACTTGGTTTGCCATCAACTGGTTATTTATTCTTGGGTTAACTAGAATTGGGGAAAAAATGAGTAGATTGACTACATCAGGATCTGATAATAACCATATGCTATATTGTTCTATATTTAAACAATATTTTAAAATTTAATATCATATTTAATATCATATTTGAATTCTATGTATTTTGGTAAGTCACTAATTTTACATACACTCAGATCACCACTTACTACCTTGTATAGTAGCTTATTTTTCTTTTATAAATAATTTTTATGTGTGTGTATTAAATGTTCAGGGCCCCCCGGGGAGGACATAGAATGTCCTTCTTTATCTGACTTACTTCTTTGACGTGGGATCTTTCCCTGAACCTGGAGCTATTGTTTTCTGCTATTCTAACAGCAAGCACCAGGCCTCCTCTTGTCTCTGGTCCCCACAGTACTAGGGCTGTAGGCATTGGTGAAATCATGCCTGGCTTTATTACATGGATCACAGTTGTATAGTAGGCACTCTTAAACACTGAGCCATCTCTTCATATTCTTATCTTTTTAATGCGTTAGCCAGAACCTTTGGACCACAAGGATGCTAATTGATTTGGTTGATATTCTTACCATTATTTATTCATGTACTTGACCAAACTGAGGACCTCATACTTGCTAGGTAAACATTTACCAGTGAACAGATATCTATAGCGCTGAGTTTCTTTTCTCTTAAAAATTATTCTTATGAAGTTATTGCTAAAAGAATGCAGGCATAGAATTTTATGATTTCAAAAATAATTCTGAGTTATGAACATCATTTTCATAAATTATATAAAAAAACTTTATGCATTGAATTAATAGTTCACTTCCATTTGACTTACATACATACATTCACCCAGTGTCTTCATACTGTTTATAAGCATTTAGTAAAAATGTTGACAGGGATTTAATGATAAAAAATTGGCTTTAAAACTTGATCAAATGTTAAATATTAGTAAGACAGCTGTCTGTCTTCTGTCTAGGCATGAATTTATCTGCTGCATGCACATGCTATTGAACCATATTGGAGCAATTTTATTTATGTATCAAATAGAGCCCCTAAGTTACAGGATTTTAACTTTAAGAACGAACATCATTGAGGATCTGCAATCTGTACATTTAATTTAATGTAGCTACCCATTGCAGAGTTCTATTTTTAATGGGTTTAATCCAGTTTCATCAAAATAGGGAAACACATGAAAGTGTACAAATAATTTTGAAATTATTAGTGTTAGGTCTAATTAAGGATGATTTTTCTATTCTTTACTATTATATTAGAGTAACTGTAATGTTAATAGCATAAACAATAAACATCAGTAACAATATGTAGTAGTCACTGACTGATAACTGACCATGTGCAAGGCATGATGTTCAACTCTTAGTATGGTTATTCTCCCATTGATTATAAGGATTTTAGTTTTTGAGATGCCTTTTTAAAAAAATTGCAGCTATTGACAGGCTATTAAAAGACAAACATTCTTTAAAGGACAACATAAAACATAGATAACATTTTTGTATTTGGTAATTAAAAATAATATTTTAAGACAGTAAAAATATTAGTAATACTGTAATATATGAGCCTTTGTTTTTGTTGATTTTAAATCTGCTTAATACTTTACTCTCAAGAATTTTAGCCAGGTGGTGGTGATGTATGCCTTTAATCCCAGCACTTGGGAGGCAGAGGCAGGTGGATCTCTGAGGTTGAGGCTAGCCTGGTCTACAGAGCGAGTTCCAGGTCAGCTAGGGCTACATACAGAAATCCTGTCTCACCCTGCCCTAAAGTTTAAATAAATACATACATACATACTTGATAGAATTTTGGTTTTGAGTATTTAAAAACAAACAGAGTGAGCTAGGCTTTATTCACAACTGTAATCCCAGGAACTTAGTAGACTGTGACAAGAGGGTCAAAGTTCACAGACCTACCTTGCCTGTAGATTGAGTTCACATTCATCCAAGACAACTAAATTAACCCTGAATCAAAATGAAAATTAGAAAGAGGACCAGGGGCATAACTTAGTAGTTGAGTACTTGACTTACAAGAATAAAACCGTATGTTTAATCCCCAGGACCATTAAAAAATCAAAACAAAACACCTAATGTGTATTACCTTAGAATTTGTTTTAAAATTAGGTTATAGCATTAATGAAAAAGTGAATTTCACACCAGAAGAAGAGGAGAATAGAAAGAACTGTTTGCTGAATGCATATAAAACCTTGAGTAATGCATAACTCTTAGTAGCATTGCACAGAATTTGTTTTAATTAATGACCTGTGGTTGAGGTGTAACTTTGATTTTAATTCATGTGTCACAGAATTGAGAGTCAGTTATTCTAGATATTCTAGATGCCACCGTGGAAATACTATTTTGGTAAATAAATTATGTTGTAACTGTGTATCATAATTTACATTTCAGAAAACTGTAAGAGTAGTGATCAATTTTAAGAAAACACAGAAGACCATAGTGAGAGTCAGTCCCCACGCACCGCTTCAAGATCTTGCTCCCATTATATGCAGTAAATGTGAGTTTGATCCGTTGCATACAGTGTTGTTGAAGGATTACCAGGCTCAGGAGCCCCTCGACTTGACAAAATCTCTTAATGACTTGGGACTAAGAGAGTTATATGCCATGGATATCAGCAGAGGTAAGTGGACTTTTCCCCTCAGAGTGTGTGTGTGTGTGTGTGTGTGTGTGTGTGCGTGCGCACATTCATGTAGATAAGTGCTTTCAGCTTCATAATGCAAGGGATTTAATGGATCAATCATATAGGTAGAAATAAGTACATCATAATGGGGACAATAAGAAAAGAAATTGAATCGAAACAGGTACATAAAACCAAGTGTGCAATCTAACCTGATAGCAGTTATGGTAACGGAAAGAAAAGTCAGACTTTTTAGCTGTTACCATATTTTATATTTTCCTGTCAACCTAGGAATTCTTTTGGTAGCATTGCAATTTTTTATTATTCTTTGTTTTTCTGATGGGTGTCTCATCAGGATGTCTAGCGTGGGCTTGAACCTCTGAGCTCAAGGAGACCTCTCATCTCAGTTGATTTCAGTAGTTTAGGATGACAGGCTTTTGCCACCTTGTCCAGTTCTTTGGGTGGAATTTAACTTAACCTCTTATGCCTTTTGGATTTAAACAAAGTCAATAATTATATGCAAGCCTGTTACTGTTGTAATGAAGCAGTTGTTAGTTTACGAAGACTCCATATAATTTTGTATGAGGCTTTGTTATCACGCAAGTTTGAAGATTTTTTTTTTTTTTGCCAAACTCTTTTCTGAGATCAACATAGGTCAGCATCCAAAGTAAACCTGTGTATAAAATGAATCAGAAATACTCCCCAAAATTTTCATATTGTGGAGTTTTTGTTCATACAAAGAGGAAATGTGTTAAAATATGGAGATATCAAATGAGATTGATTTTGGGGTGGGGGGTGCCCCATAGACTAGTTAAGGTTAGATATTCACTGGGAATCTCTTTCATGGGGGGAAATGAGGGTTTTCTGGAGGAGACAGTTAATGCACACCGCAGAGAGAACCCAGACATTCTGATGTCATGGTATAGTATAATCCACAGACTACTGTTTTGACTCAGTGATATTTAATAGTTAATGGACACCAATCATCATGGTCATTTACCCTTTTTTACTCCCTCTTGCTATAGCCCACTCTGTTACTGCCTTCAGTAAGTCATCTTTCCAAGGTAAGATCTAAGAATCAGAAGAAACTGTAAATTAAAACATGAAATTGGGAAGATTAAAATTGAGATTCTAATCTTATTTATTTTTTAACATTACTAACATGTGCATTCTGTAAGAGATTTTAACTTAGAGAATCTTGGGGGTTTATTTCCTTGAAAAAATTAAAGGTTCCACCTTCTTTGATTTCTGGCTCAAATTATACTAATTTCATTTCAATAGAATACTGATAAATGATGTCATTCTAGACCTGGGAGTAGATCCACAATTCTAGCACTTGGGAAGGCAAGGCAAGAGGATTCTACATTCAAGGCCAACCTGAGCTACCTAGGAGAAAAAAATCCCAGACATTAAAAACAATACAGAAAATAATACCATGCTAAAAGTGTGGGAAACTGCGTTACCTCATATAAGAAAAGATGATTTTGGTAGGAGTGTGCTTGGTTCCTAGTGTTAATGAATACTTTGACACTGCTGTGGAAGGGATTGACTTTATTCTCAGTGAGAAGCAACTGGAAGAGGTGGCACCTGCAGCTTTATCATATTTGATAAAAAGTCTGATTTTTGTAATGACATAAAAATTTTGTGTTACAATTATTAGGTTTAAAGGCTTATAAATGAATTTAATACTGTATCTAAAAAGTCTTTTACGTTAGCCAGGCAGTGGTGGCGCACGCCTTTAATCCCAGCACTTGGGAGGCAGAAGCAGGCGGATTTCTGAGTTTGAGGCCAGCTTGGTCTACTGAGTGAGTTCCAGGACAGCCAGGGCTACACAGAGAAACCCTGTCTCGAAAAAAAGCAAAAAAAAAAAAAAAAAAAAAAAGAAAAGGTCTTTTAGGTGAAATTTCTGAAAGGAAATACATAAAATGTTTAATAGTGACTAGCTTTAAGTGGTTGTGCTGGAAACAAGTTTTCATAATTCTTTATAGTTTATAATGAATATATATTACTTTCATAGGGAAATCTGATTAAAATTATTCAATAATAGAATCTGAGAGTCTTTTTCCTCCATTAAAAAAATGATAGGCCCAGGACACTGATTTGTGTAAAGGTAGCTTTATTCACCTGATGTAATTGTCATCTCAGAGGCTTACTGATGAATAAGCTCACCCTGTCTAGTTCTTTGTCTCTAGGTGGCTGGCTCAACTCAGCTGTTCTGCAAAAACTCCTCTCCAAGCTGACTGATTCAATCTGGCTTCTCTTAGCTTCTCACTGAATTGCTCTACTTGGCCTCAAACTAACTCTGGCAGTCTGTCCTCATCTTCAGGCTCCTTCTCATTCTCTGGCTTGAACTGTTTCTGCTGACCTATACCAAACTGCACTAACTCACAAATGAACTCCACTGCACTCCCTCCTGTGCTGACTGGCTGAACTGAAATCAACTGACTTATTCTCTCTTCAGCTGTTTTGCTCTTAAATGGCTTCTCTTTTGTCTGTTCTCTTGATGGTTGGGAGGATCCTATCTCTGACATTCTGTCGTATCTTTGTCTTGTCACTTTGCCCCTAAATTAGACTTTACTTTCAACAATTGCTGTTTCCTTCTACAAACATTGCTTGGGATTAAAGGTGTGTACTAAGGGTGTGTCTGTCTTCCAGACAGAACAACCATGTTGCTGGATTAAAATTCCTCTATAGATTTGTATGTTTGTCACTGTCCTATGTAAAAGCAAAGCCTTGTTCAAGTACATGTTATGTATTGCCAAGTTCTTCTGATTAAGCCCACAGGAGCAAGTATATGTTGATTTATTCTCAGTGGCTATCACAGGCTAACCTAATTAAAAGTGTTAAAAAGTCCTATCATCTTAAAATATAACCTGGCAGAGAATCAGAAAACAGGTTCTTTAATTCTGAGGCTACATTGACTGTTAAGCAAAGGTGGCAAGCTCCTAGAGAAAATAGCTTTATGTGTCTGGATTCTACTTCTATAGTGATAGTCAAGAAATGGAAACAAATGGTCTTTGCTTCCTTCCAGAAATAGTGCTTGTACTTGGCTTGTTCTTAATCTCGTTCCATGATTTTCTTAGGCTCAACTTTAAGGTGTTTAATCTATTGATGTCTAATGTCCATTCTGGCTTTACATGAATGGGGTTTTTCACAGACTTAAATGTGATAAGCAGACTCTTCAGAGACAAGAGTTGTAGGGTCAAGAGAGCTCATTTTACAGTGTTAAGAGTCCAGCAGGTCTATCCAAACCATACATGTTTTTACCCCTTGATATGGTGGGATGTCATCAGGAGCCTTTAGATTTTGTGTGCTGAGACTTTCTCTTCTAGAATCAGGAAGCTCCAGTGCTTGAGCTGACTTCCTTAATGAAGGCAGGTTTTCACTTGTCTTAGTGTTTAACTGACACTTAGCGATCTGCACACAGATTTTCATTGAAGAGGGCTGACACTGACATAGTGTGAGGGTGATCAGGTATAGGAAAGCATCATTTGAAATATTCTGGCTACACTTACTGAATGGATCAATGAGTTTGCAGGTCATTCAGATCTCAGGTTACTTGATTACTTAAATGTGAATGGAATGCTGATTTTTTTTTTTTTTTTTTTTTTTAAACATTTGTAACCAACACGTGCCAGTTTGGGGAAACAGCTCAGAATGAAGCTTTTATTCTTTTATAGCGGTGTTTCCAGAAATAAAGCATATGAAAGGCTTTCAGTCTTGAAGCCCTGTGTCCTCATTGTTCCTTGTTAGCCTTAGGAAGGCCCTTGTGCAGTGTGTACTGCCTTTTTAATGCTGGGTTAGTGAGGTGTTAACATGTTAAATACAGTTTTCCTTTAGAATGTTACTGTGAAAGAGTGCACTAATACATGGCTTGTTATTAACTATCTGTCCTGCTTTTCTTTCCATTGCTGTGATAAAACACCATGATCAAAAGCAACTTGAGAAGGAAAAGTTTTATTTGGCTTACACATTCTGATCGCAGTCTATGATTAAGGGAGGCAGAGGCAGGAACTCAAGCGGAGGAGGAACTGGGAGGCAAATTGAAGGAGAGGTCATTGCTTCCTCAGCCTGCTTTCTCACACAACCCGGGATCACCTACCCTGGGGTTGCTCCAGCCACAGGAGACTGGAAACCTCCCCCCACCCCCCCCTAAGGCTGAGCTCTCTCACATCAATTATTGTTAAAGAAAATGTCCCAGAGACCTGCTTACAGACAATCTGATGGAGAGAGGCTTTTTCTAAAAGAGGTTTCCTCTTTTTAGAGGATTGTAGCTTGTGTCAAATTGCTTTAAAAAACAAAAAACAAACCAAAACAACACAAAGAAAACCAAAGCCCAACCAGTTCACTCTTCTGTGTTCCTATAGTGGTCTCTACATTGACATATGTTATTTGTATAAACACATTTTACAAGCATTTAAGATTGTACGTTTACTTCTAAGTCCCATTTAAGTTTTTTCTCAATTAAAACATTTTTTTTAACTAGTCCTTTTTGAATGTTACATCGTGCACCCCAGTCCCACTCATCTCCCCTTCCCCTGTACCCTCCTTCCAGCCTTGCGTCCTCCCCCTAACAGAGGAAAAAAATCACCGTGGAAGCTGTATTGTGTCAGAGTGTGTCCCACAATATACCCCTTTGTCCACACTTCTTGACTTGGAAATGTTTATTAAAATGGCTCGTTGGTCCGGTGCAAGCCCTCTGGCTTCTGCTACTCTGTCAATGCTGGAACCTCACTGGACGCCTCTCAGAAGTCCTGTTGTTGCCCTGTGTCATGGAGATCCTGTAGTTTTAGATCTGTAGGACCAGTCCCTTCATGCACTCCAGCAGTTCGTCTGTGGGGTAGATGTTGGAGTGGGCCAGTTCAAAGCCCTGGATCTGGGCCTGAGATGTGAGCTCATCCTGCCCGCTCTCCTGCTCTCCTGCCCTCACTAGCAGCTCCTGCTACCAGGGCCAGCTCTACGCTGCTGCTGCCTAGGTTAGGTTCACGGCTTGTTCTTCAGAGTGTTGCAGCCAGTGAGGGGTATGGCCAGTTCTGCCACTCTTATGACCCTGGGCCAGCTTTCCGGCCTGCCATAGATAGCAAGAGATGGGGGAGGGGAGGAAATTGTCTCTCCCTTGTCTGTACCACCACCCAGCAGACAAGAGGCAAGGCTGGCTCTCCTGCTCTTCATTCTCAGGCCATTGGGGCAACTTCCACACCAGGGGCCAGCTCTACCGTGCTGCCCAGGCTAGGTACAGGGCCTGCTGTTCCTAGTGATGCAGTAAGTGAGGAGCCAGCTCTGTCTCTGATGACCTGAGGCCTGCTCTCCTGACATTGGTAACAAAGGTGGGGTTGCATCCCATGTCACTGTACTGCAGATACCAAGACAACTGAGAGGGCCAGCTCTCCCACACTTAACGGCTTTGGGGCAGGTTTGCCTACGCCCCTACCACCAAGGTCAGCTCGGCTGTGCTGCCCAGGTGCCTCTCAATTTTTTATGTGAAGTGCTTTGTTTCCACTATCATTGAAATTGCACTATGATTTGCATAAACTTCTCTTGTTTCTTTGTGGAAATATGTTTTCACAGTTTAGTCCTTGTCTCTCCGTTTTTGAATTTATAATTTTTTTTCTTTTTACTGAAGACACAAGATTCTTTGTCTCATGATCCATCCCATAGTGTGTTTCTTTCAGGATTGGTCCCATGCATCCTGTGGGTATACTTTCACTACTTATTTATTCTTGTCAATTGAGTATAAATCTAGAGACTTGACAGGTTTGGGTGAGGTAATTTGTGGCAAGAATACTTCATAGGAGCTAGATAATGTTTGTCTGTAGTCCAAGCTCCTCAAGAGGTGAAGGAGGAGGGATTGCATAAGCCCAGAGATGTAAGGCCACCCTGAGCTACACAGAGAGATCTCTGCTCCAGGAAAACAAAACACCTTTCATAAGTAGCAGTTCATACTTCCACTTACAGACACTTTAATAACATCGCTAATCATCAGCATCTGCCATGTGCATCTTAACAAGGAACTGAAAAAGAGTACTAGTTTTAGGTGATTCTTCTTTCAGCTCCCAGCTCTTGTTTTAAATCTCATGTGTATAAATGTGTGTATAAATCTCGTGTGTATAAATGTGTGGGGCAGAGTGGGATTTCTATATAGGAGTGTGTGTGCTGTGACATGCGTGTAGCAGACAGGCTAATCACAGATACTGGTCATTGTATTCTACCTCGTTTGAGAAAGGGTCTCTTAATGTAGAGGACCCACAGGCCTCCAGTGATTCTCGTCTGCCTCTCAGCACATGGTGAGAACACTAGGGTTACAGATGTGTGTTCTCATGTCCAGCTTTATGTGGCTTCAGGGAATCTGAACTCAGTTCCTCAAGCTCACGTGATGCCTTTCAATAGAGTTACTTTTATGATATCACAATTGTCCTGATTTTTGCCAATAGAAATCATTGGAGGATGGTCCCTACATCCTTTAGCATGATTCCCAGTGGACTTTGGTAACTTGCACCCTGACATGACTAGTTGTTTGTAGCTCATTGCTTTCTACAAACAGTAAATCAACTGATGCAGAGCTGTCATGGTTCTTTTCAGTGGGATACCATGTTGGAAGTGTGCTGGGACACAGCCACTTAGATGTTGGTTTGGCCCTTGGTTATTGACCCTTTCGGCTGATACTAGGAAACAGGTTTTGTTTTGTTTTTTTGTTTTTCATTGTAGTTGTTGTTTTTATTTCAAAGAAAGATAAAAACGGAGCCTTGAAGTTTGGTAGTTGCTGTTCTAACTAAGGTCCAATTTCAGCACTGTTAAATATTTAGGGCTCGGTAATTCTGGAACCACTAAAACTTCTAGGTTAAACAGATAGCGTTTAAGTGACAACACTGGGGTCCAGTCTTCCCTCAGCGTTTGGGGGAGATTGGTTGTGAACCCTTGAGGATACCAAAATCTATGAAAATTCAAGTCCCTGATAAAGAATTGCCTACTGCATATATATATATATAATTTATGCCCATGTCTAACCCCCATATGCGTTAAGTCATCTTAGGAGTATTTGTGATACCCAGTGCCTCATAAGTGCTTTGTAAATGGTCATTATAGTGAGTTTCCAACAGAAATGATGGCAAGGAAAAAAAATCTGTGTGCATTCAGTACAGATCAGATTTTTCTTGGAGCATTTTCCATGCGGAGTTTGTTTAGATCCATGGGAGCGGAGAGAGTGGCAGCTGTAATTATAACGGCTCATGCTTTTGAGAGTGAAATACTTCATGGTTGTTGAACTTGGACAAAATTATGGTTGAAGTAAACAAAGGAGAAGCTGCGTGGGAGAAGCATCGTGTGTCACTGCGATGCGGCCTTCTTTGCATTTGAAATGCTGGTAATTACACAGCTGAAGAAATTGAGTTCACTGTCTAGCTGTGCCTCTTGGCCCTGGCTGTGTGTCTTAGCTTCCTTAAGCTTCACTTCGTTCTCCTCTGAAGTGGTAACTGTGTTCACTTGTTGCTTTGAGAATTGGGTAAGGAATATGGAGCCTTGCACAGTGGCTGTAATGGGTGATGGTCATCACCAGAAGATCTTTTTAAAGGGAGGTTAGACAAGAAGCACTGGAAGTGAACGTTCCACCCATGAACAAAAAGTAAATTGTTTTTCATGTTTTTGCAGAGTCCTGCCAAATATCACACAACCCGGACATTGTGAAGGAGAAAGAAAACAAAGGGATTTTCAGCTTTTTCCAACGCAGTAAGAAAAAGCGAGAGCAAGTAGGCATTTTCATGCAGCATTTTAAGATTCTTAACAAGTATTTTTAGACTGGTTTTTATTTTGGCCGTAAACCGGTATTGCCTCTTGATTTTCTGTTAGACTGCCAGCGCTCCTGCGACCCCACTTGTGAACAAGCACCGACCATCTTTTACGAGGTCCAACACCATTTCCAAACCCTACATTTCCAATACACTGCCTTCGGATGCACCCAAGAAGAGGCGTGCCCCGCTGCCACCCATGCCCCCATCCCAGGACGCTGCTCAAGGCCAGGAAAGGCGAGCTTCTTGTGTGGAGAGATCCATCAGTGTGGACGACACTGATAAGGTGTGCTGGGTTTGCTTTGTTACACAGGTTGCTCTGGGGAGGCATCTGTTTTTTTCTGTATCTAACTTGTCTCTTTCCACATAGACTCCTGAGGAAGAAAGTTATTAATATGTACTCAGTAGGGTGGGGGTGGGGGACTGGAGAGATGACTCAAAGGTTCAGAGCACCGACTGCTCTTCCAGAGATCCTGAGTTCAATTCCCAGCAACCATGTGGTGGTTTGCAACCATCTATAATGAGATCTGATGCCCTCTTCTGGTGTGTCTGAAGACAGCAACCGTGTACTCATATACATAAGATAAACAATTAAGAAAAAGAATATGTACTCCATAGAACTGTTACTGACAAAGTTGATAGGTTCTGCCGTGTCTTGAATAGATGTCAGTTTTAAGAAGCTTCCATTCTCAGGCTAATATAGGATATATAAATTTTGTCTTGCTTTACTTAATTCCAGCCACTGGTTGCATATATGAGGAATTAAATGTGTATTTTGAGCATATACATTTTAAACAACCTCATGGGTTTCCCGCCTCTGGCATCTTCTAAGATTCTCTAGGGAAAATCCTGCTGTCTCCTTGATCTGTCAATGCCATGTTTGTAAAACAAGCCTTTTAATAGAATACGCTGCTGTGGTACTCATATTGTCCATCCAGAGGAGATATTCTGCCTAAATCATTATCTCAAGTTACAAAAAGAAAAAAAAAAAAAACATTTGTTTATCTTTGTGTGGGCCTGAGTGTGGGTGGCATGTGGAGGTTAGAGAACAATGCATGTATGTTCTGTCTCTCAAGCACGTCAGCACGTCACTTCCAGAGATCGAATCTAAGTCACCGGGCTTGGTAGAAGGCCCCTGCTCCTTTACCAGCCAAAGCACCTCACCAGGCCACCTCAGCTTAAAATAAGTTTCTCTGAATATACCTTTTTGTGAAAATACCTCCATCTGTCTGAAAATATCTACTCATTCCTTGCTTTGTTCAGGTGGAGCGTAAGTAAGATTCAGGTAAATGTGATTGAATATAACATGCTTATATAGTTAGGTGAGATAGTTTGGATGACATTGAAAGTAACATGTATTTTGAGATATTTAAACACCAACTGGGGTCCTTTTGGAAGTGAAAGGATTTTATTACCCTTCTAGATGGTTAGCAACTCAAGTAGAGAGATTAACTTGTTAAAAACTTAGTATTTTTCTTATCTAAGTTAATGCTGTGCCATAAAAAAAAAAAAATCTCACAAAACAGAAGGGTGATTTCTTTTTCCACTGAGCGAACTGAACCATTTGCTGAAAATCTTCCAAGGTATCCATCCATTCTGTAGGTGGGTGACGCTTCACAGAAAAGGCAGCCTTTGTGTTCAGTCCTAAATGTGTGTGGGAGTGCAACAGTTGGGTGGAGAACTCTGTTCAGATTCCAGAATGTCAAGGATACAGCATGCTTGGGCCTGAGAGAGAACCAGACAGAGAAACTCAGCAGGGAAGGCAGGACAAAGCTGGTCTCCAAGACCTCCTTTTGTGTGTACGGCCCCTTTATACTTCTTTATGTGAACAGTGGCCTTTCGAAGAGTATTTCTATTTTAATTACCTTAGAAATGAACTGTAAGAATGTAAATGACACTCTCACATAGCTACCAACTATTCTCATCTTCGGATAGAAGTTATCTGTGTTCCAGCGGTCCTCATTCAAGCCATTCCCGTAGCTTTCTGTGGGCTTCAATTCCCAAGGAGTCTACATCATCTGTCTGCTGTCTGCCCCTTGGAAGTCCGAGCCATGCCACCAGCCACCTCATGGAAAGCTGGTTCTTTTGATTCCCACCCTCTGCTCTGTGACCACTTGGTGCCCTGTGTTAAGTGATTTTTTTTTTTTAATATTGCCTTTGGCAAATTACACATCTTTATGCAATTTTCTGATTATTTTGTCTTTTGATCTGGACATCTGGGTAGTTCTTTGATGTATTGTTCAACAGGAACCAGAATTATTTGTTTTTCCCTAGAGAAGCTGACGGACCGTGTTTTGTTTATTCGTTACCAAAATCCTTAATGATTAAGCTGGGGTTATGTTTGTCTGCATGTGTCTGCTCATGTACTCTACTAAGGAAGACATGCACACACTAAGACATCTGCACACATCGTAGCCTCGGACAGATTTTACGTGATTTAGACGCCCTTCATTCTTAACTCTTTATTCATCTTGATAGTTTCCTTACAAGTTTTCTCTTCCTCCCCCCCCTTCCTGCCTGCTTCCCTTCCCCCCCATCTCTCTGTCTGTCTGTCTGTCTGTCTTTCTTTCTCTTTCTCTCTATACTACCACTTTCTCCGTTACCCATTATCTTTAATGTACTGGCCATATCCGAATCTGTTAGTCTTAAAGTGCATTTATTACACTTATTAAGAAAGGACGTCTGTTCTTCAGCTTGGTTTGGTTTAGTTTTTTTTGAATTTGTGAACGGATCTTAACTGTCGTGGTTTGAATAATGCTCCTCCAAGAGTTGTTTTCAGGCCCTAATGTAAGAAGGGTGCAGATCCTAAGACTTAAGAGTCCACAAAATGGCCTCTCATGTGAGTATTTTATTTCAAGATCTCTGGCTCCTCACCTGTCCCCATTTTTCCTGTTTGGAGTCCCACCTCTGTGATTTCCTGCCATTAATTATCACAGTGCCTTCTGGGAATAAGAAGTGCACTTAAGCCTGCTTTGATTTTGCTTCCCTCCCTCCCCTCTCTCCCTCCCTGCCCCCCTCCTCCTGCTCCTCCTCTTCTTCCCACCCTCCCTCTCTTTCCCCCTCTCTCTGCCCTAATACTTGTAAATATGATTTAGAAATAGAGACTGCATATGGATTTAAGTTTGGAGGTGCCACCATCTTTTCTTTAAGTAGGGTTCTAGTGCAAACACTAGGATCCTTATAAGACAATTTACACAGCCATGTAGCATGAAGATAGAAGAAAGTTGTGTGCACCCCAGGCCAAGCTGGGTGTTTTGCCATATGGGAACTGGAAGCCGCCAGCAGACAAGGAGAGTCCTTCAAGGAGAACATATCTCTCCACGTGTTTTGATTTTAGATTTCTGGCCGTTAGAACCCTGTTTTAAGCCATTGTGAATTTTTATAACATTCTTAGGCCGCTACCATGTCCATTTTGTAATTCTAGTCTTAATACTCTTGCTGTTAAATTTGAATACTTAACTGACTCACCTTGTATGAGAAATTGGCAGATCTATCATGCAACCCTGGTTTTTACCAAACTGTATTCAAAAGTTCATAGTCACCTTGGTGTTGATTTGTTTTATTCTTTTGACTTCTGTTAGAGACCAAGCCTTCAGTTTGTCTCATCTACAGTCATTTTCCAAAGAAACCCAGAGACCGAAGTGGACCAGCTTGAAGTACCTTCATACTGCTTTCTGTGGCCAACTGTCACGTTTATAAGTTTCTTATTTAACATTTCCCAGGTCAGAAACTGTACTGACAATCAATTTTTTGGGTCCCAAGGTCATCTGTTGACATTGTAATTTTCCTTATAAACTTTGATACCTTATCAATTTCAGGAATCTTTCCAGTTCTAAGCAGGACATTTTTGTCATTGTTACTCAAGTGAATTCTTACTTCTCCCACCTTAGAAAGGAATGATGGCACCTCTCTCTTCTGCTTTCTCCCTTCCACAGGGTTTATTCTTCTTCTCTGATTGCCTAATGAAGGATGTTCTAAAGAAAGCAATGATCACTCTGAATTTGTCTTCTGTGTTTTAACTTCTGTGTACCTATAAGTAGTATAATTATATAAAATTAGCTCTTGAAATGGTATTGTTTATATTCAAATATTCATGAAGGTCAGTAGAACACATCTGTTCATGAACTAATATTACTTATGTTTGTTGCTATTTTGTTTACAATTTTAAATAAAAACATTAATTATAATTAAAGATTATACATCACCTTGAACAATTTAGTTGAGATTTTAGCAAACTTTGTTTTTTTAACAGTGAAATTAATAACAGTGAAATATGAAAACACAGTGAAAGGAAAAAAAATCTGACTCAAGCTACTGTTGCCTGTGATGCAACGTAGACCACAAGGGTGCGCTGTTTAACAGTACAGCATTCTAATCCCGCCAGTTTGACCCTGAAAGCATCTTTTAAAAAATAATAATAAAAGAAAACGTTGACATAGCTTTATTATGTTATAAATTTCTTATTTTGTTTGGTAAAGAGACAGCAAAGTTAGCTATAAAGATTAAATCTTAGTAATACATGAAAAATATTTATGATGAAGAATGTATTGATTTTAACCTTTGGTTCCCATTTTAAGTAGTCACTGGTCTTATGATCCACTGTAGTCAATGCTTACTTTAAATGGACCTGTGTTTGAAAAGACAAAAAAGTGTTGACCCTGTCTCTTCCACTTTTGGCTAGCTGTATTTGATACTTTGCTTCATTCATCTAGGGTATTTCTCAACATTGGCAAGTTGAGATATTTGGATAGTGATTTTGGAACGTACACTGGAATTATTCACATAGCTGGCTGTTGACTTGCAGACTGATTTTTGACAGTTGTTGTGTGTGCTCTTCCTGAGAGTAGTCCATTAAAGATTCAAGTTCACAGACCTGTGTGGAATTTTTGCATCTGACATTCTGTCTAAAGAATAAGTTTCACTGAGGCTCCATTTCAGTGTGTGCTATACTCTTTCACGTCCCTAAAGTTTTCTGTACACTTTGGCATGATTTTCAGCCCCATGCCATTTTCTCTGTAAAGGTGAAGATATTATGTTCTGTGAAAATCTTCATTTCAAAATGAATTTCCAATCGGGAATTTTCTAACAATTTTTCCTATAACTTTTCGAACATGTTGTCAAATGCATTTTTTTTTCTAGTGATTTGAAATGTCATTTGTGTTACAAAGTATATGATGTTGAGCTTTTTATTGTCGTTATATATAGGAACAGTAACTGTATTCCTATATTATTCCTATATGAAATGCCTGGAACCATATGCAGTAAGATTGTCAACAAAGTGACGTACTGACAATTTTTGGGATTAAAACTAAGAATAGAAATCTGAGTCCTATAACCATTTGCTGTCTGTTCAGGACACATGTAGCAAAATCAGTAGGCAGAGGATGACCTTGTCTTCCATCAGTTAGCCTCTTAAGCTTATTTATGTTTCAAGTGGAGGTAGAAGAATTTAAAAGAAATTGTTGGAACTCTCAAACCATAGAATTCACAAAACCTTTGGAGAATTTTTGACTTGCATATTTGGTATAGCTTTACTGCCTAGAATCCTAGGCATACAACCCCAGCTACTGGCATGGTGTGTAACCTCCTTGGGGTAGGTTTGTGGCTGGAAGCACAGTAGAGGGATAATCTCTACTGAGCATTTCATTTGGTCTCAGTTTGTATGCTTCCACAGAAAACATTCAAACATTGAGAAACTGAGACTTCTTGCCATCTGATATTATGCAAGTGAAACTTAATACCCAGAGTATTCGTTTTTTAATGGCTGACTCATTTTTTTAGGAATGCTTCACATGCCTCTTTTGCACAGTTTTATCTTTCTTCCTACATAGTTTGGTTTAAAAGCAGATGATATACCCATCAAGCAAGTAAACATCTGTCTTTATTTTACTTGGTGAATTTTTCCAGTAATTTTATGGAGACTAATTAAGGTTGTATCCCCTGTCACGATACATTATGTCTTTGTACTCATTAAGAAATATTTCTCTTCCTGCTTTTTTTTTTTTTAATTCCAGGTTATCATGTAACACTTTATTTTCTCTTCTGCTCCCCTCTTGTATTTATTGTATGGAAAGTGGACCCCACACAGAGTTCCACAGTTGCCTAGGAACTGTGGTTACCATGGCAGTTGCTGCTTGATATATGAGTACATCTGGCCCTACTTCCAAAGCTATGAGTGGATTAATGCATCTGAAAAATGTACTAGCACAGTATAATCTTTAATCTTTGCCATGCATAATGTACATCATTTCATTGTAACTTCTCTAAGGCTTATTAATTAATGAGACACAGCCACTAAAAGTAAACCAGCGGTGCCTGCTTATGTATTTAGTTTTCACATTCCAGGCCAGGTTCTCTAAAGAGCACTCCGTTAATCTACACGCAAGCCCTCTGTCTATCCTTTCAGTCCTGCTTCAAACCTAAAAGTGAAGGGAGTGGCTAATTGTGTTTTAAACTTTAAAGAAGAAGACTATTCAAAGAACAGGCGCTTGATCATTTGTAGATTGAATACATGTTTCTCTTTCTTGTCTATCAGTAAGCAAAAAGCTGAGCTTGCCTTAAGCTTTACACTTAAGGTCATAGCGGAACAGTGAAGTCAGTAGTCCAAGGCTTATATAGCCTCTGGCCTACTTTGGTGTTGAATGCTGCATGAGTAGATTTGCCCTTCCCTTATCAGCAGCAGGTAGTAACAGAAGCCAGGTCAGAGGAAGCATAGCTGTGGGGGTAAGTGTGTAGGAAGAGCTTATGGGATAAATCTTGCTTGACAGCTTTGGCTTCCTGACTGGGCTGAACTGAAATGCCCCCCAGTTTATTATTTTTGTTGTTGCTTGGCATTGGCATGGGTTCTAAGCTCAGCTAATCTGTATGGTGTTCTCCTCACCTGTCCCTAGAAACATGTCTGTCCAGTTTGTTAGGATTACAGGGAATCATCACCATCTCCTCTCATTTATTTTTGATCCTAGGCTCTACTTTCTTCTTGTTCATGGAAGATAAGAACTACTGAGCTCAGTTCTCATCGTTGGACTTCAAATGTTAAAGCCAAGATTGTCACTAATAAGCCTTGATTATATTAATATATTTCAATGAATGAGGGGTGGGTGGGACTGATGTAAACACTGATTTGTCTCGAGAAGAGTACAGGTCTCTGTCAAGGGCATGACATAGGCTTTAAAATTTGTCTTTTTTAACCTTTGCACAGAAGAGGGCTGGTGTGGGTGTAAATGGGAAGCTGTTAAACTTCCTTGTATCTTGTGTCAGCTCGAGCTCTCCTAGATATTCTGTGGTGGTTTTACTCTCTGCTGTCTTCTTACCATCAATTTCCCATACTCAATGAACTTCTCCATTGCTGTGTTCTTTCCTCTGAGGAATAAAATTTTGTAACTAAATTTCCCAGAATCTTCTGGTTCTTATATTGCAAAATTATGTCAGTCTGGCTTCTACCTGACAAAAATGCTCTGCTGTAGTGTGGACCTTTGAATGGTGGTAACCAGGTCACAACGGCTACTCCTACTGAAGGATTCCTGAGACCCAAAGTATAATAGTAACACTAAAGACTTAACACCTGGCATCTTCCTCTCTTCACTTACTGTAACCCAGGAATCCACACAAGCACCTTGTGTTGCTTCAAAGAAATGGAAGGCTTAGAGTGTGAGAAAAATGTGTTCGTTTACTGAGCTTATTAATTAGAGGGTATAAATGTCACCATTAACTAATAATGACTTTGTACGAGATATGCTTGATACAAATCTCGTGACCAACACCGACACTTGGAATTCCCTGGAAGGCCTTAACTTTAATTAGGAACAGATGTCACAAGCTTAATGGTGTTGACACCACATGGAACACGTGTTAGATGAACTCGCTCTAATCTGATTGGCTTCTGTCATAGTGCTTATTTCAGAAGAATGATAGGAGTGGTGTTAAAATTGGCCGAGAAGATGGCTGCTCACATAGTGTAGGTTGAAGAGCTGCAGGCCCTGTACCTGGTGTCTCCTGTCTCCTCCTGCTCGTCAAAGCTGTCTGCTACTGGATAGGTCACTTCTGTTTCCCCATTCCTTCACTTGGATATGATAGTCTGAGTCAAGGAGGATTCTTAATATAGGCTTAACTAGATAATAAGAAAATGGAGTCGGTAAGCTATAAAGTTTTAGGTTCTTCCCTTTTCCAGAGAAGAGGCTAGTATAGAGCAGAGAGATTCAGGTCTTTGGGGCAAGCTTTTCCATATTTTACCCAGAAATAGTTTATTTCTCAACTGCTTCAATGACAAACAAGTAGCACATGTTTCCATTCAATGTAAGGCCAATTTCCTTTGCATGTGTTTATACAGCTGTAAAAATTATTCATGAGAAAATAAACAGCAAAGCCACAAAAGGATGACCGGTGTTTTTTAGGATATACAACAACTGCTGTGGTTTTTCTTTTAAATTCCTCCTCATTTTAAGCATTGCTCATGATCCACGTGCAGTTATATTGATTTTGTTACAGAAAAAAAAACTTGCTTACAAAGCTTACCCACTTTGCAAATTCTGCATCTCATATTTCTATATTTCATTAATTATGACATAGTTATCTCCAAAACCAATCTGTGTGTCTTAAGTTGTAAAATTCGTTTAGGGATCTTCCACCAAGAGTTAAAACTCAACCTTCAGTCATACATGAAGTTGGGACATAGTCATGGTATATTTGCGTAAGTCTAATGTCAATCATGAGATATTTAATAGGTTTATGTTGTTGAAAAGTTTAGCTGAGCATAATTTTAATCTTTCCTTGAAGAAGAAAGTGAATTTTAAGATTAAAGATCATTTCAAGTAGTTAGGTCTCCCCTAAACCCACCACTCCACAAATGTGCAAATATTCTGAAAAGCAGATACATTCCAAGATCTCCTAAGAGAACATTTAGCAACATCATTCCTGTTAGGCTACACTTTCTGTTCTTAAGGACTTTTCCCCTTGTATTCTTTCTGGTTCATGCAGTATTTACTGATTGTACTGCCCAAGTTATGGTGCACCTGTTATTAATATTTAAGCTACTTACATCTCCAGCGCCAGTCCTCAGTACTGCTGGGGCATGCTGCTTAATTCTGCTCCTTTCTGGTAGATTTCATGTCATTTAAGGAAGTGCTAATCCGGGCATGGACTAAGACAGTCTGTCTGTCATGGTTTCCCATCTGACCGTACCATGTTCTTCTTTTTTTGTAATATTTCCCTTTTCACAGGACATCTATAGTACACATTTATCTACTCAATGCCAAGATGTAACAGACCACTGTTAAACCTTAATTATTAATGCAGTCTTTCATGGTATGCTGAAGTGACTTAACAGTGGGGATTCTCAGGCAGTGTGCCTGACATATTCAATAACCCAAGCTCAGGTGTGGAGCATAAGCACTGTTGGGTTTTAGAGTTGATTCTAAGACAGATTCCAGTAGGATTCTATTCCCACTCTCTCCAAAGAGAGATGATTTAAGTGTCTCCATTTCATATCAGTTCCCCTCTCTCTTACCTCAGTACCTATTATGTTATTTACAAACTAACATTCATAGCCTGAAAATAGACAACTGTTGTATTTGTGCCAGCTGATGTCTGTGCAGCATGTCTGGGGTGCTAGGCATTACTCATGCATGATGTCATTAGAGTAGTAACCCAGTCCCTTTCTGACATAGATACTTTTCATGGATAATGTGCTTGCTTTCCATGCATGAGAAGGCTGAAGACAATAAATGACGTTTCCTGGCTGAACCCCTAATACTGACTCCAAATCCCATTTATTACTAAAAATTACAGTATTCCATCTTCTAGATTGAGAACACTCAGTAAGCCTCTCTCCAGTTAAACAAGTTTACATTTAATAATACTCAATAAATTGGCTGGTCCCTTTAGAAGCTCGTCATGTGCATTTCTTAAGATCCTATAGTACTTCTGCACATCTGTTTTCTAATGTTCGGAAATACTGAAGTCTTCTAGTTTGCACGCCCCTGCTTTTCCTGAAGACTTTGACCAAAGGATATATTCAATAGATCGAAGACTTCTTCACAGTACAGGGGTCTTGGCTTTCACCATGGGTTAGAAAAAGTAGTGCGTTAGTCCACATCACATTTGACTCTTGTGGCCTTACCTTTCTTTGCCCCTATCTTGACTGTAGATCTTTCCTGAGAAAAAACTCTGTAACCAACCACCTTTTGTCTCCCTATTTTACAAGACAATAAAACATACCAAGTTGCTTTCTTAAAGGCTCACATTAATCTCAATCATATGTCAAAATGGAATACATATTGCTGTCATCAACTTGATGACCTAACATCACAATTCTTATTTGTTCAAAATTCCTGCCTTTGGACCATTTGCACTAAATCCTTACATTTTTATCTTGTCACTAAAGTTGGTAAGTTTCATCACACTGCATAGACTGTAGTTGATAGGTCTAGCCTGGTGACTCAGCAACAGTCACATTCTCCTCTAAGGACCACTTAGCATCTTTGCTTCAAATTGTATCTTCAGAGGTGTGCATTCCTGTCCACTTGCTTTGCAGGCTAAGGGGGTGGGTTTCATAGGTTAAAGGATAAACCCTTCCTTGGATATCTGTGTCTTCCCCTTTAAATTGTCTTCATAAATTGTACTGGGGGGGGGACCATTTATAAAACTGCAGTTCATCTGATTTTGCTATGTTTTAAATTCCTTCTCCCTAGAAACGTAAATATCATGTTAAAAAGCCACAAGCTTGTTTCTAAGACCTCCAGAATGATAAATGAATCTGTGGGTCTTCTGTCTTTGAGTTACAGATACGTTCACAGGAAATTTGTGAGTCTGTATTTAAACTTCCCTCCCTTCTCCATTTCTGTACCAGCTGCTTTATTATGCTCCTGTACCCCACGTTTAGGAGCTCTGACTCCAACCACATACTTTTGCCTGAGAACATTCATGCCATGACTGCTTTAATCAGGTGAAAGAAGATACGAGTCAGTGCGGGTTCGGGTGTGCAGCACAGAGGTGGAAGAATTTTATTATACATTTCATGAAAGCAATCAGTCAAAACTCTTGAAGCCGGGAACTAAGAGGCAAATCAAAGTTACTGTCGATTCCTGGGTCTCTGCATTTACATATTGATCACCTACTATAGTCTCACTGATGAGCCAAGATAGCCGAGTGGTGCAACACTAGGGCTTTATCAAAAGAATTTATCAAGAAATTACATCTAACACTGTCAGCCTTGGAGGTAAGTATTTTATCTTTAGCACTTGAGGCTTCCGTGATGATGTCTTTATCAGTTGCTTTTTCCTATATAATGTGGTGTGTCTATCACCACCAAATTGTAGGTGAATTTCCATCATTTGCTTATGTTCATTGGTTTTCTTTACCAAGTTTTAATTTTTCTTTCCAAATGTCATATGACACAGTTTAGGTCCTAAAGCATTTTGAAACAGGAGAGCCACAACCTTTTAACAGGCACCTATGGATATGCGTGTTAGATACAGTTATGGTCCTGGTAGTGTTTCTGTAAGTGTGTATGTGTGTGTGTGTGCACATGTGCACGCTCGCATGCGTGCATGCACACACACAAACACATGCCCACCCATGTGCACAACTATCTGTAGAGGTTGGTAGTGGACATTGATTCCCTGGGCTGCAGTTACACATATGACAGTGGGATATCAGATGTAGGTGCAGGGAACCAAACTCCTGTTCAGGAGTTGCACATGTTCTTAACTGATGAGCCATCTCTTTGATCCCCCTGCAGTTTCTCATAATCATCTTCTATGATGGATAGTTTTGTTAAACAGGTTTTTGGTTTGGTTTAGTTTGTTTTTTGGGGTTGTTGTTGCTATTGTTGTTGTTTTGCCTTGAACAGCCTGGTGACTGCCCAGCGTGGAGAAGAAAGACTGCTTGCCAAACCTCCACTTGGCTGACATAAAGAAAATTTGTTACTTTCATAAAATATTAAATGGAGGTCTGAGAACACAAGAGAAACCAGTAGAAGGCTTCTTTGCCTTTATAGTCCACTGAAATAGTATTTAAACAGTGCCGGGTCCTGTGTTTTGTGCTCTGCTGTTTGTCACAGAAGGTCCTTGAATTATCTAAGGATGCCCTCCCAAGGGGTCTGATTGCAGTATTTAATCAGATTTGATGTTAGTGGCTCTGAATCCATATGTGGGCTTGGGTGCACATTGTAGCTCCGTCTTTGAGTGGTTATTGAGAGGAATGAAGAGTTCTGGAGGAATGAGAGGGGTGTTTGGTAAGAACTGGCTTAGGTCTGCCTGCAGGTATTTTACCAAGTGCTATGGAAGTTTCATTGTTCACTACGTCAGAGGTCACGGTGGAGCAGTGCTGTCCTAGCTATCCCCTTTGTAAAGGGGGTAAGTGGGTAGAGAGATGTTTGTTGCTGAGTGTGTGCTGCAGTAGATCTCACAGCTTGTGCCCCATGAGATGTATTCTTTACAGCTTGGTGCAGGTGCTAAATCAAACTTTTTTTTTCTTGCCTGGGGTTGGGAAGTTCCGCTGGAAAAGTATTTTAAAAGTATGAAATAGTAAACTTGTTAAATTTTTCTTAATATCAAGGCACAAGAATTGAAAATTTCCTATGAAGCTGGGTAGTGGTGGCACATACCTTTAATCCCAGCTCCTGGGAGGGCAGAGGCATGCAGATTTCTGCATTCAAAGCTAACACTTGGTCTACAGAATGAGTTCCAGGATAGCCAGGGCTACACAGAGAAATCTTGTGTCTGTGTCAGCTTCTTCCTAAAAACAAGTAAATAAGAAAAATAAAAATTCGTATGAATTAGTTCAGTACTCTTTAATGTACCTAATTGTTTAGTAAAATTAGATTGACTCAGGATACACATGCATTCCTGGTTCAAAGTTCACCTCAGCTACTTGTGATAATTATAAAACTTCTATGAACCAGACATTGCTGTTAAAATACAGCTGTAGGCAGAATTGAAAAAGAAAATTCTGTGCCCTTTTTGTCTGTTGGGGGGAGGAGGTACCAACATCAAACAATTAAGCCAGCTAGCTCTGTAGTATGCTAGAAAACTATGAAATACTGGACTAAGAGCATCAGGCTGAAAGCTGGTGGGAGCTGGTGGGAGTTGGGGAATTAACCGAGGAGGTGCCATATGAGAAATAACTAGTAGAGAATGCGAGGTACAATACTGTGCTACTAGAAGAGAGAGAACACAAAGGTTCTCCACCTGGAGGTAGAGACAGGAAGAAGACTGTGTGGGAGAAGGAAAGCATAGCAGATGCAAGTCAACCATCCTTGAAGAAGGAAATGATTACAGAGATCTTAGAGCCATAGTATCGCTTAGAATTTTTTCCCCTGAGCCAACAGGGAAGTCATTAGTGGGTTTTGAGTGAAGTAGCTTATGATAGTATGCACCCTAATGAGAATGTCCCTATTTATTGATGTGCTAAGAAAAGTCTAGCGAAATCAATGTCAATTTAGAAGGGTCTCAAGATTCGCAGTAGAAGCTGTCTGGGTGCTGGAGGTTAAGGGAAGAGCTGACAGATGAGACAGTGTGGGTAGAGAGACTGGAAAAAGGGAAGACTGGAGGACAGCTTTCTCTTTGCTGAGACTTGTGGGGACCAGGAGGAAGACAGTGCTCTGATGGAGAAGAAAAAGCAGTGGAGATAGGAGAGGGATGTGGGAGGGAGAAATGAGTTTGGGGTCCATTATTATGTAAGGAATACTTAAAATCAAGAGAACGGTGAGCTTTCCCAGAGAGAGAACATAGACACATGAATTATATAGTGGAAGAGAGTCCCACTGATGTTCATCAGAGATGAGCAATAACGAACAGCAAAATCAAGTAGCTGGAGTGTGGGACTGTGGAGAGGAAGGAATATTGATCCCAGGAGTAAGGGGAAGTCTGAATAGCAAAGGTCACCTATGCTTAGTGCTGTACAGCTCAAATCATGGAGCCTATTAAGTGACTATTACATAATTGTGGTCAAGTTTGATAAAGTATTAATGAATCAGAAGTTTAGAAAAAATTATCTAGCAGCACTCCAGTTCAAAATAAGAGATCCAGACTACATGTACAACTCTGAGAAGCTGTTTTCTTGTAAGGGCAGAAGCAGGGCTGTTTAGGCAGTTAGCTAGGAGGAGGCAGCCAGCCAAGTGAGAAATGCTCATCTTAGGGTTTGCTGAGAGTCACCTGCTGGGGGCAGCAGGGTCTTCTTGTGCACTGTGGGCCACAAAGGACCTGCCTCTGAGATATATGTGTATGTGTGTGTGTGTGTGTGTGTGTGTGTGTGTGCGCGCGCACGCGCACATGCATATGTATGTTGCAAGTTGCTTCTACCCTTTTATTGCTAAATGAACTAAAATCAAGTCTGTAAGAAGACAGCTTTGTTCTCTTTAGTAAGACTATGTCTGCCTTGCTATTAAGAAAAGACCTGTTCTCTCCCATGGTAAGGAGAAGCCTGCCTGCTCCTTCTGCTCTCTCTGCAGCTTCTTTTTTCCTCTTTCCCTCTGCATTCTGCATATTGGTCTCTCATTTTTTAAGTAGCCTTACATTTTCTAAGTTGTTCCACTCTGCGTTCTCCTTCTAATCTTGCTCTCTCCTCCTGCTCTGATGTAACAATGCCCTTGTTCACAATACTATGATTCCTGTGCTTTTTCTCCCAATCCTATGCCCACTAATGTAATCTTTCTTAGTTTTTACACCTTTTCTAGGAGAATAGGTCACATGGTTCATCCAAGCATCCTTTTTTTTTTTAATACAAAAGTTCACCAGAAGTTCAAACATAAATTCGAATCATAAATTGAATAAGAAGTTCACAACAGAGAATGCTTACATGCATATCCATTAAGAGTAATTATCTGGCTAAACATTCATCATCTGTCACTAGCTCTACAGGTTCATGGAGAATTAAAGACCATAACGAAGTTATCATTGAAGTTTTGTATAGATAAACCCAGCCAGTATTGTGCCTTCTACCTTGCACCTATAGTAAAGGGGAGAGAAAGGGGGGTAATATGTGAACACGCATGCTGGCATGCTTGGGGAGGCTAGGGGTGGTTGTTAGGAATCGTCCTCTCTTGTACTCCACCTTCGTTCTTTTGATACAGGGTCTCCCACTGAATCTTGAGCTTACCAATTGATGGGCTGCTCAGTGACACTGTGATTCACCTTTTACTGCCATCTACCCTTACACACACTGGCTTTACAGATGTAGGGCACCTTGCATAAAGGCGATGCCAGGGATCCAAACTTAATATTGCATGCTTATAGGGATACCAGTACCCTTTGATCCAACTCCCTAGCCCCTTCTGTGTTGTCCTTTGCATCCAGTAATGTCTCCATAGTTTTACTCAAATGTTAGCTTTCAGTTGTGTCACTTCAAACTCTTGTACAGTGTAGTTTGTTATTTGTGTGTCAAACCCATCCTAGGCTAAAATTTTTTAGAAGGGCCATTTTTGTTTGCTTGTTCGTTGATGTATCCACTCTCTAATCTACCATCTATACATGACAGATGATGCTTCATAAATATTTTGAGTACATCGCTGTTGTGCTGTTTTGGTATTTGATATGTTCGCGACGGAGGCCAGGGCTACCCTGAAGTTTGTGGTTGACTGCTCAGTGTAGAATTGTTTGGCCATTTTGTTTTCTACAGAGTTCCTCGGAACCGTTCATGGTGAGGACAGGATCACTGCAGCTCAGCAGCACATTGGGAGGAACCTCATCTCTGAAGAGGATGAAGCGAAAAGCACCTGCCCCGCCTTCAAAACCCTCCCTGCCTCAGACTGATGAAAGGACCTCTGCAGCTGCTCATGGTATTCTCCTGGGAGCAGTACAATGGCTTGGGCTTTGTGTGTTAGTGCAGCCAGTAAAAACAGTGGGAATCATGACTTGTCATTTTCCCCCTCTTTTAGACAGGCTTTCCCTATATACCCTTTGCTGGTCTAGAACTGCCTAATCAGAACAAGCTGGCCTCAGACTCAGAGAGATCTGTCTGCTTCTGCCCCTGAGTGCTGGAATTTAATGTATGAATTTGGATATATTTGAACTTTCGATCGATCCATCCATTGATAGGTGAATGAGAGATATAGATATAAAACTAATAGCACTAGGCCTTTTGAATAGTCTGATTATACTCACTCAACTGCTTTTGAAAAATCTGCCGCAAAAAAAAAGACAAAATTATACAGCTTGATTATTGTAATGGGCACATGAACAGACTTAATCAGAAAGATACCGCCATTCCAAGATTGACTATGTAGGAATGGAGATAGAACTAACTCATTTTACAACTGGACTGTAAGTTTAGGTGCATCCTTCCAGGATTAAGTAAAAGCAGAAAATTCACAGGAGCGGTGTCTCTTCTGAGTGTGACTTTTATCAGTTGTCTTGCATCTTTCAGGCCTGTCTTTGGAAGATGGAATTGCTCCAGACAGCATTTTGGAAGCAAGCTCTCCTGAGGGAATGTCCAGCCCAGGTATGACCCCTTCACCCAACTGAAATTGTGAAGGAAAGAAATGTCTTTGCTGTAGAGAAATGAATCTGATCGGAATGTTCCTTGTACTGAGAGATTTGAATTCTTTCTACACATTTGTACTATGAAACACCACCACCACCACCCCCCCGCCCGCTACCACCGCGAAAGAGACACTAGGGTAAGAAACTGGCAGAAATCACAATTTCAGTTCTGCAGTTGGACCCCGGGGTGCTTTCTCTGTTTGGTCTCTTGTTTTTCCTCATGTGCTCTGTAGTGAACAAGGAGGCTTTTAGGTAATGATACACCCAGGTGGGGTGACTCCTTGGTGTGTTTCAGAGGCTTAACTGCTTCAGTATGAACTCAGCTCTCCTGTGCTCGCCTGTTTACAAAGAATTTCACCCACATGTGCTCTCTTAACATACAGCTTTCGTTGTGGATTCTCCCAAGGAAATGAAGTTTTTTTTTTAAAAAAAAAAACTCTACATTTTGATCTGTTTTTAATAATTTCAATGATAACTACTTAGACGCTTTTGTAAGACTAAAATGAGTAGGGTGTAGTGCTATAGATCCATAATTGCAGAACTTGGGAGGTTGAGGCCAACCTGCCTTAATAAGGAAAAAATTATTAAAAATGTCATATTAGCACATTAACATGCAGATAATTTGTAAGTGTGGATGTTGGCCAGGTACGAGTACTTGGATTATACCGTTTATATTCACAGAGATGGACAAGTTTAGGAGCAACTTACCTTTATTCTTGACTCTCACGTGGTACTTCGGAGTTCGGGGTTTTAAGTTGTAGAAGTATCCCATGTTTATAATTAAAATATTGCTATTATATAAGTAGTAATGCTTTTCCCCTCTTAGAGCAGTCTCTACAATTCATTCCCACTCATCCACAACCATCTCATTCCACACAGGGAACTTACCAAGATAATGTTGCCAACATAAAATACATACAGGAGTTAGAAGGTTTTGAAGTTTCTTAAAGACGGGCATGCTACTCAGACTTTGACCTACATCTGTTTCACACTAACTTTTCAGGGCTATTCCTTGGTACATGTAAGCTAGCAGCACTGATCCCACCACATCCGATGTGTGCTTGCTTTGTTTTAACTCTCTTGTCTAAGTGCCATTTCTACAGACTCTACTTCTTTGGCAGAGGGCTCCCTTGGCCCTGGGTTCCTAAGCCAGGAGCAGTGTGCTGTGCCCAAGCCGACGGATGAAATCTCTGAGGGCCCTGGATCTGCAGAGGCAGCCGTAACATCCTTGACCTGTAGGTGCTCAGGCTGGAACTGGCTGACTTTGTATAAGCCACTGAGGATAGATCAGATTGCTCATTACACCATGTAAAGTGTTTCATAAGTAAATATGTGTGCAGTTCCCTCTTTCCCTTGAAGTTTTATCCAGGTTTGAAATGTGCTGTTTTCCTGAACCATCTAAACAAGCAGTCCAGAGTAGAGGGAGGCTACTTGGTGTCTCTGGGGACCACTTCTTCTTGTTTTTGGCTTTCTGCCATTCTCAAGGGCTGCTTTATCTTTATTATTCTCAATGAATATGTAAGAGAGTTTACACTGAGAATATTTATACTTACTCCTTACTGAACTCTACCCATTTGCTGTCTGTGGCTTATTTTCTCTAACACATTCTCAGATGCTTTTCCTCTTCTAAAAGAATTATTTTGTTATAAGATAGTATAATATTATAATTATATGATACTTGGATCTCCTCATAAATTTACTCATTTTTAAAAACTCAAAAAAAAAAATGCCCTTTATCCTTCCAACCTTGTCACCTAATATTAGTACACTGTCTCATGTTCCTTGTAATAACACAAAATTGTTTGAGGACTTTGGCAAACAGTTTGATGAACATTTTGGGATGAGTAGAGCTAAACTTCAGGCCTTTATGCTAAGGGACAGATCTTCCAAACGTGTGCTATAGCCTAGCCTATGGCAGGGTATTTAAAGATGAAATGTAAACATACATTTCCTATATGTCACAAGAAGCCTTGCCCCTGGGTTTTTTTTTTTCCAAGAAAAATGTAAGCCGCATACACACAGAGCGTGCAGCATTACAGATTCCCTCATGGTCATTGCCTGCAAAGGAGAAAATACTCAAAGGTTTCTAAACTGTAAAACAGAGTTAAGGTGCAACCCTTCCGCCCATCACGGTGCAGTGCTGTCTAGAAGAGAAGTGTGTTTACCAGAGGCTTAGCATCTGTCAAGCAACGTTTCCATTTTGATGATAACTTGAAAAAATTAGGTATCTGAAAAGACATGCTTAAATGTTAAGTTTAATAACTTTGTAAGTCAAAGGCAGCGAACAGACACTTTCTCTGAAATATTACTTGCATTTCATCTTCATGTGTTTCAATTTTATTTAAGTTCTAATTCCTTAACGTTTTTTTTTTTTTTGAGTAACCAAATTTTCATGAGGGAAGTAGTCAACAGTACTAACTACTAGAACTAACTAACTTTGTTTGTTTGTTTGTTTGTTTGTTTCTTTCTTTCTTATTCCTTCCTTCTTTCCTTCCTCCTCCTCCTCCTTTCTTCTTTCTTCCTCCTTCTTTCTTTCTTCCTCTTCTTCCTCCTCCTCCTGTTCCTTCTCTTCCTCCTCCTCCTCCTTTTGGAGACATGATCTGTGGTGTAGCCTAGGCTGGCTCAAAATTTTTTATATAGAGCAGGCTGGCCAGAAATACTTTGAGATGTACCTGCCTCGTAGAATACCAGGATTAAAGGGGTGTACACCATGCTTGACATTCATTTTCTTTTGAGGTTTTTGTTGTTTTGTTTGAAAAGGGTGTGGCTGTATTGCTCACATTAGCCTACAGTTCTTAGGAGAAATTATTCTCTTGCCTCAGTCTTCACAGGAGCCATGTTCATTTCTTTCCTTCTAATTTTTTTCCTTTTCATTCAGATTGATTGACTGATTGATTGATTGATTGAGAAAGGGTCTCTCTATAGAACTCTAGTTGCTCTGGAATTCACTGTAGACCAGGCTGGTATTGAACTCACAGAGATCTGCTTATCTTTGCCTCCTGAGTGCTAGGATTAAAGATGTGTGCCACCACACCTGGCTCATATTATTTCTTAGAGATGAGAAGTTAACACATTCTCCTGTCTCAAACTTACATGTCTGTTACAGTTGATGCATGGTCTAACCGCTGTAGCAGTGGCATATAATCTTAGTGTCCTCACTCAAGGTAAAGCTAAACTTCATTCAGATGCCGTTATGTGAATGGAGATGTTTAATTTGTTTAAGCAGAAATCGAGAAGCTTGTGTATACTTTGACTTCCACAGTTAATCTTGGCAAAAATTATGAGCACTTAGCTGCTGGAATATTCTCCCCCCCCCCCCCGTGCTAGTATCTCCTGAGAGACAGTCTGCAGACATACTAGTAGACAGTACAAAAACCACATATATTATTAATTTGAATTTTAAGTTTGACTCTAAAGTACCTAATCAAAGGTATTTATTCGTAAATGCGATTATGCGGAGTTTATAAGGTTAATCTTTCATGAACAAAGCTCAGAATGATAAACACGGGGTTCTAGAACGAGGGGATTGTGAGATGACCTGCTTCACGTTCACGTGTCCACTCACCATTAGAAAGGCATTTCACTATTACTTTGGAACCACATTTTAAGAGTCAGACTAATTATGACTATAATTAGATTGCTAGGATGCTTGATTGCTTAGGATGTGCAGGGCAGATTAATATTTAGTACTGTGTCTGCATTTCTTTGTAGCTGGTGTAAGCTCTGACTACAGTCTTGAAGAGATAGATGAAAAGGAAGAACTGGGCGAGGCATCTAAAGATCAGGCTGGAAATATTTCTGTGAAGTCGCCTGACATTGCTTCACCATCTACTGATAGGATAATTACAGTGGAGAATGATCCTGATTCAGCCCTTGGCATCAGTGATGGAGAGACCTCTCCAAGCTCCAAGGGAAAAACTCAAGAAGGCAGAAACACAGAGGGGCAGTAAGTAGTTTCTGTGTCTCAAGTGTTGATGGTGGTTTGTTGGATTAATGCTGTTCCTTGAAAGACAACTGATACTTTAAGCTTAGCTACAGTTGGCCATGTTGTTCAGATTCTATGTCTCATACTATCCTTGTAAAATGCTTACTAATAAAGTATCAAGTTACATGTAATTGTGTTCAAGTGAAAGCCCAGATCTAGAGTTGAAGCATCCCCATGTTAGGTAACCATCACATACAGCTAATTTGTATGAGTCAAAAATAAAATATTCTGTTTTTTCATATATTTTGTCTATTATCTTCTTGAACCAAACAAATGAACTTTTCACTTTGTACCAAATGCATTTGGGCACTTTCACTACCTGGACTGTGAAACCACCCTGTAAGTTAGAAGAAAGTAGGCCAGTGCGTTGTTGACAATCAAGTTTGTGATGTAGGAACCACTGTGCATCTGATACACAAAATTTGAAAGCTCTAGTCCACTAGTGCAGTGTTTGAAATGTGAAGATGAAATGCACAAGACTGTGAATAAAGATGAACGCAAACAAGCAAAATAAGCTTTCTGCATCAGAAGTTTGCCTAATTTGCATGAGATTGTCTCCAAATTAAACTCTTCTGTCACCAGGGGAAAAAAAATCAGTGAGGTCATTCATATCCTGATTTATGGAGTTGACTTTACCAAATGCAAGACAAAAGTGTTCTATTTCATTTCCTTTTGTCTTTAAGATAAAAATAGTTCCTAATAACTACGTAAAGACTTTCATTTGGAAGAGTGTCCATTTTACCAAGCCTCTTACATCTTCCTTTGCAGTAGGGCCAGTGTACTGAAGCTAATGTTTCATAGCAGCAGGTCCACTGTTCTGTTTTTCTTTGCTATCAAATTCCTAATATTTGGCAGAAGGGGGTAATTAATTATTTTAGTCCATCTGTCTTTGAAAGAATTACAGCCTAGTTTCTTTGATGGTGTGTTTGAATAAACTTCACATCTCACATACAGCGTCTTGTTTTCCAGAGGGCCACATCATCCTGTTATATGCCATATAGTCAATGAGGACAAAGTATCTGGCAATATAAAAGACTTGAAGACATTGGACCCAAACCAAGAAAGTGGTAAGTGTTACAAACAGTAATGGCCAGCACTGTCATAGACTGTGATGAACCAAGGACTGTTCCTAAGGACATATTGAGGCAGCTCTTTCATGTATTGGTTCATTTAATACCTGCCTCATTTATGAGAACTGTTATTCTTAGTTTTCATATCACAAATGAGTAAACCATGCAGATACTGTCTCATAACTAGTAAGAGGTGGACCTAGGATTTGAACATGGACAGTAGCACAGTGGTCTTTTAGCTGTCTTGCTGTTCCTTATGATGGTCTACCTTTTGAGGCTATAGAACTTAAATTTCAGGTCTTAAACTTTGGTCCTCTGTGCATCTGTCTGTGACCCGAGTTGCTCTCAGTTCCCTAGTGCATGTTTTACTTCATACTCAAGTTACCACACTTTGGATGAAACTTGCCTGCTTGATTTTCAAGCCATCCAATTATGCAACATCGTTTGCTACCATTTCTCCACTCTTATGCCCAAATTAAGGCAGTTTCTTCTTTTGTTCGTGATGTAACGCGTTCAGCTCTGCCAGTTGGCATAGGGTCATGCTGTCCTTGAATAGCGAACTGTTTCCATCTACTTTGGCCATTCAGTTTCTATCCACACCCTCCCCTTCTCCTGTGTTAACTTTTTACTTGATCACAGCAAGCCATGCACTTCAGAACTCCTGACTTTCCAGCCAAGTCATACAGTGTTGTATAAGGGGACTGAATCTATGACTTCCTGTGAAGCCTTTATAGCCCAGAACAAAATGCGAAGACACACATAGCATATCTGCATCACATTGAGCTTCAGCATAGAATAATGCTCAGTAGAGAAGTCAAGGAATGCATGAAGATATATACATCTTAAAGGAATGAGAAGGCCTATGAATTCCTATGGTCCAGGCTAGGTTAAGGGAAAAATGTAATAGTCATAGGAAACAAACACAGGGCTATAGAATTCATATTTGGGAAGGAAATGGATAGTTTCATACTGTTGTTGTTGATGATAGTAGGCGTAGTGGTGGGTTGTGGTTGTGTGTTTGCCCTGCATGTACTGAAGTACTCCATAGCTCATGTCAATGTGTTTATATCTGATGGTTTTTATCCAATTTTAGTATTCTTCTCTGATAGTACGTTAAGATACTAAAACTCTTCTTGGTTCTGATTTTCATTGTACGCACTGTTATGGCAATAGCGTTCCTATTGAAAACCATGATTTTATAGCTATTACACTGGCAAGATAATTTATTTATTTTGCAGTGCTAAGGTTTATATACAGGGCTTTGGACATAGAGGGGAGGCCTCTAACTCTCATGTAGATGCCAGTCTTCGGAGCTCTTCCTTATACATGGCATGAAGACGTGTAGCTGAGTTCTCAGTACTCAGAAGGCTGAGACACTAGTCCTGCTTAAGTGGTAAAACTATGTAAGAATCAACCAGTCACTCCCTTTTTTAATTTGATAGTCTCATCAGTAAGATTTTGACACCAGGCTAGTGCTAGGCAAGTTACAAGAATATCTCAGTAATATTTTCTGTCATGTACATGTACTTTATAATAACCTTTATCAACTTGTAGGTGATTTTAGAAAATCATTTCTATTATCCTTACGATATTTTATTTTCCTTTTCTTCTCCTCATATGCACTTAGCCATCATTCTGTACCATTGTGGAAGTCGATGTTAGTTTTGAGTCGTGGGAAAATAGAAACATGGTGCAGTAGCTACCTTCTCCCTCTGTTGGCATTCCTTAGAACTAACTGATGCAGCCATTTGTAGACATTTGGTGAGCATCATCATTAGATATGGACAAGGGTGGGCAGCTCATTCATGGCAAGGTATAGGTTGTCTTCTTAACAGTCTTTGGGAATAATTGTGAAATATTGCTGAGAAATAGAAAGTAATAGGTCAACACATGGAAAATATTAAGACCAGAAATTCATGAATGAATTTTATTAGAAATTAACACTAATGAATTAGAGTTGCTTATCAAGGATTTATAAGAATATTTTTACACATGATTAACTTTCCATAGAAACAGCCTATAATGGTTTTTTTGTTTTGTTTTGTTTTGCTCAATGCTTGCCTTTGTATTGTCAGGCTGAAAGTGGATTGTAGCATTCAAATTATTCAGTTATAGTTAGAGGGTGAGACACATTGAAAAATTGAATTCTCCATTTTAAAATATATGCTTGACAATATTTTTTTTCTCTCAGTAGTTCAAAATGAAATCACAAGCACAGATTATGTGAAAAACAGACCTAGGAAAATGGAAACCACCATAGAAGGCAAAGTGCCGAAGAAAGCCGGAGACATGGAAGCTGAGAGATTGTCAGACTCTCCTGAGTGTAGAACAGATAATGTTAAAAGTTCGAGGGAAAATCATCTAACAGTATCACCAGGACCAGATCAAAAATTAAATCAACCAGGTGGAGAGAAGACAAAAATGCAGGATGCAGCCATTCAGGCCACCCCTGCCCGTAGCACTTTTGATGGGAATCACGAAACCCGTAATTTATCTGACCTCAGGGTTGATGAGACTGTGCAGACTTCGGAGAGCAGCACATCAACTCGGCACTCCTCGGCAAGTCTCCAAGATTCTGTAAATGCCTTAAGAGAATTCAGGAGTCAGGGCAGCTCCACGTATGTACAAGATAGACTCCCTGTGGAAGAGCCAACTTGTACATACGGGAACGGTGACCCTTTGTCGCCTGTAGATGGTAGAGAGAAGACTCCAGCTGCTTCTTACCTAAAGAACTTTCCACTTTATAGGCAAGACTATAACCCCAAGCCAAAACCTTCAAATGAAATTACAAGAGAGTATATACCTAAAATTGGAATGACTACTTATAAGATAGTGCCTCCAAAATCCCTGGAAATGGTAAAAGACTGGGAATCAGAAGCAGTGAGAAAGAAAGAAGACCAAGAGATGCTTGCTGTAGGGCAGAAGCATACGATTGACACTATGTCAGAAGCCACCATGCAAACAGAAGCCTTTGTAACTTCTAAAAGCTCACAGCAGCCTCAGCCTGACCTTAAACCAAAGCCCAGCTCAGCAACAGAGCGTCATTTGCACAGGACTGTGAGCTCACCAGTTGGCACGGAGACAAACCCTCCCAAACCGCTCAGAATGACTACAGACACTGGCACCATTCCTTTTGCACCAAATTTGGAAGATATAAACAATATTTTGGAGTCAAAATTTAGATCCCGAGCTTCAAATCCCCAGGCCAAACCAAGTTCATTCTTTTTGCAGATGCAAAAGAGAGCATCAGGCCACTATGTGACATCTGCAGCTGCCAAGAGCGTCCACACTGCCCCTGGGCCTACCCCTAAAGAACCAACAATCAAGGAGGTACAGAGGGACCCACAGCTTCCTCCAGAACAGCGCCTTTCTCCCTTGAGTGAAAGGACTCACTCTTCTCCGCTGCCCAGTATTTCAAAAGCTGATGATGATGTAATTCAGAAGCCTACTGAGACCTCTCCTCCTCCTGTAGCTCCCAAACCTATGGCTCTTCCTGCTGAGACCTCTCC
>JADRCH010000029.1:11654229-11827142 GCA_019843965.1 Rhynchomys soricoides
CCTCCTGTAGCTCCCAAACCTATGGCTCTTCCTGCTGAGACCTCTCCCCCTCCTGTAGCTCCCAAACCTATGGCTCTTCCTGCTGAGACCTCTCCCCCTCCTGTAGCTCTCAAACCTATGGCTCTTCCTGGTAGTATGGGAGCATCACTAAACCTGAAGACCTTGAAAACATTCGGGGCCCCAAGACCATACTCCAGCTCTGGCCCCTCACCCTTTGCCCTTGCTGTGGTGAAAAGATCACAGTCATTCAGTAAGGCATGCCCAGAGTCACCCAGTGAGGGCTCCTCTGCAGAGGCTCCAGCTGCTACACAGGATGAAAAGACACACACAGTAAATAAGTCTACGGGTGGCTCCCAGCATGATGAAGTTGATAAGGTAATCCTTTCCCAGTATAAATAATCAGATTCCAGAACAACTTGGTTAAAGTAGGGGACACCCATTTTATACCAATACTTTGGTATATTTATGACCCGCTTAGCTCTGAATTAATATCTTTGGAAAAAGACTGGTAATACTTAAGAATCTGAGGTTTTACCCTGAGAATTATAATTCATTTAACTCAGACCTTGTTATAATGGCATGTACCATTAGCAAATATTCTAAAGTTTCTTTATTCATACACGTATATAATTATTGAGAGTAGTGACTATTTTCTTTGCTAACTTTTTTTTTAAACTGTTATTATGGTTTACCTTGTTTTTTCTCATCCACTTTCATAGTACTATGTAAGAGCCAAATAAGTAGTTTTAATTATTTGAAATAAACAGTATCAATCAAACATGGCCAAAGATGGCAGGGGCTAAGTGTCCAACTGTGTGTTTTCCGTCACACACATTTAACATCAGCTTACCAAACATCTCTCAGATAATTTAATTTAAAATGAAATTAGCTTCAAAATGTAGTTTTCTTAGTTATCCATTTTGTAATTTTCCATTGTAAATCTGTAGGCTAAAATACCATCCAACCACAGTAATTTAGAAAAAGTCCCATTGCCCTGAATTGTCAACTAAGAAGCTTGCTTTTGGGATTTACATAAAATAGGCAAAGAAAACCATTACATTCACAGTGTGATTCATGATAATCCACTGGCAATGTTTAAGAAACTACCTTGTGTACTTCACCCTGGTAGCAGTTAAAGAAGACTTTTACGTTTGTGTGACAATCCCGCGAGTATTTTGTACAAGTTTCACAAACATTCCTAAACTAAGAGAACAGTGACCTTGCTCCCGAGTAAATATTTTTCTGTAATGTTAAGGTAATATTTACCTTGAAGGATATTTCCTCATCCGTTTGACATGTATGTTTGTTAGGCTAATGAAGCATCGGGAAGTGATATGTGATACAGAGATGGATTTTTGACTTAGGGGTAGAGCCTTTGTTTTCCCTGAAATGGATCACCATTCCTAAACAGTTAAAGCTTAGCTTAGAGTTTTGGCCTCACAGCCTCAGCAATATGTGGTTCATTTAAACAGTAAAGATACGTAGTAGACGTTTGTTAAAAATTTTTTTTAAAGATTACTTGATATACCTCAGTTAAATCAGTAAATATTTGTTCTTAAGAGGTTTAATTAAAGCCGGGCAGTGGTGGTGCATGCTTTTAATCCCAGCACTTGGGAGGCAGAGACAGGCAGATTTCTGAGTTCAAGGCCAGCCTGGTCTACAGAGTGAGTTCCAGGACAGCCAGGGCTACACAGAGAAACCCTGTCTCGAAAAACCAAAAAAAAAATAAATAAATAAAAATAAAAAAAAGTTTAATTAAATTTCTGATTATTTAATTTGGAAGCTCTTAACATTTATTTTTGGTCTTATGGGAAAAGTCAAGAAAACCTGCTGAGCTCATAGTTCTTGAAGTTTCTAGAAACAAACAAACAAACAAAAAACCTCAGGAAGTTAAGTGTATTAGAGACATTAATATCACAGGAAAATTGCCCCTTTGTGCATGAAGCAAAAAGAGGTAGCACTTTTCTTACACATGGTCCTAAGCTGAGGAGGGAAGACGTATCATTGATCTCCCAACTGACTCTGACAGAACTGAGGCATAAAGACGCAGAGCTGTGTCTCTGTCGTGAACGTGGCACATGTGATTTTGAGAGAGTAGTTAGTAATAAAATCGTTTTATTTATTTATAATAGGCCTTTCTTCTCTTGGAATTCATAAAAAGGTCTTGCAATTTTTTATAGCAAAATAAACCTGTACAGAATGAGCACAGTTCTCAAATGCTGACTCCAGCTGATGGCCCAACGATGTTCACCCTTAAGAGACAGAGTTCCCTGACATTCCAGAGCTCTGACCCAGAGCACGTCCGGCAGAGCTTGCTCACCGCAATCCGTTCTGGAGAGGCTGCTGCCAAGTTGAAGAGAGTAAGTTTACCCTATCAGATGGGTAACAGTGGGCTTATTTTCAACCTTGTCAAGCCTAATACTTGATCAGGGTGTTCTTCTAACATTCACATATAAACAGGGAAGATGCCAGACATTACTCTTTTCAGCCAGAGGTCATTTTTGAAGGACACACGGAAGGAATCTGGAGTCTTGCACATACCTAAAAACATGTCAAATCATTTGTTTTTTCTTTCTTTTTTTCCCACTCGGTGGGCCAGATGCCGAATTTGAGTGTATTCATTGTTGTATATGTGGAAAGCCACCCTGAACTCTCATTTTAAGAAATGACATTAGCACTGTAAGAAAGACTCTATTGAGCCCACTTCACCCTGCCCCACTTTTTTTCCTATGGGACTGTTTATGTTTGCAGTCATCTCTCAGTGGTCAAAGTAACTGCTGTATCTGGGTTTTAGGGACAGTTTATAGCTTCAGTTACAGAAAGTAGAGAGGAATCTCGAGAATGTAGATGACCTCCACATGGTTCTGCTCATCCTTGTTTAGCTGGAGAAGAGCAATGAGAGAGAGTTGTGATTCCTCTGAACAGAATGTGAGTGTCACAGGCCAGGCTCTCATCCCTCTTCCTCTGGTCAGGTTGACCAGCCATTGCCATGAACCCTCCTCAGTCATGCTATGAGAAACATCATGGCATGGAAGTGTGTATTTCACTCTCTCCCTGGGTTTCATGGCATGAGCTTCTTTACTAATCACATTAGAATGCATTTAAAGATGGATTAAGAGACTTGTTGAATAAAACATTGAGTTCCACAGAAACTAAAGATACAGAGGAATATAAATATTGAAAAACAGAATAATGTCTTTGGTGTTTCTACCACATCAGCCCTTGCTATGCAGTTGCTTCTGTGCTTTGTGTGTGCTTTGTGTGTGTGTGTGTGTGTGTGTGTGTGTGTGTATGTGTGTGTGTGTTTGTAACCACTAAGGCAAAACAATGTATTAAGTAGTTTCAGAAATGACAGAAATATAAGGGAATAATTCAGAGGACACATCTAAAATTTTCAGATTATATATAGGTACCAAGGCAGCAGAAAATCATCTAGATTTAAATGTTGAAATTAGTATTTTACCAATTTTCACAATTTTTTTTTGTCAAAGGGAAGATATACCAATGTCAATAAACAGAACATTCTTATTTATGATATATTTTCAGTTCTTTACTCAGGAAGTTCAAGCCAATTGCCACCTATCTAAGATTCCTAAATTCAATAAATTAGAGGAACATACATTTTTACTAGACACACAGATCAGGAAGATAATTAGCTCATGCTTCTGCCTTCTATGTAACCTGGGCCTGAAAAGCAGTATTGAATTAGATCTATAGGAGAGCCCAGTGCCAACACAGAAGTTGGATGCAGTGCCTTAGGAGTGGGCAAATGCATATACTAACTAGCTTCAGTCTACTCATTGCAGAATGCTGTACATTGAACTGCAGATGGATTTCAGGCCAGCAGTTGGATACTGGTGGATGCCTGGGCCTGATTTGGCTTTTACACAGGAAACTTCACAACTTCTAGAAAGAGCTGGATCTGAGCCAACAGAAAGGAGACCTAAATGATGTGCTTATAATTGTATCCTATTTAAAACTCATTACTTTAGATTCTATTGAGGATAAAACTCTCGTATTGAGTAGGAGGTTATAAACAACTCAAAGCCTATAGAGTGTCAACTTCTAAGTTTTTAATGAACACTTCAGAATCATCTATTTCACTAAAAATGGTTTCTAGAACTAGCAATGTTCACAGTCTCTAAACTTAGTGACCAGTGTTTCAGCTCTAGTATATACTCTTAAAAAATTATTTTTGTAGGGGCTGGAAAGGTGATTCTGTGGTTCAGAGCAGTGTCTGTTCTTCCAGAGGACCCAGGTTCAATTCTCAACACCTGCATAGCAGCTCACAACTGTCTGTAACTCCTGTTCCAGGGGATCTGACACCCTCACACTAATGCATATTTGAAAAAAAATGAAAAAATATTTCTATAACAGTGCTCATGCCATGTTTGTTGTAAAGTTGCAAATAAATATAACTAAAAATAATAAACAGTAGTGTTTCTGAAGAATAGACCATCTTACTGGAACATGTTTTATGCTCTTTGATATTCCATACATTTACAATGTATGTTGATCACGTCCGTCCACCACTACCACCCCTTCACTCCTCTGACTGCTCCCCCATCCCCTCCCCAACTTCATATCTTCTTGTAGAAAGTCCTTTGAGATTTCCATACAAGGTATTTTGATCATATTCATCCTTCGCCTCATTCTTCCCAGATCTACTTCTCATTCCTTCTCCCTATTCTGTCTTCTTTTTAAAAAAATTTCCACCAAGTCCAGTTTGTGCTGCCCATGTACTCTTGAGCATTTGACTAACTATAGAAGCGCAGTTAGCCTACCACAGAGTCACATCCTTACAAGTGAGTTGACCTTTGCCAACAGCTATCAGTTATCAGTTCCTCAACTGAAGGTGGGGCCTCAATGTTGTCTCCATAAAGACTTTCCTTGTAGTCATCCACTACTACTTATTCTTTCAGTTTTTCAACTTCCTCTTTCCCCGAAGATCCCTGAGCCTTGGAAGGAGGAGTTGCCCCCATTTAGGGATGAGCATTTTGTGCTCTTCATCCTATAAGTCTGAACCAGTCATGAGATCTACTGCAAAAAAGATGCTTCTCTGATCCTCATAAGAGGTGCACTAATCTGTGTGTATATTGATAAGTCATCAGGAGTTGATTTAACACTGTGTCTGTTTAGCAAATTCATAGTCCCACGCTTTCCTCTGGGACCTCTAGGAACTGTCTAGCCAGAGGCTTGAGGACTCCAAGAACTGTTCTAGGTTTGATTTTCATCTTGTGGAGCAGGCCTTAAATCCAATCTGAAAGTGGTTGGTTATTCCACAAGCACGGCTGGGCATGCCTTATAGCAACGTGAACTCAACAGGGGCTGAGACAGCGTACACAAGTCCTGCACAAGCTCAGGCTAGACAAATCCGAATATGGATGGGGAGATGGTGCCATGTTTGCCTCTATCTATCTTTGAACTCCGATGTTCAGTTTTGCTCCAGATACCATCTTGGCTATGGCTCTGGCTCCTGTAGAGCAGTTGGCCTTCATTAGAATATCTACCTTACATTAGGGCATTCAGCTCATGTGTGTTGTGTGAATGTGGCTGTGAACATGATATGATCCTTTCATGATTCTCTGGGGTTTTTCCATATCTTACTCCCATTAACTGTACATGTATCCGCGGAGACTAGTTTGTCTTCATTACAAAGCTTTCGTTAGCCTAGCACAATATTTTCAAATTGTGTTCGATCTCCAGACTTATTCATGAATTAGGAATCAGCAAATTGTTGATAGAGAATGAAGGTAAATCACCCATTGTTGTTCATCTGCCCTGACACAAGAACTTTGGCTGCCCCTTTCAGTGCTTTGTGTTGCCCCTGAGTTAATTCATAATCAGGCTGTCACATTGTTCCAAATAGAATATGCTTTTAAAAATAGAGTCTAAAATAAATTTATATTTTATACTTCATGTTGTAGATTGTCTCGGAATGTAAAATTTCTCTAACCAAGTGGTAGTATGGAAGGAACAAAAAGCCGTGTATGCCTCACAGACTCTTCCTGTCTTGTGTTATCTAATTAGCTTGCTTTTTTGGTTTAATTTTAAACAAATGATTATATGTTGACAGTTCTCTCTAAATAAAAGTTTTTGTAAAATTAACTGGTGTTTCATAGACACAGTTCAAATTTTATGTCTACTCATGAAAATTCTTTGAACATCAAGGTAGATGATCAAATATTTTACTAATATTTGTAAAATATTAGTTTTTACAAAATAACATTGGGGGGGGTTGTCTAGAGAGATGGCTCAGGTTAAAAGTACTGTCTGTTCTTGCAGAGGACTCAGGTTCAATTCCCAGTGCCCACTTGGCCACTCACAACTGCCTGTAACTCTAGTTCCAGTGCATCAGACACTCTCCTCTTGCCTCTGTGGGCACTAGGACTGCACATAAAACAAAATAGATCATATTTAAAAATAATTCTGTTGTCAGTGAATTGTGTGCATTATGTGCATAGTTCAAACAAATAATACTTTTAGATTCTGAATGTTTCTTAAATTCGTATCCCATTTAAGAAATATTCTGTAGCACCAACTTTGACAGGCACCCGAAAAAAAAAAAACAAAAAAAAAAACCTGTGGTATAAAGTGGATCTAATAGACAGAATCTCTGTTCTCAGAATTTATAGATTTAATATCTTCTCATATTAATATATTTAAATATAAAATACTTTCTTTCTCTTTCAAGGTAAACTCTAGTTAGTTGGGGATGTTTTGTTTTGTTTGTTTTAAGTTTTTGTTCTTTTTGAGACAGGATGTGATCTACTTATGTAGCTGAGGCTACTCTTGCTTACACAATCCCTCTGCCCCAGCTTCTCAAAGTGCTGGGATTCTTATAGGTAGGTGTCATCACACCTTGTGAGTAATAGCATCTGGTGTATTGCTATGCAACCTCTACAATATTTTATTAGTGTATTAACAAATTAGTTTATACAATGGAAACTTCTAGAAATTCATAAACTTACATCTCTGTGAAGCTTCCCATCTTAGGTAGATCTATGCTATTTAAGATCATACTGTATCAGTCTTTTTGGTTTCTGCATGGTTTTTCCACACACTGCATTTTAGCTGGCTCTCCCTCCACTCCTCCATTGCCCGTCGTAGCATTCTGTCCCCCTTATTCCCCCCTTTTGCCTGGTTCTCATTTCCCACTCACCTTCCTCAAATTATGTTTTCCCCCCAGTTCCATGGCCCCTTTTCTAGTTTCCTGGCTTTTATTGATACTTGCCTTGCCTGGTGTCCTACTCACAAAATCTATTGCTATTTAAATCCATGACCAAAAACAACATGGGAAAGAAAGGGTTGATTTGGTTTACAGGTTCCAGTCCATCATCAGGGGAAGACAAGGCAGGAACTCAAGGCAGGTGCTGCAACAGAGACTAGGAAGGAGCATTGCTTACTGGTTTTCTCACCAAGGCTTGCTTAGCCTGCTGTTCTATACACTGACACCACCCACAGTGGGCTAGGCTATGCCACATCAGTCATTAATCAAGAAAATGCCTTACAGACTTTGTCTGGGCCAGTCTTTTTTTTTCTTTTTTGATACTTTATTTACATTTCAAATGTTTCCCCCTTTCCAGATCTCCCCTTTGGAACCTCCCTATTCCCTCCGCCCTCCCCCTGCCACTATGGGGGTATTCCCCCAACTACCCACCCACCCACTCTCCTCTTCCCTCTTTGGCATTCTCCTATACTGGGGGATCTAACACCCTCAGGCCCAAGGGCCTCTGCTCTGTCTGGGCCAATCTAATGGAAGCATTTTCTCAATTCAAGTTCCTTCTTTGCAAATGACATTTCTTTTGTGTCAAGTTGCCAGAAAACTAGCCAATGCACCTCCATACGCATAGCTAGCAATGAGAAGCTAGGATCACATATGTGAGAGAGCATATGGTGTCTGTCTTTCTTTGGGCTTCTCTTACTTTGCTTAATATGGTATTTTCCAGTTGTAACTATTTGCTTGTGAGTTTCGTAATTCCATTTCTTTCATTGCAGAGTAAAATTTCTTTGTGCATAATACCACATTTTCATGATCTCTTCTTCTATTTATGACCATTGAGGCTGATTCATTCCTTGCTGGGATGAAGAGCGTAGTGATAACCACAGATGTACAGTGTCTCTGAAGTAGGATATGGAGTCATTTGAGAATATGTCCAGGAGTGGTATAGTATTTTTAGTTTTTGGTGAAGACTGCATGCTGATTCCATGGTGGCTTTTTTAGCTTATACTTCCACTCAACAGTGGATAAACATTCTCTTCCCCTACCTCCATCTTTATTGTCATTTGTTGGCTTTTTTTTTTTTTTTTTTTTTTTTTTTTGATGGTAACCATTTTGACTCAGGTAAGATGGATTCTCAAAGTAATTTTAGTTGCTCTAAAGGCTATGGCTAGAGATGTTGAATGTTCTTTAAATAGTCATAGGTCATTTGCATTTCTTCTTTTAAGAGCAGTCTATCTAGATCATTGATGCTTATGTTGGTTGCTAGTTTTATTTTTATTGTGCTTATTTTTTGCAGTTCTTTATACATTCTCATATTACATATCCTTTGACTATATGAATGGCAGCATGACATTCGATGCATATTGGAGGAGATTTAACTGGGTTCTGTTTATAGTGATACAGAGAGCAAATTTTGCTTGTGATTATCAAGAGCTATCACTTTAGTTTTGTGAATACATTTGTACATTTTTATTTTTACTTTTTCTATCCATACTTTGTTTTTTGAGACAGGGTTTCTCTGTGTAGCCTTGGATGTCTCAGAACTCAGTAGATCAGGCTGGCCTCAAACTCTTAGAGATCTACCTGTCTCTGCCTTCCAAGTGCTGGAATTAAAGATGTTCGCCACCACTGCCTGTCCATTGGTTTCTTATAAAGAATTATGAGGGGGCCCAGTGGAAGAGCATTTGATGTTCTTTCAGAGTTCAGTTCCTGGCACCCCTGCCTGGCAGCTTAGAAAGGCTTTATAACTCCAGCTCTAAGGGGTCTGATAACTTTATAAATCTTTGTTGGTCAAATTGCAATTGACAGATTGTTTTTCTTAAAGTGTTTTTGTATTTTATATTTTATACATACATATATGTATGTATGATGTATGTATGAATTTATGTATGTATGTACTATTCATGATACGTATGTTTTTTATTTTCCTTTACATTCTTCTAAGACTTTTGGAAAATGCCTTGGAATGGCATTTAGAAAATTCTTCAGTCTTTCGGGGGCGGGGGGCGGTGTCAAGGGTCTCACTGTATCCCAAACTAGCCTGGAATTCTCCTGCCCTATTTGTGCTGGGATGATAGGTGTATACCATCCTGCTTGACTGTCTTAAGTGGTTTTTTTACTTCTAGTGGTTTACAAATGGAACTCCCAGCCATTGCGTTTTGAAGGCTGAGTGTTTATTGATTGAAACTTCCTGTAAAAAGCCCTTCTATCATTGGATTTTTCTAGGCATGATAGTTAGAAGCTTGACAGTTGGCTTTAGGCCTTGCCCTGAAAGAATTCTGGAAGATCCAATTTTGGTGGTTGATGCTTATGTTTTGAATATATAGGGAATCGCTAAGCAGAGGACTTCAAATTACTGTCTGACATGAGAACCAAATTGTAAAATTTTGCAAAATTCTTTGTAACTTTTTCAAAGCCCTTTTGAGAAGCCAGGATTCATCTAGCTAAAACTGCATGGAACAGCTTGGCCTGCAGTCTGTTTGTGCTATTGTCTTTGATGTTGGCTTGGCAATTTTATAAAGATTAAGATGTGTTGATGGGTTATTTAACTTGTTTGTTGTGGAAATAACAACTCTGATTTTCCATTTCGTGAAAGAGTGAACATTTATTCTTAATTATTTGTAAATCGTTGAGTGATAAATACTGAATGCTAACATTTACGGTTAAGCAGAAATTATAATGTGATAATTGTTAAAAATTAGACAGCTGTCCCATTTTATAAAAACTGATGGGAACAAAATGTGTTTCTTCCTCTTAGGTTACTGTTCCATCAAATACAATATCTGTGAATGGGAAGTCGGGGCTCAGCCAGTCCATGTCCATTGATGCCCAGGACAGTCACTAAAATTTCCCTGCTGTGACACTTCACCGACCAGCTTTCCACCTGCAAGAAATATTGACAAATATATATTCTTCAGATGTACATTAATATATCAATCTATTCAAGAATAAACATTTGTATTATGGATTTAATGCCAAAAGAAAAATAAGCAGAATTTATAATTTATAATAATTTTTGGCCTTTTTGTTATAGCTAAATACTGCTGCTTTAGAAATGTTAAACAAGGTGTAAATTACTTGGTTTTTTCCAATGATGAATAATCACTGCTTAGAGATGTTTTCCCTTATGGACATACTGTGCACCATGAAACAAAGGTGTAAATTGAGATTTATAGACATATTGTATGACACAGAAACAGGCAAGCACAGACTAACATTTACTGCCTCAGCTATAATTAGAAAGATAAGTTTAGTATGGCCTTTGTTGCTGAAAGACGTGGAAGACTAGTGAATCAAATAATGTTCAGTTATTTTTATTGAAGAATCACCATGAGACTTATTTTATGTATTCTTTAATTACAAGCAAGTGTTAGATCTGTAGGAAACAGTTAAGTATTTTTTAAGTAGAACACTTTAACCTTTAGAAATAAAATTGCACAAGAAGACTTTTAAGATATTTTCTGTATATAATTATGATGTTGTTACACAGATATTACATATTTTCTAATGCCAGGGGCCTTAAAATATTCCTGTGAAAATGTTGACATATATTGTGACAGTATAGGCAGGAATAAGGGTTTGTTTATGTCCACATTCACAACTTTGAAGTTAGACATTTGCAAAATCCTGATTTTAATTAAAGAAAATGCTAAATTAGTCATTTATGTAGCTCAGATGCTAGTCATCTAAATAATAATATATATTTTCCTGAAAGCCAAAATGGTTGAAGGAAGCAGTACTTGATGTGTTGGCTTGCAGTGGTCCAGAGGTTTAGAACATGTTAGTGACCTGAACGTCCTTGAAAATTTAATTCCTCTTTTATTCAAAAAACTACTCAAATGGCCTGACATTGTTTGAACTCTTATTAAAGCTACTGGGTGTATCTGCCATTTTGACACATGTGAACCTTTTTCTGTTTAATAAAAGCAAGTTATGTATTTGAAGTCTGTTGTTTCCAATGTAGCCTATGTTAACTAGCATATTTGAATACCTGGCCTGAAGAACATGTAAACGTATTTTTTATGAGTATGGATGTTTTGCCTGCATGTATGCCTGCACTCCTGTGTGTTTAGGCCCTGTGAAGTCCAAAGTAAAGCACTGGATCCCTGGAACTGGTGTTACAGGCAGTCTGTGCTGGTAGGTAGTTACTGGAGATGGAATCTGAGTCATCTGAAAGAGCAGCTAATGCTCTTAACTGCTGAGCCGTTCCCCCAGCACCGATGAACATGGTCTGTCAATCACTAATATGCATGTAACAGCAGTGCTTTAGTTTTCCTTCTGGTTTTCCGGATTTCCAGTGAATAGCTGAGCTCTGTTAATTGGATGCCATCACATAAAATACTTAGCCTTGTTCCAGATCCTGCTGTTTCCTTGTTTCAAACATGGAGTGGGAACTTTCTGCACATATATTTTGGTTATATCATTATAAACCAGCACAGAGCAAATTCCCTAAAACTAGTGTTTGTACAGTTACCTATTTGAGGAAAAACATGATCTCTACTTCAAGCTATATCACCAATGTGTTTGTGTCAGATTGAAAGGCTTTTAAAATAATGTTTTAAAACTTAGCATGATTTGTGCTTTCAGACTACAGTATGTGAAACTAAGATGCTGTCGTAAAACATGATCAATCTCAAACCCTTAAGTGAGATGTGAGTACCATGAAGGCAAATAAGCCCCTTGTAATCATGTAAAATATCTTTTTGCATATTTGCATATGCTTTTCATTTGCATATCTGAATTGCATATGCTAATCAGAGAAATAGAGAGTAAATAGGAAGTACACAGAGGGTAGCATCTCAGCTGAACTGCAATCAAGCATTAACAAGGAACAGCAATGGGCAATTTCTTGCTGTTGCTAGGAAATGCACTGGAAAATCAGAGGTCCCTTGCCTGTGTCCTTAAAATTAGGAACATGTAAAGGAGATGTTTACAAGATGTGACAATCTTTTATGCAACCTTATCAGTGTGGCACACAGGTATGGCACAGGAACAACAAAAAAATAACAGGTTAAAAAGAAAATAACAGGTAACACAATGTTGTGGAACGAGGTGTGTTTCATGGTATCAGCTTCAGAGAGTAAAATATCAGTGGTTCTGTACATTATTGTTGAACATACAGAACAAATAAGATCTACTCACATGCTGGTGGTTGGTTGCCTATTAAAACCAGACAAGCAAAGCAAGAGAGGGCTCTAGTAGCTACCGATTGTGTTGCTACATTTTATTTTAGAAACTTGTTTGACAACAAAGGTTTCTCATACCTCAGATTCTAGTCTACAGAAGTTGTTTTAGTATAGGTTGTGTGGGATGTAGGAGATGTGGCTGTCTTTGAGTCACTAAGACGGGTTTTGAAAAGTTGTCTTGCCTTTACTGCTTCAGAATTTTGTCACACTCTTCTTAACTGAGAAGTCTTATGACAAGTTGTTTTCCCCTCGTTTCCTTAAGGTAATAACAAAAATACTAGGCAGGAATGACTCAGAAGTAACTATAGACTATTTAATGTTGGAATAGCTAGGCATTTTACTCTGATGGGCTGTTTACAACAACATTTTAAAATTATAACATGGATATAAGTGAGATTTTTATCTCACATCTCACTCAGTTCCTCTCTGGGGAATTGCTGTTAATGTTTGGTCAGCCCATTGAATGGATGTCTAAGTCTTGAGGATGTGTTTGTCAAACAGAGTCACACATTAATGCTCTGAGGAACCTGGACTTTGAGCTAACCAGTGTTCTGGAAGAGAGGGTTTTTAAACCTAGAAGGTCTGCCATATTTGTTAGTCATTTTCCCTTTTCTTGCTGTGGTATACTGAACTGCCTGCCATCAAGGTATTTGTATTCAAGTTTCAAGTCTGTCTACTCTTTTAAAACCATGAGATCTTGGGGGGAAAAAATTATCTTCTTTTTTTCTGAAAAATGAATTGATAGGCTTATCTCCTGGGGATGATTTGAAGGATTAAATGAATTTTAAATGTGTCTAACAGTGCTGGAGAGATGGCTCAGCAGTTAAAAGCACTGACTGCTCTTCCAGGGAAGCTGAGTTCAATTCTCAGCAAGCACATGGTGGCTCACAACCATCTGTAATGGGATCCGATGCCCTTTTCTGGTGTGTCTGAAGACAGGTACAATGTACATGCACACATAAAATAAATAAATCTTTAAATGTGTCTAACACATGGAATTTCCTTCCAAATGCACTTACTTTTTACACTTAAATGAGCAAGAATTCTACTTGCTTATTATTTGGGGGAATGGCCCTCACTCACAGGTCACCTACATGTGCTGTCAGTCTGGCATTGACAACAGAATCACCTTGCAGCTTTATCTCCTTGCAGTGAGACCAGTCCTTGCAAAGACCAGAAGTGACGATTCTAAAACCCATGGTACATGTATGTGCCTAATAACAATGCCCTTTGCTTCTCACCACCAAGAGAAGCCAACTCGGAAGGAGCAGAGAGTCCCAACTGTTACTTTTATTCTGTTTTCTAAAATTAAGGTGATTTGCAACTGGAGGTCACAGTGAAAGACCTTGCCCAAAATGATGTCTTTAAAATTATTTGAAAGTCTCCTATTTATTTGGTGGTTTAAATTTTGCATAGGATTTCAGTGTTGTTTGATTTACTAGGGAATCCAAACATGTTAGATTGCTGTGTTACAAATACCACTCAGCTGAACACATCTCAGGATTTCACATCCCCAATTTGCTCTTTATTATGACTGAGCTTCACACATGGCGATTACAGTAAATGGCATTGGTCCCAATCTTTCATTCTCACTTTCATCACTTTCTTGCAGATTTCCAGCCCTAAAATTCTGGTTTCTAACGTGGACAGATAGACTATCTTATGTTCTCTCAAACAACATTGCAGGCAGGTATTTTGAGAAAAATTTTAGGAAATTCTGATACTTGACACAGAATTCTTGGCTTTGATGCATCATTGGCTTTAAAAATCCATTTTAAAGTTGAACAAATTGTTTTTCTTGGAGGAAAATATATGCTACATTTCCAAAAAATTTCATAATGTGAAAAACAACTCCCTAATTTATTTTTTTTTTCTTCCATGGTGGTGGATCAGTGATAGCTCAGATTATTTCCCTGCCATTCATGCACACAGTTGCCCTGTGACTTGGCAAGCATTCTCTGTACAGAGGCCGAACCTATTTTCCTGCCTGTAGAAGCATCTGGTTTTGTGCCGATTGAAAGGCAGAGGTGACATTGTGTTGGTTCTGAGATGTGTCGAAGGTTAGTATATTTTGTTGCTGGCACTATCCTCAGGTACTGCTCTGAGAAAACATTCTCTGGACCTAAGGTAAGGATGAAGTGCAGAGGAAAGCAGAAGTGACTGCTAAGTCTGGCCTCTTGGCCTGAGCCAGCCCAGCCCATAGCAATGAGCTCCCAGAGCCTCACCCAACACTGCACTGAGCTATTAGAACTTTAGTGTGGTAGCAGGCGAAACACCATTTTAAACATGAGATTGAATGACTAACCATATTTATAGATTTGTTCTGTCTGCTCAAGTTCAAATGTCATTTTCCCCAAAGTCCCTTGACTATTCACTAGATCTAACACGAGTACACCCCAGACATATTATCTAGATCCTAACTAGCTAAAAGTAAACCCTAGTAACACTCTGTCTTCATTGCCTTTCTGTATGCTTCTGTCTTGTCTTTATGCTTAGAAGTGTGAGGACCCCAGTGCCACCTCCAGTCTTTTTGGAGTCATATTTTATAAGGTGACAGATAAAATATGAGATGTCCAGGTAAATTTACACATCTATAAATATTCTTCAACATGAGTAGGTCTGTGCAGTATTGACACACATTTTACAATTATTATCTGAAATTCCATTTTAATTGACCATCCTGTATTTCTCTTTGCTAAGTTTGTTAATATTATGATTTCTTTGAACACTTGGGAAGAGGAGAAGTAGCAAGTGTTATGAGTTGAGCAAAGAACAAAGAGGAAACATTAGGGCTGGGCCAAGCCACCGTGAGCTTGTGTTACATAAGAAGTCAAACTTTGAGCTTCTGGATAGCTCTTCATCAGAAGAATTCCCACATCATGAATGGGGAAGTATTCATTGATGAATTCCCAGTGAAGAGACGTGACTCTGTTGGGGGGTTTTAAATACTTATAAGCCAAGAGCAAGTTATAAATGCTGCTAATGTCTTCATTAGCCTCAGGATTCTTATAATTATAGCAATTATTAATTGTGGTATGGAGCTATAGCTAAATGATTTTAAATCATTTGTTCTATTTGAAGTTATTTATAAGAAAGTCGGTAGATGAGAAATTGAGCCACTGCATAGCTCATATTGAGTTCTGCATAGCACACTGTAAGTAGAGGGGGATTTAAGTTGGGCCATTTGTTTGTTTTCCACCGAGTATGAGTGTTACTCAGGTCAATGTATATAATGAAAGGCAAATAGTGATTTGGTTAAAGCATCTCATCGTTGAAGGTTGTGGTTCAGTCTTAGACACACAAATTGCACAATCTGATGGAGCATAATATTTTTTTTTAGAGGGAGGGGAGAAGAATTGGAAATAAAATTTGTGGCGTGTTTTTTTGTGCACCATTTACTCTGTGAGGTGAGGTTTGATGTAGGGGCTGTCATCCTTTGACACATAAGCCTTAGTGAAGCTAAGTATCTTGTCTGGGATGGCACTGGTGCTGAAGACACACACCATAGTCTAGTAGCAGGATGATCCCATTATTATTTTTTATTGCTCTGTTCTTGTGCTAGTCATTCAGCTCTTGATAAGTCAATGTCTTGCTTTTTATGTAATGAGTATCTCTTATTGGTTACATTCATAACCCTGGTAACCTGATCTCAATTTCATATCATTTGCTAAACTTTCTCTAATCTTATGTGATGTACAGTGACTTAAAATCCAAACTGTAGTTGTAAGGAGAAAAGAGTCATAATAAAATGACCAGCTGTTATAAGATACAAGCTGGATGCCCCCTTCAAAACAGTTTCCATTGAAACACTATTATGGTAATGATGTTGACTGTCAATTTGACAAGACATAAAGTCACTATAGAAACAAATCTTTGGGCTTGTCTATGAGGGATCACATAGGTTGTGCTAATTAAGGTGGGAAGACCCACCCAGTTATGGGCATCACCCTTCTGTGGGTTGGTGTCTTAGAATGAATAAAAGGAAGTGTGCAGCACCATTTATCCTTCCCTTCCAACTGCTGATGCAATATGGCCAACTGTTGCCTGCTCACACTGTCATACTCTCCCTGTCAGGAAGCCCTGTAGTCAAGAGGTGATTCTGTGAGGTGTTTTTCACAAGGTAAGGAAGACAAGCAATAAATGGTGGAAGGTGGGTTGAGTGTGGTAGTATTATCTGTAATCCCAATGCTACTGAGGCGAATGAAGAAGGGTCATGAGTTAGAGGCCAACCTGACCTCCCCAAACAAAAGCTCCTAGCCAGCAAAAATTAATAGAACACCCTGTTACCAAAACAAAGAAAACAGAAACAACAGCAAAAATTCCAGGTACCTTAAGAGATATGTGTCATATGGTCATGTTTCACCCTAAGGCCATTATGGTGAAGGAGCTCCCAACACCTTTGTTTGTTATAAAGTATCCAGTCTTTGGTATTTCTACTACAGTAGCAGAAAATGGACTATGACATCAACATTCTCAGTTACCTGATATTCTGCCCTTTCCACGCATGGATGGGTGAAAACTTGTAGTAGATATTGTGCCACATCCTTAATGAATATGGATTCAGTAACTCATATAAATATACTCAATACTTTAGTGAATTGTGCCCATTCCCTCAAGCAGTTAAAAACAATTTCACAAACAGGAGTCATAGATGCAGAAATATGGAATAACAGTTTTATGTTTCAGTAGATATTTCATAAGAACACTACTTGGTAGTTGAAAGAAGCCAGGAAGATTGGTAGATGGATAGAAGCTAGCAGTGTAGACACAAACAGAAAGGTGCTTAAGCTGAGGATAATAAATCCTGTGGATGGTGTACAGAGGGAGTTTGGCTAACATAGTGTGCATTATCCTCGGGTATTTATACCTGATAAGCACACATACTGACCATTTTCAGTCTCATAGGCACTGTGCTGGGTGACTAGGAAACAGACATGACTAACACAAGATTCTAGCACTGCAGGATGACTTTAATTATAGTTCTTGAAACAAAATCAGGAAAGAAAATGGCAGGCAATATAAATTGCCCATCTTCCCATAGGCTGTCTCTTTCTTTTTAGTATTTGGCTATTAGCCCATTATTAGTTTTATGACTTTTAAATATTTCTTCATGTTTATACCTTGTTTTCAAGTTTTTAATGAGCTCAACTTATAGTAATTAGACTTACTAATATATTCTTTCATGATTAGATTTTTCTTTAAATCAACCTTAAGAAATCCTTCCCTACTCTCTGGACAGAAAGGCATTCAATCACATTTTATTCTGACAATTTTTAAATTTTTCTGTCTTAAAATTATGGTCTGACTGTTTGCAGCAGTGTAAGATTGCAATCCATTTTCTTTTTCATCTCTAGATGAAAAACCATTTTTGAAAGTCTATAATTTAAGTAGCCATGACTCTCTTCAGTGATGTGAATAGCCCCTCTATCATAGGTGACAATCCCTAAATGTGTGCCTCTTGGGGAATAGTTTTCATCTGTTCCATTGATTAAGATAGCTGTATTTTAATTTATACTGCAGGAGATGGTTTGCTCTGTCTTGAGCACTAACCTTATAAGCACCCTTTGTATCCTGAAGGGGAAAAGGTACTCCTTCCCTTCTGAAATGTCTTGGCTATTGATTAGTTTTTATTTTACATAAGCTTGAGCACAACATTCAGTTTTGTGATGCTGAACTAGGTGCTTTATGTAGGTAATGTATCAATTTGGTAAGTAGAAGAGCAGGTCTAAGTTTACTGAGTGTTAAGGAAGATAGGGATCACTCTAGTCTCCTATTGTTCACTGTATCAGCTGGTAGAAAAACTTTGGAAAATGAGATGGAACTGGAGAGTAGTTGACTTTGCATGTATCCATTTACTTCATTTTAGCTAGTCTCTGGCACTTCACCTTCTCCTCTTAGAAAAAGACTTCTGTAGTCTTCACCAGTGAGTTCCCTTGAGCAAGGACTTCCTGTCTAGTCTATGTGGTACTGGCAAGACATTAGAGAGAAAGGAATGGAGTCATGTTAGGGTTCTCTCTGCCCAGCCCTCCTGTTGGCTGTTATCTACCTCACTTACTGAGAGTAGGAGCTCTGTTGAGTCAGCCTCTCTCCAACAGCATCCTTTTGAGATTCCTTTAGTCACTCTATACCCCCTTTGCCTCTTTGGGGCTAGGGATGATTTTATCTCCCTACTCTTGTTAGCCCTTGCATGTTTTATTATCCTCTGATAGTTATTCCATTAAATATGTCTGTGACACTGTTGACCTTGTTCTTACATGACCATTGTTGATACTTAAACTCAGTATGTTCACTGATTCAAGAGTGTTCAAGACTGGTAATACAAAGAAAAACAAACAAAAACTGAGGGAAAGAAACAGATACAAAGTGACACGTAAATATTGTGGTATATTTTCCAAATATAAACATTATAAAAGAGAAAACTCATTGATTATTGCCACAGGCAATAACACAGATACACTTGTGTAAGCAGTGTTAAAACATTTTAAAGTAGTCAAAAATGTATATATGTATATGTGTTTACACACACATAATGAATATATATATATATATATGAACAAGTAACATATATAAAAATGTGCCGGCTTTTTTTAAGTAATGATAAACACCATCAATGAATCAAATATTGTGGGTGAAGTTAATTCCAGAACTCTATTTCTACAATGACTTTGAAGTTTATTTCCTATTTATATCATGTCCTTCAACTGCAGGATATTTTAGGGTTGTATATTTTTAGTGCATTCAAGTACCACTCCACAGAAATGCTTTTACACATCACTATAGAATCATAGCAGTCCTGGGCTGTACCTGCGTGGCCGTACTGGCTACTCTCAGGTGAATTCTAGCTAATGGGGTAAGATGTTTCCTGTTCATGTTTCATTTCAAAGAATGTGTGTGGTAATGCCAAAAAGAAACAAAACAGTAGTATTGCTTTGGGATATTTTAATTGATTTTTTTCCTTCTATATAACATTTTTATTAATTATTTGAGAATACAAAGTATTTTGATATTTGCTTTATCTTCTGTCCCCTTTCCCCAACTTTCTCCCATCCACCTGCTCCTTTCTCACTCACGCTTTTTTTTTTTTTTTTAAGATGACATCATAAAATAGATGTCTTGGTCACCTGTCTCTTACAATCTTTCACTTCTTCTTACTCAGTGTCCCCAAATTTTAAATGTATTAATTGGGGCTGGGCACTCCACAATCGATTGATGTCTGCATTTTGACCAGTTGTGGCTTTCTGTAATGATCTCCATCTGCTGTAAAAAGAAGTTTCTTTGATGGTGGAGACAGATGCACTTATCTGTGGATAAGGCTGCTTATAATGTAGTTAGATACTGATTTATCCTGGTTTAGGAAAATGGCAGTTGTAGGTTCTCTTCCAGGTTCCTTGGCATCACCAGCCACAGGTTATTGACTAAATTTTCAGTGTTAGGCATGAAGTTCCTTCTACCAAGTGGACCTAAAGTCCAACTAGGTGTGACTGTTGGTTATCTTCGGGACATAAGTGCCACTGTTGTACCTTTTGAATATCTAACTGTGCTGGTCATTGATCAGAGTAGTAAGACTGGCTTCTAAGACTGACAGTTTCTCCTTTAAAAAATGATGAATGTAACTGTCTATGGGGAATGTCTGTGTTTATGTTGACATGAATGTAAACAAATCTATGCTTCCAATGCCTTTGACAATTGACTGGGTCCAGAACGCTGAGTGTGTTTAGAGGTTCAGACACTTCATAGGATTTCTAGACTAGAGCAACTGAGCAAAGATTGTAATAAAATCATTCATACTTGTTTTGTTTCCCAGTAGTGTATAAAAGTTACATTTAACCCAGTCATGGTGGCAGAAACCTGTAATCTTAGAATGTGGAAGGCTGACACTATGGGAACATGAGTTCAAGGTCATTTGGGGTTAATAGCTAGACCATGTCACACACAAAAAAGAACACAACAAAAGTTATGATTATACTGTGCTTGTTACCTCAAAAGTATGTAATAGGATTTACTTCCAAAACTAATGCCCACATGTTAATTAAATGTTTTATCACTAAAAGTGCTGACAGTATTCTGAATTATTGAAAAATAACGCCAGTATACTTAATTTATAAAAACAAAGCAAAACAAAACAAAAGCCCTCCCAATTAGAGAAAAAGTAGTATTAACAAGATACAGTGTAAACTGAAGTACAACCATTTGAAGTTGGTCCATATCTGGTTGGTATTTATGCAGATTATCCACATCAGTTCAGTTGTAGAAGGCTGAGAAGAAGGTTTACATAAAGTAACTAGGTTAGGTGTGTGCTGTGGAATGAGGCAGGGGGTGGTTATGAAGCTGTAGGTTCCCTCCTCCTAACCACCAGTCTGTGGAAGCCATCTGCCTCAGCGACAATGAAGCTGGTCTTGAACAAACACTAGCAGTTGGTCTTTTCATCTCTTCCCAGAACTACTTGTTTTCAAGACAAAGGTTCACAGAGAATGTGCCTGAAGGAATGAATCCAAATGAAATAAAGGAATGCTTTCTTAAACCTTTAAATGATCATTTAAAAATGAGAAGCAAGATAAAATGTATTCTCTGTGCTTATCCAACATGGTGTTCTTGATGGGAAATTCCTGTTTGCAATTAACTGAAAAGATGTGATACCCATAGAGATAATGAAGATTTGGAGACTCAGTGACCAGTTGGAGCAGTGTGTCATGGCTTTCCTTGACTGCAGAAAATGAAAGACGATGTGTACATACATAGAAAAATAACTGAAACTACTATATGCTATGGATACAGGGAAAGTGTAGTAATGTCATAGAAATGAAAGAAATAAACAAATAGTTTATCGAATTTACACTTAAAACACTACATAGCTATATCTTACATTAGTAGAAATCTTTATAATTGATACAAAGTTGAAGTTATCTCTTACATTGGTACAGAATTTGATACAAATTTAAGGTTTTCATTAGTATGAATTTCTTTATTGATATAAAAATTGCGATTAATATTGTTACTGTCATATAGGCATTGTGCCTATGTAACACATTTAAGAATACAATCCTCCTATAGCTGCTATTACAAACAATTTTTAGATGATTAAGCAATATGAGTTAAGGGCTAGATAGCAAACTCATGGTTCTGAGTTCAGTAAAAGGGTGTTTCTGAGATATTTCAATTAGAAATGGCTGAGAGTAGTCAAGGCTTGACAGTTCAGAAATGCTTTACATAGATAGTCTTCAAAGGTGTCAGAAGTCCACAAAATATGACATTTATGGCCATTTCTTTATTAAAGATCATTTGACTAGAGACATGTCTGTTCCTGACAGCACCCCTTTCTTGGATTCAAAGAAGAAATTGATCATCAATGAAGTTGCTCCAGTTGTGGCAAGACAGCCAATAGGCAAGAGTTGTCTCAGTTCATCTACAGACAAAAACCTCTCCAGAAAAGAACACACTATGCAGAATAGTTGACTGATAATCTCTGCCAAGACAGGGGAAATCAGTCCTTCCAAATTCTGTGTTACAAAGGTCTGTCAGATGATCCTGGGCCAGAAGGCTGAAGACTGATACTCCAATGTTTTGAGGAATGAGGGATTGAAGCTATGTTTTATGCTCCTTATATTTTCAGATAATATTAGTTTGTTCTCAGATTTCTGACAGGGCTAAAGACTTGTTGTAGTCTCATAGCCACCCCAAGCTGTTTAGCATTGAGAAAGATGATATAGATTTGAGAGGATGTTTTTCAGGTAGTATACAATCTAATACCAGGACATAAGTCAGGTGTAGAATTATAAACCTTTTAAGTTAGGATAGATGGTAGAGTGCTTTATCTAATTGACGACATTGATGGACTTGGTGTTAAGTGTATCTTATGCATTATAAATTGTAGAATAGTAATAGTTGTACTCAAACTATATCTGAGAGAAAAGAGCCTTTTAATTGGACAAAAAGGAGAAATGTTGTGGATTGCCCTGGTGCTGTTTGTATTTTGATCCTAATTCTGATTCCCCAAGAGGGGCTGCCTCAGTCAAGGAGTGAATCACATAATCAGGTGACTTCATGTGAACCTTCTCCCCATTTTAACTTGTAAAATATAGGCTAGAGCCTGTGATTGGGCAGTGGAAGGGAAAGGTAGAGCAAAAGGTTTTAGAGAAAGAGGGAGAGAAAGGAGGAAGGGGAGATGAGGAGAGGAAGGAGTGAGAGAAAGACTGAAGAAGAGGTGGTGGAAGGAAAATGGAGCAGAAGCATGTGGCCTGGAGAAACCACAAGTTATAAGAGATCTCATAGATGGGGAATAGAGTAGTGTAATGGTGGATCTGCCCAGTCTAGGTGCACAACTTATATTCATATTAATTGAGTCATGTTTTCATTGCAAAGGCTTATATGGGTTGGAGATTTACCACAACAAATTGGTGTAGACTGACTAGGACTCCAGAGATCCAGTTTGCTGTCCTGGTAAGGCTACCCATTTATCAGGAGACCTTATTTGAATTACTTAATGCGGCAGTGTCAGCTTGAACTCATTTGGAAGCACCTATGACATTGAAATGAGGCATTCCTCTATATGTGTCCTTGAGAGCAATTTCAGAAGGCAAACTGTTTATTAGGCCCCTTTCTGAATGTAGGTGGTCCCATCTATGAGCCAGATAGGAGCAGAAAGGGAAAAGAGAAATCTGAATGCTTGCTTTCTTTTCTCTCCTTTTCAACTATCATAAAGTGAAGTGGCACCTGTGGTCCATGCTCCCAACAGTCCTAATGTACCCAGGGAATGGGGCCATGCAGCCATGGACTGAGCTTTCTGAAACTGTGAGCAAGACCAAATCTTCCTTTCTATGAGTTGTTGGTAGCAGGTATTTCTTCCCAGAGATGCAAGAGTAATATGCTCCTCAGAGCTTCAAGACCTTTATTCAGAAAACTAAGGTACTTTGGGAAAACATTTTTCCTTTCCAGAAAGTACACATATTGATAACACTTCACTTAAGTGCTGTGATTTTAATAATGGCATTTTTTAAAGTACCCATTTTCAAAGTAGAGGTGGCAACTTCTTTCTCAAAGTCTAGGTTCTCTTTAAGTGATAGGGGTTCTCTGTGAAAAGTCAGAATGAGCATGGGGAAGTGACTTGTGTAAAAGATCTCATTTGAGAGGTGCTGAAGGGGCAGAGACTTGCCTCTGCCAAGTAAGTCACATTTAAATCCCCTTAAGCCTTGAGAAATACTGTGAGAGAAATCGCAAAAATAACACAGTCATTCCTTTGGAATAAGTTGACTCCCAGGCCTCCTGAGAGCATCTCAGCTGTGTGTTCATTCATCTATATGCAAAGAAAAATAATAATAAGCATCTATATTTGGCAAATGGCATTTTTCAATGCTTCAGAGCATATAACTATCAATATGTGTTATGTACGACTCTCATGAAGGAGGGTACTGTGATGCACACTGCCTCATGCCAGTAATAGACATACAGTGAAGATTCTTTTCTCTTCCTGCTGTACAGACAATTGCAAGAGCTCACACAAGAGCCACTCTTGACCAGCCAGAACACATTGAGAGGCAGCCATAGCTGATTGAAATCATGGTGAGAATTGAGACTGACAGAGTTGCAGGGCTAGGAGGTTAATGAGTCCAGAGTCTTGCCTCTAGGAGCAGCTGTCCCAAAACATTCCAGTCAAATGACAGCTCAGCCCCTTGGGAAACAAAACTCTTTACAATACATTTCAGTAGCCTATCCCATTGTCTAAATATCCTTAGTTACATAAAGTACTGAAAACAATATGAATCCAATGCTTTCTTTCTCTAATCTCCATGTTGACAGATACATAAAATAATAAATTGACAGAAATGTCAAAGATGATGAAGGCCTTACGGGTAGGTTGCAGCTGGTTTTGCCCACCTTTCCAGGACCTTATGAGAGGAGGGCAATGGAAAATTCTCTTGTGGTCCCAAGTACAGTTGCCTTCTGAATCTAATGGTTTATTTTTATCAATAGGGCTTATTTATCCTGAGTCCTAAGATGAGATTTGACCTTACATTTCATAGATGATACCAGAAGTTGGTCAAATACTATTTTTAGCTGAAAGCATCACAGAATGAGTTCTTATGTAGAAAAAAGTAAAGAAAGTAGAGAATCTGTATGCCAATAGAGTGATGCCTCTTTGTTTACTAATGCTATTTGTTCCCCATTTTGATTCATGAAGACAATCTTATGTAATGCTATTCATAGGTTACCAGCTGACTCCTACTTCTGGGACTTGGGAAAGATGAACACATGTTATTTGAGTATTGTATGGAGAGAGAAGTAGGCGATTGGAAGTCAGAGCTTCAGTATTTCCTCTACTTATTTTCTTGTGGATTTCAGTTCCCACCAGCTCTCTAAGCTTCATTGGTCTCATGTATAATATGAGACTATCTATACCTGGTTTATGCTAGATTTGAAGGATGGAAGGGGATAACACTGGTGAGATTATCTGGGATGCAGAAAGATCTAGAATAATATTAGTTAGCCATGACTCTCATTTAGTGACACATTGCTTTTATTCATCTCTAGTTTTTATAAGTTCTGAGAAATGGTTGAATAAGGCTTAAATTTGCCTCCTAGTTTCTCTTTCCATTTGGCCTCTCTCTTCCATTGCTAATCACCGTGCAGATATTTTCCTTAGGAACTGAAATGGCAAGAGCAAAGTCAATCCAATTTAATTGAAAACTAAGTTTGGGTTTTGCTTGCACTTATAAAAATTAAGAAAACTATGTACATATTGCATTTCTTAGAATTTTTGGTTGTAGTCTAGCCTTTATTGACTGAGTCAGCCCCATTTTATTTCTACTAAGAAAAAGTAGGCAGAATTTAGGGCCTAAAACACTCAATCACAAAAGAACACACATGGTATGTACTCATTGATAAGTGGATAGTAGCCAAAAAGCTCATAATACCCATGATACAATTCACAGACTATATGAAGCTCAAGAAGAAGGAAGACCAAAGTGTGGGTGCTTCAGTCCTTCTTAGAAGGAGGGACAAATACTCACAGGAGGTAGAGGGTGGGAGGAACTTGGGAGGAAGAGAGAAAGGGGAGGGGAAAAAGGGGGCAGGATCGGGTATGAGAGGAGATGGGAGAGATGTACAGAGGGTCAGGAAATTGAGCAGAGATATATAGCAATGGGGAATGGGGAACTAGGGGTAGCCAGCAGAAAGTCCCAGATGCCAGGAAAGCAAGAGGCTCCCAGGATCCAACAGGGATGAGATTAGCTGAAATGCCCAACAAAGGGGAAGGAAAACCTGTAGAGACCATATCCAGAAGTTAGGCAAGGCCCCCAGTTGGGGGATGGGACCACCCACCCATCTCCAAATTTTTAACCCAGAATTGCTCCTGTCTAAAGGAAATACAGGGACAAAGTGTGTAGCAGAGACTGAAGGAAAGGCCATCCAGAGACTGCCCCACCTAGGGATCCATCTCATATACAGACACCAAACCCAGACACTATTGCTGATGCCACGAAGTGCTTGCTGGTAGGAGCTTGATATAGCTGTCTCCTGAGAGGCTCTGACAGAGCCTGACAAATACAGATGCTGATGCTTGCAGCCAACTATTAGACTGAGCATGGGGACCCCAATGGTTAAAAAAAGTTAGACAAGTTAGAGAAAGGACTGAAGGAGCTAAAGGGGTTTGCAGCCCCATAGGAAGAACAACAATATCAACCAACAAGACCCCCCCCCCCGGAGCTCCCAGGGACTAAAAACTACCAACCAAAGAATATACATGGAGAGACCCAAGGCTCCAGCTGCATATGTAGCAGGGGATGGCCTTATCTGGCATCAATGGGAGGAGAGGCCCTTGGTCCTGTGAGTGCTTGATGCCCCAGTGTAGGGAAATGCCAGGGCAGTGAGGTGGGAGTGGGTGGGTGGGTGTGGGAGCACCCTCATAGAAGCAGGGGAAGGGCAGATGGGATAGGGGGTTTGTGGGGGGGAAACTGGGAAAGGGGATAACATCTGAAATGTACATAAATAAAATATCTAATTAAGAAGTATTTATTTTACATGTATGAATGTTTTGCCTGCAATTATGTTTGTATACCACAGAAGTGCCTGGTGCCTACTAAGGCCACATGTCAGATATTCTGGAACTAGAGTTTCAGGCAGTTGTAAGCCACCATGTAAGTGCTAGAATTGAACCTGGTTTCTCTGCCAGACCAGCAATGATCTTAATCACTGAGCCATCTCCCCAGCCATCTCTTCAGTATGTTCATATTTAGAAAGGTGTAACAGAACTGCTGTGTGAGTTAGACCAAAAGATTCAAAGATATGATTTTACTTTTGTGAGCAATTCGCAGTGATTCAGTGTAAGATAGAAACACTGTCTTTGGAATGTATTTAAATAACTTCTTAATCAATAAAATGATTCTTCTAGCACATAAAATGAAGAAAAATATAAAACTATTTTAGGATGTCAGTTTTAATTCCATGACCCACAGGCAGCCCCTAACAGAATGTAGGTACATAAGCTCTTTCTCTGAGATAGTTTGACTACTCACTACCTGGCTGTTGGCATGTTATTTAGTCTCTCTAAGCATCTGTTGCTTCCTCTAAAGACTGGTGCAAACTTCTAGGATCATGGTGAAGAGCACTGAGGTAATGTCTAGAAACAGTCCATTGTGGGGTCTGTAATGAGCTGCCAAAGTCAGCCACTGTTATTTCCAGTATCCCCACCATTACACTTTAAAGGAAAAACTGCAATTCAAGGAGGGGAAAAGAAGGTCACTAATAAACCCTTGAATGAGAGCTTCTGGAGAATAAACACTACAGGAAGTCTGGTTTCTCTTGCAGCAGTACAGGGCAACTAAATGCTCTGTTGTTAGAGATACTGTGAAGGGAAAACTAAGTCCTTACAATGGGCCTATAAAGCAGACACTACTGTTGTTACTGTTCCCATTTTACAGACCAATACATGGAGCCAAAGGCAGATTAAATAAGCCATCAAATATTAACAAGTATGTAGCAAAACCAAGATTCGATTGCAGTGGTCTATTTCCAAAGTCCAGTTTATATAAATAACTATAAGAAAGCTTAATATTTGCCAATAATATTTGTAAACATTATAGTAAATGTCAAACTTTCTGATAAGCACACCTTCAATAGTTCATAAGAAAATGATCGCAGACATGAGTAACAATAAAGTAATTTGATCACTGGCCTGTCCACCTGGTTTATGCCCACCTGGTCACAAGGTCTGTGGTTTAGTTAATTTCTTCTGAACTTTATAGTAGGTAGGAGTTGTTGGGCAGCAGAAAGTGTTCTTGGAAAAATGGTTTATATTATTCCTGGAAACACTGGGCTGTAAGAACATGTTTGGCATATGGCAAGATTAAGCACGCACAGTTGTCTCTCAGATGGTGTGGCTTCAGAAACACAAGTGGACTCAGCAAATCCTTTGCTTCCTTTCCCTTTCAATTGAATTCCAGAATGTGTTTTATGACACCACCGAACACATGTCTACATATTGATTCCTGCGCACTGTTTCATTGAATGGATACAGACTGAGTTAAAGCTCACACTCCCTGAGTTATGTACCTGGTTAAGAAAAAGAAGAGGGGATGGAGACATGGCTTAGAGGTTAGAGCATTGACTACTCTTGCAAAGCTAGAATCTGCCTGTAACGGGATCACAATGGACACCTGCACTCATGTGCTCACCCCTCCACACATGAAATATAAAATAAGATAAGGAAAGGAATCCGTTAAGAATCTATATGGCTGGACAAATGATGAAACTATCAGCTGTCAAGTTTGGGAGAAAATCACTGTTGGATGTGGCTGAGGAAAGCGTAAATTGGAGCGGGCCTTTAAAACAACAATTTGGCAACATTCGCTGAGTACTATAAATGTTCTTACTGCTTGGCACGACTCCTCTATTCCTGGGAATTTATCCTAAGGCAATAATTAAAATGAAAAAAAAAATGTAGAGAGAATTCAAATGCAATGTTCATTATAACTGAAAGCTAAGGAGTCAGACGGTTGCTCAACAAAAGAAAATAAATACACAGCCACGAAATATTTTGCTCTCTCAAATATAAACATGAACTTTCTAAAACAGAAAAGTAGGAGCTAAAAATCAGAACAGTAAAGGTGTACTTTATCTCATTACTTTGTACCATTTAAGATGAATGAACTGGAAAATAACATTGAAAAGCTGAAACAATGATTTTGCTTTTCTGTGTATTATTCTTTTTATCATTATTATGTTTGTTTTTTGATACAGAGTTTTACACTACCACCCTGGCTGTGTTCAGATGCAAGACAATTTTTCTATGTCAGCCTTCTAACCACTGGGATTATAGTTGTGAGGTGCTATAAACATTCTCTCAGCATTCTCAAAATAACAATATACATAATCAATTTTTCTTCTTAAATTTCTTTGAAGATTGTGAAGCAAAAATAAAAAGATTAAATGGATGTCAAGTTGTCTTTGTCTTTAGAAGAGAAAACAAATCTTCCCTTTCCCATGTTCATCTACAAAGCTCTTTTAAGGAAGCCCAGCACAAAGTAAAGGGCTTACTGTTCACCTTCAAGTAGAGATGGTGTACTCACTAAGCATCCCCATGAGGAAAGAGCCTGCAAACAAAGCTCTGCTAGAGCATCATCAGCTTACATAGAGAATGATGCATTCAATTTATGTCACAGCTTTGGCATTACGGTCACAATATTTGGTGATCTTGCTCCCTTCCTCTGCTCACAGCTGCCACCTGTGACCACCAGTCTGTGGTTACCTCTTTTCTCTTACCACTATGGCCATTTGACCTTTCGTTTCTATTTGTTTCCCATAGTTAATTCCCTAACACATGTTTCATTCTCACTGAGGTCTGGTCTCTTTTAAAGATGCCCTGACTAGCTACATTTTCGTTTTCAGTACTTGGCATAATTAATAGTTCACACAATTCCAGTTATTAAATGGTACTTGATAATTTCCAAGAAGGGTAAATGATTATGGATTTCTTTCACTGAGAACATCTTATTATTTCTGCCTCCTACTAAAATGCTGTATTGCATACAAAGGGAATACTTAAAATTGCTGTGTATTTCTTTGTTTGAGATCAATGCCTTGTAGAAAAGATGATGGTTCTTTCATACCTAACATTAGATGGCTTTGTCTCTTGGCATGTGTACTTTAGTGTCCCAATTGAGTAGTCCATTTGACCATAGAAAGCTAGGAATTCACTAGATTGGTCTACATTAATTTTAACGTTGTTGTCTGTTGCTAATAGTATTTTGTAGTTATTTGTATGGAGATACTTTCTTTCTCTGATTGGATCATTGCCCTCAAGGACTTTTCTACGTAATACACACAAGTATTGGCTAGACTTTTCCTTTTATCATGAAGTCATGATGTACATAAGGCTTCCATTTTGGGTTAAAATGTTGGAGATGGGTAGGTGACCCCATCCCTCAACTGGGCGGCCATGCCTTACCTCTGGATATGGTCTTGACAGGTTCTCCATCCCCTTTGTAGGGTATTTCAGCTAATGTCATCCCCGTGGGGTCCTGGGAGGCTCTTGCTTTTCCGGCATTTGGGACTTTCTGGCTGCTTCCCCCAGTTCCCCATCCCCCATTGCTAAACACCTCTGTTCAATTTCCTGACCCTCTGTACATCTCCTCCATCTCCATATCCTCCCATACCTGATTCTTCCCCTCTTTTTCCTCTCCCCCTCTTCTCTTCCTTCCAAGTTCCTCCCACCCTCTACATCCCTAAAGGAAATACAAGAACAAAGAGTGGAGCAGAAACTGAAGGAAAGGCCATCCAGAGACTGCCCCACCTGGGGATCCATCCCACATGCAGACACCAAACCCAGACACTACTGCTGATGCCAAGACATGCTTACTGACAAACGCCTGATACAGATGTCTTCTGAGAGGCTCTGCCAGATCCTGACCAATATAGAATAGAGGCTTGCAACCAACAGTTGGACTGAGCACAGGGACCCCAATGGAGGAGTTAGGGGAAGGACTGAAGGAGCTGGAGGGACCTTATCTGGCATCAATGGGAGGGGAGGCCCTTGGTCCTGTGAAGACCTGATGCCCCAGTATAGAGGAATACTAGGACAGTGAGGTGTAGTGGGTAGGTGAATGGGGGAGCACCCTCATAGAAGCAGGGTAAGGGGATGAGATGGGGGTCTATAGAGGGGAAACCAGGAAAGGGGATAACATTTGAAATGTAGATTTAAATAAAAGGCTTCCATTTTGACTCTGTCCTCTTACTTTTGCCTTTTAGCATCTGAAGACTGCAGGTGTCAGTACAGAATTTTGTGCTTCTCCAAGTGGGCGTGTGATGCTATTGGATGAGACCACTGTAGCCATAGCTGATGAGAGAGAACATTCCACAGTCTAATTCCCCCTCACAGAGGACTGCTTCAGCAGTGTTACCTGGAGTAAGATCCAAAGATACAGTCCTAGAGCATAAATCATGGGTAAAACCTGACTCCCACTGCATCTTCTCACATGGAAACTGTTACTTCACCCCTAAAGTCTTCTTTAGGCATGTGTTCTCTTGATAAATATAATTGTTTTTATTTTAAGAATCATAAAAGGGCTTGTTTGCAAGTAAAAGCAGCAATTTTTTTATACAACAAAAATGTCTGAATTACTTTATAGCACATCATTTAGAATATATTACAATACAGACAATGGCTGCAGAATATTAAGAATGTATGGATGGGTGGATATGGGTATCTGTATTTGCAAGTGTCAAATATATATATACTGGACAAAGAAATGTAAGTATACAACTTGTTTTATGGCTCTGAAGTATTAAAGGGGAGAAACAAGATATAATAAGATAGATGTTAGAAGTTGATACAAACAGACTACTGGGAAGAATGGATGGTCCTATCATATTGTTCAGAAAACACATTAAAACACATGTAGTAGAGAATCTTACCAGTTCTGCATTTAACAGGGACACTTAGTTAACCCTTGGAGGCATTACTTAAAATCCCACAGTTTGATTCCAATGCAAAATTTCCATTTCTACAGTTCTAATCTGTTATGCAAAGAGAAACTTTATTGTAATCTTCTTACACTGAGTGAATAGCCTCAAGGTCATTTAGACTCACTTTTGACTTCTGTGTGAAGACAGCCTCAAGCTATTTAAGGTCTATCTGGCTATGGAAGAGCTTAGAGCCAACCTCACAACTCATCACTAACAAGTGAATGTTTAGATGTTAGCTTTCTCTCCTGCTTCCATCTGGCTTCTCCATGCCTACCTCCCTTTTACTTCATTTAAAAACACTTATCATTCACTTAAGAAGTTTAACCCTTCCTGTATTATAGAAAGAAAGACAGAGAGAGAGAGAGAGAGAGAGAGAGAGAGAGAGGAAAGAAAGGTAATTAACCTTGCTTTGCTTTTGTTGCATATCTCTATATAAGTAAATAGACATAATATGTGGGGATATTAGAAAACCCAAAGTTATGTCTATTGGGATAATGGAAAAGAAATGAGTAACAATGACTTGCAGATCGATAGACAATTCATATTAGTAAAGAAGTAATGTGGGAAAATAATGTCCCTCAGATATAAGGGTTTACCTACAGTAGCCTCAATGGAGCAGTATAAAAATCCACACAAACTGAGACATTTTAGAAAACTCTATTTTCATCTTTAAAATGGTATATTGACATTAATTTACATCATAATTCTTAAGAAAACACCTGTATCACTGACATTAATCCTGTGAAATCAGTGAGACTTCTGTGATTTCCACACAATAGTGGTTGCTTTGCTTAATGAATGGATGCTCAAGCATTCATGTCTCATGTCTGTGGAAATGTTTGGATATGCTTTTACAAAAAATCTGTGGTAAATTATTTTGGGACCATAATTAATATTTTTGGTGACAAATTATAAGCCCTGAAATAATATATTTTTTTTTGTATAACTACTAATTTACCCTGGAAGACTCCACTCAGGGTATTATTTTCTTTGTATAACCCAAAGCTTGTATCTTTAGGGAGATGTATTTTCTCTTCTAGGGAAAATCATCCTAACATTGATGCAATATTTATTTCCATTCCATTGCTGATTATCATTTGTGTAACTCAAAAATAATGTATTTAGATTGAAAATGTCATAGTGAGATAGGGTATATATTAGTATATAACTGTGGAATTCTTGTGATTAATAATAAGTTCTTTCATTCAATATGCTAACATGGTAATGCTCTACCTATAGACAATTGCCTATTATCAGTAATATACAAAAAGCGAGCATAACTCCATGGAAGGAACTGTTTGAAATTCCATTGGTCTGACTGACACAGAAAACACATAAAATTTAAAAATATTTTAATCAGAAAAATTCGTTACAATTACACCTTCCAAGATGTCTCTTTACGACAATACAATTGAAGAAATAAGATAAACCCTAAAATAACATTTTTCCTTAACTACCAACTTATTCTGGAAGACTCCAATCCCAAATCATGATACTCTTTTTCCATACCACCTGTCTTCCTTAGGGTTTTACTACCATGAAGAGACACCATGACTGAGGCAACTCTTATAGGGGATAACATTTAATTGTGACTGGCTTACAGGTTCAGAGGTTCAGTCCATAATCATCAAGATGGAAGCATGGCAGCATCTAGGCAGGCAAGATGACGGAGGAGCTAAGAGTTGTACAACTTATTCTGAAGACAAACAGGAGAAGACTGGCTTCCAGGCATCTAGATAAGGGTCTTAAATCCCACACCCTCAGTGTGGCTACACCTTAATTTTGTAATTAAAATTAAATGCCTACTTCAACAAGGCCATACCTCCTAATGGTGCCATGCCCTAGACCAAGCATATACCAAACCATCACACTGCCCCTTTGTCTGCCATACTTTGTCTTCAGTTGGAATTTCAGAGGGTTGGCATTCTTACCCAGCAAAGAGTCCCTGGTGGCCTTAGCTGAATCAGGTTGCAGTTGAATCTCACAGACATTTTCTTCCTATCCTAAGTATAGCAGTGACTCTTTCCTTAAAACAGAATGAACCAAAACAGCAGCACAGTAACACAGGTGTGTTGTGTTGTACTTTCATCTGCTTACCTAGGGTATAAATTGCTCAAATTTGTCAGGTTTATTATTGTGTCCCCTGGTAAAATAACTTTTTCCTCTGATGCTTGTCTATTAGAATACAAAATCATCGGGCAGAAAGAAAATAATCAACTAGTGAGTCAGAAATTTTAATAGGAACACTATATCCTAATTTCTTGCATCAGGATTCCAGACTCTATATTCTACATGAGTGGAGAAAAAAACTCATAGAGTGCTTGCTGAGTCAGCATACTGCTGAAATCCTGAAAAGCATACTGCTTTTCAGGACAACATTGCAGTCTCCTAAATGGTTCACCCATGTGTAAACCTATCTGGATCTTCTCCTAAAATGTTTTCCCTTCCTTGGGTAAACCTATCTGGATCTTTACTGAAAGGCAATATGTGCAAATGTCAATGAATCCATTAAACATTAGCCCTGGGCCATACTTGTTTCTTTGCAAAAATTAAAACTCATTTGAAAATTGTATCCTGTAAACAGAAGCAACAAGACATTTGCTGCCATGACCTTGTAGAAGGCAACAGATGATGTAATCGCAAAGAAACATGGTCAAGGAAATATTACTGCTGCTGCGCTGCTGCTACTGCTACTGCTACTGCTACTGCTACTGCTACTGCTACTGCTACTGCTACTCTACTAATAATAATAATGTTTTAAAATTAAATAAAACCCACAAACAAGCAAAATTACAAAACCAGAATAAATAGCCACTGCAATAAAGAAAGTTCGAGGTTAGCCTGGTCTACAGAGTGAGTTCCAGGACAGCCAGGGCTACACAGAGAAACCCTGTCTCGAAAAACAAAACAAAAAAAACCCAAAAAAACCAAAAACAACAACAACAACAACAAAAGAGTTGCCTTGGTCATGGTGTCTCTTCTCAGCAATGGAAACCCTAAGACAGAAGTTGGTACTAGGGACTGGGATATTACTGTGATTGGCCTGACCATGCTTTTGTTTGTAGGAATGTAGATTTGGGGACTTTGTAAAGCAGTGGAATACTTTAGGTGGGGCATAATGGGCCATACAAATAGAAGCATGAAAGACAGTATTCCCGAGGGTGTTTTGAACTGTGGGGCCCTAGCTTAAGAGGTTTCAGAGGAGAAGAATTTAAGTATGTGGACTAGAAACTGTTCTTGTAATATTTTGGTGAAGAATGTAGCTGCTTTTTGCCTTTCTCTGAAGAGTCTACCTGAGGCTAAGGTAAAGAAACTTCAATTAATTGCGTTGAAGCCTCAGAAAAGCCCAGCATAAACTTTGTCATCTGGCTTACTCTCATGGAGAGAGTTTTATCAAGTGTACAAGCTTGAAAAGAAAAAATACAAAATATATGGTTCAAGTAATAAAAGGTGATTAGGAAGTACAGTGGAGCTCCTGTGTTCAAGGAGATAAACAGATTAAGGAAGTAGTGAATTTGGAGCCAGGATCCACCCAGCTAAGATTATTTTTTATGCATTTCCTGTTGAACAAGGAATAGTTACATAATTTTTGGTATCATTATTACTTGGTTGTTGTGTTCATTTGGACTTTTAATCTGGCATGAACTCCAGTCCATAAATGGAGGACATAGGCTTTTGATCTGGATCTTGAGGAATAGTGGTCATTAAAAGCTTAGGTCAAGGGGTGTTGATACACACTTTTAATTCCATAACTCAGGAGACAGAGGCATGCAGATCTCTGAGTTCAAGGTCACCCAGGTGATACTGGTTTTAAAGGCATAAAGGGATCATGGAGAGCATCTGAGGCTTGGCATTGAGAGAGACTAAGGAAGCCCACTGGTGAAGGTGTAGCCTCAGTTGCAGTTGATGGACCAGGACTGAAGGGGTTATGCAAAGAAGTTGAGGTTTGGCACCATGAAAGGAGCCTATGAGAGACTATTGGTGAACCCTCTTGCAGTAGAAGACCCAACATTGGACCTGTGTTGGATATGTATGGGATGATCACCAAGAGCAGCAGCCGCAGTGGAGTGGAGTCAACCAGATCCTACAGTGCTACAGAGTGCAGAGCTGGAGTCATGACCCAAGCCCTTTGGTGGAACCCAAAAGATTACATGTGGATCCCAGACATAGAAACAAGAAGCTGTTGAACAACAGCTGTTGAACAACAAGATGTTGAAGTTGCCTTGGATACCCCAAGATGTTAGAGATGCCAGACCATGGGATATCTGCCAAGAAAAGCTACTCACAGGGAGTGGAAGCAGTAAAAGAGAAAGAACCATGTTACAGTCAACAAAGAAGAAGGGAGTTGGAGATCTGAAAAGACCTCAGACATGGAGACACTTAATTTGGAGTTTGCCCAGCTGGTTTTTGGTCTTGTTTTTTTGTCAAGTATTTCCTCACTCTGAAGTTTTGGAATGTTACTATATATCCTGTCATGTTGGAGGTATATGATCTGCTTTTTAGATTTTGATTTTATAGGGGAGTACAGTTAAGTAATTGGATGAATGTCAGAAGAGAGTTTGTACTTTAGACTTTTAATATTGTTAAGATTGTTATAGACTATGGGACTTTTGAAGTTGGACTAAATTTGTTTTGCATTATGCTATGGCTAGGTACGGCCTCCATAGACCAGTGTGTTTGAACAAGCCTATGGGGGCCAGGGAGTGAAATATGGTCATTTGAATATTCTTGGCCCAGGGAAGGCACTATTAGGAGGTATGGCCTTGTTGGAAGAAGTGTGTGACTGTGGGGGTGGGCTTTGAGATCCTCCTCCTGGCCACGTGGGAGCCAGTTTTCTCCTGTTTGCCTTCAGAACAAGATGTAGAACTCTCAACTCCTCCAGCATCATGCCTGCCTGGATGCTGCCATGTTCCTGCCATAATAATGGACAGAACCTCTCAACCTGTAAGCCAGCCCCAATTAAATGTCCCTTATAAGAGTTGCTTTGGTCATGGTGTCTCTTCTCAGCAATGGAAACTCTAACTAAGACACTTGGACATCAGCACTGAAGCCTGCTACTACAGAGCCATGGGCCCAGACACGGCCCAAGTAGCGACTTGGGCTGGGATCTCACTATTGCCCCATGTGATGAGGCTCATCACTTACACAGGCTATTCCTCTCCACCTTTGAGTCTCCAGTTTCATCTCTCTTCATAATGTTCAAGCTGTTCCACTTCTTTCTCTCCTATCTGACCACTACATACTTGCATGTTGTGATTGCTCCTCCTGGCCATGCTGCTGGGATGCCCCTGAGTGATACTCTGTTCTCTCTGTATGGCATGGTGGCAAGAACAGTACAGTGTTCCAGTATGTATGGCCTAGTGCCTGTGCAGTGAGCCAGAAGGCAGGTCTGTGGGTGGCATGGCAGTCTGAAGCATGTCTCTATCTGTCTTCCTTCTCCTGAATAATGCTGTCTGAATTTGATGTGATGTGATTTGATTTGATTTTTATGAGTCCTCGGAATAAAATAGCTTTAGTCACAAAGTCAGGCATCAAGCTAGGATGAACATAGGACTGGCATCTGATCTGCCCCTGACTGATATAAGAACAATACCAAAACTGGTATAAGAACAATACAAAACAAGGTGTCTCTTTGCCTGTTGCCAAGTAGGGTGAAGGTTCGTCTTGATGGTGCAACTATTTGCCTAGGACCAGGCAGTGCCCATTTCACTAGTCTAAAGAAGTTCTTTGATAATTTCATACAATGTATCTTGATCATAATTATACCCCAGCTCCCCCTCTTAACTGTTCTCAGACCCACTCCCACCTCTTCCTTTACATCCTTATTCATGATCCCCCCTTCCATAAATTCCGATTGGTGCTGTCTATACACTTCTGGGTGCATAGCCATCCACTAGAGAGTGACCAACATAACCATATCCTTAAAGAAAAATGGCTCTCCCTCACACAAAATCCATAGTTCCTCAGTTAGGGGTAGGGACCATTAGCCCCTCCCCATTCCTTGCTAGAATACTGAGTGGCTTGCTCTGGAGCAAGTCTTATGTGGGCACCCACAGTTGCACCCATCTGTCATTTCCAGAAGACATCGGGTTTGCTCTTGTCCTCCCAGTGTCTGGCTCCTGCAATCTTTCTGCTCTCTCTTTCAAGATGATGTCTGAGCCTTGGGGAGAGGATGTGATATAGATGCTGCATTTGTAACTGAGCACTCTGCAGTCACCTGTTCTCTGGGCTTTGACCAGTTGTGAGATTTTGCACTAACCACTATCCACTGCTGAAAATAATCTTCTCTGATGAGGTCTGAGTGCTGTACTATTCTATGAGTGTAAAGATGGGAAGTTAGAGTGTATGTTGATACCATATCCATTTATCGAAATAATAATAATAATAACTTCACTTCTAGGCCTGTGAGCTTCCCAGCCATGTGTAGTGAGAATTTAGGTTTCTTTAAAAACCCAGTTATGTGACTAAGTTCATGTTTTAATCCCAGGTGTGGGATAGGGCTGCTTCAGTTTGTCCACAGCTGTTTACTACAATTGTCTCATGCTCTAAGAGGAGCATGATTTTTAGCAGCTGCAGATGGTTTAATTCTTGGGGCTCTGGAGAGTGAATAAATACCAGAGCCCCGAATGGGTAGTAGGTGTTCATGCAACGAAGGGGGAGGATGCTGAGGGTCCCTGCTCCTGGTTGTTGTTGTTGACGTTTGGCAGGAAGTTGGAGATATCCTGATGACAAAGATTGATCCTAATCCAAGGGACCCAATACCCCTGAACAACAGGAAAAGGTCTATAGAAGTCTATGTCCCCTTTCCCCTCAAATCTTTCTATCTAGTGTTGAGGGGTTGGAAGGAATTAGAATGGAATAAGGGTTAGAAGAAAGGCGGAGATATAAAAACCCAATAAAATAGTAAAAACAAATGCAGCAGCAGCCATGTCTTTGTGGTTCAGAGAGGGGTAGATTTGCTATGTTTCCTCCTGTGGCATGGACCTAAAATCCAATCGAAATAGCTGTTTATCTTCATAACATTGGTGCCACCCATGAGCATATATTGCCACTCTGGTCATCATTGAAATGTACAGAGTTTATAGCTGGGTAAGACCGTTGATGGCTTTTTTGTTTTTTGGGTTTTTTTTTCCCCATTCAACAGCCATCTAGCACTATAGATGTGATATATTAGAAAGTCATAAAACAGTAGGTTTCTAGATGGCCTTTCAAACATCCCTGAACTGCCCTCCCTCTCTTTACCAACTTGAACACTCCTCCTGCCCTTTCCCTTACTTATCACTGTGCTCACTGTGCTCCTTCCCCTTAAGATCTTTCTTCTTCCTCTGTATTCAATGATTCTTTTCTACCTTCCTGGATTATACAAGTATTCCAAATTACAATGCTAATGCTAGTATCCACATCTGGGTGAGACCACATGACATTTGTCCTCCTGGACGTGCATCACCTCACTCAATATAATGTTTGGCAGCTCTATCCATTCTCCTGGGAATGTCATAATTTTATTTTTCTTTAGAGCTGGATAAAATTTTCCATGCACATAGGCACACATTTTTCCTTATTCATTCATCTGTTGATTGACACCTAAGCTGTTTCTATATCCTAGATGTTGTGAGTAGAACAGCTATGAACATGGATGAGCGTGTGTCTCTGTAGTAGAAAATAGCCTCTTGGACACATGCCCAGGAGTGGTAGAGTTGGGTGATACGGGTGCTCTATTTCTGTATTTCTGAGGAGCCACCACACTGATTTCCACAGTGGCTACTGTAATTGCTTGAGTGTCCCAATTTTCCAGTCCTTGTCACCCTTGTTGTTTCCATTTGTCTTTGTCTTTTGTTCCTTAATCTTAGACATTTTGATTGGGATACAACGAAATCTTAAAGTAGTTTTAACTCGAATTTCACTGACATTTAAGAATGGTAAACACTTTAAAAAGTATCTCCGAGCCTTTTGTATTTCTCCTGAGAATTGGGCTCATCTGAGTGGCCCACTCTTTAATTGAGTTGCTGGTTTTCTTGATGTTTAGTATTTGGGTTTTTTGTTTTTTTTTCAATTCCACATATTTTAGATATTCATTCCTTGTTAATGTATAGCTAACGAAGATTCATTCCATGCTGATGGTGCCACTTAAATCAATTAACAGTCTCCTTTGTAATATGGAAATTTTAATTTTCTAAGGTTTCCACATGTTGGAACTTTGGCTTTAGAGAAACTCTTAATGAACAAAATTTGTGAACTTGAACTTTTTGAAGTCTGGGCGGATTTTTTTCCCCGGGTGTGTGTGATTAAAAATCATTAGAAAAAATAGTCACCTCTGAGTGGTTATGCAACTACTTTTTTCTTAAGCAGAAGTTGGAATTTGGATTTTTGTTTAGACTTGTTCTTATGTTTCTTTCTTAAACCTCAGCAGTTTAGCTACAGGAAACAAGTCCACAGGCTAAAGAATAGACAGCTTGGTCTTCTCATGAGCACATAGATTTCTGGTACAAAAATCTTCTCCTGGGGGCCTAGGGTGTAGCTCAGTGGTAGAAAGCTTGCCAATCATGTGAAGGCTTTGGGCTTTTTTTTTTAAAAAAAAAAAATCTTTTCATGAGAAACTTAGATTCAGGGTTCTTATGAATTAATTTTGGACTTTCTGCTTGACTCCTCTCATCTGGGCCATTCCTCAGCAGCCTGGTTGTTATGTCTGAGGGTGATCCAGTCTTTCCAAGCCAACACGGAATCTTTCCTCTCTCCTGGAAAGACCACAAATATTTGCAGAGGGAGAGGTGATGTGACTCAGGTTTGGCTGCTGTTCCTCTTAACAATGTATCTGTTATGGGGGAGATGTTAATGGGGAGTCCCCCAAGCAAATCTTCCGGTGCAATGCTGACTGAGAACCAAATCTTTAAAAATCGCAGTTTGTATAGCCTCCACAGACCTCTTACATAAATGACACAGTACTTTTAAAACAAAGTCGTGTTTCATGAATTCATAAGAGAATGCTTGCCTTTTTGGACAAAACTATATTTTGCCAAAAGTTCCACAGTTTGCTATGCAATTTGCTGCATAATGGATCCAAATTTTCAAACAGGATTATGACAGAGAACTCATACGACAGACTGTTCATACAGTAACAGACATTCAGCAAGAACGTTGGATTTGATTTAGTTCTTCTGAGTCATGTCTGTGTGTGCTAAAGGGAAATTCCCATAGAGGTGCTGGGTTTGAAAACTGGGTATTTTCCAGTCTTCTCAAACCAACATCAGATCAGAACAGATTCATTCAGTGAACCATATAGTCCAGCTGACCACCACAAGCATGCCAAGGAGCTAGCAGTTGGCTTCAGAGGGGTTTACACAGCAGTACACACTCAAAATTTGCTTTGCAATCAGTTACATTAGTTCCCAAAATAATGACAACTAACAGTAGCTATATGTTAGCACTCACACTCAACTGAGGACTATTGGTTAGCTGAAGATTTATCACATATTGATCCTGGGTACATTTTATAAGTGAGGCAAAGTTGTTTGAAAGCATTTCATTTCCTCAAGGTGCATCATGAGTTTAGAAGTCTGTCCTAGCTCCAGGGGCCAGTGAAATAACCAACTTAATTAGCTGATAGAGAAAAAAAGAGAAGATCATAAATGCTGACTCATACTTTATTTCATTTTTTTTTTTTTCTCAATTAGTTTTCTCTGATGGGGGTCTCACTGGGAATTCAAACCACACTCAAGTGAAGGGTACCAAGCCTAGTGGTAGTAGTAGATGACCAACATAAAATGAACTCAGTGGTGTTTTGGAAGGGCTTGTTGTTGTTTGTTTCAATTCAGATTTGTCTTTATGGGATTTCTGTGTGGGCAAATATGTGTCACTCTGTATCTACACATGATTCTTGTGCTTTTTTGGAGGGGAGAATCTGTGCTTTATTCCTGTTCATTATTTTTCTTGTTTTCTGTCTGTTTGTCTGTCTCCTTGTCTCCCTCTCCCCCTCTCCCCCTCTCCTTCCCTCCCTCATTCCTTTCTTTCTTTCTTTCTTTCTTTCTTTCTTTCTTTCTTTCTTTCTCTTTCTTTTTTCTTTCTTTCTTTCTTATTTTAAACACCTGTGTTTGCATAGGGAGGAAGGCAAGGAGGGTCTGGAAGGAGTTGGGGGAGGGGAAATCATAATCAGAATATACTGTATATAAAATTTATTCTTGATAAAAATATTTTTATCATAGGGTCATGCATAAAAAATAGTGTCATAGCAGTGAGTTAACGTATGTGTTCTTGAACACCATGAGCTACTATTAAATCTACTTGCTAAGGAAGAAGCTAAGGTGTAAGAACCTGGATCCAGAGGACAGACCCATGAAGCCAGAGTAGGTTTTGGAAGGAAGTACTTCAATGTCCTCTACCAACCAGAGTCAAGATCAGCCTAATGTGATAAACTTGTATGAACAATACATGTGCCTTTTGAAAATACCATTACATGAACCCTGAAGGATGCTCTTTCCTACTGCAAAAACAGTTGTCATTTTATATTGACCCTTCTGTCCATTTGCTATTTTATATTGTTTTTCAGGGTTTCTGAGAATTTTATTTTGTAGTACATATTTAAACAACTTTGCTTTATTCTTTAGATTTAAAAACAAAATTGCTCCAGAGAAGTATATTTGGTTATCTTCATCCTACACCAGGCCTCACAGATTATTTTTGAAGAAGTCCATCCTGGCTTCAGACGTTCACTCCACTCATCCCTAATTCCTGTCTCAGCCACTTACATTTCTTTCCACCACTTCATTTCTTCTACGTTGTTTTCACTCCATTCAGACCTTCAGCCTGTTTCATTTGGATTACTGAAATGCATTTTAAAATTCTTGCTTCATACTTGAGCCAGACAGATCTTTACAAAACAAACATTACATCATTCAATTCCCGTTGCCTTTAGGAACCCAGCTATTGCCACCTAACTGTGCAACTTCATCCAAATGTTTTGTTCTCTGTGCATCAGTTTTATCATCTATAGTCTTGGGAGCAATATCTAGAGTATATGGGTAGCTATAAAAGCAGAGACAGTCTCAGAAAAGTGAAGATTCTGTAGTGAACCTTAGAAAAATGTGACATAATTACTATGTAGAATGTAGTCCAACTCTCCCGAGAAGGCAATCCACACTGTGTGGATTCTCCTCTGCTTTCTTATCTCTCTTTTTGTTTAAAAGATATTGACTTTATGTGTATATGTGTGCACTCACACTATGTTTACTGTATGCATGGGAGGTGCTGACAGGGACCAAGATAGGGAGTCAGCCCCACTGGGACTTGAATAACAGGCCATTGTGAGCTCCACATCGGTGTTGAGAACTGACCCATAGTCCTCTGCAATAGCAGTAAGAGTTCTTAACTGCTGAACCATCTCTCCAGCTTGTTCCTGTCTCCTTGTAACCTCCATCATGTCTTGTGGCATTGTCTCTAGAACCCCAACCAAGCTCTAATCTATCTTACAGAATGACTTGTTCAGGTCTCTAATACAACCATATTCTTTTCAGTCTTAAGTACTCCATCTTAGACAGTTTGACTGACCAAAACTCATTCCTTAGCTACATAGTCATCTTGGCAACGGTTTTTCTGAGTTTCAAACTACAGGAAGTGCTTTGATTGGATACACACTGGTGTGCTGTTAGTGCATTCAGAGTGTTAGGATAAAAGTCCCTGAATTGGATGGATTGCAAACAATAAAGTATCATCTCCAACTCTTCTGGAGACTGCAACATCCAAGATCAAGTCACTAGCAGATTCATTGTCTATTGGAGGCCTGCTTCCTGGCTCACAGGTGGTGCTTTGCTGCTAGGGCACAAATGACATGCATGGTGGCACCATGCTCATCACATAGTCATTTCATGAGGGAAGTAGCTCCCAATAAAAGAACTTTGAACATTAAGGCATCAATATGAGAGAGTGGAGGGAACTAAAATCATTCAGAACACAGTAAGAGCCTTGTGTGGGGAAAAGTTAGTCACATCCATTAGCTTCTTCTCTCATTCACTTGTTTTTCCAAATGATTTTTTCTAAATATAATTTTTTCATCTATCTATCTATCTATCTATCTATCTATCTATCTATCTATCTATTGTATGTACGTGCATGTGAGTATGAGTGTATATGAAGTCAGAGAACATCTGGGGCATCTCTACTTTCCCTTAACAGTGTTGGTTCCAAGGATCAAACTCAGGCCCTCAGGTTTGGCAGGAAGTGCCTTTCCCAGCTAAGCTACCTTGCCAGGCCCTCCACAAGATTCTTGAAGGTAGAATCTCCTGACTTCAGAACATATATTGGTAGATGAAATATAGTACACATTTAATAAATTAAAGTACAATAAAAATATTGGCACACATGATATGGTACAGTTGTTGTTTCAAAATCCTGAGAAAGCAAAGAAAAATAGTTGTAAGTTTATAAACATGTTTCCCCTTTGAAATACTGAAACATATAATCAATATATATGTAAATGAAGAATTTGGAATATAAATATTTTAAAAGTTGGTATTTTAAACAGTGCCTATAACACATTTATACTATATACTATAGTATTTGTGCATATTTGCAGACATACTATAAAATATATTTAATATTGAGTCAAATATTTCACCATTTTTTGGAAAAAATGAAATTGTTAAGTTGAACACATATATACACAGGCCATGAACAACACTTCAACCTAAAGATTATAAGTACTGTCTTTTCAAACACCCCAAGGGAAACTATTGATTATATAAATTTTCACTCTTGCCAGTATTCTTTTAATTGGACAGTTGGACTGTGTTTCTAATTTATTGCTCCTGCCACATGGATGTGTAATTCACCATTTACCCTTGTTCTTCAACTGACCATTATTAATGATAACTGGTGCTCATTTTCCTCATTACCTATATTTGTCGGCCTTAAGTTCACAATCAAAAAGATAGTTCTGAGGCCTCAGAGGGTTCGTGTCTTTGTCCATTGAGTTTTCCATGAAATAGAGGCATGCACTTTGGTGGGAGTGAAGTGGGATGCATAGAACTTCCTCCTGCTCCTCAAAACAGACTCGCAAGATGGAATTAGATTAGGGAAGCGGGAGCAGGTTTCATTTGCCATCTACTTATTATGTGTGATACTGCCATAGGCTCAAAACCATAGGCCATTAATCATGGACTTGAACCAAATTGTCAGTCAGTCCTCCTCCTCCTCCGCAAACCCCCTTTTCTCTTTATAAACAAACATTCTCAGGTGATCTTGGTAGAGTGACAGAAAACTGGCTAACACATGATCTAGAAACCTGGTATTGCTTCTCTGGTTTAAAGCTCATTATCTTTGAATGGTGCATATATCACTGTTTCTGTTTTAGTAATAAACAAAAAAACAACCTTGAGAAATAATTAACATTTTGCCCTCATTTTATGAGTCCCTTTAATAAATTTCTTTTCTTGTTTATAAATTCTTTGTATGTACTTTAAACTGGTCTGTTATTACTCTTAGTAGTATTAGAAGTGATGCCAAAAGGATGTCACAGCGGGAAGCCTCTAACCTTGCTCTCTCATAAAAAAGCACTGGCTTTGAAACAGCAAACAGTCCTCAAGTCCTTTATGATGATGCCAGAAACAAACTAGGAAGCTGAAGTGCCACAAGCAAGCACAATGTCCACAAAGTCAAGAACAGCTACATGGACAGGAAGGAGAGAAGCCATTTAAAAAAGAAATAAAAAAGACTTGAAGTCAGGTGAAAGATGAAATAGGGTGCACTTGGGGTCGTTTTGATGTATAAATATACAAAAGTTCAAGTAATAAATTAAAAACATTTTTAGGAGAAATAGAGACTTAGGACAGATACTAGAGGGATGAATGTAGCCAAAGTATTTGATATGCGTATAGATATTATACATATGGATATATCATAATGAAATCAGTTGCTTAGTACAATTAGTATACACTAATAAAATAATTGGAAAGAAAAAGAAAACAAAAGCTGTTTGATGTCATCTATCCAGCTCTTCTTCCAAGTTGATAGAGTTAGGATTTGGAAGGAAGGTCCAGTATTTGGCATCCACCTTGAAGAGAGGAGACAATGATTATATCCAACATCCCAAATTTGGGGAAGATGCTGAAGAGGCTGACTTTACTGACATGGATAATGACATGAGACCCCCCCCACACACACTTTTGATTCCTGGGGTACCCAACAATGGGAGAGATACTAGTAAACTATGGCAGTGCCAGAGATCCTGTAGTGTTCCAGAGAGACACTAGGCCCTGGTGGGAGCAGGGAAGGATGACTCCTGGGGGAGAGGGGGAACGGGAAAATCAGCAAGTCTTTTACTTTACAAACGTATATGCGTGAGTAGAGAAACAACATAGCATAAGATTAATGGAGCTATGAGAATATTCACCCACACTGATTGATGAAGGCTTTCCCCTTCATCATCACCATCAACAAAAACTAATAAGACACATAAAGAAACAAGGAAAGATGACCACATTCAAAGAGTGAAAACAAATCCTCAAAGACCAATTGTACAGAAACAGAAATCCTTGAGTTTTTTATTAACAAGACAAAAGATTTGTTTTAAAGAATCACAATAGATCACAAGAGATGAAAACCATACAACCAAAGAAATAACACTGGAAGTGGAGTAAAAGAGTCAGAAACAAGGCAAAAACAAAATCCTCCAGTAAATTCCAGGGCCAAAAATCAAAATAAACCTTTTTTTTTTTTCTACTTCAGACTTCATCAAATGGAAAAAAAAAAATCAAGGAACTTAGTAAAATGTCATTTAAAATTACTAGGAGGAGTAACAAAACCAAAGGAATAAGAGATGTGATGAGGGGCTAGAGAGATGGTTCAGAGCTTAAGAGCACTGGCTGCTGCTCTTCCAGAGGTCCTGACTTCAATTCCCAGCAACCACATGGTGATTCTCAACCATCCGTAAGAAGATTGGATGCCTTTTTCCGGTGTGTCTGAAGACAGTGACAGTGTACTCATATACATAATAAATAGAGAGAGATAGAGATAGATAGATAGATAGATAGATAGATAGATAGATAGAAGTGATGAAAACCTAAGGGATTTGGGAATTGTGGGGAATCACCAACCTGAAAAGGAAGGAAGATACAGGCAGTCCAGAATGAGAGAAGAGACAGAAATGAGAAGAGCTCATTTGAATAGGTAATGACTGAAAACTCTCCAAATGGAGAAAGGACATTTAAGAATAATTTTGATGATTCCAAACAGACACAGTATATACAAGAGGTCCAAAAAAATCACAGACAATAAAAGGAATAATTATGAAAATAGCACGAAAAAAATTCCCACAGCTTTGAGACAGGTCTCATAAGAGTAAAAATAGATTTATCAGCAAACATTTCAGGCTAGCCTAATGGGAGGACATTTTCAAAGTGCTTAGAGAAAAGAAATGTTAAATGAGAATACTATGCAGAAAACTGCTTAAAAAATAAATTGGAAATGACTCTCTTAAGTAGCCAAAGGCTGAAGAAATTTGTCTTTAAAACTGCCTTATGAGAATTACTAACATTCTGTGATTTGAATAGAAAGGATGATATATAGAAAACTAAAACCATATTGAGTATAAAGTTCCCTGCTAAAGAGAATACACAGACAAATGCGGAATTCTGTAATGTTGTACTGGCTCCACACAAAGCTAGTTCTGGAATATAAAGAAATAACTGTAAGTCATCTTAATGGATACAAATTACAAAGGATGTACTTTGTGACATTTATCATAGAAAATAGAAGGAGATGCGAAGGACTGGTCTTATGCATAATTAATATTATTATTCAATAAATTGCTCTAACTGTAGATATTTTATGTAACTCCAGTGGTAACTACAGAGAAATCATCTTTAGAAGACTTGGATGAAAAATGAGCAAAGAGAATCAAAGCATGTCAATAAAAAAAATATCTCTAGACACAAAGCAAGATAGAAGAAAGTAAAATCACTATGTGGTGTGTAATAAAAGGTCAATGAGAGTGGTATATTGCTCTCCACTAGTAATTACTTTAAAAATATAATAAAGTTTCAAATAAAAACTTTGTAATTACTTTGCTATTCACAGTATTGTATTTGACGCATGAATCCATTGTAAAATAATTAGATGTAGCTAATCAACAGATATTGTTTCCTATTGTTATTATTTTGTGGTTTTGTTTGAGGTTTTGATAATAGAGTCCACCTTTTATTATCCTGCATCTCTCATTTAGTTTATTATGAAGACAGCTACTGTCCGGTCCAGCGGGACCCCGTTATTTGTGGGGTGTCAAGGAGGACCGAGCCTGAAAAAAAAATGGGCGAGAGAGAGGAGGGAGGCTGAGCAGAATTTTGTCAAGTCTCACTTTATTCCAGACACATGCAGCTTTTAAAGAAAAAAGGAATGCAGAGGGGAGGGGGAAAGGAAGCTTATGGCCCTCCTGCTGTCACGGTTTAACTATCTTAACAAGCCAGACCATCCGGGGTCAAACTGTTTTATGATCGGTCTATTTCCTGGAGGTGGGAAGGACAGTTTAGTCTTGAGGAAACACAACTAGTTCTCGGAAGGTCACTAGGGTCAGATTCCCAGGAACGGTGTGAAGTTCCTGGCTCCAGGCATCTCCAGCTTATCTTGTGCAAACACAATTGGTTCTCAGAAGGTTGCTAAGATCATATTCCCAAGGACGGTTTGGAGGCCCCGGCAGATTCCAAGGGAGGGTCTGGGGACCTGGCTCCTGACATATCCCCCTTTCTTTACAATAATTGAGGAGCAGCTAAGAAGGGTCGGTGGAAGGCCTGTCTTAGGCTATGCAGTGTGCACCCATGTCTCATGCCCAACTTTTATTAGGGCAGGGACCCTGTCTTAGGCTATATGGATGGCCCCCATCCCTGGCATCATCCCTTTATGGTCTTGATGTGCACCCAGGTAATGGATCCATAATAAATCCCGTCATTAAGTTACCCTGCAGCCTTTAAGGGAGTGCGTGAGAGCCATGGCACTGCAATACTCCTGTCATTGGCCTTCCCACAGCTTATGGCCCAATAGCTACCTCTGTTGGCTAAGGATTGTCAGGAGATGGAAGGCTGTTTAGGAGAGCATCCACAACCTTTGATACCAGGGAGTTTCTGTCTCTGCCACTAGGGCTGAAAACTGTAGGCCGCCAGAAGAAGAATCAGGGGGGAGGTCCGCGGTGGATTCTTGAGCACTGAGTCGATGGTAATGAACAGCAACAGACTTCTGGAGGGCAGAATCAATCTGTGACTTAACAAAGTTAGTTAGTTTATTAAAAGCCCAAGGGCCAAATGTCAGAAGTAGTAGGAGGCCCACAAAGGGTCCCAGGAGTCTAGGGAGTAATGTAGAAAGCCAGGGAGAGGTGGAGAATCAGTTTTGATACCAAGCCTCAGCTTGTTCTCTCTTTCTCTTTCTATCTTCTATGTTCTTTTTTATTTTCTCTATGCTATCATCAACTAACCCCGTCTTGTCTGAATAAAAACAGCATTCCTCTTTAAGGGCAGCACATAAACCACCCTCCTGTAAAAAGACGAGGTCTAGCCCTCTTCTGTTTTGTAATACTACCTCTGATAGGGATGCTACAGATTCTTTAAGGTATTTTAAGCCTTGTTGTAATTCACGGATATCATTATCAATGGCTATGGAAAGTTGATTATACTGTTGAGTAGAAGAAATCAGGGAGGCTATACCTTTTCCAGCTCCTGTGGCAGTTAGGCCCAAAAGGACGGCCAGTGTAATGGCTGTAATGGGCTCTCTTTTAGAACGGGTTGTACCCCGCTCCCAAAATGTAAGTAGGTCTTCTGCATGGTGAAAGGTAATTTTTGGAATAAGAAGGACCAAAACACAATAATCTCTGTGTGTCAATAAAGAAGCTGAAACTACATAAGGAGTGAGCCTGGTGGAACAAATGAAATAAGAGCTATTGGGTGCCTGAATGTACTGAAAGGTGGAGTTGACAGTAATTGTTTGATTACAAATTTCGCTTAACTGAACATGGGGGAGCATATTAGGGGCTAATAAGCAGAGGCCCAATCTGGAGACCTGGGAAAGGGTTAATCCAAGGAGCTCAGTATTGCCCCACCTTAACTGACTGGGGTCATTAGTAAAATGAGGTTCTCCAATAATAGCCACTCCCTCATAGAAGGGAGGCCGAGGAGAGCAGCAGACCCAACACTCCATATAGTCTGTCTGATTGTTGTGTCTCAAGGTCTTAATGGAAACATTAACTAGATGAGAATAATGTTGGATGACAAAGGGGGTCCCACAGGGAGGGTCGGTTGGAAAAGGGTGCTAGAGGAGGGTTTTAAGGTTGGCCTTATAATGACTGAGGGAGTCCCTGTTTTGATTTTTGGGCTCATCTGTCCAGGATGTAAGGCTACATCAGGTCCAATAGCTATTGTAGGGCCCTGTGAAAGTGTCTTAATAAGTTTGATTTTAAATGTGAGGCCCAAGTCACATCCTGGCATATAGAGTCTCAATCACCATTCATAGCCTCTGGAATTGTCCCAGGAGGCCTTTTTTCCAGCATTAGTGAAAGTGATGGAAAGGGGGTTGCACCACTGACCTTACCATTCCCCTTTGAGGGGGGTGGTTGTTCTCTTTACTGTAATATAATCAGCTCCTGCACCGTAATAATTATATAAAAAAAAATTATAATGTAAATAGCCAAGGAATGAGCAAGGCAATAAGCAAAAGTCCAGGATCCTCCATGTTTCTCAGGGTGTGTCAGGATGACTAAAATATCTGAACCTATTTCCTTTTCCAAGTTACCTCAAACAGTTTCCGGAGACCTGCCAATGGAGTCTGGTGGTGGACCTCAGGTCAGGTGCTCCTTACCTTTTCTGGGGGGAAGGGATTCTTCATTTTCAGAGCATTCATTTTTTTCCAGATGGTCAGCATCTGTGAGGCAAGAATCTTGGGAAAAGAAAGGTCTTTCTTCTACTAGATTTTTTCTCTCCTTGTCCGTCTCTGTCTCTACTCTAAAACTCTCAACCTGCCTCTTTTTCTTTTTCTACCAAATCACAGCCTCTGGCCTTATTTTTTTTTACCTGCCTAGATACAGTTCTTTTTTTGTCCTATTAAAAGGCACTTTTCTCTCAGATATAAATAGAGCACAATCATTAATATTCTGTAATTTATAAAGTATAAGATATACCTAACACCCAGTCCATCTGTCATAATTTTACACCTGTTATGTCTTGGTTTAGCTTGTATACTATCTGGAAACCATTCTTTTAAGTCTATACTGTCTTTTTAAATATTAAACAGCTTGGGTTGGCTATGAGACTATAATCAGTCTTTAATCCTGTCAGAATTCAGAGCACAATCTGTGGAATTCTGACATTATTGAAAGCTATTTATGCACAGTGATCTACACTGTTGTCTTTTAACTATTTACAGCTATTTTTAATTAAAATCTCTTGAATATACCCTAACAATTAACTCAGAGCTATGAATTTGCTATCTGGTCTTTAGCTCGTATGTTTATTAATCTAAAATCTGTTTGCAAAGGCATTCTCTTTTCATGAATCAATTTTAATAATAACCAATAAGTCTTTATTTTTGCCATGTAAAGGATGGCACAAGAATGTTTACCCTTTTTTATTTTTTTGTCAGTAACTAGGAAAACTCTTAGCTCGACCTCTGGGAATACTGTCAGCGGAGAGCCCGCTTCTATTATCTAGCTGCTGTAAACTGAGCACTCACTGGCAGGCGGCAGAGGAGAAGGGCTGGCCTGCGGGGAGCAGGCCAGAGCACTGTGCTCAGCCCCGCCCCCTTTTCTCTCTGGGCGAAGCCTCCTCTCTGCTCTGTGTCTGCCCTCTGTGGGCGGGCCCACCATCCTTGTCCGCTGCCTCAGTGCCTAGCACCAGGCCGCCCTGGGCCACCTCGGGGGCTCGTCTAGGCGCCCCCCCCCTGCGCGCCCGCTCCTGATCCCGCCTTGCCGCCCCATCAGGTACGGGGGTGCCAGCTGCGGGCCGAGGCCTTGGGTCGGCACCACAGGCGTGAGGTGTCCCCCACCCTGCTGCTGGTCCGCGCTCGCTTGGCCTCTGCCTACAGCGCTCCATCCCCTCTGCTAGCCGAGCTCCCGTTTTTCCTCTAAGGCCACCTGCCTTGGCCTCTATTGTGTTTTAACTTCAGTGACTCCTGTCTATCCCCCTCAGCCGCAGGATTTGGTGAGCACTGTTGTCAGGGCTGTAATACTTGGGGTGGGGTGGCTCTGCACCACCAGTGATGCCGCCTCCTCACCCCCAGCCACTTTTAACACTGGGCCTTCCCAGCAGTCCCGGAGCACATCACCACAGTGGAAGTGGGCCTGCGCGGACCACAGGGAGAGGGGAGGAGAGATCCGGGCAGGCTGAAAGGAGGCAGTCATTCAGCTGAGGAGCATGCCCAACCCTGCTCCCCCACCCTAACTTCTTTAAAGTCTAAATAAACAGAAATCCATAGTAAAGACACAGAAAAAAACCCAAAACAACAGAAAGCAACAGTTTGCCCCCAGCCCGCCCCTGCCACAGGTGGCCGTGTCCCTGCCACAGATGCAGAGCAGACTTTTCCAGCAGCTCTTGCTGTGCCATAACCAGAGCCAGGTGGCCCTGCCGAATTGGCAGAAGCCAGATCACAGAACTTGTGAGCAAGACTTTTAAACAGACTTTCCCAATGACAACAGTCCTTATCTCCTACTACTGCGGTCAAAATCCTGGTCAAATTCCTCTCCTGCCTATGATCCCTCCGACTCTCCCTTTCTCTCTGCTTCCTCTCTCTCTCTCTCTCTCTCTCTCTCTCTCTCTCTCTCTCTGTCTCTCTCTCTCTCTCTCCTTTCTTCCTCAGTCTCCTCCCTCTTATGAAGCACTTTCTCCACTTCCTTAACTAAATCCTGCAAGGACAGGTTCTGCAATCCTTCTAAACGCTGTAACTTTGTAAGAGAAAGGAAAAAAAAGGAGAGGGGGCTGATCCTGGGAAAGAGGGTGGTTTATTTTATTTCTTAATTGGTTTTGGCAGGGAAGACCTGTTTTTAGATCGGGAAGTCCTGGAGAAAGTCCGCTGAATGGAGGAAGGTTGTTTTTTGGGAGGGATGGATAAAGAGGTTTTGGAGGGGGGGCCTCTGCCCCCAAAGGCTTGGACTCTGAGGTAGGGATGTCTGAATCTGAGGGCCTGGACATATCTATAATTACAGAGGGAGACTTGGCGGGGACCTGGGTGTCGGATTACTTATCCGGGAGGAAGGCTAAAGACTGCATGGTGAAAGAGAGCGGAGACAATACTCCACAACTGACAGTAACTGTTGTTTGTCTGGATCAGAAGACGCAGCCTGGACTATATCTCTAATTAAACCCCAATATGTAAAGACTGTGTTGGGGACAGCATCAGGCCCCTCGTGACTCAATTTCTCATTAAGATCTCGTCCCACCTTTAGCCATTTTCCCCGGTGAATTTCTGGCCCATTCACTATGAACCAGGGACAGGCTTTATCTATAAAAATGAAAAACTTAATTAAATCTTTATTTTTAACTTTAACTCCTCTCTCTCTGAGTGAACCCTTTAAGTCTTTAATGAAGCCTGCTTCTTTAGTCAACCTCTGGCCCATTTTTATGAGACGAACGAAAATCACTTACCGAGGATGAAAACTCTTCGTGAACTGGGGAGGGGTCCTCAAAACTTCCTGGAGCCGGCTCGATGCCTCTTTTGGGCTGGGGGTCTGTCTGGCAATGATCCATACCTCGAACCCCACATTGGGCGCTACGTGTCCCGTCCAGTGGGACCCCGTTATTCGTGGGGTATCGAGGAGGACTGAGCCTGAAAAGAAAATGGGCGAGAGAGAGGAGGGAGGCCGAGCAGAATTTTGTCAAAGTCTCATTTTATTCCAGACACATGCAGCTTTTAAAGAAAAAAGGAATGCAGAGGGGAAGGGGAAAGGAAGCTTATGGCCCCCCGGCTGTCATGGTTTAACTACTTTAACAAGCCAGACCATCCGGTGTCAAACTGTTTTATGATTGGTCTATTTCCCGGAGGTGGGAAGGACAGTTTAGTCTTGAGGAAACACAACTAGTTCTCGGAAGGTCACTAGGGTCAGATTCCCAGGAACGGTGTGAAGTTCCTGGCTCCAGGCATCTCCAGCTTATCTTGTGCAAACACAACTGGTTCTCAGAAAGTCACTAAGGTCAGATTCCCAAGGACGGTGTGGAGGCCCCGTCAGATTCCCAGGGAGGGTATGGGGGCCTGGCTCCTGACAAGCTACTAATCCACCAGCTTACTTTGAGAAGGAGGGGATTGTAATTTTTAAGGTAAGTAGAAATCTGATTTTATTTTTTAAATCTAATATCATCAATATTGGTTAAAACATTTAACGAAAATACAATTCAGAGTTGGTATTGGTTTAAATTGTCCCCCTCTAATGCAAATGAAGACCCAGCTCTTGGTACTTGTGAAGGGGCCTTATTTTGTCTTAGGTTTTTGCAGATAATGTCAACCGAAAATGAGATCATTAGAGGGGGCCATCATCTCACTTGTCTGGCATCCTTAATAGGACAGGAAGAGAAGTCCATGTAGCAGGAGTACCTTGTGAAGACTGAGACCAAGATAGCAGTGATGTGTCATCAAGCTCACGATCCTGAATGTCAAGGATCATTAGTGCCTCTAAACCAAGAGGACAGGCAGGAAGCAGATCCCACGATGGAAACGAAGTCCTGACAGCGAAACTTGGATGCCTTGTCACCAGATTTGTGCAAGAATACATTTCAGTTTTAAGCTTCCCTTTTTATGGTACTTTTTTCTTTCAGTTTTATAAAATTAATATCAAATTTAGTTAAGATACCTATGATTCAGTAACATTCTGGAATAAATAACCCTAAGAATTTGTAAAAGCATTTATTTTAGATAGGCCTTTTCCTACAATTATGCAATGTACTTTGGTGTCATTATCAGCATCGCTGTCTCCTGATGTGTGATGCAATAGATGCCTGGAAAGTTACACATCTTTCAATACATATTATTAGATACTTATGACTGGATGAAGTAACACAAGAGGTAAAATTAGGAATAAAATGCATTTCCTCAGAAAACGGCTTAATAATGGTTCTTATAGAGCAGCATAGAGAAGAGACAATAGCACAGATTGCACACCAACAAGGGGAACGAGAAAAGCCATTATGGAAGGATTGAAATGTCAACTCATTTGTTTTTCAGCTAGTGTATACCAGAACTGAGATGCAGGCTCAAGAATATTTATCTGTTAACAAACTCTGTGAACACTGTGGCTTCCTCTCATCTTATACCTCCTTTTCTCCCTTCTTCCTTTCCCCTTTCTCTCTCTTTTTCCCTCCCCTTTCCTTCCCCCCTCCCTCTCCCTCTCTGACTATCTCCTTCCTTCCTTTTATTTTTATTTTTTTGATACGCAAATTGTGAACATATTGATTGATCTCTTTTCTTTTTCCTGTCGTGTGTGTGTGTGTGTGTGTGTGTGTGTGTGTGTGAGAGAGAGAGAGAGAGAGAGAGAGAGAGAGAGAGAGAGACTTGCTGTGTAGCCCAGATTGGCTTGGAAATCACTACAGAACTGAGGCTGGCTTCAAAATCTCAATCTTCCTGCCACAGCTTTTAAAAGTGTTTAAGTGCTTGGGTTACAAGAATGGACCACAGTGACTTGTTCTTCTGTGGCCTCTGAAGGAGAGGCTTTCAAGTCTCTCCCCTGGTTTATAATGGTGCCAACAATCCTTAGTATTCAACATAGTGGCTTGCTAATTCAACATTTAATCACTTCCTCAGGCTTTTCGTGTTGTTCTTCCTATGCATTTTTCTCTTTTATTCTTTTAATTGTATTACTTCCTAAGCCTTTCATGGATATTCATAGAAAGCATATGCGGCATATTGCCTTCATGTCAGGTAATAGTGCAAGCCCATAGTGTCTGCAAAACTCTGGCTCTGCTTCCCACTCTGCATATGTGGAAAACTACACTTCCTAGATTCCACAGCTATGTGAAGCCATGAGAGCAGTTCTGCCAAATGTGTAAAGCCCACAATACACAAGCTATGGTTTTCATGCTCCCTACCCTAACCAAGGCCAAGGAGATCATATATTCTATGATCATTGAGTTGTAAATGATGTCTCTCTGTCATCTGGGAGCCTGAAAAACCATGTGAAGCAGGACTTCTGCCACGCCATGATGGAACAATAGCTTTGTTTTGTTAATCCATGGAGATCTGAGAATAAGTCTCTGGCAGCACTTACTCAGTTTACGCTAATTGATCTAGAATGTGTACTTGGAAAATTTTCTTCTTTCCTTTAACATTAAGAAAGGTAGGGAAATAGACATAGTATTTAAGTTAAAAATACATAATTAAATTATGTATTGCCAGACTGCTTGCAATAAATGTTTGTTTCAAACTCTTAAAGAACCCAAAAGCTGTTGCTGACAGCTAAGAAAGTATTTTATGATGAGCTACCACAAAGATCCATTCATATTCAGAGAGCCACTCATTAAAGATTCTTTTTCTCCTTCCTCAAAATCAAATTATCCCAGTCAAAAATAGCAGAATTGCACTATAAAAAAAAAAAAACCACCAAATACAAATCCTAAAAATTTCAGCTTGAGGTATCAGCACTAATGTGAATATACTTTCAGAGGGTTTAGCTGTCATTACTACAAATAGAAGACACACTGGAAGGCATTAGTCAACAATGGAAGTCTTTATTTTTCTATGAATAAGGAAGACCTATGTGGGGAGCCAGATGACTCTACAGAACACTCAGTGTCTCACATGTTCAGTTCTGCTAATGAACCATCCTTCTGCTTTCCTCCAGCATATACACTCTTTGAATCTGGCCTCCTCAAAGTCAGCAGGCAATCTACAGGTATCCTTCTTAAGCATATTGAATTTGCCTGAAATAATTTTCTTTCTTGGCAGTCTGAATCCTATATTTGTCTCTAGTAGTAAGATGGCTTGAATGGATGCATGGTCTGCAGTTGGTAGAACTGTTTGGAAAGGATTAGAAGGTGTGGCCTTTTTAGATGAGGTGTGTCATTGGGGGCCGATTTTGAGGCACCCTTATCATTCATTCTCTCTTTCTCTCTCTCTCTCTCTCTCTCTCTCTCTCTCTCTCTCTCTGCCACATGGTTCTTGACTCATGGATCTTTGCAGATATGAAGGTGAAGTTTTTACATTCTTCTCTGGTTTTTATATAATTCATGCCTTATCTGAACCATAAACACTCCAGAAAAAATGAGGTATTTGTATTTTTCCTCCATATTCCTAAAGTTCTTTGTGACAGTTTGGATTATGAATGTTCCTCAAGGATCTATGTACTTGATTGTTGGCTTATGGTGTTCCTGAGTCATAGGGGAGTCCTTAAGTGGAGGCCACTGGGAAATCTTAGATTTTTGGGTGTGTACTCTTGAAGAAAACTGTGTAACTTATTTCTTCCTGTCCATCTTTAATTCCAAGCCACAAAGGAGACAGTTTGCTCCCTATTTTTTCAGCCAGCATCTGTGTCACAAGCTTAAAAGAACCAAGCTGACCATCAACTGAAACTGCCAAAGCTATGAGCCAAAATGAATCTTTGCTTGTTTCTTGACTTTTCTCCAGTATCTGTCATTGTAACCAATGCTGATTGACACACTTGTCACAGTACTGTAGTAAATAAATAATTGGTGGTTGATTGGTTTATAGCTTTATGAGTAATTGTGACCAGGGTAAGAGGAAAATCAATATGGTTTTAGTGGAAGAGCTAGCAACTGAAATAAAAGTCAGTTTCTGGTAAAGAAAAACTACTTATTAGTTGTTTTCTAACATGCTAGAATAGCCATTACATTAGATTTACAAATCCTGTAAGGAGAGGTTGAGGAAAAGAGTAAGAGCTCTGATTTGAACTGCTAAAGGGAAGCAGAGGAGATTCTGATTGAGTGGGATGTGTCCAGTTGTTCTCACCATTCATTTGATTCATATTTCTTGAGTGCTTAGGCCCTGTGCTAAGTGCTGGGAGCTACTGGAGAAGCAGGAAGGCTCGCCTTCTGCAACAGAGTAAGGAAAAAGTAATAAGCAATAAGTAAACTGAAGCAGTTGAGGTGGCAGGAAAGAAAATAAAATGGAATTTACCAAGTGTCATTGATCTAAGGCTCCCTGGAATGGGAGCACAGCAGAAACCAAAGTGATACCAGTGAGAAAGCTTTGTCCTAACATGGGGATAACATCCCAGCACAGGTCTGTAGGCTGGGGTGAATTTTGTTTGTGTGTGTCTGAGGAAATGTAAGAGATGAGAGAACATGAAAACAGAGAAAGAAGAAGCAGAGAGACAGGAGAGGATGGTGTGGGGTCAGATTGGATAGTCACCAAACTGCACGTTAGTTTTACTGAAGACTGGACCACTCCCAGTCACACTGCTAATTCTGTTAGTCTTTGCACATTCTATCTTCTCTGATTTTCCTAGTTAGTGGGCCTAGGTCCATAGTCTGTTAGACTATTATTATGAAGGACTTACCATCTTCCAAACAGGATAGCTTTGTTTTTTTAGGGTTTATTTGAAGAAAATCTGCTCTGGTTTACTAGCCATTTCTCATAAATACTCACTGTCCTCGCATGTGGCCCCTCTGCCATAGTGGACTAGCCCTGGAGGAAGGAGAGTGGGAGCCTTCCACAAGCTCTGTAAATCTTTTGTGGTTTTGATGTATGAGGGCTAGCAGTTATGGCACAGGAAGGATAGTAGCTAGGTCAACACTTTTAAGATTTCAAATAACATTTAAAGTTATTTTGAAACCAGGAGAAGACTTTTGATTGAAGAAGCCAGCCATCTTCATGGAAATATGGAAATAAGTATAACTCTGCAGACAGATGATCTTCTCTAACCATGGGATTGTATCCTAACAAACTTCTTCAAAGCTGAAACTATCTTAAGTCAGACATGAGTTTAGTACATATTATATTCTGAACATCTTAGCAACCAAGTGTGCTATGGTGGATAATTATATAATTCCCCTTGGGATTGCTTGATGCCTGCAGCTAAGACAGGAGATATAAACTTAGTTTACTCTCCTTGGCCAAGGAAACATAAAAGTTCAAACTTTGGTGTATGGTTTCCACTTAATGAATATTCCTTCACACTATCTTAATGTTGAAAATCCCTGAGTCAAGGACCACTAGAAAAATAAATTACAGTGTAATAGCCTGGGATGAATGTATGCTATTAATTATATTCAATTTAAAGTCCATTATAATGTCAGTTTTTAAGAATTTAGCCTGAAACATGGCTTAGATTATTCCTAAATGTTATATAGTAACATTTTGTTAGAACTGGGAGTATTTGTCTAGATTTAGCCAACCTCAATTTATTCAAGATGAGGACACTGGAAAAATAAAACAATGTTTGAAGTAACATTGTAAAAAGAAGTTTGAAGGCCAATGACAACAAAAATTATTTTTACCAAGTCCATTGCACTACCTTGACCTAATCCATATTTACCAACCCCTCTTCTTCTAGCTATTTTCTTCATCTTCTATCATTAACTGAGACAGTAGGACTCAATCTTGAAGCTAACAGAAATAACCTCCTGAGGGCAGTAATAACTACCTAGATTTCTGACTACACCTTCTCTGTATACTTTGAGGTCTCTTCCTCTCTCGCCCACAAACATTCTGCCTAAGGTTTATTCAAGTCTTTATTTCTCAGACTTCTGTGTCTAGTAGCTTCCTCTACTTTATTCTTGCAAATATGGCCTCTCTGCAGAAGGGTCTCAAATAAGTAATGGTAGCTGTGACTTCACAATGAAGAAGTCAGCTCAGGACCTTTGGAAAATTCCACCAGGCACTCCTCCTCTCCTGGAAGAGAGAGGTCATAGAGCACATAGGCACTCCTCCCCTCCTGGAAGAGCCAGGTCAGAGAGCATGAAGGTCAGAAGGCAGAGGCTGATTAAGCCCTACTACATCATTCCCTAAAGACCAGTCAGTTTAAGGGGTGCACTGTTCCGCCAATCATATTGTGCCTAGTTGCTGATACTCTATTCTGCACCTGACAACTGTATAAAAACTCGTTGAACCAAAGCTCAGGGTCACCACCTCTCCTTTGGGTGCAGGACGACCCCACTGTGCTGGCACAATAAATTCCTCTTGCTTTTGCATCGATCCTTGGCTCCCTGTTGTTCACTCAGGGGTCCCCGTAGTTAAGGCTGGTCAGTCTTACAACACTAAAGGCTCATGTAACAATTCCAGCTACCTCTTGCTCAGATATTTGGGTATTCCCCAATGGCTCAAAGTCCATTTATGTAAAAGCCAACCCCCAAACTTACTACATCCTAGTTCGATTTTCTAATTCTGCTGAGACTTCCTAATTGTCTACCAACCCTGTCTGGACACATGGAATATGTTAGAATTCCCTATCCCCTCTGGCCTCACTTACAGTACAGCCATGAGCACTATTTTCAAGGATTGCCCCCTGGTCTCTTTGCTTCCCAATGAGGAATAGATCAGCTTGCCTCCCCACTCTAATGCTTGGCTTTTGTTGTACTTCAAGTGTTCATTTGAAACTTCTGTTTGGTTCTGATTATGTAGAGAGGAATGCTAATTCTTCATTTTGATGTTTGAGAAGATAATACAATCTGTCAAACTGTTCTCTATTTACCCTAGAAGTTGTAGCTTAGATATTAAAGTTGAAATTCATTACTGTCTACAATAAGATTTTGGTTTTACCACCTACAGAATGAGGATTACAAAAATAAATAAATAAATAAATAAATAAATAAATAAATAAATAAAAGTTCAAAAGGAACTCTGCAGTGTGACTGAGGTCACTGGTAGATAGCCAACAGAATTGTTTATACCATGCCCAAGAAAACAGAATTTTCAGGCATCCACATAGATCTAATATCATGTGTGAACCAAGCACTTTAAAATAGAGAGTAAGGAACAAGTGAATGATAGCCCTTGCTTTCCTTGGCTGATGATGCTGAAGCTAACACCTAAGCCCAATCTATTTCCAGAACTCAGAAACTTAACCTAAAATTGGCTGGATTGATGGGTCTGACCTTTGCCTATTGAAAATGATTGGTTGATTCCAGGACAGATTTGAAATTGGCAGTTAAGGAGACTAGACCTAAGAACCGGACAAGTCCAGGCAAGCCCAGGCAAGTCAACTACTAATAGAAAAAAAACAAAAACAAAAAACAAAAAACAAAAAACAAAACCAGGTTCTGGAATGCCTAGAGATAGAGTAAGATACAGCTTATTTACCCTGGAATTCCAATGTGCTTTAAATCAGTCCTGTAAGCTCACTTGGTTGTTTGACCCCAGCATGCTGGACTTTTGCAGAAAAACCACTATTTGCATTTACATTCTATTTGAGTCTGGAGTGTCATTCTTCTGCAAAGCATGGATCCTGTCACTCTGACTCCTTTATGACTGATTTATGAAACCAGTGTAACATTTTCTTTAGCTATGCTGAACATAACACTGGATGACAAATTGACCCTCCATACTGGAGCCATTAGGAGCCATGTGCCATTAGGATGAGAAAGAAAATACAAATATTCAATTTCGTTGTTCCTGTTGTTTTGGGTGTTGTCATGCTCTGTTTTGCAACAATAATACACAAGAAGTCAAAACCAGAATGTAAGGAACAGAAAACAAATCGAAGGGAATAATTTGTATCATTCATTCACAGAATACAGGCTTTAGGAGTCTATATGCTGCCTACAAGTGGACTGTAATAATAACACCGAGTATTCTTATATAATAAGTATTAGATCTTTGAAGGTGCATTTTGTTTTCTCAGTGGTGGTGCACATGTGTAATACCAGCACTCAGGAGGCAGAGAAGGTGAATATCTAACTTCCAGGACAGCTTGTTCTACACAGAGGACACCCACTCTGTCTCAAAAAAAAAAAAAAAAAGAAAAGAAAAGAAAAGAAAAAGAAAAAAAGAAAGAAAGAAGAAAAGAAAAGAGAAGGAAAGTAGCTTAGACTACGAAGCTGAGAGAAAACCTGTAAGGGAGAAGGGTGTGAACAGTTCCTGAAAAGACACAGAGTGCGTGGCTCTGGCAGGCCTTGTCCTTCTCCCCTATTCCTTCTGCTTTGCTAAAACCCTTAGATTGCATTCCTAAAGCCAGCCACCAAAGTCTATTCCCTTATTTGGCCACTCTCTCCTCCTGAGCCTGACTACCAAGGTCCAGCTATCAAAGTATTGAAGTCTCATTTGGCTTACCTAATTAACTTCCCAATTAAAATTAAACACCTCATCCTAACACAGGGGTTCAGCTTTTCCCTCTATAAACCCCTTCCCCTTCTCCATTACCCCCCATCTCCCTTCTCCCTAGTTCCCTTCTTCCTCTTCAACCATCTCCTGCCCTTGTCCCTTATCCCAGCCCTTTGACCCTCTGGAGCAAGTAAACATTTCTTTTGCTGAGAATGTGGCCTTGAGGTGTCTTGAGCCTACTTTAAGGTTCCCTACAGTTGGGAATATTGCTCTGTTTTCCTGGGTCTATTACAGTGCCTGTTTTTAGCAGCTGCTGCAGATCTTCAGAGTATTCTTTTAGTGAATTGTTATTTCTCTATCAGCCAGTTACCCTGCCATTAATCTGACTATTTTGCATTTGCTTCCCTAGATCCTCCTTACCTTTCAAATCTAATCTAATCTGTGTGCTCCTTTAAGGCATCCATTAAAATGCTAAGGTTTGGATTTACTGGCTGTGCTATTAAAACAAAACAAAAACCCAAATTTGTGGAGTTTATTTATTTATTTTTTTAAACTATTGACAAATGAATTAGACCTAGCCACTGAAAGCAGTAAAAGTTAAGCTGTTAAATAGATCATTTTGCATTTCCAATTCAAAGTGGCTGGTACACTCTCTGGCAGCCATCTGGAGTGCAGAGGTCTAAAAACATCTGATAAAGCCAAGCATGCACACATGTGGTGAGACACATTCAGGAAAATTTGTGTTCATAGGACTGCTGAATAATGCTGACTCCCTGGGGTCCCTTTTGGTTTTCTTTTCGTGAAAAGTGTCAGACTGACAGATTTTAGATCCTCAGTTTTCTTCTTCCCACAATAAAAGAGCTTTTCAAGCAGGAAAGTGTCATTCTTGCTGGAATGTTCTTGGTGTGAGAAATAGTTAAGGAGTCTAACTGGAGCAGTGTAAGAATTCATAACCATGCTACAGTTTCTATAGTCAGGATGACCAACTGAAGGCCATAGTATGAGAATGCAGGTAGCTTACCCTATCAATTATTTCTCATACAAGTTGACTTTTTGATAAGGTTACTTACCATATGCATTTGTGGGAAGGGAATACTGAATAGAAAATAATGGATGGAATCCCCAATAGACCATATGCCTTTAAAACAAAACCTTGCCTTGTTGACTATAACAAGTAGGTAAGACTTTCGAAGACCAAAAGTTTAGCCTTAAGTTGTGAAGACACTGTAGACTGCTAGTGTTTCCCAACCCTGACAAAGCAAATACAATCCTTTCTAAAGTAAGTTATCACCATTCTAAAAGTACTTTTAAAAATTATCTTGTATATCAGTGTCAGACAGGAATTCAAATAAATAAATAAATCATTAAACATTTGAGAAATCATGAAATGAATACTGATGTGTTTATAAAAAAAAAGAGAGGAAGGGATATCTTTGACGGTGGTGTGGTGAGGTGTGGGGGGATGAAATGCCTCAGTGGGTCCATGCCAAGGCATCCCCTCCCCCTGAGAGACCAGCCACATGACTGTATAGTACAGAATAGAGTTTATTTAGGGCAGAGGGTAGTACAGGCAGAGAAAGGCAGACAGAGAGAGAGAGAGAGAGAGAGAGAGAGAGAGAGAGAGAGAGAAGAGAAGAGAAGAGAAGAGAAGAGAAGTAGAATAGTAGAATAGAGAGGCCGACTGACCATGAGCACGTGGAGAGAGAGCAGGGAAGGGAATGGGGAGAGAGGGGGCATGGGAAGCAGAGAAAGAGCAAGAGAGAAACAAGAGACTAAGATAGCAAGGAAGGGGCAAATAGACCCCTTTATAATGGGCCAGTCCTACCTGACTGTTGCCAGGTAACTGGAGCTTAGACAGAATGCTAACAAATATAATCTATCATAAGTAAATAACAGAAAAGTATACTGTTTTGTTTTTTTTTTTGAGACAGTTGATTAGTTTGAGACTGACTATCCTGGATCTCACTCTATAGACCTGGCTAGTATCCAATTTGCAATGACCTTCCTTCCTCTGCTTCTATATTCTAAATAACAGTATTGTTTTCAAAGAGATAAGAGACAAACAAGATTTTTTTTTGATTCTTTAAAAAGTAAAAACAGAATAAACCAATTCACACACCATTGAGTAAGCTTATAATCATATCTAACTTAGCTGAAGAAAGTTATGTTAGAAAAAGCATTCAGAGCTGTAAAGGTATCTTTTATTAGTCTGATGTAATTGTCATCTCAGAGGCTTATTGCTGAGTAAGCTCAACCTATCTTACTTCTTTCTTAACTCTGGCTGGCTGGTTCAACTCAGCTGTTCTGACTCAAAGCTGACTGATTCAATCTTGATTCTCTCAGCTTCTTATTGAATTGTTTTGCTTAGTCTTAAACAGTCTCTGGGAATCTGTTCTAATATTCTGCATCCTTCTCATTCTCTGGCTTCAACTGTCTCTGCTGACCTGCACTGAACTGCATGAACTCTACTACACTGCACTCACTGCACTGACTCCAACTGACTGTTCTCTCCCAGTGCTGCTCTTAAATAACTTCTCTTTCCTGTGCTGTTCTTGTAAGAGTTATTCTATCTCTGACTCATTCTGTCAAATCTTTCTCTGATTTGTCACTTTGTCTGCCCCTCAATTAGACATCACTTTCAAGCATGGATACTTCCTTCTACAAACTAATTTTATCTTAAAGGTATATATGTATACTAAGAGTGTGTCGGTATTCCAGCCAGAGGCATTAAAAGTGTGTGGAGTGTCTGCACTCCTAGGTCTTTGGATGAGATTCCTTGTCAAAGCATCCATATTGCTGGATTAAAATTAATCTACATAGAAAAAAGTAAGGAAAAATAAAAAAAGAAGGATATATTAGTCATAATATAAGACAAGGTCATGTTGGGGTAAAGTCTAAGATGCTTAATTGCAAACAGAGAATTTGGGAAAGACATGCTGTTTAAACAGATAATGGTTGAGATGATTTGTAAATGGACAGGGAACAAACATCACATCACAGATCCAAGAGCACTTACTCTCTGGCTGTAAGAAGACAGTGAACCTCTCCTTAGCAACATTACAGCAACAGCCCAAGAAAAGCGGGATTCCCTATAAGTAATGTGGCAGGGCATAGATTATTCTCAAAATAAATGAGAGTTGAGTAGTAAGATGATGGCTTGTTTGCTGAAGTTCTTGACTATCAATTATGAGAATCAAGATGCAGATCCCTAACACCTTCATAAAATGCCAGGCATGCTGGCACTTGCCTGTAATGCCAGCACTGGAGAGGTAGAGCCAGGAGGATCCAGAATCTCTCTGAGCAGCTAATCTTGCTAAATCAGTGAGCTACATGTTTGATTAGAAATCCTGTTGCAAAAAATTAAGTGAAGGGCCATAGCCACATGACACATCCAACTCTGGGCTTAACATGTACACATTCATGTACTTGTATTCTTACATGTGAAACATTATGTGCATGATCATATATACACAAACACATACTAAACAAGAGAAAAGTAAATCCCATCTATAATGATATTGTAAGGACAAAATGTTTATGAATAAATGCTGTCATAAATGGGAAAGTATCTATATGCATGCAAAACAATGAAGTTTGGTTCTTCATACTGTATAATATACAGAAGTTAACTTTAAAAAGTAGGAAAGATCTAAAAGGGAGAAATGCAACTAAAACTCCTAGAACAAAGACTAGTGTAAATCTGTGTGACTTAGAAAGTGTAGAAAGAAGCCTTTTCAGATATGTTACCAATCCCACAACTGCCAAGAGAGAACAATTCCATCAAAAGTAAAATTTCTGTGATTCATAAATGTCATCAAAAATGTAAAAAACAATTGCAAATCATAAACTGGATAGAGAACTTTCATGTAGACTATGTAAAAGATCATTAATTCCAATAATAAAAATGGAAATGGCTCAATTAAAAATGAGTAAATAAAGTGCGTGTATCTCAGTGACAGAATATTTGCATATCAAGTACAAAGTCCTGGCTTTATCCTCAGCACCAGACCAAAACGAAACAGAAAAACAAACAAACAGACAAACAAAACAAGAACTAAGAGCAATGGATCTGAATTTACATTTCCCCAGAGAGAGTACATAAATTGCCAGTAAGCACATGACAGGGTATTTAAAATCATTAATATGGTGACTTAAAAGAGAATGGCCCCCATTTACTCCTTTGTTTGGATGCTTGGTCATCAGTTGGTGGAACTGTTCTGGAAAGATTAGGAAATGTGGCTTTATTGGAGGAGGTGTGTCACTGGGGAAAGACAAACTCTAAGGCTTCAAAAGCCCACATCATTTCCAGTTAGATTGCTCTTGGCCACAGGGTTGTGGATCAGATGTAAGCTTTCAGCTTCTGCTACAAAGCCATGCCTGTCTGCTTGCTGCCTTGCTCCATGCCATGATGTTCATGGATTCAGCCTTTGAAACTATAAGAAATGATCCACCACCCCAGTTTAAATGCCCTTCTTAATAAGTCACCTTGGTAATGCTGTTTTGTCGCAGCAATAGAAGAATAACTAAGACAATTAGCCTTGTGATGAATACAAATTAAATTCAACAGTAGAATCTATTACTTACTGGAGCAGTTGAAATAAAAAGATAGTTAGGGTTAGGATTTGTAGAAATCAGAGCACTTGTGCACTGATGGGTTGGAAACTAGAATGGTGCAGACATTTTGGAAAATGTCTGGCAGCTTTTCAAATGATTAATCACAGAGTTACCACAAGACCTAGCAATTCCAAAGAAAAAGAGAATCCATTTATATATATGAAAAAGGCACAAAAATGTTCTCTGTAGTACTGCTCACAATAGCCAAAAGAAAACTATAAGCAAACCAAATGGCTGTCAGCTGATGAGTGTATAATCACCATGTATATACAGACAAAAAAAAAAGGTTACTGTGTCGTGCTCATAGAAATGATGGTAGCCAGACTGTTACTATTAGCACAGGTCTCAAAAACTACCCCCCACAGCATTTCATGAGAAGGGAATGTCTACATATGTAGTAGGGCTTTATTCCAGGAGAGAAAGAGTCCAACCAGGAAGGGAAGCATAATGGTTCCCATGGTTCAGAGTCATGCTGTGCATTCTTTGAGCAAACCAATCCATGTCTTGAGTGCAAGGATGTACTTGGATGTCATCTAAAAAGTAGATATTCTTGGCAGTTTGGAGTAGGGTAGAGGAGGAGGGAAGACATGTCTAACAGAACAAGCAGGTGGGTGGGCATGAATAGAAGAGCAACAAGCCAAAACCAAATGAGAAATAAATGAAATAGGAACATGGAGTTAGTGGGGCAAAGACCTAACACTAAAAATAACCCATTTAATGCAAAATGTTTAAAAGTTCTCATTAAAAAATAAAAATTATCTGAATGAATACAAAACCAACTAAGCAGAGTTCCAGTCATTTAAGAAATCACTATTAAAATGTAGAGACAAAAGGCTGAGGGTATAGCTTAGTTGGTAGAATACTTACCTAGCATACATGAATTCCTGGATTCTATTCCAGCATTTGGAAGGTGCATGTAGGAGAAAAAGAAGTTCAAGGTCATCCTCAGCTACATAGCAATTTCTGCGATAGGCTAGGAAACATAAGACCCCATCTCAATGAATGAATAAATGAATGAATGAATAAATAGATAAAGAAATAAATAAAATTTATTAATTAAAAGTGAATTGAAGGTAAAAATACAGGAATATTGACAACTGAAAGCATGGAAAAGTTGCATTATAAAATAACAGCTGACCCATTCTAATAATAAACAAAGACTCAAAGACAAAAATTAGTAGGGATAGAGAAAGACAATTCAGAATATTAAAATTTCCAAGAATATCTAGTATTCCAATTTTTGAAAGGTTTATTAAACTATAGCTCCTAAAAATAAAGCCTCAATATATATGTTTATCTATCTATCTATATTCCTTTGTTTGTTTGTTTGTTTGTTTGTTTCTTTCTTTCTATCTATCTGTGAAGAAATAAGCAGAAATAAATAAATAAATCCATAACCATAACACTTTAGTCCAACACCTCTCAGGAAATTAAACAAAGAAAGAGTTTAGAGAATTTATATACAGATAATGTGTTTGGTCTAATTGACAAATACTTAAAACAATAAATCAACCAATGGCAGAAAACCAGTGGCCTTTGGTTGTAGTTCAGGCCACAGACTTCAACACAGATCTGGTCACAGTAAGACCAGGGACGCAGACATAGCCCTCTGTGGTAGCATGAGCCTAGGACAGTCCCCATTTTTATGGTCTCCCATTCTGTTATCTTCTCAGAAGGATAACATAAGAAAGAGGAATTGAAGGCTGATCTCACTCATAAACAAGGACAAAATATTTCAAACAAAAAGTCAGAGAATATCAAAGTATATACAAGAAGAATAAGTAGTATTTATTTATATGTTTAAAAATGTTAGTTTCTTATCTACCTCAGGTAGACAGATGGTACAAAAATGAGCTACTGCTGGACCATAAATCAACTTTTAATACATTTCAAAAGATTGAATCGTATTATGTCACAAGAGTGTAGTTAAAATTTTTATTAAAAAGAAAAACAAATGTGAGCTACAGTCAAAACAGTAAAAATATTTTGATGTGGATAATAATGGAAATAAAAATGAATTAATACTTGAAGAATCTCAGTCATCCCCAGAGAAAAACATTAAATGCCATAGGTCCTGGTGTTTTTACCTCTACCACTGAAGAGAAAAAAGAGATAAAAATGGAAGGAGGAAAGAAGAAACAGGGGCGATGGAAGAAATAAGCAAAGAAAGTAGGAGGCAAACAGGCATCAAAAGAACTGAACACACAAGAAAGGTAATCCCTATACAGCTTACAAATTGACCATCGTTTTGAATATGATTAGGAAAACAAGACAGATGGCACCAATATCAATGGTCAGGATTTAGGAATGGGACAATTCACTAAATGTTTCAGATATTAAAAATAACTTGGGGAGGGAGTACTGGAGAAAAGGTTCGGAGCTTAAGACAACTGGAAGCTCTTCAAGAGAACCCAGACTCAGCTCCCAGCACTCACACTGGACAGCTCACAACTACCTGTAACTCTAGTTCCAAGGGATCTAACACTTTCTTTTGGCCTCTGTACATACCAACCCAGACATAACACACACACACACACACACACACACACTGAGAAAACAAAAAGTAAATTTCTGCTAAAGCATTAAAAATTTAGATGAAAATTCTTAAAATATGCCATTTGTTGGCATAAGAATCAGAATACATATACAGCCACTAACTGCATTGAAATATTTATTAAAAACTTTTCCATAGAGAAAATTATAAGATTGGTAACTTTGTATGCATGTTTTCGTCAACTATAAATAAGAAAGTAACCACAAGAACAGAAGGCAAAGGAACAGTCCCCATTTTTTTTTACAGCGTAATATTTTTATTGATTCTTCAGGGATTTCAGATCATCCACTCCTATCATATTCTCTTCCCAGTCCTTCTCTGTCTACTCCCTCACTCTGGAGAGCTCCCCACCAACAAGAAAATAAGAGTCCAATTGGTGTTATCCATACACTCAGTGGAGTGTGATGAAACTCTCAGTGTCCTACTCCTTAAAAAGAATCTGGACTGTCTCCACATCCCTGCTGGAAGCCATTTACCTTAGAGGACAACACTCCAGAATCCTATCAGTTTTCAAGAGTCGTCTCTCATGTCTAGTCCTGTCTAGGCTGTTACTATTGGAGAGGAGGGCATGGGGTAGGGGTGGTCATAGAAGTCTTCCATTTCCCTTTTTCTCAACTGTGTGTTTCTGTCATCAGTATCACTGCCAAAATAGCTTATTTTCTTTTTATGGTCAGTGGGAGCATGGAGCCTGGGCTTACAAATGGCACCAGAACAGACCACCAACAGGGCTCCTGGTTGCAGTAGGCCATGAACCCAGACAAGGCCCTTCAATGTAGCTGGAATCATGGATATTAACATGGCTTCAGGCTGCAGCATAAACCATGAACATCTGCCCAGCTTTTGGTGGCAACATGGGCCACAGACATCAATATAGACCTGGCCACAGTAAAACCATGGATTGAGTCATAGCCTTTGGCCACATGGGTCTGGACATCACTATGGCCCCAGGTGGTAGCACAGGCCACCTGCCTGGTTTCCAATGGCAACACTGCCCATGGATAGCAACATGGTTTCAGTCTGAAACATAGATCATAGACATCCATATGGCTTACAGTATTATCACAGGCCATGGATATCAACACAGACCTCAGGCCACTTAAATCAACACAGAACCAGCTGCAGTAAGACCACAGACCTAGACACCGCCCTCTCAGGGTACATGGACCAAAACATCATTATGGCTTTATGTGGCAGTTGCAAGCTACTCAGATCAGTAAGTCCCCCAACAGAATGGCCCACAAGCATCAATATGACTTCAGGCTATATCACAGCCCACAAAGATCTTCCTGGCATTTGCTGGTAGTACAGGCCACAGACTTCAACACAGACTTGGAATCCGTAAGACCAGGGATCTCTATCCAGGGACTTGCTGTGGCAGCATGGACCTGGAACAGTCCCCATTTATGGTCTCCCATTCGGTTTTCCTCCCAGAAGGATAACATGAGAAAAAATAGTTGAAGGCTGATATCATTCATAAACAGGGACAAAATCTTTCAAACAAAATATCAGAGAACATCAAACTATGTAAAAAAGAAAAAAAGAATAAGTAGTGCTTATTTATAACTTTAAATGTAATTTGCCATTAAAAAGTCAACATAATTTATTACTTGAATGGAATGAAGAAGGGAACCATATGATGAATTTGACAAAACCAGAAAAGTGGTTTTACAATTCAACACCCATTTGTTATAAAAATTCTTAACAGGGAAAGTGAAAAAAAACCCTCTTCATTTACCTGATCAGGCCTACCTTTGGTAAATATATAAAACTACTGCATTTAATGTATATCTGAGATCAGGAATGCAATATGAGTTTTATTATTGATATTCAGCAATTGACTCAAATTCCTAAGCAGTGTATAGAAAGTTTAGAAAAAAGATGTAAAATATGCTAGAGCAAACAGAAAGACTAAGCTGCAGTCAGTCAGACAGGATTTTGTACAGGGAAACCCTTTAAAAATGTACAGGTAAACTTTTAGAATCCATATGTAAAGATAATTATGTAGCTAAACATCAATATGCTGAAGTCAATTATTTTTCTAATTATAAAAATGATAGGAACTAAAAATTTTGAAAAGTCCTTTAAGATAATGGAATGACATTAATTATCATTGTGTGTGGTTGCACAGGCACGTAATCCCAGTGCCTCAGAGGACTGAGGTAGGATGATCTTACCTGATGGGACTACAGAGTGAATGTCAAGCCAAGTTGAGAAACTTAGCATGTTTAGCAATAAATGTGCGTATCTACTCAAAAGCTCCCAAATTCACTACAACAAATTAAAGACATAAATAAATAGAAAGAAAAGTTGATTATTTGTGCAGGGGCCTGTCCTGGTTGATTTTTGTCAACTTGACACAAGCTAGAGTTATTTAAAAAGCTGAATTTCAATTGAGCAAATACCTGTCAGATTGCCTATAGGCAAGTCTATGGGGGCAATTTCTTGATTTCAATGTGAATACTGCCATCCTTAGGCAGGTGATTCTGCATGATAGAAAAAAAGCAGATTGAGCAAGCCATATGAGCATGCCAGTAAGCAGCATTCATCTGTGTTCAGTTGTTCAGTTCCCACCTCTGAATTCCTGCCTTAAGTTTATGTCCTGACTTCTTTCAAAGAAGCTGTAAGAGGAACTAAAGCCTTTTTTCTCCAAGTTGCTTTTGGTCATGATGATTAGCGCAGCAGCAGAAACCCTAATTAAGGTAAAGTTTACTTAAAAAATATGATTTCTAGCAAAGTGGCTGGATACAAAATTAACTAAAAAAAAAAAAAAAAATCAGTAGCTAGCCCTCCTTTATACAGACGATAAATAGGCTGAAAAAGAAATTAGGGAAACACTGCCCTCTATAATAGTCACAAATAATGTAAAATATCTTAGTATAACTCTAACCAAGCAAGTGAAAGACCTGTATGACAAGAACTTCAAGTCTCTGAAGAAAGAAATTGAAGAAGATATCAAATTATACAAAGATCTCCCATGCTCATGGATCAGTAGAATTAACATAGTAAAAATGGCCTTTTTACCAAAAGCAATCTACCGATTCAATGCAATTCCCGTCAAAATTCCAACACAATTCTTTACAGACCTTGAAAGAACAATTCTCAATGTCATATAGAAAAAAACAAAACCAACCAACCAAACAAATAAAACAAACAAGCAAACAAACAAACAAAAAAAGCAGGATAGCTAAAACAATCTTGTACAATAAAACAACTTCTGGAGTTATTGCCATTCCTGATTTTAAGTTCTACTTCAAAGCAATAATAATAAGAATCACATGGTACTAGCATAAAATAGTCATGTTGATCAATGAAATAAAATCAAAGAACGAGAAACAAACCCACCACCTATGGACATTTGATTTTTGACAAAGAAGCCAAAGCCATAGAATAGAAAAAAGAAAGCATCTTCAACAAATGGTGCTGATTTATCTGGAGGTCTGCACGTAGAAGAATGCAAGTAGAGCCATATCTATCACCCTGCACAAAACTCAAGTCTGAGTGTATCAAAGGCCTCAAAATAAAACTGGATACACTGAATCCATTAGAAAAGAAAATGGGGAACTGCCTTGAGTATCTTAGAACAGGAGAAAAATTCCTGATCAGAGCACCAATAGTTCAGGCCTTAAGTTCAACAATTAATAAATGGGACCTCATGAAAATTCTTCTAGGTCAAGTACACCATCAATAGAACAAAACAACAGCCTGCAGAATAGGAAAAGATCTTCACCAACCCTATGTCCAACAGGACTAATATCCAAAATGTATAAAGAACTCAAGAAATTACCAACACATCAACAAAAAAACAACAAACCAAAAAAACCCAACTGAAAAATGGGGTACAGAGCTAAACAGAGAAATCTCTAATGGTTGAGAAACATTTAAAGAAATTATCAGTGTCTTTAATCATCATGGAAGTGCAAATAAAATGACTGAGATTTCACCCTACACCCATCAGAATGGCTAAAATAAAAAATTCAAGTGACAGCAAATACTGGGGAAGATGTGGAGCAAGGGGAACACTCTTCCATTGCTGGTGGGAGTGCAATCTTGTACAACTACTTTGGAAATCAGTTTCTCAGAAAATTGCGAATAGTTCTACCCCAAGACTCAGCTATACCACACCTGGGCATAGACCCAAAAGATTTTCTACTATACCACAGGAACATTTGCTCAGCTATGTTCATAGAAGCTTTATTCATAATAGCCAGAAACTAGAAACAACCTAAAAGTACCTCAATTGAAGAATGGCTAAAGAAAATGTGGTACATCTACACAACAGAATACTATTCAGTCATTAAAAACAAAAATATCATGAAATTTGCAGGCAAATTGATGGAAATAGAAAATAATCACCCTGAGTGAGGTAACCCAGACCCAGAAAGTCATGCACAGTATAAGTGGGCATTAGCCAAAAGGTAGAAGATAGCCATGCTACAATCCACAGAAGCAAAGAAACCAAGAAATAAGGAGGGCCCAAAAGAGGATTCATGAATCTCACTCAGAAGGAGAAATAAAATAGACATTGGAGGTGGAGGGAGGGAGGGCACTGGATAGGAGAAGAAGTGAGGAGGGGAATGGGATTGGGGATGGGGTATGGGAAGGGGGTGGAAAAGGTCTGGGAGAAAGGAAATTGGTGGGGGGCATCACTGGGATTATCTAGACACCTGGAATGGAAGAGGATCTCTTTGGGGGTGACCCTACCTGAGACTCCTAGCAGCTGGGGATATGTAGACTGAAGTGACAACCTCCTGTAGCTAGGTGAGACTTGCAGTGGAGGGAGGGGGACAGCAACCCACTCACATAAAACCTTACACTTAAAATCTGTCCTGCCTACAAAATGCACAGAGATAAAGATGGACCAGAGACTGAGAGAAAGGCCAACCAATGACTGGTGCAACTTGAGACCCATGGAAGAGAGACAACCACTTGCAATATTAATAATATACCCTGCTCTCCTTGCAGACGGGAGTCTAGCATAATTGTCTCCCAAGAGGCTCCATGTAGCAGTGGATGGAAACAGATGAAGAAACCCACAGCCAAATATCAAGCATAACTCAGGAGTCTTGTGGAAGAGGTGGGGATAGGATTAAATGAGCCGGAGAGGTCAAGGACACCATAAAAAGATATACTGGGTCCATCAGTGCTCACAACGACTGAACCACCATTCAAAGTTCATGTCGGGGCTGGACCTAGATCCACTACACATTAGTAGCAGATATGCAGCTTGGTTTCATGTGAGTACCCTAACAATTGGAGTGGGGCCATCTCTGATTCTGTTACCTGCCACTGGATGCCCCTCCCCTAGCTGGGCTGCCTGGTTGGGCCTCAGTGGGAGAGGATGCAGTTAGTCCTGCTGTGACTTGATTTGATGTCCTAGGGCTGGATGGTATCCAAGGGGGATGCTTCCCCTTCTCTGAGGAGAATGGGAAGGGATTGTGAGTGGAGGGATTTGTGAGGATGGGACTGGGAGGAGAGGAGGGAGGGAGAGCTGAGATTGGGATGTAGAGAGAATAAATTAATAAATTAATATAAAATATGATTTCTAACCAAATTGACACGGATCAAACATGTGGTGATTTAAATAAAAATGCTTGCCCCATAAGCACATAGAGAGTGTGCCCTTGGGAGGTGTGTCCTTGTTAGAGTAGATGTGATCTTGTTGGAGGAAGTGTGTGATTGGGGGCCAAGTTTGAGATTTCAGGTGCTCAAGCTAGGAGCAGTGTCACTGTAGAACTCTTAGCTACCTCTCCAGCACTCTATCTGCCTGCATGCTGCCATGTTTCCCATCATGACAATGATGGACTAAACTTCTGAACTGTAAGTCAGCACCCATTAAATCCTTTCTGTTATGAGAGTTGCCATGGTCATGGTGTCTCTTTACAGCAATAAAACCCTTACTAAGACAAAATGCAATCCCATGGAAATCCCAAATGGCCTATATAGAATTCTAGGAGTGAATTTCACTTAAAACTAAGTCAATCGTTGAGAAAGAACAGAATGAAAATGTTTACCTTTAACTACTATTAATATTTGTTTTTAAAACTTAGCAATCAGGACATTAAGATATTGATAAATTTGATAACTAAAAAAATAGAAGAATAGATCTGTGGATAGATAAGTACTTAAATGTGAAATGAAAGGCTTTTCTTTCAATGAATGAGGCTGTGACTGTGTTATTGAAAAAAAAGGACTGAAAAAGAAGAAGAAAATCTTGCCATATTATCTCATCTTTTCACCAAAATACAAATGCAAAACAAACAAAAAATTTAACCTTAATAAAATGTCATACTTAAATGCCAGAGCTAAACAATAAATTCTGAAATATATAGATGAGCTTTATATCCAGATATAAAAAATATAATCCTGACAGAGTTATTTGGCTGTAATATATTTTAAAACTTCTGTTTACCAAAGAGATACCTAAATGATCAAATGGATTAACTTGTGGTCACAGTCACTTTTGTGGGTTGAATGACCCTTTCACAGGGTTTCTTAGTTAAGGTTTTACTGCTGTGAACAGACACCATCACCAAGGCAACTCATATAAGGACAACATTTAATTGGGGCTGGCTTACTGATTCAGAGGTTCAATCCATTGTCATCAAGGAGGGAATATGGCAGTGTCCAGGCAGGCATGGTACAGGAAGAGCTGAGAGTTCTATGTCTTCATCTAAAGGCCACCAAGAAAAGACTGAATCCCACATGGTTGGGAGGAAGGTCTCACTGCCCAGTGACACACTTCCTCCAGCAAGGCCACACCTCCTAATGGTGCCACTCCCTGGGCCAAACGTATTCAAACCACCACACAGGGGTTGCATATCAGATATTTACATCATAATTCCTAAAAGTAGCAAAACTACAGATATGAAGTAGCAACAAAACTAATTTTAGTTGGGTCACTACGACTGAGGAACTGTGTTAAAGGGTCGTGGTATTAGGAAGGTTGAGAACCACTGATCTAAAGTGTTAGGCCCTGAATGGAAGAAGACACTTTGAAAATTTGGAATAAAAAAGAGCTAGCAAACTGAAAAACAAAGATGTATAATTGAGGTTTTTTTGTTTTTATTATTTTTCATATTTTATTTACATTTCAAATGTTTCCCCCTTTCCAGATCTCCCCTTTGGAATCTCCCCATTCCCTCTGCCCTCCCCCTGCCTCTATGGGGATATTCTCCAACCCACCTCCCCACCCCACCCCCACCCACTCTCCTCTTCCCTCCTTGACATTCTCCTATACTGGGGGATCTAACACCCTCAGGCCCAAGGGCCTCTCCTCCCCATGACGGGTAACAAGACCCTCCTCTGCAGTCTTTGTGGCCAGCACTATGGGTCCCTCCATGTGTATTCTTTAGTTGGTAGATCAGTCTCCAGGAGTATCGGGGGTCAGGCCAGTTGCCACTGTTGCTACCTCCCTGGGGCTGCACACTCCCTCAGCTCCTTCAGTCCTTTCTCCAAGCCCTCCATCTGGGACCTCGCACACACCCAGCCATGGCCCTCAGCAGCAGCTTGGTCTAGGACATCACTATGGCCCCAAAGTGATGGGGCTGGCCATTTACTATAGGCTACTTCTTTCCACTTGTAAGTCTTTAGTTCCACCGCTCTTCGTAAAGCTCAAGCTGTTCCATTTCTCTTTCTCCCTCATCTGACCACCACATCCTCACACATTGTGGTGGCTCCTGTTGCAGGCTGGCCAAATGGCTCTGTCTAAGTTGCCTGGTGTGGTAGCAAGAGGGTGGCCTGCTGTACTGTGTGCTGGAGAGTGGGTCCTGGGTCTGCATGTCTCTCTTCTCCTCCTCCCACACTATACGGCCTGGATTTGTTTTGTTTTGATTTGATTTTTATGTGTCCTAGGCGTAAAACAGCTTTGGCCACCAAACCAGGCACCAAACTAGATGAACAAAGGACTGACATCTGCTCTGATCCTGATTGATATAAGAACAATGCCACTAAAAAGGTGTCTTTGCCTACTGCTGTTACACCCAAGCATGCATATTCGTGCATGGGGTGGGGGTGGGGTGCTATTATTTTTTAAGTCGAATTCTAGTCCGCAGGATTGTTGTTAGAGTCATGAGAATGTTCATTGTGCAAATTCAATAATATGTCCTGTGTTAAGGGCTATGAAGAATCAGTGAAGCTTATGGTAGTTATGACCATTCTTTATTTATTTATTTATTTATTTTTATTTTCATATTTTATTTACATTTCTTGCAAAGATTTTGGAAACTAGCAGTCTTGATTAAAGAATGACCTCAGAACACCACTGCTACCTGGAATGTGTGTATATGCCCACCCGGAGTGCAATATGAGCTCTGTTGTAGTATTAACTATAGTCAAAACTTCAGAGAGTCTAGATGCCTATCTGCATTACCCTAGGTGCATACATTGTGGTACATATTGTGTTATTTTCCTAGTGAAGAAGTACAAGCCTATGGTTACATGCAAGCATAGAGAAACATCACAAACACAATGTTAAAGGAATGGAAGCAAGTGCAAAATGATTCCATCTGCATAAAGGTCAAACCCAAACAACCTAACTGACCATGTTTAGGTGAGGATGGTTAGTTAGAGCAAAACTCAGGACTGGTTGCCATGACAATCTTGCTAGGAGAAGGAGTGAGGCATTTGGAATACTGGCCTGGTATACTTCTTTTCTGGGACTGTATTGTCTTTCCCTATGTAAAGTGTTGACGAGCAGAAGGAGACAGGAGAATGAGGGACAAGGTGAAAGATGGCTGGGGATCCTCAGGACAGGAGGTGCGAGAGGCAGGATAGGGACTGTAGAAGGGAAGAAAAGGCCCCAGTGTGGGAGGACATGCGTGGGGCAGTGATCTGTCAGGCAGTCTGGCACACTGGTTGAGCAGAGGCAAAGGCTGGGAGATCCCTCGAAGTAATTCGCAAGGGACCAGAAACGTTATGCCAAAGCTCCAGGGAGGCTTTTTGGCTCCAGCCATGGTCACATATCATGCCCTGGTAGAGGCAGTGGCCACATAGTCCCCATGTTAGTGAGACACCTAGAGGCTTAGCCACGCCCCTTCCCAGTTACTATATCGGCCCCCTCTCTCTGGGAGAGGCAGGAGGTACAGTTCCATCCATGCCACTTTCCACATGATGAAAATAAATGCCTTAGAATTATGGACTGTCTCTTTATCTGGACCCGCCATGGGAAGCAAGGGATCCGGCCCTCGATTAATGAGCTGTGGCTAATCTGTCATCGTGGGAATCCCAGCGCTCCTAGACTGTACCCATTCACCCAAGCTTAAGCAGCTAGCCCAGTGTCCAAAGCAGCCGAGACCCAATCCCAGTGAGAATCCCAGCTGCTCTCTGGCTAACCCATCTGTGGCACCCTGTGGCGACTGTGGTGCCCTGGGCTAGAGAACTCAAGGAGACTGCTGCTGAGCATTTCCCAGGAATGGCCCCCTTCCCCACCCATGGGCAGGGCCCGGTAGAAGCTTCCCACAGCTTCCCAACCTGCCTGTCAGACAGTGGGGGAAGATGCACGGCCACTTCCTGCATGCCCTGTCCCACCCAGAGCCTCAGCGCCCTGGGACAGGCACCTGGGGCTTCGTTCCACAGCGCCAGGGTTGTTCCCAACACACATGGGCAGACTCCTGCCTCTCAAATTGACAGGTTCAAATCTAAGGAGCCCAAACCACCCAAATCAGCCATTCCAGTAGCAACATATCTGCTGTATTGTTTCAGAAAACTTTGTCAGTTATAGGGAGAAAAAAAAATATAATAATCTCCTCCCTTTTTCCCTTTTGGGGAAAAATATTGTCTCTGTGTACGTCTGGCAGTGTCCTTTGTTTAGAATACTTTCTTGAAAACTTAGAAATGAAAGCCAGGCAGTGGTGGTGCACTCCTTTAATCCCAGCACTTGGGAGGCAGAGACAGGCAGATTTCTGAGTTTGAGGCCAGCCTGTCTACAGAGGGAGTTCCGGGTCAGACAGGGCTACACAGAGAAACCCTGTCTCGAAAAACCAAAAAAAAAAAAAAAGGAAAGAAAACTTAGAAATGAAATGAGAACAACTTCATTTTCCTTCAAATGTATTTGGACAATTCTTGGTACAAATACTCAAGGTCTTAGTGGTAATTCATTTGATACAAGACAAAGTATTTAGAATCTTGTTAGAGATTTATTCCCTTTTCTTTCTCCGTGGAAGGCCTTGTAAAGGCATTATAATTTCGATTCCTGGGGCTTAGGGGGTCCATGGAGCCTGGACCTTTCTTTGATTTTCACTAATTATAAGGATGCATGGAGAGAGCAGACACATTTGGAATCTCATTTAAATTAGCAAAGGCTTTTCCTTCAGGTCAAGAAGATATCCTGGGAAGTTGAATGGAATTCACTGTTGGATAGTGGTCTTCCCAGTGAGGTAAGACATATACACAGTTTTTCCATAGTCTTTGCTCCAGAAGATAACAATAGAGTGCTCTTTTGCTGAAAGAGGAGGAAGAGGAGGAGGAGGAAGAGGAGGAGAAGAAAATGTGTGTGGGAACACACATGCATACTAGAGGGCATTTGTGTGTGTATGTGTGTGTGTGTGTGTGTGTGTGTTGGGAGCGGACAACCTTTAGTCATTGATTAACTCTGCTGTGATAATGTTCACACCCTATTATTTTTAGAGAGGAGAAACAGGTGCAAAGCCTTTTGGGTAAAACTAAGATAATGATAATGGCAAAGTTTATTATTTTTTTTCTTCAAGATATCTATAAACACACACCCCATTTTGATTCTGCTAGAATAGCTTTAATATATAACAGTGTGTCTTAGTTAGGATTTTATTGTTGTGAAGAGACACCACAACCAAGGAAACTTTGAGAAAAAAGAACATTTAATGGGGTCTGGCTTACAGTTTCAAAGCTTCAGTCCGTTATCATCATGGCTGGAAGCATGACAGCATCCAGGCAGACATGGTGCTGGAGAAGGAGCTGAGAGTTTTACATCTGGATCTGAAGGTGGACAGAAGGAGACTGTCTTCTTGGAGGCAGCCAGGAAGGAACTCTCTTCTGCACTGGGCAGAGCTTGAGCACTAGGAGACCTCAGAGCCCATCTACATAGAGACACACTTCCTTCAACAAGGCCACAACTATTGCAACAAGGCCGTACTTCCTAACAGTGCCACTTTCTATGGGCCAAGCATATTCAAACTACCACACAGTGCTTTGCCATTAAATGCTCTTAAAGCCCACATGTATAGTCTAGACCATAATTAAGGAGTCTGCTTGGCATGCATGGTTGATAAATGTTTTAGCGACGACCATTAGTATTACTTTTATCCCCCATGAAAGCCACTCTTTTGTCCTGTGTTGGCCACTACCTTTTGCAGAGCCTCCTGGAAACCACAGCTCCTACACAGCGATGGCCATTCATGCTGTTTTAATTCTTAATTTTGACTTTAGGAAAATAAAGAAGTTGAATATTATCCATTTTTTTGACTCAGGTGTTCTCAGTTCATGGAGTCCCCAGGCTATAACCATGAAGCATGCCAACCCTAACCCTAGTTGTCATCAGAGTTTGGGGCTGGCATCCTGATGTGGGAGATACTCAGGTAGGACGAAGAGGACCGCTCACTTTTTCAGGAGGGATGTTTATTTTGCCCTGGACAGAGGTCGTGGAGGTTAACTTAGTAAAACAGGTGCCGGACCAGATGATACCTAATTTGGTCAAAGAAGAAAGAATGTGTAAACTGTCTGAGAGTCCTCCACAGCACGGGATGTAGGACACTTCATGAAAAGCAGGAACAGAGGTCCGGATTTCAGGGTATGGATGCTACATCTTGGATGGACACAATGCTGTTACTGTCTCACTGTCTGGGTTATGATGGAAATTTATGGGATGAATCTTAACTGCATCTATTACTAAGAGCGAAGCAGTATAAGGCACTGGATTGCTTGGAGCCCCGGTATTCTTATGTATAAAATGAGACAAGTAGTAGCTTCGTGGAACAGCTAGGAGAGCAAGGCAGAATGAGGAAAATATGAGGAAAGTGCTCTCATTAAAAAAAGAAAAGAGAAAAAAAAAAGAAAGAAAAAATTAAGTCTTTTAATAATCCCAGGCACCTTCTGGTTCATTCAGCTTTTACTGAGAATTCTCACCAGTTCAAAGGAGTTTTTCTAAGACAGCAACCCTGATTTTTCCTCACTTCACTCCATTTTTTGCCCTGGAGGGAAAGGAAAATGATGGTGGGGGAGGGGGCGGGGGGATTTCCCCCTGGTTTGCCCATACTGTGAAGTCTGTCTTGGCGATCCAACCACAGCGTAGGTGATCTCCGGTGTCCCTACTGGCACGGAAGGGTCTAAGGATCAGTTCTGCCTGGACCCAGGCAGGTTGGAGGTCGATCCTCCAAGCCCAGAGTGGCACTGGGCCCTCGGGACTCCTGGATTCAGCCTTGTGCTAGGTCACCCACTTGGGGAAAGTGACGGTGGGACCTAGGGAGCCTGACCCCACGCTTCAGGAGAGTGACACCAGCGCCCCCGAGTGCCCGGGCCATGCGCAGGGCCCACAAGGCTGGCGAGCCATCCTCCCCGCCCCCCGCACCGCTCCTCCCGGTCCCCACCCTCCACGTCCCCACCCTCCTCCTCCGCCCCCGCCCCTCCCCCGCTCCCCGCCCCATCGCGTCCCAGCCGCCCCGGCTGTGAGCGCAGGCGGCCCTGCCACCGCACCTGCAAGGCGCTCGCTGCCTGCAACCGCTCCGCACTGCTCGACCCCAGCCCTTCGTCGCTTTCGCCTCGCGGTCGATGACTCCCTAGACCCCTGGCCTACGACCATGACCACGACCCTGCAAGACGGGCAGAGCGCCGCGGGCCGGGCAGGCGCCCAGGACTCGCCGCTGGCAGTGCAGGTGTGCCGCGTTGCTCAGGGCAAGGGAGACGCCCAGGACCCGGCACAGGTCCCCGGACTGCACGGGCTGTTCCCCGCCTCCGATGCGACCCGCCGCGGTGCCGCAGACAGGTAGGTAGCTTCGTAGGGGTGTCCGGGTCAGCAACCGGCGCTGGGTGTGGAGGCGGCCCAGGGGTGAGTGTGTGCCCAGAGCCCGACCAAGTTTGGAAAGTGTCTGAAGACAATTCCCTTGGTGCCGGCTCCCGCGGGGTCAGCAGGGCATCGCGATCTCCAGGTGCCCTGTTATAAATAGCATCACCGGGTGGTTGAGAGCCGTCTGTCTCACCTTTGCCCTTTGGTGTGAACCAGAAGGCTAAACTCCAAACTGACCACACTCAGCTGCTGGGTGGCCCTTTTCCTACTACACCACAGGCTTCAAATATCCAAGCTTGAATGTGTTCGCCTCCCACGTAGACGAGTCTTCCAAGGACCCTGGAGAGGCAGAACAGGGATTGACATTTGAGCAGTCTCTATGTTCTACAGGAAAGAGCAGAGGCTTTCCAAGGTTTCTCATCTCCACTGCAATGAGCATTAAGTGCCTTTGGAGTTGTCATACGTTAGAAAAGAAAAAGACAGAACAGCTTAAGAATCCGTGGCTCTTTGCAGTCACACATGTAAATACCGCTCCTGTTTCTTTGTCAAGATTGCAAAGCACTCTGACTTCAGTCAAGTTAAAATAACTCCCCAGTGGCCTAGCGTACATTCTTGCTAACACATTCTATTGACTTACCTTCTCAGAAGGACTGCCTTGATGTTCTGTATCTATAAGCACTTGAAATATTAGCAGACTGTGTGTGGGCAACATTGTGAATGAAATTGAAGTGAGATGAACCACATCTATATTTAATAAATCATAACTTCCAGCAGTGATGAGTAAAAAAATTCCTGGGGATGAGTTCACTGGGTGTAACTTACAGATTTTGTCCATTTAATAGGCGCCAGGAAATGGCACACTCCTCTGGGTAATGCTTGCATAAATCATGATGTAGCCTGTGTTGGTGTTCAGGAAAATCCTAAGTACAGGAAATGGAGTGTCCAAGCCTCCTGAGTTTTTTTTTTTTTCTTCTTCTACTTCTTCTTTTTTTTTTTCTTTTTCTGTGAGGTGGGGTGGGGGAGGTGCTATAGAATTATTTATGGTAATAGGCATATTTTATTTTGACCCATGGATACTACATCCTAGCCCTCTCCTGTACACTTATATAGGGTTAGCCTTGTCACCAAGTGGGACACATTAGCCCTTAGCAATGCTCTTTCCCCTGACAAATTACATTTCATATTCAGTTTTATGTAAACGACGTCCTATGTTCTCTTGGTGTAGGAGAAAAACGAGCGATCTGGATGTTCTGGAAATGCCACCCGTTCCCAACCCGTTCCCTGAGCTCTGCTGCTCTCCACTTTCCTCTGTGCTGTCCACAGGCCTGTTTCCCAGAGAAAATTCAAGGAAGAAACAGGTATGCACTGCCAAATTTGTGAAATTCTAATGTCTCCTGAGGTTTATGCCCACACATACTTCAAGAGTTTTGCAAAAAAAAAAAAAAAAAGCATCAAAAGAGAATTTGCTTAGCCCATGCTGTGTTTCCCTTGACTGAAGAGAGCTCTGGAGAGGATGTTCCTTTTGGGATTCAGCTTCCTCAGCTGTGTAGTGGGAATATCAGAGAATATCAGAGAATATCCCTCTTGGGTTCTGGGGAGAGAATGGGGGGAAAGTGCACCTGTGACGGCTGTTATCACTCACTAGGGAGCCAAGACAGGTATGTGTGACAACAGACATCACTTTCATATCAGTCTCAACTGGAAGGGGTGGGACTAGAGTATCAGGTGAGAAGCAGATTGGTTCTTTGTTTGCTTTTTAATGGTGTCTTTCCTTATATACATTTCACATAATACTAACTTCCTTTACCAAAGGAAAATGCTGTAGAGAATCTGCCAGGGACAGAACAATGGCATTTCTTACTAAGGTGAGGGCATTTGTTACTAAGTCTGAAGACCCGAGTTAGATTCCTGAGACCCATAAAGTAGAAAGAGATAATTTACTCCCAAAGGGTGTCCTTAAATTTCTTCATGGGTTCTGGGGCATGAATATGCATGCGTGCGCGCACGCGCGCACACACACACACACACACACACACACCATAATTTTTTAAAAGGAATTTACATAAGGTAATTGGAGTTTGGGGCTCAAAATATTTTTCAGTGAGTTTTATGTTTTGGAGGTTCAGGTTGTAGAAGGCACCTGACTTGGAAGCAACGATAAGAAAATGGCTTGTGTATTCATGTTCTTCTTTCTTGTTTGGCACTGACTTACACAAATCAGACAACAAAGTCCAAGCAACCAAAAGATGATACTTCGGGACTAAACATTTTAGGAGAGAAGAAGCAACACATCTTGGAATTATTCATCTCTTCCCATGGACTTACTCCAGTTTTGAAGCAACAAAATAGAGAACAGCTTCAACAGCTTCACTTGTCAAAACCCATCTTTGTTTATTTTTGAGGGGGGGAGGAAACTTCAACATTCAGATAACTGTGATGAGGTGAGGAGACAGGTAGCCTCCCATCTATTCCAGTTCATATATATGGTATACACATATGTACATGTATAAGTAGGAGAAATTATATATAAAATATATATATATATATATATATATATATATATATATATATATATATACCTCTGATTGGTTCAGTGATGTAGTTTTACTTCGGGGAAGGGAGGAAATACTCTGGGAAGCAGATATGTTTATTACCATTCAGCAATAGCGATCAGTAGGAGGTATGTGCGCAGGAGTTTCACAGGTGTGCGATGTGCAATGTATGGTTTAGAGGCCAGAAGTCAATGACGAGTGTGTTCCTCAAATATTCCCTGCCCTGGTTTTTACATTTACTTACGTATTTATTTGCACACACAGGAGCACATGTGCACACACGTGCACTTGGGTGCTTACATCTATTTTCACAGGGAGTTCAGAGGACCGCTTTCAGGACTATTAACTGCTTCCATGGGTGCCAGGGATCAAATTCAGGTCATCAGACTTGAGCCAAATTGCACCTCCACCACCCGAAACCTTATTCTTTAAGACAGTGTCTCTCACTGAACCTGAAACTCATCAATTTTGCCAGAATGACTGCCCAGTGAGCTCCAGGGAACTAACTGTCCCCAATTTTACAAATGCAAACTATGATGTCTGACTTTTGGAAATGTAATTTTCACAGCAGTCTGGTATATACACTTTTGGGGGGATAGGATTGGAACCTGATAGTGAATTGGGAGAGATTAAGAGAGTCTATTCTCAAAAACTTTTTCTTCAGAGTGAGATTTAAAGTTTGACTATAAGGTTGCACATAGCTTTCCTGAAATATCCAAGCACCCAGAGTTTCAGTATGGAGTTAGGGATGACAGATTTAGCTGTGGGCTTTGTATGGTTGGTTCTCTCATCCTGGGTGGTTAAGAATATGAATGATGTTGGCATACTATTCAGTCGGGCAATTTAAATTAACAATTTCTTCAAGTCACACATTTCTCACATTATCCTAGACAGTAGGCACCTAGTCAGGCAGAGATTTCTGCCTCCCCCCGCCCGCATGCCAAAGAGTGATTGGCAAAGCAAGGGTGTGTGGTTGAGATAGAGGGTGGAGAGGAAGAACAGTAGAACGAGTGGTCTGGCAAGACTTTCTTTTGTGAATAAATGCAGGACACTTCTGTGTAAGTGAAATACCAGTAGAGCAAGCTAGGCTCGGGATACAAAGGGAGGCTAGAAATTAGTGTGTTCATGCTGAGGTTCTCAACCTGGCAAAATCTAGATGGGCTTTAGGGCACACCTGTAGGAATCATCTTGATTTGGTCTAACTGAAGTGGGAAGGTTGCTTACTGTGGGTGGCAGAAATCCTGGACTGGGGAAGGCGGAGAAAGTGGGTGAGTTGAGCAAGCATACATTCATCCATTCATCTCTGCAAGGGGACTAACTACTTCAAGCCTGGCTACTGTGATTTCCCTGGCAATGATGGAGTGAAACCTTGAATTGTTATCGGAAAGAGACTGATATTGGAAGAGAACGAGAGTAAGTTAGGTCTCAGATCCAGGTGGAGGCAGGCGGTCCAGCGAAGGGCGGTGGGCGTCACATCCGGAAGTTGGGAGAAGATGACCTGTAGCTCACTCCAGCCAGTCTCCTCTCTGCCCCTGCAGCCTGTATCTAGCCTGACAGAGAACATTGTGCACACTCACCCACAGGCAGCTGGGCCTACTTACAAACTCGAGCTGAGCTGGCTGACTTCCTGAGTCCAGTCCCTGAGGGGTGTCCTACCTCCCAAAGACACTTTTGTAAATGTCTCCCTAGGCTCAGGACTGACAGCTTCATGTAGAGGATATCCCACGGTCGAGGAGGAAGATCCGTTTTCCCTTTTTTTCTTGTTTCCCTTTTTATCTCCCCTAGATGTTGCGTGGAGATTTGATCCTTTATTTTAATTACTTTATGTAGTCTCAGTTCTCTGGAATAAGGAGGTTTTGAGAACTCATGGCTCTCTACATCAGCAATTTCCTAGGCTTAGTGCCTTGGTCAAACACATGTGTGCCCCCACGCCCTTGTTACCTCTGGTCTCAATATCTGCAGCCTTTTGGTTATATGTATGATGCTATGTGACTACATGACACCTCTCATTATTACTTACAGATGAAACATAGGAATATTATTCATTTTTTCATAGTCTCTTGCATTTGTTAAATCATTCCAGACATGCTAGAAAATTCGTTTCTCTCCCCCAAGGAAAGTGAAGAATTGTTACTTGTTATTAACAAATGAGTGTCCAAAAACTTTGAGAGAATCTAGACTAGAAATGTTAAATTTCATTTGGTCTTTCAAAGCCACAGTCAAAATTACTTTCCAGGCTTTTAAAAAAGCATCTTGAGATGCTTACATGACACTGGAGCCACAATAGGGCGGGCTTTGTCTCTTTTGCAAGTAAGATATGCCAAATCGTGTAGTGCTGTGTGGTTTCAGTATTATTTTAACAGGAAAGCTAGGATGAAAATTGCCCCCCTCTGTCTCTGTCTCTCTCTGTCTCTCTGTCTCTCTCTCTGTCTCTCTCTGTGTCATTTCTGTCTCTCTCTGTCTCTTATGTTCATCATGTGAAATTGTAAGACTATTTCTTTGTGTCTGACAATAATAGCTATTTAAAGTATCCCTTCCTTTAAAGTCTGCGATCTAGAAAAGTTACATTTAAAAATGACTTTCATTATGTAAAAAAATGTCATTTTTAATTTATTATAGAAATATACTAGGCAATTATTCTTATACTCGCTGATGCTAAAGACCCATTACTTAAAGAATAAGAAAAGAAAATTGAGATTTTAGTCCTCAATGAAGAATCATTTCTTGTCTTGTTTTCTAGGCCTTACATAATTTTTGAGTCTAGACACAGCTTGTGTGTAGGTTCTGGTCAGTTGCCTCCTGGGACTGTCTAGGATAGATAATGCAGAATAAAGTGCCTGGGCATTTTAGAAATTCAACCCAGTGAAAAACTGTGTCACTGAATGCTGGAATTGAGAGAGAGAGGCTTGACATCATCTACTGCCCTACTTCCACAGATCTGTAAATTGTGTCTAAGCATTGCTAGAGGCTTAACAGTGATGTAACTGGGACTTGGCATTTGTAGTCTTGAGGATTTGATAGGCATGTATTTTTCAGGAAGGTACAATTTCCAAAGACAGAAAGGACCACATAACTAGTGTGAGCCATAGACTCTTATAAACATTCTTGGCTGCAAGCCCACCTATAAAACAAGGTAGCAGACCCAGCTGATGTTGTCTGTTAATATTCACCTAAGGATGTGGCATTTCTCTCTCCTTTTCTCCCTTTTCTGAATTACAACTCTATGATTTTCCTCTCCCAAATTTGATAGGACAAATTAATCAAATACTTAGCTACATTATATTTTCTAGAAAATTTCTATCATTAATTAGAAATGACATTTCTTTAAATAATGAAAATCATTTTGAGTGTAAGTAACTTTTCTAGATCACAGATTTTAAAAGAAGGAATCCTTTAAACAGACAGCATGTTCAAACACATATTTGTTAGTCTTGTTAGTAACCAACTTTCATATGCTGTTCATGGTCCTTGGTAAATATCCCAGGAGAATTTAGCATGTAGTAGTTGGTCATGGTAGTCTGTCTTATCAATCTAGTACTTAGGAGAAGAAATAGGAAGAATTGTTAGCTCCAGACCAGGTATGCATAGTGTATCTGAAAAATAATATCTTTATGTGCTTTGTGGTCCATCACACTATTTTTGGTCTTTTCTGTAACATTTTCCTCCCTCCCTCCCTCCCTCCCTCCTTTTCTCCTTCCCTCTCTCCTTCCCTCCCTTCTTCCCTCCCTCCCTTCTTTTTTTTTGAGTCAGGATTCAATTAGGTAGCCCCTGCTGACCTGGAACTTACTGTGTAGATAACCCTGGCATTGAATCCACAGAGATCTACCTGCCTTGCTTCTTGAGTGCTGGGAGTAATGTTGAGGACCAAAACCCTTGGCCCCTGAAGCATTTTAAAATATATCTCAGGAAAATCAGGAATGTCTCCTGAGTACTTAAGTCATTAGTTGTCCATATTCATTGGCTTGAATTTCCTCTAATGTGTCAATGTTGTTTAAAAAGATAATTAGATCTCTATCTCCAAATTAAACGTCTTTTTATGTCACTGTGGTGCCAATAATTATCCTACCATGTATGTGTTAAATCTGTATGTGTGGTCCAGAGTATTTATGTATACTTTCTTATATTCTTTTCTCCAACATGCATAGAAATAGAAAGAAATTCTACCCTCATGTTCTTAGTTTCCAGGCTTAGTGGTTATCAAGACTTTCTTCAATTTACTTCATCTATTCTAAAAAATACGATTTTCTTTGTGGGAATATTTGGGAGTAAATCTCAGGCATTCTGTCATTGTAGCCCTACTTAGTTTATATGTGAGCCCCGAAAAATACATTGCAAAGCTGTAACCCAAATAGTGTTATTTCCTAACAAGGATAATTCCTTGATATCACTTGAAACCACTCATAATCAAATTTCCTCAGTTGAAACAGCACATGAAACTCTCACATTATATATCATTGTACTTCAAATGTCCAAGAATTAGCCCTTTGAAAGTCTGAAGTCATCTTCAGATGAAAGCAACATCGTTAATTGTATTTAGACCCTCCAAGCTATTCTACAGAATTACATATAATGTGAAATCTCTCTCTCTCTCTCTCTCTCTCTCTCTCTCTCTCTCTCTCTCTCACACACACACACACACACACACACACACACACACACACACATACAGGAGGAATAATAGAAGCAATACTTGTTTTATTATTAGAGTGTCAAATGAATCTCTCTCTGTAACAGCCATTTGTTACTCTTGGATGCTGCTACTTGATGAATATCATTGTTATTTTGGAGAATGTAAGAGTGTGCAGATCTTTGTAGCACCATTAAAGCAGGCTGTAAGGGTCAAGGCTTCTCAATAGGTGCTCACAAAAGCACTTTCCATGGAGAACTTGGACTACTTACAGACTTCCTTGAAGAATAAAGTCCCCAAGAAGGGCAAGGGGAAATGAACTCTTTATATGTTTCCTTTTCTGGGTTGCACAAAATCAGCTATTTTCTTCCCTGCCACTTTTAGACTCTGTCAATATGCCTTTGGAAAACTGTGGAGAAATCTCTTCAGCTGAGAGAAAGTGGGGATACTGCAAATGGACTTTGGTTGGTAGTTTAGCCATGTATCGATTAGGGGAAACAGAACCTCACATGAACTGGCCTGGAATGTTATGGTTTAGTATCCAAAGAGCAAAAGTTCACTGGTCTCATGAGAAATTGGAATTACAAAGTAAAAAGTCAAGGGAAAAAAAAAAACACATAATAAACAGTAATCAAGTTCTCTCTCTTTCCTCCTACAGACACATCATCTAGACTGTGCTGCTTACAACTTCACTTTGTCCTCTTCCATTCTGTATTCTTGTTCACCAAAGGCTGTCCCTTGGCTCTCTTACTGGTGGTTCAGTATGTAAAACCTGACATGAGTCTGTATATTCAGCTTTGAAACAGTTGTGGTCAAGGGGCAGAGGACCTTAAACCACCCTACCTGCTCAGCTAGTGTGTGGGAGGTTCTTTGGAGAAGCACAGGTTCAGTAGGTGTGGAATAGAGAGAGACAGAGGACAAAAACAATCTCAGGTATAAAAAGGAGCTGCACCAGAGTGTGCAGTTGAGAGCACACCAAAGATAATCATTAACAGGCATGTGTGACAGGTGGTGACCGATAATCTACTGTCTTACTTTGTGTGTGCTTTTTAAAAAAAACATTTAAATTAAATATTATGTTTGAGTTAACTTTTTAAAATTTATTTTTGATACTTTATTTACATTTCAAATGTTTTCCCCTTTCCAGGTCTCCCCTTTGGAAACCCCCTATTCCATCCCCCCTCCCCCCACCTCCATGAGGGTATTCCTTCACCCACCCACCCACCCACTCTTGTCTTCCCTCCCTGGCATTCCCCTATACTGGAGCATCTAACACTCTCAGACCCAAGGGCCTCTCCTCCCACTGATGGCCAACAAGGCCCTCCTCTGCCACATATGGGGCCAGCACCATGGGTCCCTTCATATGCATTCTTTGGTTGGTGGTCCAGTCTCTGGGACACTGTTGCTCCCTCCCCATGGTGCTGCAAACTCCCTCAGCTCTTTCAGTCCCTTCTCCAACTCCTCCATCTGGGACCCCACACTCAGTCCCAACAGTTGCTGTGAATTGAATCATGGGCGTTCTGAACTTTTGGGCTAATATCAGCTTATCAGTGAGTACAAACCGTGTTTGTTCTTTTGTGACTGAGTTACCTCACTCAGGATGATATTTTAAAGTTCCATCCATTTGTCTGCGAATTTCATGAAGTCATTGTTTTTAATAGCTGAGTAGTATTCCATTATGTAAATGTACCACATTTTTTTGTATCCATTCCTCTGTTGAAGGACATCTGGGTTGTTTCCAGCTTCTGACTATTATAAACATGGCTGCTATGAACATAGTGGAGCATGTGTCCTTATTATATGTTGGAGCATCTTCTGGGTGTGTGCTTCTTAATATCCAGTTGTTTGCTTTAATTCATGTATTTTACATGAAGCCCATTTACTAAGTAGTGGTTTCAGTTCATGCCACTTTTCTGAGGTGATCAGTATCCGGGGCCATTGTCTTGAGCTTCATGAAGCACCCTGGCCTCTGATGATGGGAGCTATCAATCCAGGGTCATCTCCTCCTTGTGTAAGCTGCCTTCCTGTACAGTAGAGGATGGATGTCTCTTTACCTTCTCCAGTGTTCCTGGCACATCACCACCCACTTCAGAGAATTCTAGTTTGAGGATTACTTCCAACACTTGTTTAATTTTGAAGGCACATTTGCAGTCCATTTTCATTTTTCACTTTCTAAAAGCTTGGCTTCTGTTTTATTTTTTTCCCTCAAGGTATAAATTATGTTCTACCAGGGGAGGAAAAATTGAAGGCATTCGTTGTTCAGGATAAATGTGTATCTTAATATAATAATTCCTCAGACTTTCATGCTTTTCTTTGGAGAAAATGCTATTTTGTATAGAATAGTAATAAATTCTATTGTGTAAATAATACTCATGTATTTAAATAAGAGATTAACACACTGAGGAATTTTCTTTATGAACTTAAAGGACAGATCAAGGGAAAACCTAGGAAGTGATCACAGGCTTTGGCCTTGGCAAAGGAACAGAAGAAGGATTCTGGGTTAATTTAGAAGTGATGTGAAAATGAAGACAAAAAGAGACTCCCTTGCCTCATAGGCTTTCTTGCAGTTTCAAAGCCACAGGGAAAATAAATACAAATGGAAGACTTGAGATCCCTACTTTGTTCACAAATGTCTCTATTCCTAGAGGTCATTGGTAAAGTGCAGAGTTATCCACATACTTTATTTCATAGGTGAAATGCTGTATATGGTGGTTTTGGAATCCCTGTTAACTCGAGAGCATAGTGTACTTACACCATTCTGGGCACCATGCTTAGTTTTGTATCTATGGGATGGTGTGAAACATTGTATTATTTTAGTGTGGGGACCAGCATGCCTGTGTTATAATTCCATCCTTCTGCAAATGCAGTATCAGACCACTGCCTACAGTTCCCAGGTCTTGGAGCTCTTCCACCTTGTTCTGATCCTAGGACAGGTGAGTCCTATGGCTCTTAAGTCATTCATGACTCCTGTGTCATAGACAGAGGAGTCATAAAAAGATGCCTTTTTTCCTTTTTCATTAGATGGTCCCTTAATCTCCTTTCTGAACTCCTTCCATGGTCACTGCACCTCTATGGAAAAAGAATGCATCTGTGGTAAGATGGGGCAAGGGACAGCAGATCCTCAGTCATGGAGAGAGTGGGAAGAGGAAGGCCTGGTTAAAGTAAACATTGTACAGCAAGACAAGAGCCAAGTGTTAAAAAGAGAAGGGGGGGGGGGGAGTCATCACATCTGGGAGGCAAAGGGCTATGGTGCTGAGCCAAGTGCTTAAACTGAGGGAGAAAGACATGAGATTAGATGGGAACATTTGAGGTTGTCATAGGCGTAGTCTGCACTTAACTCCAGTTAGCTTCCTGGGTGTGGATTGACTGTGGGCCAAATTCTTCTTCAAATTCCTTCTGTTCCACCTTCCAACCCTTCCTTTGGTTGTTAAAGGCAAAGACTAAGAAGACCACTTTCCTTTTTTAATTACCAATGGCTATTCCCTTGAACCAAAAAGACAAGAACATACATGAATTCTCTTTGTCTCTGCCACTACCTTCCTAGTTTAAACTACTCACACAGACCATAAATGACCCCAATTCTGTAATAGTCTATCTCGATCCATTTCTCTATGTATTTGTTACTAGGAACCTAAAAAAAAAAAAAAAAAAAAGTACGGACCAGGGACCAGAATATCACAAAGAGAAATGGATCAAGATAAGCTACTGACACTTGTAAACGAAACTTAGGACCTTAAATAAATACATAAAACATTTATAGAAAAACAAAACAAAGCAGACCTCACTGTCTTTCATTGGTTGAAAAAGTTTTGATCACTTAAAGATAATATCTCTTCCTTTGACCTATAGTACTGCATGTGGTTGGTCCTGTCTTGTGGCTCTTGTGACTCTTGTACCTTAAGGACACTTTACCTTTTGCTCATTACACTGCATTTAGAGCCCTGTCATCCCCTCTGCTGTGAACTGGTCAAGCTTCTTCTGTCTCAGGGATTGCTTTCTGTGCTTGGAGACTCTTCCCTAGCTCTGTATAGAGCCAACACTACTTATTTAGGTTTTGGTATAATATACCATTGCCACTGTCCTTTAGCAGTAGTGTTCGTGACATGGCTTTCCTCCTCCTCTTCATCTTCCTCTTCCTCCTCTTTCTCCTCCTCCTCTTCTTTCTCCTCCTCCTCTTCTTTCTCCTCCTCCTCTTCTTTCTCCTCCTCCTCTTCTTTCTCCTCCTCCTCTTCCCCCTCCTTCTTCTTTTTCCTATTTTACATTTCTCAGTTTAGTTTCTTTACTCACTTTTTTGATGCGACTTATCATTTTTATCTGTTTGGTCTATTTATTGTTTTTCCACCCAAATGAATTATCTTGGGTTCATTGTTCATGGGTTCTTTCATTGAAAATGAATGGATAAATGGATTATTGAAGGGCAATGCACAATGGAAACCCAATTTTATCAAACTGTTCCTGTTCTAGTCCAACCACTATCAATTGTCTTCACTAAAATTTAAAAGTAACCACAGTTTTATTAGAATAATCTATTTACAAAACAGACATATATCAGGACTAATTGGCCTTAATACAATATTTTACTTTAGTTATTAAACTTGTTTGTCATCTGTAATGAAATTAGTGGAGACATTTCCAATTTTATACATTATTCTTATTTGGTATTCTCGTAAGTGATAAGTACTCACTGTACTCATAGACTTTCTTCAGACTTACACTGTTTTTACAAACTCTTCACAGAAACACTTAAATGCAGCTGTCATTTGCCTACATTACTCTCAGTCCGAGGGGAAGACACGAGCAAATACTCTACTCAATTGTTTATTTTTCTATTTTGTTTTGAGACAGGGTCTCGCTGTTTCGTTCCAATTAGCCTAGAATTTGTTCTATTAGAGCAGGCAGACCTCCAGCTCTTATAGATTTGCTTGGTTCTGCCTCCTAAGTAATTAATTACTGAGTATTAGTATCACTAGTGACTTATGTAGATCAGTGCTTATCATGTGAAGGCACAGACTCCGTAGATACATGCCAGTATTTTGCCAGAGTGGGGAGAACTCAGAGAATTGAGGGAATCAGTTTCTAGATCTCCATCTTCTATACATACCTCTACCTAAACCTTATCTCCCTTAGAGTTCACCAAGCTCAAAATAGCCTCACTCCTTTTCTCCTTGTCTTGGGGTGAAAGACGCCTTGAGGGCATTGCAAACTATTTCTGTTTTCTGTGTGAGATGGAGGAGTTGCTGGGTTGTTCATGACTGCCCTGACACAGTTCCTTATAGGCTTCAGGCATCTTGCCTTGTATCTAAACCTGTTTGTAGAGGGTACATGGTGGTTAGAGAGGATTCAGGCCAGTTTGAAATGTTACTTGAGGCATGAAAGGACTAAAGACACTTCTGGTTTCCAGTTTGTTCATTTTCAGTCTTCGGCTTCAGTTGTCTTGTGTCTAGACTGTTAGAAGATAAAGCCTTGAGGGATAAAGAGCTCATCTGTGAGAAAACTAAGTACTTAAAATGACCCTTGTCATGGATTTCAATGTATTTTCTACTGGACTTAATACATACTTACAGGATCTTGCCAGATGAGAGAAAATGTGCCTAAAAATACCTGCTGTGATATAGGCTAGTGCTTAGGTCAGAGTCCAAGGCAAAGACTTACTTGCAGAGCACACTTAAAAACCAGCAGTACTGGTTAGTTTTTGCCAACTTGACACAAACTTGAGTCCACTTGCAAAGAGGGCATCTTATCTGAGGAATTGCTTCCATTAGACTGGTTTTGGACATGTCTGTGGGGCATTTTCTTGATTGCTGGTTGATAATGGAGAGCCCAACTCACTGTAAGCAGTGCCTCCCCCTGGGTAGGTGGTCCTTGGCTGTGTAAAAAAGCAAGCTGAAGAAGTCAGTAAAAACAATGTTTGCTTGTTGTTTCTACTTCTGGATCCTGCCTTGGCTTTTCTGGATGATTGACCATAACTTATAAACTAAAATAAGCTCTTTATTCACTAAGTTGCTTTTGGTTAGTGTGTTATCTCAGCAATTGGAAGCAAATTAGGCCAGTACCAGTGGGAATGGATACCAGGAAAAGTCAGACTATGGTGCAGTTGCAACAGAGCCCTCAACCCATTCCTAAGACACTCCAGAGCCAGGTAGGGCCTGTAGAATTGTTGAAAATTGAGGCACAGCAGCTGGGCTGCTTAGGAAATGCTTGGCTTTGGACATAGTAGCTCCCTTTAGTGGAGTGAAGTGGCAAGGAAGGAAGTCTCAGCCACAAAGCCTTACTGGCTGCTACTGGGAAACTGAGAACTTGGGTCTTGAATAGAATGGATTTGGGTGATTGCCAGCATCCAATACAGTTAGTGATTTTTTCTTCTAATGCAACATTTTTTTTCCCTGCAAATTCTAAGTTTTTTAGGATAAATTGGTTAAAAATCAAAGATAAAATTTATGGATGATTTCTTTCAAATTTTGTGTGCAATTCAACATTGTGATTAACCACACATTAATGAATTGTATTATGAACTGTTTATTCTAATTCTGCTCAGCTCGCATCCTGTTTCATCACAGAATATTTAAATATGTTCTGCTTTCTAAAACAGTCACATGCTAGTGAGTGGGCTAATTTTTGCAGAATACGTTGTTTGCTTTCATCAAAAACAAGAAAAATTTACCATGACAAGAATGATATTTAATTTAGACATTTCTAATTTTTTGCTGAACTTTTATTTAATTATACTCAAAGTTTCAACCCAGAGATGAAATGAATATTCACACTGTTCATAGAGCTGGTCCGTGCACTTTGTTGGATTTCAGCGTAACCTGCAGAAGTCCTACTCCCTCATCATTATTATTTTTACTGATTGGAATAAAGGATGAGAAGGTTCTCATCTTTTGTTAAGGCTCTGCTCAGACCTCATATGTAGCCATGATTGTTCTTGAACTCATGTCATGACACTCCTTACTGCATCTCCTAAATGCTGGAAATACAAGCAGAGACCACCATGCTTGGCAGTCTTCTGCTATTTTAAATTTTCACTCTTTTTAGACATTTCTATTATTCAGTCTAACCTATAATTTATTGTGTCTTTTAAAAAATGTTTTGACTCAGAATGATATTGATATCACTGTATAAGTGAACAGTAAAATTGAATTTTATCTGAGAGGAGACTGAGTTCCAAGTCTCTCTCTCTCTCTCTCTCTCTCTCTCTCTCTCTCTCTCTCTCTCTCAGGTTCTATTCTGGGGCCCATGCTGGCCTCAGAGTTCTGACCCTACTCTTATCTGATTGCCATGATTATAGTCATACAGAGTCATATACTACCTCCTGTGGTTAACATTTTCCCCAAATTGAACAAACTAAATCTGAGGTTTTAAGCTTTTGCAGAAAATATATTTAAAACAAAAGACAAAACATTTTATGAAAATAACAGGTTGGAAAAAAATTCACGCAAGAGCCTTATGAATGCATTGGTTTGGCCAATGTGTGATAAAATTATCACACATTTTCTATGAATATTAGTGTGAATAAATCTGTATTTATGTAAAAGACTATAAGTCATTACTGGTAAAGTTGTGTTAATAAGATATCTAAAAAATAAGAAAGTGAGTTAATCTGATTGGATGATATGTCTGTTTCAATCTAGTTAATATACATTTATGAGGCCCTGACTTGTTTCCAGTTGGTTGATAGCCAATGATTTTTATCTTAGATTTAAAGGTTAACACTGTCTTTAATGACTTCGCCATTCTCTTCCCTCTTTTATATCACACAGATCTTATTACTGTAACAAAATATCTGATAATCAACTTAAGAATTAAAAAGGTTTTGTACTATAGTTAGGAAGGTTTCTTTTGCCATCATGGCCTTGTATGTGTGGGAGTCAGCACATCATGGTGGGGAGTGCATGATGGAGCAGTGCCATCCACCTCTTGGTAGACACGAAATTGCACAGAAAGGTGTAGAGCCTCTATTCTAGTATCCACTTCAAAGTCCTCACCTCTCAAGGTTTCTGCCACTTTTCAATGATGCCATGTGTTGAGGACTAAGATTTTCATCCACCAGACTTTGGGAGACATTCAAGATCCAAACTGTTGTGTTTACCCAGCTTAATCTTTCTCCCTAGTACATATTATCACCCAGTACTCTTTGTTCACATATATGTGTTTGCTCACTGACTTTACTCAGTAGAACAGAAGTTCCGTCAAGGCAGAAATTCTGTTGTACTAATATTTCAAAGTTTATTATATGTGTGTGTGTGTGTGTGTGTGTGTGTGTGTGTGTAAGGCAGGTACTCACAGAGTATAAGAGAGGACATTGGACCCCTGGAATTCAAATTGCAGGTGGTCATGAACTGCACTTGATGGGTGCTAGAAACTCAGCCCTTTTACAAGGTCAGTGTGCTTTCAACTCCCTGTGTTAAGTTTTTTACACTCAGTTTCTAGAAGGTAAAATATGTCTGGCTTTTAGTAGGCTCTCAAGAAAGTTTGGCTTAATAAATAAAAAATAAAAAGAAAGGGTAAATAAACTGGGAAGAAACGAGGAAGTATTGATTTCTTGATGCAAGTGAAAGTCTACCTGAGATCCTACTGATTGTTTAGTATAAACGAGTTAAGTCACTTCTTTTTCGGGGAAAGTTCCTCTATTGTAAGGTGTTGAAAGAGATCCTGGGCAGGATAAACATTTGAGTATTGTTCAAGCACTATAAGCATATTCTAAATTTGGATCACCCTTGCTCTGAGTGAGTCCTGTTCTTTGTCTCTTGGTCTCCTTGTCAGCATTTTCATCCTTTCCAGCACACATGTGCCAATTAAAAAGCACATCTACTTTAGGGAGCCGAGTCTGGTATGGTTTTCAGCCAACCCACATTCACAGTGGAAGATTACTTTCATTCTTGGGGAGGATGACATGGGCATGAGAGGCTCAGTATTCAGATGAAAGGGCCACTTTGGTATTATTTAACTGTGTTTTGGCAAGACTCTGGTCAGTGTCTGGTTTCTCTTTGGAGCCATTTTGCATTATATTACAGTGCTCTGACTGTGCTATGCCAAGGAAATTAAGATCAGCTGGAACACACGGTTGGTCATTGGCTTGGACTCTTAAGGCACTGGGAACTTGATGACCTCATTTAGGCTGAACCTGCCTTTGTCTCTAAAGCATAAGGGCTCCTTTTTACAAAACCACGTCTGCAACTTGGGAAAGATACGAGTGAGGTTCAGAGAAAAATGACTTAATAATGGAAGATATTTGGGTCAACATTGAGTACGGAGTGCAGAATACATGTTGACAATTTGAGAAAGATAAAGAGAAGGCACCAAGTCCCTTCAACATGATCTTAGCCACCAAGTCCTGTGATCTTGGAGGATTATTTGAAGATTGGTTTGTAAGTGCATGTGCATTTGTATACGAGATCAGATGTTAATTCTGGTTGTCTTCCTTAATCCCTCCTATCTTACTGTTTTTGAGATAGGATCTCTTAGGGAGCCTAGAGCTCTCTGATTAAACCAGGTTAGATGGCCACTGAGCCCCGGGAATCTTCCTGTCTCCAATGGTTGGATTTGTGGTGTGTGCTGCTGCTAGCTGCATCTTTTTTATGTGGGTGGTGGGGCGTCAAGCTCAGGTCCTGAAACATTCCTGCAAGGCACGTAGCCAACTGAGCTGTCTCCTCAGCTCTGAAAGGCATGGTTTAAAGAAAACTAAAGGAAAGAAATGTTTATGATGCCAGCAACTGATATGGGTCTTATGTTCTGTCAGTCTGAGAAGATTTGAGAGAACAGCTTCCATACAGTAGGACTTGTGATGGGGTCTGTGTGTACATGTTTTGTGTACACGCTGTGTGAGAAGCTTGTAGGAGGGTTGTCGTATGAGAAAAAGTTGCATGGTAACCATAGAGAACTCTCCGGTGATGATGAGCTTTGGAGATAAGGACTCACTATGTAGCCCTGGCTGGCCTGAGTTCACAGAGGTCTGCTTGCCATTTCCTCCTGAGTGCTGGAATGAAAGGCATGTACTGACTGCACATGGCCTGGATTATTAAATTAATTTTAATTAAAAGTATGAAGAAGAAATTTTTATTTGGAGATGTATTTGAGATAAACGGCAGTTAACATGGATTTTCAAGCACAAATTAAGTAGCTTAGTAATATCAGTTTCTCTGAGATGCTAAGGGTTGTCCGACTAGTCTCTCTTCCATATTGGAGAGTTCTGGTAGAGGCATTTGCAAAGTTCTTTGTTTCCAGTTCTGTGAGAAGGGCCTGTTTTTAACCTCCATCTCTTTCTTTCCATTTCTTTTCTGGCCAAAGTTCTTCTTCCAGAATTTTTTTTTTTTTTTAATTTTATTAACACCTGTGTCATTAGTATTGAAACTATTGACTTTCATTGCATTAGAAAAGTAGTTTTTGCCTTATACTTCTTTATGTAGACAGGAAATTGGCTCACAGTAATGTGCCTTAAGACAAACTGATCTCCAGCAACCAGCTTCATTGCCCTTATTTTGATGGCTCTAGAGTTTTGTACACCTTCCCCTTTTGAGACACCTTCTTGGCTTCTGCTTCTCACAGAGCTTGTTGTAGGATGTTAATGACTGTGATATTTAAGGTTTTGTCTTGGAATTTGTTGTCATTTTACTGTCAGTGTGATCTCACCAGCTTCCATGGCTGCAACTGAAGTATAAGTGAGCCAGAGCTGGAACTTTTGCTCCTTTTGTTCACAAGTGCATCCCAGAAATCGCTGAAGCTCAGCACGTTGCAAATGGAATCACTTATTTCCTGTTGGGGCTTGTTCCTTCTTCTCTAGTTCCCTTCAGTAGAAATAGAATATGTTTCACTTACATTAGCCAATCACAGATCTCATCTTACCTTCAACATCTCTCTTCCTAGTTCTCCTTCTCCATTGATTGGTTACCAAGTGCCCCTGAGAAGACAAGTCTTGGGTTATCCACTTGTGTATAACCTGTGCTCCGTGGCAGTAGCTCAGGCAAATCACCTCTCTCATAAGCATCTGGAGGCGCTTCTCACTAGTTATTCTGTTTCTGTCTTCTACTCTTAGAAATACTCTTTAATTTTGCTGTTGCTGTTGCTACGGAGGTCACATCCATGCAACACCATAGTGGGTTTACAATGTTTGCTTTACTTCCATTGAATGCTTTCACAATGACATCAAGTATTCTTGTACTTTCAAAACATTTTCACTGCTGGAAAGAAACCCCTTTCCCATTAAACTGTCCCTCCATCTCTTCCCCTCTCTCGGTCGCTGTCAGGCATTAGTCTGTCCTTCACCTTTATGACTTCCCAAATCCTGGACATTTCATAAAATTGAACTCCTACACCATGTGACCTTTTGAGCCTTGTTTCTTACAGTCCACCTGTTTTTATTTTGTAGTGTGGTAAAATAGCTTCATTCCATGAAATAACTCTCTATCTCTAGAACGGTAATTAGCTTCTCCTTTTTAAGAAATAAGAGAGTGGTACCAATTCGTGCTCATTTTTCTATTCTCCATCCTTTTGTTTCTCTCTTTTTACTTTGGGGGAAAACTGTCCGAGGTAGGGGAGTGTCGTCTTTGCCTCCCATTATTTCATACGTTAACAACAGAGAGCACCGCAGCCCATTTCACTTTATATAAAAGTACAGTGAGGCTGGCAAGATCACTTGGTGGGTAACGAACCTTGCTACCATGTCTGGTGACCTGGGTTCCCAGATGATGGCAAGACAGAACTGACTTCTACAACTTACTTTCTGATCTCTTTGTGCATGTGTGTGTATGTATGGTACATCCTCCCACAAACAGTCCCCCATAATAAATAAATATAATATTTTAAAAAAGAAGAATGTTGTATGTATGTGTAGTTTCTATATGTATGTATGTCAAGCTTCTGTTTTTGCCTGACATTTTTTATTAATCCATATTAATGATTGTAAATAGAATGTGGTCTATTTGCATTGCATACATCCTCATTTATTGTCTCTGCACCTTAGAAAATTTCCATCCCAAAATGTGCAGGAGTTTCCTCTTCTTTCCGTTCTCAGAAATGGGACTGTTGAAATGTGAGGTCAGTGCATTGTGCAGTATTACTAGATTCTGCCAAGTTGTCATCCCAAGTAGTGGTGACCACCAGCACTATGTATGTGTCTCTGTTTTCATCTTTTCTGTTCAATAGCTGCTGTTTCACAATTTTAAGATTTTTTTCAATCTGGTTCATTCAATGACATGTAACCAATATGTTAGTTTGCATTTCCTTGATTGTTCGTAAAGATTTCAGTAGTTTCTGGTCACTCATTTCTCTTCTTTTTGCATCATCTATGTTTTTCTGTCCTGTAATTTTTCTCTTTTGAATGACTTGTGAGAGTCACTTATAGCACATTAGTAGTACACCCTGTTGATAGGTGTAAGCATTACGATGACATTTTCTCAGTAATTGTGATTTGCCTAAGATGTGCTTACAGTGTCTCTTAGGATACAGAATGTCATCTACTTTTGTACTTTTGTATGTCTTACTTGAGAAAAATTAAATTTTTATATCATAAATGCATTTTCATTTAGCCATTTTAACATTTGAAGCCTTTTTAACATGCAGAGGCCTTTAACACATCATTATTCAATTGTTGTTTTTCAAAAGAGCATTAACATATCATATATTGAAATAATTACCTCTCATCTTTTCCCAGAGCTTTGAAAACATTCTTTCATCATGACCACTTTTCTTTATAAAAATAATAGTTTCGAAGGCAACTCCAGCTATAGCATTTATTTCTTAAAGTCATTTCATGGATCCTTCCTCTCTGTTCGCATACTGATTTCAGTGAGGTCACTGAGATGCCATGTGGCTGGCCCCACTGTCTAATTCTGTTACTCATTTCTCTTCTCTGTGAATTATCTATGTTTTTCTATCATGTCATTTTTTTTTCCTTACTCAAATCGCATGCTTTGACCTCACTGAACATCTTTAGTATCCTACTGCACACCTTCTCTGATCAAATAATGAAATTCAACCACACCTTGACACACAGGACAAGGGTCAAGGCCTCTCATGAAGCTGATGCTTTGCCCTCCTGGGTCCCTGTACTCCTTAATCTTTAAATAGCTACTCTGAAGTCCATCTCTTTGGAGTGTCAGCTCAGAGTTTTCTCTTTCCATGCTAGACAGTTAGGAGCTGCTCTGTTTGGAGATAATCTACCTGGGCAAGTCCATGGCACTAACATTCTATTTACTTACCACTATCCCATGATCTGGGATACATTCCCAGGTTACAGGAGTCATGTTTGTCTTTGACATCAATGCATTTCTAGACACTAACATTGTACCTGGACAGACTAGGTCCTCTGTAAATACTTGCTGAATAAGCAGGAGGTTCATAAAACTCAACCGTGAGTAGGATTTGTTCCAAGATATCTATTAGAAGGGAATGCATATATGTGTGTGTATGTATGTATGTATGTATGTATGTATGTATGTATGTAATATGTATAACACATATATGAACTGGCCAGAAGACAGTCTCAGATGTTGTTTTTCTGAACAGCCATGGATATCACCCTTGTTTCTTAAGTCAGGTCTTCTCATTAGAATCTGGGTCTCTCTGATTCAGGTGGACATGCTGGCCTGTGAACCTCAGGAAACTGTTTATCTCCACCCCATTACTCCATGGCTAGGATTACAAGCAAGCATTTCCCTACACTGAGCTTTTTGTTTTTGTTGTTGTTTATGTGGGCTCTGGAGATCAAAATGCCAGTCTTCATGCATGCTGGCTTTATTGACTTTATTAACTGGGTTAGCTTCCTAACCTCTCTCCATGGTATTTTTCCTGTGAAGTATGTATATTGCTTTTAAGAAATATATAAAAAAATTCTTTTTGTTCCTGATTCAATAAGTGTCGGAAACCTTTCTCATTATTTTGCACTCTGTAGACTTTGAATGATTTTTCAGAGACCAAAAGAGACACTGAATCATCTTCAGACCAGGATGCATTCATAGTGAATGAGTAGCTGTGCTCTGGATTATTAAATTAAGTTTCATTGACAGATAATAGTCTTAGATTTAAGTCAGGAAAAAATCCTACTCAGTGCCCTAGAGAACCATTGGACAAAACAGGAAAGTAGAGAGGGCAGAGGCCCTTGGACAGAGGCAGGGCACCTGCAGAAAGAGTGATGATCTAGCAAGGGACCTGTCTTGTTATTCTGGCCACAGACAGAGTAAGTGCAGGTCTATAGTTATCATTGCAGCGAAATATTGTTGTTAAAAGGACATCAATTAAGAAGTCTTGCAGGTACTTAGAGATTAAATTGAATTCCATTTTGAGAAGAATTTGACAATCCTTCACTTACCAATACCATCAGTCTTCAACAGGTTGTTTTATATGTGATGCTTCATGGTGGCAGCAACAAGCACCTGTCTAGAGCCTTTGATGAGAAGTACACATCCTCACACACCACCCTGGAGAGTCAGTGCCTTATGGGCTGAGGTACTAGGAGTTTGAAAAAGTAACTGCCAGAAGAACCCTCTGTTTCTGATGCAACCTGTCTTAGGCTACCTTTGAAGAGATCTTGCTGCAACTCCAGTGCAGGTTTGGAAGAACAGCCCTTCCCTTCCTAGAAGCATTGGACAATCTGCTATCCTCATAGGAGGAAGAGTTTTTAATTATCATATACTAGCTGAATAGTCTCTAAAGTTTTTGATGGATAACTCTTTTCTAAGCCTCTTTACTCCATCTTAAATGGATTAACTTTTCTTTGGATTTTAAATGAGGTCACCTTTAAAATTAAACTGTATTTGCTGTTGGATAAGGAACTTGTTTGGCTTATGGGAGTTGTCTTTTTCTTTTTCCAAGCCTGCTGAGTGGTTGTTGAGCATACAGGGGGCGCTGTGTGAATATGCTTTGGCCTAAGTAGTTCCAGACACACACAACAGAAGAGGCATGCTTTAAGTGACACAGGGTGTCTACTGCCTGGTTTCATTTCATTTTTTACAGTGTAAACTATTCTAAATCACATTATTAATTCATTTTGTTTGGATTATTGGAGCAATATAATTTGTTAAAACAAATGGTCTGTTGAATAAAGGACTATGTGAAGTTCTTGTAACTTAAGTATTTGAAGAAAAATATTTTAAATTCATATTTAAGTAATTCTGATTTTTGTCATGGTTTCACATTGTAATAATGAACACTAGTCCCAGATAGCATCTGTTTTAAGCTGGGTATTTTTGTTGTTGTTGTTGTTGTTGTTTTGTTCTTAATTGTGAGAGTTTAAATTTTTATTTACTAAAAGTCTTCTTGAATTGAAACTATATTTGTCAGATATCTCCTATAGATTGTTATTTGATTGAAAATTTTATGGTGTATTGCCTGAGAATTGACATATATCCTTAGGCTGTATCATGTCAGCATTGCTTTTTCTTCTAGACTTGCTGCATATGCAGATATTTTATTTGTAATTTAGTGGTCTATTTTATATAACATCATTCCATAAATGCTTTAAAGATCAATTCTCTGTTAATTATAACAAACTAAAAAGCCTTGAGTTAAGCTGATTGTAAAAAATGAAAACTGTTTTGAGTCATTCTCTTTTTGAACTGTGAACTTTTTAGTTCAGAATGTTTTGGATGAAGAAGGGGCTACTCCATATTTATTTATAGTCTCATAAGTTCCTGTGAAACATTGGACAGAATAGCAAATGTCACTGTTGGTATCAACACTTAGATTCAGGCTTTGGTGGTTCAACAGTTAGGGACCCTTTGTTAAATCCCCCATTGCGAGAAGGAACCTACATCTCTGCTGGAAGCATGGAAGACTAATTATTGAACAATGTAGTCCAGTGGAAGTACCAGTGTGAGTTTCTGCTGTGAAGCTTTGAGGAGCTGACATCTTTCTTTTCCACTCTTTGGAACAGCCTATGGAACTTTGAGCTACTTTATCTGAGCCTGCCTACATCACATGCTCTATGCTGGAGAGTCTATAAGTTCATTAACTCTGCCTGCCATAGCTGGAGTATGGCTTAGGGATACCTAAAGAGCAACCACCATGTCAGGAAGAACTTTGCTTGTCTTAGACAGGTCACTAAACAGAATTTATCATAGGCATAAGCAGCCCAACATTTTGTGTTTCTTACAAGCTATTGTAGAAAGATATCTTCCAGTATTTGTTTTATTTGACATTCAACTACAGGAAGCCAAAGAAGAACAATACATACAAATAAAGTATGCTTGTGGTATTTGTGCTCATAGGTAGGCAATTGGAGACGTTTGTGCAATTTATATTCTGGACATCCCTTTGAAACTTTGCATGCACTTTCCCATGGTAGCATTGATTCAGGATTTAGCATATGTTATACTTAAATTATGGCAGTAGAAATGATCACTGTCTATCACTTCTTGAGGGGGAATGCCTTCTGAATTGCATCATGGTATCCAAATACCATGTCCAGCAGCAGGAAGGAATGTTCTTCATGCTCTGTGAGAAGTGTGCTCTACTACTTGATGATGAGGGAAAACAGCATCATGGTTCAGATCTTCCTCGTGGTTAAAGCCATTGCTTTAAGTACGCCCCTGGCACATCTCTCTCCTGTTTACTTTCAGACTTATAAGGACTCTTTTTCATGCATTTTCCTGGGTTCCTTCCTCTTTCCCTCCCTCCCTCCATCCATCCATCCTTCCCTCCCCCCCCCTTCAAAATGAGTGAAAACTCATTTTGTTTTCTTCCTTCTTTTTATTCTTTTCTTTCTTTTTCTCCTCCCCTTCTTGTCTCTTTCACCTCCTGTCCTCATCCTCCCATCTTCTCTAACCCATTTTCTCTCTTCCCATCTTCTCTTCATCTTTTCTTCTTCTTTTCTCCCCTTCTTCCTTCACCCCTATTTATTGTCTTTTTTTCCTCTTAAAAGCAATCTAGCTTCTTATATGCCTTGGGAATTGTTGGCTGATACAGTCAATTATATTACTTATAGATGTATAGTCAATTTGCTTATAGATCTAGGGAATGTGAGTGGTATATTCTCTCTCTCTCTCTCTCTCTCTCTCTCTCTGTATTACATTATTGAGGATGGATTATAGGGTCTTTCTTGTGTTCATTCTTCTACTGGCCTGAACCTAGCCCATAGCTTAAACAGATTCTTTGTATTCTACTAGATTGTAAACTTATAAGAAGAGGAACCACAGTTAATTTGTCATTATAATAACTAATACTTAACAATACTGGGTGGTTAAGTGAGCAAAGATTAGAGCAATAACTCCTATGTGCACCTAACTGTATATCTGTGATATGAAATGCACTGGACTGGGCATTATCTTGACATCTCATAAGCAAGTACTTGCAGATTGGCATGTTTCTAGCCTGAGTGCTGCATGGAGCAAGAACATGCAAGGTTGTCAGATTACATTTTGTATTTGGTGTTCTCCTTTACTTTTCTTTTCACTCACCTTGGGTCAAGGATGCTGCTTGGTTCTCTTGTTACAGTTCTCTTGGAACTGTGAAATGCTAGGGGTTAGTGGTCAGTTCATTAATGTCAAGGAAAAATGTGACACTAAGCATTCATCAGAATAAGAGGAAGTAAAGATAGATTTGCATGTGATTTCTAGTATTGAGTATTAAAGACTCCACATAGGGATCATTTTCTTCTGATAGTCTAGGCCCTCGCAAACAAGTAGATGTGCAGTTCAGTCTTCATGTGGGTCCTGAACAAATGGAGTGGGGGCTATGCATAATGCTGTTGCCTGTCTGTTAAATCTTTTCCCCTAACTCAGCTTTCTTGTCTGTCCTCAGTGGAAGCACCTAGCCTTGCAGGGACTTGATGTACCAGGGTGGGGGGATACCCAGGGGGTGCTCCACCGTCTCCAAGGAAAGGGGGATGGAGGAGGGACTGTGGGAGGGGGTACTGGGAGGGGTGATGGTGATTGAGATGTAATAACAAGAAAAGAAAAGAAAAGAAAAGAAAAGATAACAAACCACAGTTCTTTCTTCAAGTAGAAGAAGGTACAGGGTGACAGTTTCAGGTTTTTCCAAGGATAAGATAATGATTGCTGGAAAAGTTCAAGGTAAGTTTTAAATTTGATGTTGCCTTGAACCTGATTAAGAATAAGGTAAAAATAAGATTCTAAAGAGTCCCAAGTGGAGAATAAATCACTCTACATTGTTATCTTCCTTTGCAGTTATCAGGAATTTTGCTCTAGCCATCCTAAAGTATTTGCTATTTTTATCTTCTTAGACTAAATATACTTCAAATAATTCATCAAGTCACCAAGAAGGGAAATGTAACGATGAGAGAATCATACATACTAATTTTAGGAGACGTTTAGAATATGCAAGAATGTGTCAAGGATTATAGTTTTGTTTCCCTTCCTCCCATTTTAAAGGAGATTTGCATTTTAATGACTCAAGGGGTATTCATTACTTTCTTCATATGTTATTTGACTTTGGGATTGTTCATATTTTTATTAAGGCAAAAATTACTTAGAAGCTAGGTATTTAAAAATCATGAAATGACCCTATTGTTCCCTGGCATGTGTTTGTTACAAATCCAAACAGCAGCTTATGTTCTTTGTGGCACAGCAGAAAATCTTGCCTCTGAGAAAAGCTAATTTGCATTTGTGCATAGAGTCAAATAGAAGACGATTGAAATCAGAAGTTAATATCTAGGTATAGAGAATGCAGCCTAATTTTACCCCACCAGACAAATTTCAGTTAGAGTTACAGTTAAACGTTTTCTACATTACTGCTGTAAATACTGCTCAACTGCTTTTAGATCCTGTCTGTCTCTTCTTTCCTAAGATGCAGTTCCAGTACTCTCTCTGAATACTTAGTTCTTAGTGCACCATCATCTGTATGGATTCCTGGTGGCTTAGGATTCTTTTGCCATGACCATGACCAAAAGCAATTTGGGGAGGAAAGGGTTTATTTCATCTTGTACTTCCATGTACAACAATTCATCATGGCGAGAACGCAAGGCAGGAACGTAGATGCAGAAATGAAAGCATGAGCCGTATAAAGGAACACTGTTTACTGTCTTGATCCTCTGGGTTGCTCAGTTTGCTCTTGTAATCTCAGAATCACTATCCCATGGATGACACTGCTCATGGTAGTCTGGGCCCTGCTAGAGGCAGTGGGATGGATCACTTTCTCAGTTGAGGTTCCCTCTTCCTAGATAAGTCCAGGGTTGTGTCATGTTGACAAAAACCAATCATGACACATTGGTGTCCTCATGGTGTGTCCAGTAGAAGTCAAGGTTTTTATTGCTTGCCAGGTCTTTGTGATCTGATTTATAACAGCCTACTGATGCATATTGTCTCACTTTATCCACATCCATTTTTTGTTCCTTTAGATATAGTTTGCCATCACAGAGTGGGTAGCCTTTCTAAAAAGCATGTCTCGATAGCTTCAAGGAAAACAAAACTCATTCTCTGTGGCATCCATTGCATTTGTTTTTTTTTTCACTGTTTACAATATCTGTGCCCTTAAGATCTATCTGCCTACTCCATTGTATCAGCAGACCATCAAACTAAGAGTAGCATTATATCTCAGACATCCAAAGCCCTGGTCCCTAGGACGTAAAAAGTCTCTTGAATAAAGAAGTGAGTTTTTTTCCAAACTGAAAACCCATAATATCTGTTTGAATTCACAAACACTGATTTATTATAAACTACATCTCGGGTTCTAGAGATATCTGGTCATGTGGGTCTTCTTTCTTGTTTCACTGACCTATCTAAAAATGCTTTGTTTCCTCTGTATACAGACACTGAGCTGAGCTATGGTGAGTGGAGTTGATGTGGACCTATTAAAATGTCTGACATTCTAATATGGCCACTGAGGAAAACAGCTATTTTCATGGACACCCATTACCTGAGGCCTGGCAGGAACTAATTTTGATGTTTAATATGAAGCCTGTCTGTGTATGCCCTACTTTAATTTTTATAAATTTTCCTTCTGCCCTGAAAGTTTCAAGGAATGTTTTCAGTGGGTAAGTTAAAATGTGTGTACTATATTCCCAGTAGGGAAAAAACAAAACAAAACAAAACACAGCTGTACAATAATTTATAGAGAAATCAATGGTTTCTTCCAATCCTTGATTATGGCTACTTCATTTAGCATCTTGGAGGTAGATTACAGATGAGTCAAGAATTGACTGGGTTCCTAAGGTAGATAGGAATCATTATTAAAAATCTTGGATAAACAATCCCATGCAACTCTTGTGCTTTACAAGGAAAAACCACAGTGGATAGATGCATCCAATAAACAAGAGGCAAGAAAGTTAGCTTTTCACATGGCTCTGATGCTTATTAGCTGGACTTCATTGTGACAGCCAACAGACACATTCTGTGCTTCTGTACCAATGGTATGCACATGACACTGAGGTGCTTATGACCTCCTGTACCATGAAAATTAAATATAGTATATTCCTGTGCATACATGAAGATAATTTCTATCAAAATAATCCATGGTTCAAAAGCCCAGAAATTAAGTCTTACAGAAATGACTCTTTTTAATTTTCCTACTTCATAGGAACAATGCTGTCAATGACTTAGCCCCCTTTCTTATTACATAAGAATTTCATATTTTGTCTCTTTTCTCTCTCCCTCCCTCCCTCCTTCCCTCTCTCTTCCCTTCCTTTCTTCCTTCTCCCAGCTTCCCAAATTCTGAGATTATAAGTCTGTACACGACACCAATATATATCTAATATTGTGTTGTTTGTTGGAAAGTCACTGGAGTTCTTAAAGACAGAACCTGGGTCCTGGCATCTGGAACAAGCTATTTCTGACCCTTCAATCAGTCAAGGAAAGAGATATATAATATGGAAAGCAGAGAAAGATATATTTAATGTGGCTACATTGGGAAGAATAAATAGAGAGACAGTCCTTCCTCAAGACTGTCTTTGGGACTGTGACATGATAGTGACCGAGTGGTTTTACTTCTTTGACATCTCTCTTTTGATATGTTCACATCATTTTTCTTTTTGTAATTTCACTGATGTAAGTGTGCACATATCATTAACTACTATATAGTACATTATAACTGTATTGCTTTTACAATTAAAGCTTTCTGTTTTTCTTAGGGTTAATAGTTGTGTAGTTATTTTATCTGTTTCTTTTTTCTTTCAGCTGATCTCCAAATCCTTCCAAGATCCTTGGATCTTTCCAAGGAAACTGATTAAACTCAACACAACCTTCTGAGGGGCAGAGTGCTGGCAGTTTGTCAGTTTCTTCTCCATCCCAGAATCTTTCTCAGAAAATACCTTCCTCTCCTGTACTCTATCCTCTCCAGGGCCACTGGGGTTTGTGTTTATTCTAAGAATCCCCCTTTCCTCTTTCCTGTATTAGATCCCCCACCGACACCCCAGGCTCATGGGTTCTTCCTTTTTCTGTTTTTGTGTTGGAGTATCTTGCTGAGAGGAAACACAGAAGTAATTTGGTTTTTGTTTCTTTGAGTGTTTCTCAGTTTGAAGTCAGCAATAGTTTTGCTTGAATTTAGAATTGGATTCATTTTTTACCCCTTTGGATGCCCCACCTCCTCTCTCTCTCTCTCTCTTTCTCTCTCTCTCTCTCTCTCTCTCTCTCTCTCTCTCTCTCTCTCTCTATCTCATTTTCTCTCATTCTTACCACATTGTTATGAGCTCTTTCTTTGGGACCTGGTTATTCCTCTTAGGGCCATCTGTTTATCTTGGTATTTGGTGGCTTTGTGTGAGATTTTGTTCAAGAATTCATTGTGTTGGGAATGTTATGACCTTTTAAATCTAGAGCTTATCTTTCTGTTTTTCTATTTTTCTTGTGCTTTTCTGAAGCTTATTCCTACACCATGTTTTTGGTTTTTTCCTTCTATTTTGTGAAATTGTGTGGATCAGATGTTGGGCTTTTTGACTTAATCTTACCATTTCCCCTCCTTAATCTTTTTTCTCTGTTTTGTAGGTTTTAATTCTCATTTTCACTTTGAGATAAAGTATTGGTTTTCAGCAATTATGTCTCTAATATCTAAGAAATAACTTTACTTATTTCTCTTTTATTTTCATAATCTCTTGTATTATTTCTGCCAACCCTCTCAGGAGATTAGTCATAGTTTCTTTGAAGTTACCTCTCGCATTCATTGGTTTCAATGTTTCTGCCAGTGGCTGTGGTCCTTTTCTTCTCTGGTGGAGTTATCAGAAATGTGACTACCTGTTTTTATTTAAAACGAGGCCATCACATAATGACCAACAACTCAGATTGGGGCCAGTATCCTATTATAGAGGCAATAGAGGGTAGACAAGAGTCATAGACTAGACTGCACTGGAGCACCTTGAGTTCTTTTGAGAGACACCTCCCCCCACACTTAGGTAGAGCCAGATCGTTTACTTCACTACAGAAGAGAATTTCAAAATGAGCTGGTATGAAACAGCATGGGAGTTTATCAGAAAGTATACGAAGCATGTCTGCTCAGACTCCCAGAAAGTAGACACTGTGCTAGAGAAGGCAGTGACTCACAAAATTGGTACAGATATTCTCAAGAATTGACAATTTAGCTGGGTGAAGCCTTTGCAGATCAACAGTCCTGGGGCTTATAGGAGGCTGACTTTCTCTGTGTCTGTTCTCTGAGAATTACAAAACAACTGGTGTTGTTGTTGAATGGGTAGAACCTTTGACTTTTCTGTTTGATTTAGAGATGGGACTTTGTTGTGCTCTCCAGCCACTCCTGGTCCCACAGTCTCAATCTCCTAGGGTTTCTCTATGTAGTCCCGGCTGTCCTGGAACTCACAAAGATCCAACTGCCTCTGCTTCCTCCTTGCCGAGTGCTGAATAATGGAGTGCACTACCATGACTGGCCAAACATGCTGTTTGTTTGTTTGTTTTGTAATTTTATTTTATGCATGTGAGTGCTTTGCCTTTATGTATATTTAGGTACCATGTGCATGCCTGATTCTCTTGGAGGCCAAAAGAGACCATTAGACCTTCTGGAACCAGAGGTATAGATGGTTGTGAGCTGAACTGTGAGGGCTGGGAATTAAACTCAGGTCTTGCAGAAGAACAGCCTTGGCACTTAACTTGCTCAGCTGTCTCTGAGCCCATGGCACATTTCTTTTATTGGCAAAATAAAGAAAAAAATAAGGGCAAAACAGTTGTTGCACCTGGGCCTGAGGCTCAGTTCAAGATGTTCTTCACTGAAAGATCAAAGAGGACTAGAGATTTTTCTCTGTGGCTGTGTAGCTTTGGAAGGCTTTTTCCATTTAGTGGATAATTCATTGGTGTGTTAGAACAGAAGTGGAATACCATGTATTATGATGGCACAGGAGGTAAGTGCAAGGGTCCCTTGTCCTCTTCTTCCATCCCTAGACTTTCTTAGAAATTTAGTGGTAGAAGGGAATTGTAATTGCCAGAATGTCTAACTTCTGGGGTTGGTAGGAATTCTCAATTAAATACATAGAAAGTTTTATTATCTTCAAAAAGCTTATATTAGTACTGAAAGCTATTTCTCTGTGTCCATAGATATTCATTTGGTCAAGTAATTTGTTGTGTTAACAGGCTATGTAACTGATATACAATAACAACCATGTATTGGGTGCTCTTCCACATGCCATGTGGCTATTTTTTGAAATAAATCAAGCAGAGGTATGCAAGTATGGATTAGAAGTAGGATTGTGCAGTTGTGTACTTAAAATACTAAATCAAAACAATGGAGATAATATTTGCTGTTTATGCAAAGAATGTGACTGGGTCTTGGTTGTAGAACCAAGTGCTATCAAAACCAAACAAGTGAAATCTTAAAACACTAGACACAGCTGGTCCTGTAGTTGACAGCTTGCCATATGCTCTCTCCAGCAGTAAGTGAATGCCAATTTGTGTTATTTTTTTATGTAAAGACAATGGTCTGGTTGCTTCCTCTTTTCTAAACTGTTGGACTTGCTTTGTTTTAGTGAAACTTAAAGTCTGTGGTTCATTAACTTTTTTATGTCAGAAAAGACATATTTGGATAAAGACAGTCCTATTCAAGCTAATAACTGGGAATGGGCTGACCAACTTTCAAACTTCTCATTGGTGATTGATATTGATGTCTGGAGAGTATCTGCTTTTTAACATAGAGTTGTGGAGAGCTAATTCTGGGGAAGGAGATGAATAGTTTATTGGGAGAGAAGGTGTTGATACTCTGACGTCCTTTTTGACCTTGTAGAGCTCAGTATTTGCAGTAAGGAATGTTAATATACCTGTGCTGAGGAGAAGCATGGGCTGCATGTGTGCTCTCCCTCAACTTTTTGTGTTGAAATCTGTGCTCCCATGTGGTGTGATGGAGTTAGGGGGTGAGGGCTGTGGAAGGTCATTGGAAGGTGGGAGGGTAGAATCTTCATGAATGGGATTAGTGCCTTAGGGAGCGAGCTGAATGAAGGCCCAGAAAGGCTCTTGTAGAACCTTACTGTGGAAGCGGCTTCAGTTTGAATGCTTTGCCCTTTGCCTCCAGAACCATGAGAAAAACATTTTTGCTGTTTATCAGCTGCCGAATCTATGGTTACAATGCAAACTGATTAATATAAGAACCATTACAGAATAACAATATATGTAGACCCTGCTTAATCTTTCTGTGGATACTTTATCTAGAACAGGATTTCTTCAAAGCATTAGTATTGTTGTGGTTTGAACTCAATACTGCCTAGCAGGATAGGTTCCTGTAAATAAAATTTTAATAACCATATAGCTCTATGAATAGCAATTGAACACTAAATTTACATTTTAACTCTGTGAATGTATGCCTGGATGATGGGAAGGCTCTGTGTACTGTGATGAGTATATTGACATATAGAAACTATAAATCTCAATCTGTCTTCCCTTGCAAATAATGTCAGGACTCCTACCAACTGGATGTTATCCCAAAGTCTCTGGAATGATTTCTCGACATAAGGAATTCTAACTAAAGAGTCTTGGATATTTAAACAGAAGCCATCGTTTTCTTAAAATAGTCTTCCTTGCAGCAAGCTGAGCATTCAAAAATTATTGCACTGATTTCAAATCTTTTTTACTAAAAAGAGTTAGCAATTTCTCTTGATCCATGGCACAAAATAGTGGCCTCTACTTTGTAAATGATCAGTGGAATGGAAAAGAGTGGCTGGAAATAAAAATCTAGGTGTGTTTTGAACAGTTTTGTGTGAAGCTTCCCATGATGACACCCAGCTAATGTCTGTGATAATCATCTTTGAAGCATTTCACTCCATTTCTGGCATATTTCTTAAATCAGCATCATTATCACCAAGTCACATCTCATCAATATTTGAACTTGAGGTCAAAACATTGCATAAACTCCCACAATCACCACCGAGAACACTTTCTTCTCTCTCAGCTCTATAATGATGTCCACATTTACTTTTTTCAGGGCTTCTGCTGTGCCCATTGGCAGAAACAGCCTAGTAGACCAGATGGTCTGCTGATTTGTGTAGAGCAATTCCTTGGCCCTTGTTTTAATTTAGTAGTTCGCCTCTATCTGCCCAGAAACATACGACGGGGGGAGCAGAAGGATACTGGTGAGAAGACAAAGTGCTTTGGCCACATCTCTACATTTTCTACCCTCCATTGATTTTAATTTCCTTATCTTAGTAGGACCACAAAATGAATCATTTGAGTAATAAAACTACATTTTTTTCCACATGGCATAATATTTTAGAGAGAGGTCTGTAGGCATAAAGCCTATGGCCCATAGAGAGTTTTTGAAGACCAGAAACAGATTCATTCTTTAACGGATGATGGTAAAAGTGAATAATTAATCACATTTGGCTTAATTTTCAGATCCAGCATTAAGGTTTGTAAATGAAATGTTGTTCATAGACTCATGGGTTTGGACACTTGATCCCCAGCTGGTGGCACTGTTGAGGCTGTGGAATCTTTGAAAAGAGTTTAGCTCACAGGTCATTAGGGTTAGGCCTTGGTGGTAATCAAACCCTGCTTCCAGTCTTTTCCAATTCCTGACACACTATGTCATGAATGTGTTGAGGAGATGTCTGTTTCATGCTTCCATTGCAGTTGACTGTGCCATCCCAGTTGCTATACCTCTCTTCCACGCGGCAGCAAAAGAAACACTCCTTCTTTGAGTTATTCTTATCAAGGATTTTTCATAGCAATGGAAGAAAATAGCTAACAGAATCAGCATGCATGTGTTAGGGAAGGGTAGGAAAGATGAGCAGGGGGGTCAGAAGGGTGCAAGGTCCTCTTTGGGACTGGGCATCTACTGCAGAAGCTGCCACCGCTGATACCATCCTTGGGTCTTTTACTTCTGTGAGAAACATTTTATTCTTGATGAGTTTTTCTCTTCACTTGGTCCTGATACCTAGAATAAACATTTCCCCTGGGAAGTAAAACTAAGTAGTACTTTCTGAGCTTTCAAATAAAAATTAGTGAGAATTTTTTTTTTTAATTTGTGCTGAAAATCTTATTTGAGTTCAAACTAATAACAGAGACTAACAGATTCCACTTTTCCCTTCTCTTTCATTGGTTATAGGATAACTCATTAGTTTATAGTAAGAGAGTTAGCTTCTATAAGCAATACAACATTATTATACCAACATATTTTAAAGACAATTACTGAGGAGATGTTACAGCCAAACACATTGGGGAATATGGTATCCCAATAAACTAATTTATCATTATTATGATCAGCTAAAAGACACTTCTTTTATATAAAGAGAAACTGACTAGAGATGTTATCTCCGGGAAATGAGGACTGCCTTACAGTGCCTGATACAGAACACATGAGTATTCAGTGGTGAGATGCTTCTTCTACAGGATGCCTTTGCCTGATGATTCCTCTTATTTCATAGTTTGACTGAGTATAGAATTGCAAGTTCAAAATAAGTTTTCTCCCATGGCTTTGAAGTTATGAATCTTTTGTCATCTGATACTGACTTTTGTAGATTAAACAAAACAAAACACTTGCAACGTGAGTCCTGTTTATGTCTACGACTTTTTGTTTTAATTCATTTACTGGTTCTTAAATCTTTCTCTGGAAGCCTTGTAGATTTCACTTGTTGGGATTATGATATTTCCCTTCAATTTGCTAAAATTGTTGTGTTTAGAAAAAAAAAAATCCCAAAATGATTTCTCCTTTGTCCTTGGTAAACTCCTTTAAACTCAAGCCCATGGTCTTTTATTCAGCGCAGAAAACATGATGTGTTTTGTTACTTTTGTTCTTTTCTGTTTTCCCTTTCTGGGTCCAAGTTTTGACAACCATTATGCTTGTGATTTTGAAAGCATTAACCTCTAACATCTATGGTCATCAACTGCACCATTATAAAGTGGAAATTATAATCCCTGGAAGGAGGGGTCAGGACTCACTCTGTCAATCATTTTCCCCCTTCAGATGCTGTACGGCTCTGAGCCTATCCTTTTAGTCAAGCTATTCAAATCTAAATATAGACCCCAGGCTCCTGCAGTGATGTCTAGGTTGTTTTTAGCATGAAGATTATTAGAAATGACTCAGGTCTTCAAGGTAGCACTGGTTTGTTTGTGAAAGCCCTTTGAATAGTGTAGCTGGTGGGTCATGCAGCAAATACAGAGGTCAATCCCAAGGAAACGATAAAAGTGTGTGTGCAAATGGGAGAAGATTGTTGATTGACAAGGTTACCCTTAGCACTTGCTTTAAGCATAATATCTATATGATAAACAGTGGGATCTATGAGATTCTCACATAGATTCACTCAGTATTTTTGATTCACTCAGTATTTTCAGAAGCATAGCTCTGGTCATGTTCCATTATTTCTTAGAGTCTTCATTAGATCCTCATTTGTTGATAATGGTAACCTCAGCTGATCCTTCAAGCTATGCAGAACATTGGCACTAGTGAAATGTTCCAGTTTTCTCTCCCCTCTTCTCTCCAGAGTCCTGCCATCAAACTCAATATTTTACTTTGTTTCCTGGGTCAGTATTGCCTCACTATTGCTTCCTCTGGGATGCTACCTCCCACTCATACCAAGGAGATCAATTTCTTTCAATTAGGCTCTGAGGCTTCTTCCCCCACAAAACGTTTGCTAGTCTATATAATTCCATCTTCTGCTTCTCTTTGTGGGCCAGAGCCCACAAGTTACTTGTGTGTTTCTTATGGTATAAGGCATCCTGCATATAGGTGTTTTGTATCTAGAAGGGGGAAAAAATGCATCTTCTGTTCTTGTTCAGTCAAGAGGAGTCTATTGCACTGGCTTGAAGGAGGCTCAGGGAGGACTTGTTATATAGGGTACACCATACCACAGCCTGCTGGAAGCCAAGATCCCAGTGGTACAGGGGCACAGAAATTCCCATTACAGGACAATGCTTGTCTTTCTGTCATGAAATGACAGGTTGACAATAAAAGACTAGGCAAGTTTCCTGGGTCCAAAGATAAACGAGATGGTGAAATGGCCTCATAAACATCTCTGAAATCTATTGGTGATGTGATGATTCCCTCTTAGATAGAATGCACATTAAAAGAACGGGTAATGGGATCACAGGATGCATGGCATGTAAATACCAGAGGTAACTGTCCAGGAGCAAATGCTGTGTGGGTGACTTAAGAAGAGATTGCCAGGCTGGGCATGACACCACATATCTTTAACCTAGCACCCAGGAGGCAGAGGCAGAGGCAGAGGCAGAGGCAGATAGATTTCTGTGAGTTCCAGACTATCCAGTGCTACATTGAAAGACCATTTCAAAATAAAAAAATAGAAATAAAAGAAAAGAGAAAGAAACAAAAAATAAGCCATTGTTGGTTTTCCAGCTGTCAGATCTCATGGCTCTCTGTTTTTATTGAGTACTTGCCCCTCAGCTTAAGGAGCCCTATACATGACATAAAAGTATAGACATTAAAAATACAAATATTAAAATATTAAAATATAGATAAAAAGAAATACATTAAAATAGACACAAATGGAAATGTTATAATGAACCATATTATTTTGTATAATATGTGCTAATATATGCCAATAAATAAAGATATAGTCTTGCCATGATGGTACTTTCTTCCAGCCTTCCTGTCTTCCCTAGAGTATGAAATTGCTAAAGAAAAACTGGCTTGGTTTCCCCAGACCTTTTTCCACTTCATATTTATATTTATGTATCCATTCAACATATCTGTTTTGTTTTATTTTATTTTATGCAAATGGGGATAATACTAAACAACTCCTATTAATTAATTAGTTCCTTTTGCTTTAACACTGTACTTGGCATTCCTTTTTTGTTCGGCTGACTTTTAGTTCTCATATTCTGTAGTCTAAGGACACTGCATTTGACTGGTATATAGCTATTATTCTTGTTCTATAGGGATGGCTTACAGATATAAATTATAATCATAGAACAGTTTTGTCAATATATAATGCATGATGTAATATATTGCATTATAATTATGTTATGATTAGAGTCAGGCTTTTCAGATGCCAGGAGCTAGTCTTATAGCTCATTTTTTTAAAGTGAGTTTTCCTTTTATTATTTTGTGTATAGGAAGAGATGGATGGATTCTTTCCATGGCTAAATGACCAGAGTTTCATTCTGTATACCATATGAGAACATTTTTTCTCAAGTCAGTTTCTTGAAAAGAAAGAAAGTATATACATTTATCTTGCAGTTCAATATAGGGCAATTCAGTCTAGTTTATTATGTTAGCCTGTTGATGTCTGTTTGTATTTATATCTGTCATTAACTCCCTTGTGATTCACACTTTGAGAGGGTTGAATAAGAGTCTATTAATAATATATTGTTGCAATCTGATTCTCCTTTACCTGCATTCATTTGCCTTGCAAATGCGTGCTACATATTCATCCTCGCTTTCTCTTTCATACACCAATCTGGACTGTCGTATGTTGTTTTCCCTTTGAACGCTGTTTACCCTGAGTTCACTATGACCTGAGATTCATGCCTGTTTCCTTCTGCTCCTTCCTTTGTTCCTCTCTTCCCTGTCCCATAAGTCTTTCCTATACTTTTGGTGTTTGACTTTGTGGATCACGGGTTCATAGGTGGCTTCTCTTTTCCAGAGAATAAAGCAGAAGTGATTTGCATGATTAAACTGAAAAAATGTCTCCTTTCGGTATGCAAGTTTAGCTGTGTAATGTTTCTGAAACATCCTGGAAGTGTGGTTACTGTTGCTGTATTCTATCATTTTACAAGTTATCCATTTAAAAAAAACTAGAAATATTTTTCTGAACTTTGTGTTTATTTTTTATTAGAAAAGTTGGTGTTTTATTACATTTATATTATTAGTAATTATATGATAATTAGAGAGACATTCGAAAATAACCTTTGACATCATCACTTTCTCCAAAGATCAATCCTAAAGCTAATATTTTTACCTTATACCTCCTCCTTCTGCCAGCTTACGTTAGCATTCTGAAATAAAGTATGTACAGTTCCCGTGTGAATTAGCACTTCACCCCTCTTTGACCTTATATTCCACCGGACTCAGCTGTGTGCTGCAGGCCATGCCCTTCCTCCTTAAACTTCAATCCTTTTATTTTTCTTTCAGAAAGTTTGTTTTTCCATTTCCATACAGCTGTGGCCTATGCTATTTGCATTTTATTATGACAATACAATCACACACTTGATTGAACCTTAGTACTGTAGCTAATTTCATTGTTCATTCCAGACACCATGTCTTGGTTGCTACAGTTTATCTTTTCGCAAACTCAAGATCCCAGGAGAGGAAGGCTTTATAGATTGTAAACTTCTAAACACTGTTACATTTATCACTAATGAGTCTTCCTGTTTATAAACCTCCTTATTTCTTTTTCTTCAAGTGCTTCATGAGAATGACTTCTTCAAGGTTATCTAGCTGAATCCACTAAAATATGCAAGGGATAGATTTCTCCTTTCCCGTTAGTAGCTATCAAAACTTTCCTGCTGGTTATCCAAAGAGTTTAACTTTCAGAGGAAGGGTTATAGTGTAAAGTTGTTCTGGGAAACTGTGAATTATATTTTTTAACACTTTTTTTATTAGTAAGTGTTTGTATGTATGTGTGTATACATGTATAAACACACACACATATACATATAAAATATTTTTTCCTCTCTTACTCTCCTCTTGTCCTATACTCACCTCCACTGATCTCCTCCTCTTCACAAACAAGCCCCCCCATTTTCATTTTTCTCTCTCTATTTTTATTTACTACTTTGTTTTGTAATGAAATAAGTTTCATTAGAGTTGCTAGCAACATGGGTAAGGGTTCATTTATAGGAGCATAGACACCTTACCAATGGCTATATCCCTAAACTCATAAACCATTAACTGGGTATGAATCCTCAGTGGGGGGTGGGATCCATGAATCACTTCTGCTCCTTCACAGAATAATGAAGGTCTCTGTCTTATGTAGATCTGGCAGGTGATTGCAGTTGCTGTAAATTCTGGAATGCAATGGCCATGCCATGTGTAGAAATCAGTATTTCACATTACACTCTTATCCCTTTCCTCTTTCTGTAATCTTTTTGCTCCTTCTCTATTTACTGAATGCTGGAGGGCATGACATAGATGTCCCATTTATATATGAACATTCAACAGTTATTTCTTCTCAGCCTTTTGACCAGTTATGAGTCTTCACAGTAATTACTAACCATTGTGAAAAGACAAACACCAAGGTACAGACATACTCAATGATTTAGAAGGCAATTTGACAGGGTTATCAGGATCATCTATCAAATCAACAGTAACCCCAATAGCCAGTGACTTCCCCAGCCTTGGTGTTTTGATTGAATTTAGAATACTATACATGTGTTCCCTCTTGTTAAGCTGGTGTCAAACCTAAGGGAAAGGGATTGGTTACATCTTTAGCGCATTTGCCACTATTGCTGTAGTGAGCATATCTTGCCTGACTAGTCAGTAATGTTGTGCCTAGAATCCATAGCCAGCCGAGTAAGATGGATTACGCCAATTCTCTCCCAGCATAACTCCTTCTGGTGCTATGAGGGATAGCTAGCAGACAAGACACTTCTTAGTCACAGTGTGATTTCTCTATATTGTCTTCTATATGTAGGGTTTTTCTTTCATATAGTTTTGGTATGTAACCCACAGCAGTAGCAATTGCTTGAATTGTTTTTGGGTGTCCTCAGGAATGTCTCTGAACAAGTCCTCAAAGTTTATACTAAGATCATATTATCAAAATGTTCTTAAGTTTAACTTTTATGTTTCCCATTGTTCTTACTTTGTTTTGTGAAGATTTGTCTTTTAAGTCTTTTGGTACAGGGGATGGGGCATGTGACATGGTGTGCCTGTAGAAGTCAGTGATCAGCTTGTAGTCTATTTTCTCTCTCTACCTTATGGATCCTGTGGTCAAACTTGATCTTATTTGCAAGCACCCTTACTCACTGAGCCATCTTGTCAGCCCAGTTCTTACATTTGAAAATTTTCAAAAATAAACAACTAGGTAATTTTTCTTCTCACTTTGGCTGCTTTTATCTCTATCACCTCTTTGCCTGTAATTGCAATTTTCATGGATAATTAAATGTACTGAAATTAAATGTCTGTGTTCTGCTTGTGTAAATTCCACGTTCCTTGCAACTATTTTTTCCTGACGTGCTGGCACTTACTTAGGTATCTTTAGGGCACACCTTTGTTGGAGGCTCTGGGTTGTCTCCTCTGCATTCCTTTTAAGTCCTTACTTCAGGCACTAGGGCTATTTGTGAAGATTGTTTCCAGGATCTTTATCCTGAGGCCAGGAGAGGGTTGAGGACATCCTCCTTTCAGCCACCCCCCCCCCACCCCGTCCTTCTTCGACTCTCATGAGTGTCTCTGAATATTTCCTGTCACTTTTCAAGTGAAAGCACTCACTCTAATTCTGTAGTTTTTCTTAACTTTGGCAACTCCAAGAATCTTCTAGGTTTAGAAATTTTTTTTAATTTCATTTCTCCATAAAGCATCATTTTTATCCCATCCCAGAATAAAAGGATGAGATGTCTTCCTTCTCAGCAAGGATGTTGTCTTAGCCAGGGTTGCTATTCCTGCACAAACATCATGACCAAGAGGCAAGTTGGAGAGGAAAGGGTTTATTGAGCTTACACTCCATGCTGCTGTTCATCATGGAAGGAAGTCATGACTGGAACTCAAGCAGGTCAAGGAGCAAGAGCTGATGCATAGTCATGGAGGAATGCTGCTTACTGGTTTGCTTCTCCTGGCTTGCTCAGCCTGCATTTTTATAGAACCCAAGACTACCAGCCCACAGATGGTACCACTCACAAGGGGCCCTCCCCCCTTGATCACTAATTGAGAAAATGCCTTACAGCTGGATCTCATGGAGGCATTTTCTCAACTGAAACTCCTTTCTTTGCGATAAGTTCAGCTAATGTCAAGTTGACACACAAAACTAGCCAGTACAATTGACCCCTTGTCAACTTGACACACAAACATATCACCATTAAGCCTCAACCCTTACTTTCTTATTCATCCCCAAGATCTCAATAACTTTAAAAGTCCCACAGTCTTTGCAAATTCTCACATACTAACATTACAGTCCCTTTTAAACATCCAATCTTTTAAAATTCAAAGTCTTTTAAAAATTCAAAGTCTCTTAACTGTGGACTCCATTAAAATACCTTCTTTCTTCAAGAGGAAAAAATCTCAGGTCACAGTCACAATCAAAAGCAAAATCAAACTCCAACCGTCCAATGTCTGGGATCTACTCACGATCTTCTGGATTCCTCCAAGGGCTTGAGTCACTTCTTCAGCTCTGCCCCTTGTAGCACACACCTTGTCTTCTAGGCTCCAGATGCCTGTACTTCACTGCTGCTGCATTTCTTGGTGGTCATCTCATGGTACTGGCATCTCCAAAACACTGCTGTCTTCTGCTGCAACTAGGCTTTACCATGGTGCCAAGCCTCACATCCTTTGCATGACCCCTTCAGTCCTGGGCCATCAATTGCAACTGAGGCTGCATCTTCACCAATGGCCTTCCAAGACCTCTCATAGTGCCCAGGCCTCAGCTACTCTTCATGAATTCTTCATGCCTTTAAAACCAGTACCATCTGGGTGACTCTCACACATTACCAAGTCCAGCCACAGCTCAAGGTACAACCCTGGTTATCTGTGGAATGCAGCCTCTGTGCTCTCAGAAAACACTTCTCAGAAGATTTCACCCCAATGATGCTGGTATCTTCTTAATCACTGCTAATATCTTAGCTCCAGCTAACCATCATCAATAGTCCCAGCAATGCAATGGTTTTGCTTTAGTAGTTCTGGTATCTTGTTAATCACAGCTAATTTCTTCAGCCCCAGCTAACCAAAACCACGGAATCTTCATTGTCAAAATAGCAATGACCCTGATAAGAGTCTTTAATCTTCCTTCTGAAATTTTATAAGCCAGGCCTCCATCTTCTGCATTGTTCTCAACATTATCTTCCAAGCTCCTACACAACATCCCACAAAGCTCTTAACACTGAATGGATCTTCTAGCCCAAAGTTCCAAAGTCCTTCCACAGTCCTGTCCAAAACATGGTCAGGTTGTCACAGGAATATCCCACTACACTGGTACCAATTTGTCTTAGTCAGTGTTTCTATTCCTGCACAAACATCACAACTAAGAGGCAAGTTGGGGAGGAAAGGGTTTATTGAGCTTACACTTCCACACTGCTGTTCATCATGAAAGGAAGTCATGATTGGAACTCAAGCAGGTCAAGGAGCAGGAGCTGATGCAGAGGCCATGGAGGAATGCTCCTTATTGGCTTGCTTCTTCTGGCTTGCTCAGCCTGCTTTCTTATAGAACCCAACACTACCAGCCAACAGATGGTACCACTCACAAGGGGCCCTCCCCCTTTGATCACTGATTGAGAAAATGCCTTACACCTGGATCTCATGGAGGCATTTTCTCAACTGAAACTCCTTTCTCTGTGATAAGTTCAGCTTGTGTCAAGTTGACACAGAAAACTAGCCAGTAGAGATGTTATTCCCTCCGCTCTCTTGCCCCTTCTTTGTTTCGTTGTGCTCAGATTATTTGCAGTTTTGAGGGGATGGGAAGAAAGGTGCATGCTTGTTTTGTACATTTGGTCTACTTTTTTTAAGAAACACTCTTCAGGAAAATGAAAATTGAAGACGGATTACAACTTAGGCCACAAGCTCATGTACAGAAAAAGATATTACTAATGGTTTTGTATCTGTGAGATTACTTCATTCTGATGTCTCTACTTCCCTAGTTTCTCTGAAAATTTGCCTTTTTCCTAATCTGACAATTTTCATTTTTCTGTTAGGTGTTTTATGTCATTAATCTTTCTATATAGCATTCTTGGATAAAAATATAGATAATTTTCCACACTAAAATATAATCTATACTATGCTGTTTATCTTCCTGCTACAGATGAGAACCACACTCTTCATGGTATAGCATGGCCCTTCTCACTGCCTTACCCCCTATTTTGTCAAACTTGAACAGCTGTGTATTTTTTTATGAGGAGTTACATTCATTCTTGAATCCTTTGCCATTTGGGGGACATCTAATATTTCATGGTTTTAAGATTTCTGTATTTTATTTGCAGCCAGTTGCAAAACTCAATACATTGCTTAAGTGGTTTTCCCCCCACTTACCCATCTTGAGACAATATACCTCCTTGACAGGAAGGGATAATGGAGCAACATTCAGTAGAACAGGTGGCACTTTCAGATAATTAGATGAAGTACACACTGATTCCTGTTGTCCTGAGGGCCCATGAGTCACTCAGTAATTTCTTTTAAGAAGAAATTCCCATGAGTGGTTAAGCTGGTGAGATGTTCTAGGCATTCTCAAAGAAAGAAAATAGCTGCTGGAGTGAAGAGAGAAACGCATTGTGGGTAACATCGGGCTCACCAGGTGTGATTCGACACCATATTATGGGCCTGAACAATAGCATACCTTCAAGTATGGATGCAGATAGAACCAGAGGTTCTGACTTTTCATATCAAGGCAGAGGTGATGCACGCTGATTGCTATAACAATCTGATTCTGAACTTGTGTTTTTGGAACACTGTGATTTAGCATTCACACAAGTGGCCATCCGAAGACTCACAAGTCAAAGAAATCTCAGCCCTCAGGAGGCAGAATCAGAAGTATTTCTGTGAGTTAGAGGCTAGCCTGGTCTACATAGTGAGTGCCAAGCCAGTCAGAGCTACAAAGTAAGACCCTGTCTTTAAAAACAAACAAAAACAACAAAATATTTAAAGTCATGTAATTAGGTGTGATTTTATTCAGAATTAGCCATTAGTTAAGAAGGGAAGCTTGATTTTGTGCCCAGAGTGATGATTCTTTCCCCATCAGCTCTACACAAAGATAACATCCACTGTACACAAGAGAGCACTCTGCAGGGAATTCTGGGAACAGCAAGTAGAGATAGAGCCTGAGCTTCACCAGTAAGTATTGTAGTTTCCTTAGGCAGAACTGCCTACAGATTGTGAAAGAATTTATAAGTTATATAACCAACGCACTGTTAAACACAGACCAAAACACAAGAAATATATAAAAATTCACAAAGCAATAACCTCTATGACTTAGAAGGAAAGATGACTTTCTGGTAGAGTGAACTTTGACCTGGATCTTTGAGAGAGACAATGCATCTGGATATGGAATAATTTCCTTCAGGTGGGTAGCCCAGTAGCCCAGTGTATAGATGCATAGATGAAGGGAAAGAGAAATCTGTTTTGGGTAAGTAAGGCCAAGATCTTATTTGGCTAAGAGGTACATGTAGGATTTGGTAAATAAAAAGTATTTTCCCTCCTGACACTTGTCCCCTTGTGTATAGACAGTTTGTAGACTGTAATAGTTAGAAGTTAGACATGTCCCTGTTTTCATGTAGCTGTATTCAGTGTGATTGAAGTACACATACATAGGAGACATGAGCTGAACTTTTGATGAATTAGTATGTGCTGAAGATAAGTTTAGAGAGGCCAGACAAGGCTTGAATCTGTGAAATGGGATTAAATCATATCTACTTTGCAGACGTGTTAGAATCAAATCAAATAAAATATAATGCCCAACAAATTCACGAGGAGTTGACACATGGCTGTTTTCTCTCATACACCACTACCACTTGGTTCTGAGACAACTTGTGCTATAGGAAAGGAGAGACCCTTGATGGATCTGTGAAGAAGGAAACTTTTTGAAAGTGTGTGGCTTTTTCTGGCTGTAAGAGATTTGTGAGGGCTGGAGACCCGATGAGCCCTCTGGACAGAGGCGGGTCGCAGACCGTGTGGAATTCTCAGAGCGGCTGTTCGAAAGTGTGTGCTTGGACCTGCTAGTCAGCTGAGACTCTGCAAGCATCCTGCTCTGCCCACACGTCCCTTGAACTATCGTGACTACTTGCTGACTTGTCAGTTCCATTGGCAAATAATAATTAGGATTTGATCTACTTGAAGTTTCCCTTGGAAAGTAACGTAGACCTTTCTTTACATATAGTAAGGGCCACAGTAAATATATTTACTAAGCAAGTTAATGAAAGGAACGAATAAGGCCGTCAGAAGCAATTGTGGTGAGGAGAGGATTCTTTTTGCCAATCTGTATTGAGTTCAGAATGGAAATGAACATGCACAGTGACAGTGTGGGTCTCTTGGAGAGGTCCAGGTGGTGTTCTGTTCTGGTTTATTGGCGCACGGATTTGCAGAACTCATTTACTGGTTTAAGTGTGTACTCATCTCTGACACAGTTTCCCAGCTGCTATTTTTCAGTTTTATTTTCCCACAGAATAACCAGTGCTACCTTGTAGGAGGGGCACCTAAATATTAAAAGTAGCTTGGCACCTGAAACTTATTGACTATTAATGTCAATAACCATGGTAATAGTTGTTTTGTTATTTTTCAGTTGAAGTGCTGATATGCACATTGTTTTTTTGAAAGTACAGGGGCAGGGGGATTGAAGCTAAAGCTTTACTCATGCTAAACAGGTACTATACAGTGCTGCTGCAACCCTCATCTGATATAGTTTGGGTGGAAAAAAAGTTACTCAGGCTCTGCCAAAATATTAATAAAAAATATACAGGGATATTGCATGATACCCATTGACCCTGTTATGTTAGAAAAATCTTTGCAAGACAAAATTGCAATTGTGAAGGTAAGTAGCCACTCTGTCTCTAACAAGAATTGAAGAAGGATTTCCTCAACACTTAATCTTGGTCTTTTTTGAGTGTAAATACAAACCTAGATTTGCTGATCTTCAGTATATTTCTGAAAGCGTCAGTCATGGGTTCTAACCTAAAGCCTGTGAAGACTTTAAAGTTCAGGTGACAGGGTAGTGAATGATAAAAATCATTGGAAATTCATACTGATAAAAACAGTATGCCAAAGTTAAAGTTTAACCTTCATCTAAAATAACTAAAAAGCCAGATGGAACACGGTCAACACAGGCATCTAAAGGAGATTACTGAAAACAGACATCACCCGGCTTAAGTGTGCATGCCGTCTGAGTTTCTTTTAGTATGTTAGTTAGGAAAAGTGTTTATGTTTAATTTTTCAGAGACAGTCACCTTTCCAGCATCAGAGAGTTGCAAAAATGTCTTTTATTTTCCTCTGAAAACTTAGGAACTGTAATTTTCATGTGTTCCAAAGATTGGGTCTGACACTCACACTTGAGCAATTAGCTCTCTAAGAATACACATGGAGGGACCCATGGTGCTGGTCACATATGTGGCAGAGGAGGGCCTTGTTAGCCATCAGGGAGAGGAGAGGCCCTTGAGCCTGAGGGTGTTAGATGCCCCAGTGTAGGGGAATGCCAGGGAGGGAAGAAGGGAGTGGGTAGGTGGTTGGGGGAATACCCTCATAGAGGCAGGGGAGGGGGAGGGGATAAGGGGTTTCCCAAGGGGAGACCTCGAAAGGGGAAAACATTTGAAATGTAAATAAAGTATCAAAAAATAAAAAATTTAAAAAAAAATTAAAAAAATCCATACAGGGTCTATATGTTGGACATCAGTAAAGTCAAGACCTAGATTCTGACTTGACAGAAAGGAGCCACATTACGGTTTAGCAGGCTCAAGTGTGTGATATGAAGCAATGCTAGTTTAAAGGCACCCAGACTTCAAACCTGTGAGTGAGCTTGAAACATTGTCGTAGATGCACATCAGTTCCCAAGCCCTGTGCTCTTTTTTCTTAGTTTCTGAAGGCAAACGTGGCTTCCTTCCCAGAATCTGCTTTATCCTACTATGCAGTTTCTTCCTCCCTGGTGCATCTCTGGTACTTGACATTTAATCCCTGTTAATCTTGCAAGCTAGAGAGTACAACGTTTTAATTTAAAAGCTGATGTCTGTATATCACTGAGTCAGTGAAATATATTATTTAATATTAATTTAATATTTAGGTATTTATTATTTAACAATATACCTAATGTTTAATAATATGCCTAGTATCTAGCAATGCGGACACACGATGTCTTATTTAATTTATTATTTATCATTTAATAATATACCTAATTATTTAATAATACACCTAATTAAATATTTATTATTTAATATTATTTACTATTATACATAATTACTTAATAATATACCTAATATCTAACAATGTGGACACACAATACATTATTTTCTTAAGTGATATAGTGAAATAAATAATTTTGGTTTTGGTGAAACACCTACAAGAAATTTAAGAGTATATCTAATACTTTATTCTATTTACACTGAGACTGAGGAGACAGCAAGGTGTAAAACAGTTAATATTCTTGAAATTATGTGTATGCTGATGGCTTTGTCAATATTAGCTTAAGATTATACAAGAGCCTTTTTTTTCACAGATGGTAGCCTCTATCTCTGTAGTAGTTTTGTTAGTAATTTTCTTTAAAAATGACCCTCTCTCTGTCTCTTTCTCTCTGTCTCTCTGTCTCTCTGTGTCTCTCTCACAAACACACACACACACACACACACACACACACACGAAAAACATGAAGGTTTAAAGTGGGGGCAATGTACTTCCTGGCAAGCCTGAGGTTCTCAGTTTAACTCCCGGGATGCACTCCAGTCAGCTCCAGAAGGCAATTGACTTCAACAGGATCTTTTCTGACCACTACACATGTGCTGTCGCATGTATGCAATCATACATATGCACACATACACAATAAATAATATCGTGAATTTAGAAGTGAGGTATTTGAGAGGAAGAAGAGTCTAGTGTGAAAGAGTGGGAGACAGACTAGTCTCATGGGGGTGAATGTGGTAAATGTACACGATATGACTGAATGTAAATATTATTATTGTGAAACCATTACCTTGTATAATGAACATATGCTGAAAACTTTTACAGTGATAAACCTAACTAGATAAGTATAAAACTGATAATCCCAAACTAGACCTGTCTGAGATCGCCTATCTTAAGCACACTTAATGGCACTTCTCCTAGACACTGAGCTGAGGAGACACTGGGCTTTGGATTCGGAGTAGGGAGTCCTTTTGAGAAATAGGAACTCAGCCTGTGCAGAACTCAGACTCAGGTGAGGCAGTGAGGCACTCCCTCTGTGGATGCAGTTGGCACGGTGACATGGAACGTGTGTCTGCATAGCCATCCCTGTTTCCACCTGCCCTGTTGATTCGGTTGTCCTGCTATTCTCTGCAGAAGACTCAGCCTTCACGCTGGGGGTAGTGCCTGGTCTGTGGGTCGCTGCTGAGAAACACCATGCAAGCAGGCTTTGCCAGTGTAAGAGTCCAGACTGATTTTACCATTGTGACAACTCAGATTAGTTTTTAGTTTTTATATGCAGGGTTTTTTTGGGGGGGGGTATTTTTGAGTGTTTTCTTTCATTCTTTATTGGAAACTTCCTTGTTTAAGGATTAAGTGTTTGTTTTGTGTTTTACTCGCCAACTTCCTCTAACCCCTAAAATACCAGAATAAAAATGGTAGTTTTTTGTTTTAATTGTAAAAAAAAACGATACAAAGGTTTGAGCAGCAGCTGTTTTTTTAAAGCGTTTTAATATGCTAAAGTATGCTAAATTATGCAAACCTCTGCTTTCCCCAAATGTGTGAAGATCAGAGCAGATATCATGAATTCTTTTTCTATTTAATATTACTTATATTGATGGCCAGATTTGAGCATAATAGGAAATACTCAACAGAATATGACCTTCAGAATGGCTGGAAGTTTCATAGTAGAAATATTTTAGCTGCTTGGGACATGATACATATCACTTGTGTTAAATCTAGCATTGAAACTTACGCATAAAGTAAAATGTTTTGCCAGTTCTAAGTGAGCGTTTCTCTCTGTGCCTCATACCTGATGCTACAGTTGAAGTACTTATGACTCTTGTGAGTAGCATAAGTAAATTAGGTTCACTTACATACTGATACACTTTAGCGTATATAACTGATGTAATGTATGTAAATAACGTAAAGACTTTCTCTTCTGCCTTGCGTTGAAATGCCTTAGCGAAACAGCTGCTTAGTCAACAAAGATGGCATTGAATTGCACTGTTTTGGAAAAAAAAATGAAGGGAACTAGATGCCTGTTAATCTGGTTCTTTAAATATCATAAACAAAAGTATCCGAATGAGTCTCCAAGGACAAAGGCGGGGTTCTGAGAGCTGTGATTGGCTGCAGCCCTGTCCTGTCCGCAGCCATCCTTAATTGGCTTTGGGTAGCCTGGGATCACAGAAGCAGGGTGACATTTATTACTTCCCTAGAGTTTCTTTGCACTGAGCCTTGAGATTCCCGAGGAGTAACCACCAAAGACTTCTTTCCTTTCGTCTGTGTTCTCTAAGAGAGATCATTCTAGAAGGACAGGCATGAGTTTGAGCGTGAGAAGAGTCACCCTGCCTGCAATAACACCAATAGTCCTACAGAAGAGGGTAGGTGCCTTAATTTGCTTCTTCCAAATTTGCAATTTTTTCCTGTCTTTATATTTCTGTTACTGTGTATATATTAACAACTTTGAAGCTTACTTAATTGTGAGAAAAGAGTGGACTACATTGACTCTGAAGGTATTTAAAAAGACATATTATTGGACTCCAAGTCAGGGGGAAATGCTGCCAGAACATCTCTGTGGTAAAAATACCTCTACGTAAAAGCTGCCGGTCTCAGTTACCGTTCGATGTGACTTAGTGCACTCAGTGAGCTTCTCCTGTCTATTCTTTTCTTCTGTGACTTCAGGCATTTCTGCCTTTAGTTCAGCAGGGAATCTGCTAGCTCTCTCTCGTGTTCTGCATTTGTGAAGGGGTAGCTTCTTTGTTTGTGTGTAACTCAAAAAGCATCCACCTCTTCACTGTTGGGAAGACTACGTAGGAATTCAACTGGTTATCTTCATGTGTGTTGGCCCATTTCCATGGAGTTTCTGTTTGCTCAAGAAAAGTTTTCCCATTGCCTTCTCCGATGAAAGGGATTTCTATTAATTATTAATCTAGTGAAGCCCATGTATGAAAATAGTCATTTTTTTTGAACATTACTTTCATGTCTTATTTGGGACATCTCATTTGGTAAGACTGTATCTGTACCGTGCAATGTAACTACAGTAAGTTTCTCTCACCAGTACAACTAGGTGCTCCAAACTTACAGAACCACAGTTGTGTCATGGGGAATGAAGGCACGGAGACATGGTACTGCAAAAATACCCTTTCTGAGTGATTCTAGTGACACAAGACAGTGTAGTGTTTCTCTCCTCAACACTTTAAAAGTTAACTGTTAACTATTAGTAGATTCCATTTAGCCGAAGGTCATGTTTTAACTTACTTGAAACAGAACAGATTGAACAACCATTTTTTTTTTTTTTAAAACCAAACTCTACACAAACCGTGTCTCTCGGGGGAAAACAAACAAAAAAATCAAACAACCCTTTTTTCTTTTGGTTTTAATTTTTAGCTTTCAGCTTAGTTTTGCTGAGTCCACCTTACCTAGCACTGGGGTGGCTACAGGGTAATGTCGTCAATGTGTGTTGTTTAGTTTTCTTTATTCTCCCTCATGCCTTTCTTTTGCTTTAAGCAACTTTAATTAAAACATTTTGCTTTGAGCTTGAATCTTTATCTTCACTGAAATTTAATGGCAATGTTGGTTCTCTGACGGATAGGCATGTGGGAAAAGGACCGTAATGTTTATCCAATCCTGTTCTGTTTGGCTTCTTTACCCAGTTAACGGTACTGCATAGGGTCACCAAACCTCTTCTATGTGCTTTGTTTTATGGTCCATTAATAGGACTGGTTGCTTACTGTCTGGGCTCTCTTAACAGAGGAGCCATGTTGGCACATCACCCCAGCTCCCATTCTGACCTGTATGGGGTCAGCTGGGGTGTAGGTGATTGATCTCTGGGGCAGGATTGGGGGGATGGTATTCTGTGGCCCTAAGGGTAGATTTCATGTTCCAGCTGAGATTTTAAGTTGCCTCTTTTTCACCAGACAGTATGGAACAATGGAAGAGCATGCCACCATTTTCGAGGACCTTGTCCTATTAGCAAAGGTGGAATAGGTAGACGCAAACCTTGGCTGGAAAACAGTCTCCAACACAGTCTACTGAAGAGAAAACCAAGGTGGCTTCCGGAAGCTGTAATTTCTTCTGCTTTCTCCTGAATAAATATCTTATCAGATTGCCATTATAACATTGTACTTAAAAATTCCCAACGGCCAGTTCTGTGAGTGTATACGTACACAACCTGGCGCACCTTTGTTTTCTGAACATATTTAGGCCATTTCTCTTGCTACATTGCCCCTCAAGGATCTATTTGTCTACTCAATTGGTTTGAAAACCTTGTTTTTTTTTTTTTTTCTTCTTAATTTTAGAAAATTCTACTTTTCTGATTCAAAGTCATCCACCTACTGTGGTCATAAAATTATTGTTTTTTTTATTTTTGTTTTTTGTTTTTTGTTTTTTTTTGTTTTTGCTTCTTCTTTGAAAACATAAGAATTTTCTATACTTGCCATTTTCATATGCCCTTAAATTTTAAATGATTTTATACTTAGCATGTGTTTCATTAAGTCTCATTTTGGTTCTTCCCATTACCTTCCCAACAGACCTTACAAATAAACACAAGTACTTTAGAATATTGCCAGGGAGTGCAGCTTCTCTTTTCCAGAAGGCTCTGCTCACACATTTTGCATAGAGCTTCAAGGCCTGGATGAGTGGTCCTTGCCAGACAATTGAGCAGCTGGAATCCTTATCATTCGAAAGAGCAGGAACATTTCTGAAAATGCTCAAAGGAATTTGAGGAGGGGGTGCTTATCAGCCAGTGTGTCCTTCTGATGTGGCCCTGGGATTTCTGTTGGAGGAATTAGAGGCTGAATTTGAAACATAATGATTTACACAGAGCAGAGCCGGAGAGAGGTCTGGTAAATTCTGTTTAGTAGATTGAAGAGAAAAATTTTGACTTCCTCTAATTCTGTAATGATTGGAGATCATTGATTTCAGTAAATCAAAATTTTAATGTTTCATCAGATCTTCTAAATCTTTCACCTTAGCATTTTTTTTTTAAAGATTATCTACTAGGTGGTTTCTTTCCCCTCCTCCCAGCTCCTCCTTCATTTTCCCTTCCCTTGTATGAGTCTCTTGGATGTCAAGAACCTTCTGCAAGGTCACCCAGAAGGTCAATGACAACACTAGAAATAGAATCCAGGCTTGGTGAGTTCCTTGGTGTTTTTCCTAGGTGTGTGTTATGTCCTGGGACCAATCAGTACACGAAATTGGCTTGTGGTGTGTACAGTTGGCATCAACCTCAGTTCTGGGTTTAGTGAGGGCAAATCTTTCATCCTGCACCTCCATCAACTCCTGTTCTAGTGTAGAACACGTTTCATGTAAAGCGGCTGTTATGCCCATTTCTGTCTCTGTCTCTGTCTGTCTGTCTGTCTGTCTGTCTGTGTGTGTCTCTCTCTCTTCCTGTGTATGTGTGTAAGAGAAGGCGAGAGAGGAAAGAAAGACAGGGGCACACACACACATACACACACACACACACACATACACACACAGACATACACACATACACACACACACACATACACACACACACACATACACCCAGACACACAGGGTGGGGTAGGGTGGGGTGGGGCACCTGAACTGAAAGTCTAGCCTGGTATATTAATTACACCAAGAAGAACATTTTAAGGTCACAGAATTAACAGTTGAACATTATGATGTATAAAAATAAATAAAATATAGCATGTCTGTAAAATCAGAAGACCTAACACTGTATTTTAATCCTGCAAGTTGCAGTATTTGATGCCTCTGTTCGATTCATACTGCTTGTCAGATTATGCTTGCAAATACTTTTGCATTCTTTATGCCATCCTACCTTTGTAGAAAAACATTCGTAATAAGCACACAGATTCCTAAAGTAATTTCAGAAATGAAAGAGAAGGGAAAAACCCAATTTGTATAATATGCTTTTTCTTAAGACCCAAAGTCGTTAGTAAGTGGGAATTCTGCATTGATACAAGATAGTATCATGTTTTAACCACATTTCTCATACAGCCAGGCATTTATGTGATTATACATTATCATATCACTGTTTTTTTCCCAGAAAGTTCAGAGCGGACTCATAGCTGCTCAGTAAACACATGCCCCAGGCCTGGCTGGCCCTGGAGTTATCAGCTGCACCATAGCCTGCAAGGGAGCCTTTTCCCCTCCCACTTGAGATGACTTTAACCCCCTGGGCTCTGAGCTCCAGCTTCCAGGGTTGGCTCTCTTGCCTGCAGTGCCCCTTGCTTTCTTTCTGAAATGCTATTGTCTAAGTCTCTTCCAAAACTATACATTTACTCTAATGCTCTAAAATCTCTCTTCGCTCTAAATCTCTCTTTGCTGAAAATCTCTCTTGACTTTTTTTCTTCAGTGTCTTGATTCTGAATGAAGAGGTAGGGATTTGTTATTCAGCAACTGCATTCTGTGACATCATTTTTTAAAATTTATTGTTCATATTTTATTTACATTTCAAATGTTCCCCCCTTTCCAGATCTCCCCTTTGGAACTTCCCCATTTCTTCCCCCCCTCCCCTGCCACTATGGGGGTATTCTCCCACCCACCCACCCACCCACCCACCGACTCTTGTCTTCCCTCCTTGGCATTCTCCTCTACTGGGGAATCTAACACCCTCAGGCCCAAGGGCCTCTCCTCCCCCTGATGGATAACAAGACCCTCCTCTTCCTCCCTGGGGATGCAAACTCCCTCAGCTCCTTCAGTCCTTTTTCCAAGTCCTCCATCTGGGACCCTGTGACATCATTTTCCTGTTGCTTTTTACAATACTGAAATCTTAGTACCCATCATGTGTATTAATCCCATGCTTCTGAAATTTTTAGATTTTTTTTAATCTTCTCTGTGTGTTTTGCTTATTTTTTGTTTCGTTTTTGTGTTTTTGTTTTTGTTTTGTTTTGCAGTATTTGTTTTCAGGATTCTTTCTGTTGAAATTTAGGTTTCATAAAATATGAAAGCATGTCGCTGCTTATAAGCAGAATTTAACGTTATGTAATGAGAAAGGACCAAAGACACGGATTGAACAGGGGAAGGATTTGTTTTCTTATGCTTTTCGGTAAAGATCAGTCCACAGCTCATCCTGTGGCACTGCAATGTCCTCAGGCAACCAAATTGTCTCTTGCTTATTATATGCTCTCTGGTATGGGTCTGCTTCCCTTTTATGGAATGATACATGTGAGTCCTCAGGCATCCTGTTCACAATCTTGGCACTGAGGATAGATGCACAAGGCAGGCAGGCAAGTAGGCTAGCTGGCCAGTGCTAGCTCAATATTAATGGGAGACTCAGGAACAGCTAGGAGCTAAGCTTACTGGCTGCGTGGACCCTGTGTGTAATTGAACTCAAAGCACACTAGGAAAGCAGGCCTGAAGACCAACACACTGCTCTTCTCTTCTCAGTAGCATCAGGGTCCTTTCAAAATTAAATTTAATAATTTTATAGACGTACGTTGTATTTACATCATTTTCCCTCCCTCTCCCATCTTCCAACCCCTGGTATATCCTCTCTTCTCTCCCGTACCATCTCTACTTCATGCACTCTTTTTCCTTAAATATTATTGTCACACACATACATTCACACACGTGAATAAATATATACATACAACTTGTTGAGTCATTTAGTGCTGTTCACATGTATAGCTCTGGTCACTTGGTCTTGGACAACCGTTTCGGGGTCCTCTACCTTTTTCTTTCAGAAGTCACTGATTGTCTATAGCTCTTCACCTAGAGATGGGTACCTGTGAGATCCTCCCGCCCCCACCTGTTTTGGCTTATTAACTGATGGTGAGATGGTTTAGGTCTTATTTAGGAGATCATACCATTGAGATTTTGTGGGTACAATGTCCTTTTTATATATATAGATGTCACTGTCTCACAGCAGATATCCTGGTCCTTTGACTCTTACAATCTTTCTGACCCTTCTTTTGTGAGATTCCTGATCAGTTGGGACTGTACATCACCAAAAGTAATTTACAGATGCAGTGCAATGCTACCAAAATACAACATTCTTCACAGAAACGCAAAACCATCCTAAATGACATAAGTAATAAAAAAAAGAATCCAAAGCAATCCTGAGCAAAAAGAACTATGTTGGAGGGATGGCCATTTTATATTTCAAGATGTGTTACAGAGCTGTTGTAACCAAGCCAGTAAGGCACGGGCACAGAAGCAGACATGGAGAAGATAGAACGGAATATAGGACCCAAATATGAGTACACGTAACTGCAGTCGTTTTTAAAAGCTTATTCATTTTATATCCCACTCACTTCCCCCTCCTTGTCATCCCCTCCCAACCAAAGTCCTTCCCCTATTCTCCCTCCTCTTCTCCTCTGAGCAGGTGAGAGCCCTGGGTATCACTCCACCCTGGCACTTCAAGTCTCTGCGAGACTAGGTGCTTCATCTTCCACTGAGGCCAGGCAAGGCAGCCCAGCTAGAAGAACATATCCCATGGACAGGCAACGGATTTTGGGATAGCTGTTCGGGATGTACATGGAGACCTAGCTGCACATCTGCTACATATATGTAGGGGGATAGGGTAAGGCTTAGGCACGTATGTTCTTTGGTTGGTGGTTCAAATTCTGAGACCCCCAAGGGTGCAGGTTGGTTGATTCTGTTGGTCTTCCTTTGGCGTTCCTATCCCCTTAGGGGCTACAATCCTTCCTCCTATTCTTTCTTAAGAGTCCTCAAGCTCCATCGTTGTTTGGCTGTGAGTGTATGCCTTTGTCTGAGTTAATTGGTGGGTGGAGCCTCTCAGAGGACAGCGTGGTAGACTATTGTCTGCAAGCATAACAGAGTACCATTAATAATGTAAGGGACTGCTGCTTAAACAACTACAGTCATTGTATATTTAACAAGTAGTTCTGGGAAAACTGAGTGTCAACATATAGAGGAATGGAATTAGACATAGACCAGTATCTGTCACCCAGAAAACCAAACCAAACCAAACCAAAACCAAAAAAAACCTACCTTCAAACGGATGAAGAATCTTGATAAGATACCTAAAACAACGAAACTTCTAGAAGAAAACAAAAGCACCACCCTACAGGGTATAGGTGTAGGACAGGGGTTTCTTAACAAGGCTCCTTACAGTTTCCTAACAATTAAGGCATCAGGGCTCTTTAGGAAGATGTATGTGAAGAGTGAGCATGAGGCTCCACCAGCTACTACCGCTACAAGAGCTTCTGCCTTCCTTGGCATTCAGAAAATATTGCATTGTTATGGTACCATGTACAAAGTGTGGTGGTATCCTGCGGAGGAAATGGATTCTCTACTTGTGTGGGAATAGTAGGTGGGCCAACTGGGCAGATTGGTGCTTCTCTATTAACAGGACCATGGGCATCTCCAGGTGGTGGCTTGGGATGGAGTCTTGCTTGGAGGGTAAGGTGGTTGGCCATGGACATCTCTGGGTGGAAGCTTAGGATGGAGTCATGTTTGGAGGGTGAGGTGGTAATCAAACCTATTTTAGAAATCTCTTTCCTGCTAAACTTTGATTTTCTTCCTGCTCATGTCATTTTTATTAGGGTAACTTAACTGTGTCCTTAACCCAGAGGGGGTGTATGGTTTGTGTTATATTTACACAGTTTTTCATTGCCTGAGAAATAAGGTTTCAGAAAGCATTCTTGGTGGACAGTATGTGTTTTAGAGAGAGAAAGCCTGGCACCGAGTTCACCTCTCTCCTTAGACTATGGAGTGACTTTAGGTGTATCAATCCATACAGTTTCTCTATGTTCTTCAGAATGCTGAATTTGCAAGGACAGTGTTAAAAGTATTAACACATAGTAGATGCTTAGAGAGTGTGAATTATTTCTCTGACCCAAGAAAAGACATTTGTTTTGTGTTCATTTGTTGGGTTAGCTTTTAATCTTCTGGTGTTGATGGTATGTGTGCTTTCAGAGAGACAGTCCCCATACATAACCCAGGCTAGCTAAAACCACTTCTCTCCTACAGCCTCCTGAAAGCTCAGGGTACAGACAGCATGCCTCTGTGCTTGGCTTTAAAATACCACGTTTTATTAGCTTCCTAAGTGATTTAAATTGAATGAGACAAATTTTTAAATAAACAACTTTATAATCATCAGGAATTTAAATTTCCGGCTAAAGTTGTTTCATAAAACATTTTTGTTGTAGTGAATAAATTTAATAAAACTTATTATCCTCCATATCATGCCACCAGAGCCAGAAGAATGGCGTACTTTTCAAATTTGTTTCACACTACTGGCTTTCTGTAACTGTGTTTATGACTGCCATGGGACTCAAACAAACAAACAAACAAACAAACAAGCAGATGACTGCTATGCTGTGCTCATGTAGATCTACCTATTGTCTGTCTTTTCTGGGAGCACAGATTGAAGGACAACAAGATATGCAGTTAGACTATTCAGTGTCCTAGGGATTGTTCATCAGTGGCCAGCAGGCTGTATATTTGTAGGAGCTAAAGCTATTGACAATTTTTGAAGGTTAGCTGTATCACAGCGGGGCTAAGTCCTCATTGATCAGGGCATGGGTAGCAAAGGCATAGTCTATGCAAGCCGAACATACTTAAATGAGAAACTCCTAAATTTAAAGATTTTCTGTGAAGTCGTGTGATGTCACAAGGAAAAATAATGTGTACCAAAGACGTTGAATAGAATTGCCCACAGGCTCTGTATATAAATGAAACATAAATGAATAATTCTGTGTTTAAATAGGGATTCTTTCTTTAGGATAGCTCATTGTGTATGCAATATTCCAGGGGGTGGGGATGAAATCCGATACACTTTCCACTCAAGCACTTCAAACAAGGGCACTCAGATGGAAATTACTAGTATTTGTGTAAGTGCCATTTTTGTGAAAACAAGACATTGACCTACTGTTGGTATTTCTCAACATCGTTGTTTCTCTTTATTCTTCTTAGAGTTTTATCCCTTAGGGCGGAAAGCCACAGTCCCAGGCCTTTTCATTATCTTTATCCAGCTTCAACTTGTGGTTTTTGGCAAGATGGAAGACTTTCTGCCATCCCCATAGACCAGTAGACATCAAAGGAGCTGTGATCTGATTAGCACTGAGTCCAGATTCTTTTTAATCTTCATAAGAGCCTCACGAGGCTGCTGGTCAAGCACAGTGTGGGTGAGGAAGATTGGGTGGAGAAAGATCATCCCCAAAGCTCCTACTAATAACTGGCAGAGGGTAGGGTTGTAGGCTAGGCCTGTCTTCCCAGACCGAAAACTGTCACAGAGCAATGGGGACACATGTGCTGTACATCCCAGCTGAAGAATGCATACTTCATGGCCATGCTCCTCAAAACTGTCTGGGCACACATACATGCACAGCATTCTAGGCAGACAGAGTGCACCCTGTTTCATGGAACATCCTGTACATGGCCCTGTTCCACAGAACAGCCTGGGCACAGACTGCATTCCCTGCTCTAGAGAACTGCCAGGACATACATAGATTGCATGGCCTGCTCTGTAGGACAGCCTGGACACACACTGCATGCCCTGCTCCATAGAGCAGCCGTGTCACTCTCTTCTCTTACCTGTGTGCTTCATATGGTGCAGTTCTCACCTCCTGCCAATCCACTTTTACCCTCTGACTTAGTGTTCCTCGCTGTGTCCTCAGCCTCACTTCTAAGCCAGTGACTAAGCTAACCTGAGACTACACTGGGGCTGTAAGGATATCTTTGGACCTAATCACTATAGATTATTTTCCTTTAAAATTCACAATACAATTAATATGCAACGTAGACCACGAAGTGCTGTTAGCTCTTCATACATTTAAAGTATGAGAAGTCAACGATTTAGAAGACGATCTGTTAATGCTCACCACCAGTCTGACCCAGATCAAATTCCACTATTCCCAGCACTGTAGACACCTGGGCTGGGACTCCATGGGAACAGGCACTGAGCCTCACGTTATTTTGTAAACCACAATGCCTGGTCCACGCCTGGCACACAAGGCTGATTAAAAATAGCTGGAGTGATGGGCAGTCTCAGACTCCTGCTTAGAGCTGTCTGAAGGGCTGGCTTTCTTGGCTGCACCCCAGTCCCCTGAGCCAGAATTTAAAAATAATAATCTCCTGGTGGCAAGGAAAGAAGTAGGACTTTTGGTAATTTCAGATACTACCTCCCTCTGAAAATATAAAGATTTACACCCCGGTAGGGTATTAAAAATGCTCAGTCTTCAGACAGTGCCAAAAGAGAAATTAAATTATTATGTTGGCAATCATAACATTGTCAGAAAGTGATTATAGCCCCATGATCAGTCCTGTGTCTCTGTATTATTGACAGTAAATTGAAGTTAAATTAACTCCAACAGCCAAGTTAATATTTGAAGAGAGATTTTGATATTACTATTCTGAATCACAGGATCTCAGGAATATTTTATCTCTCTCTCTCACACATATGTATGTATGCCTATATATGTGCTCACAGGACATTTTCTCAGTGTTAGTATAGAGGCAACTAATCTTAAACGTTCAAATGTTGAAGAATTAAAATAATCTACTTTGATAAAAGATTATAAATATATCAAGAAGGAACTTTATGTAATTAACAATCTTTTGGTTGTAACTTTCAAGATATATATTTTCTTTTTTGTTTTACATTTACTTATTTACTGTATATGTGGGTTTGGGGTAGTGTGGACATATCTGAGGAGGTCAAAGAATAACTTGTGGGAGTCTGTTCTCTTCTTCCTCTCTGTGGACACTCACTGTATGTCCCCACGGATTTCATTTAAGTGTGCAGACTTGGCAGCACAGACAGAGAAACATTTTTGGGGTCTGTATTTGTACCAACTCAGAATTAAGACTCCCTCTGCTGGCTGTTTCTATAGTTGCATGTTTTGTAACATTCAGAAAACAATGAAAAAGCAAGCAACTCTTAGGCATTCAAAAGCTAGGTGCTTTGTGACATACATCTCATTTATATATTCTGGTGTAATGCTTAGCTCACTAATACTTTTATAGACTGTGTCACGAAGCAGTCACAGCTTAAAGAGGCATGGACACTGGACTCACAGTGGGGGAGGAATTCAGAAAGTGTCCAAGTGGAGCCTATACAGGATCCATGGTTCTGCCAGGGAGCAGGTACCTGAGCAAATCGTTTCTTTCCTGACTGTGACTTTCTCCTTTCTAAGATGAGGGCATTTGTCAGCTGTCCGGCCTGAATTCTGCTAACTGTGATTATCTCATTATCTGATAACACTGTGGTTTTTTTCTTTTTAAATAGGACTATGCACAATATGCATTTCACACTGATACATGAGAAACGTTTAAAAGAAACGGAATTACAGCCTAGATATAAAATTGTTGTTCTTCAGAACTGTCACAGCATGGGAAGGTTAGGATTTGGAAAGTGATTTTTTGGGGGGGAAGGGGTGCAATTTGAAGTCTATAGAGTAACACGTACATATCACAGAGAGACTGTACATAGCATATATCATTGGCTGTTTGGCATTATCTATTACATAATGATGTCATTCAACACAACTCCAATTAAACTCCAGCAGACCTTTTATGGTAAGATTCATGTGAGTTTTCAAGACTTTAAATTATGGGAAAAAAATCTAAAAATCAACAAGGACAAATAGTTCCTAACAGTGTATAGATGAATGCCCTTTGTCTCCATAAACGTGATGTAGACAGTTGGGCCAAGTCTGCGTTCTTGTTTGTCTCCTTATCTCTACACCCTTCCCCCTCCTCCCCTTTCCCTTTGTCCTCCTTTCTCACTATGTGAACTGATTTGAACTTCTTCACTTGACATGTACAGTGGTGATTCTGAGAATAAACGATTACTTAAAAACTGAGTCACCAGGATAACATCATGCCCAACGTAAGCCTAAGCAGTGTGATTAAGTGCTGGCATTTGAGAAGGTTTATATCTTGTAAAGAGGAATTAGCCCTAAGTGATTACATGTATCTTAAAACACTGACTATTCAGAGATACGTCTTGGATGAAGTCACTGGAAAGTTAGCAAGGGATTTTAGATTTGACCATGTATAATACATATTGGATTCAAATGCACAGAAATGTAGTCAGTCTCTCTCTCTCTCTCTCTCTCTCTCTCTCTCTCTCTCTCTCTCTGTGCATGCATGTGTGTCTGTGTGTGCATGTATATGTTCATGTGTGTGTATGTGTGTGTGCATGTGTGTGCTTGTGCACATATGTATGTGGGGGTAGCTTAGGACGGAAGCCTATGAGTGTAAGTGTGTGTGTGTGTGTGTGTGCGTGCACATATGTGTATGGGGGTAGCTTTGGGTAGAAGCCTATATATGAGCCAGATTTTCATATGTGGCAATGTGGAATCTCTTTCCAGGTCAACTTTAGGACATGCCCACTAGCGAGGCTTCATGGGGCTGCTTTTGCCCAGGAACACAAACTAATTTGAAACATTCTAAATCTTTTCCTATTGCATTCTGGGCCTCGTATGCAGAACTAGATCCCTGGCTACTCAGGTTCTTGAGTCTTAAGTTTGTTTGCTTTGACCAGGCACTCTTTATAAGTGTCACAATGAAGCAGAACAGCAAGCCAATGACTGCTAAGCCAAGGCACCTACACAGAAAGCTTGGCAATCTTCCATCCTGTAGTCTTAAAAGCAAATAACTTTAGGGATGAACTTAGTAGGAGTTTGAGGCACCTGACTACTTAAACTCTGATTTTCAAATTTGTGAGAAAAAGAAGATCTGGGGCAGATCTTCTGCTACGAATAGCTAAACCCCTTTTCCATGATGGCTCGATCACCATTGGCTGTTGAGCAGTTTATGCTCTGGCCCCTATTCGGCAGAGTCATGCAAAGCTTCTATTTTAAACCTTAGTACTGTATTCCCAGATCGTTTTGAGAGGTGCTTTGTAATTTGGGTGTGGTAGACTTCATTCTCCATTTTAGTGGTCCCAAGGGAAACAGGTGCTCAGCATGTCTGGGTGAGATAACCCTTCTTCTTGGTCTGCTGACAGCTGTGAAGCTTCACTAGTTCTGCTAACTCCAACCCAGTCTTATTGTTGTTGTTGTTGTTGCTACCATTATTATTTGTTTCTTTCTTCCTCAATACCTTTTCTCACAATATTTGCTTTACCCAGGTTTTTCCCTATGTGTTATAACTTTTTACATAGCCTCCAATATGACAACAGGCCACTTTAAGTCCCAGATTGGGCTTTGTTCAGCTGAGAAATTCTATGAAAACTTGCTAATCTTTTCTCTTTGGTCTGCATGTGTGGTTTCAAACTTGAGGGCTCAATAGTGTTGCTGTGGAATCCTTAATGTCTCACATGGGGTTACGGACAATGACTCCATTCACCACAGAATAACTGTTTCATTTGTTCATTGTGGTTCTGCTGGCTGCTGGTGAGAAGATGGGATGCAGCTATGATTGGATGTTGTGTGGTGTTCTGAGTAGCAATAGCTTTGGCATTTGATGACACAGGTACACCACACATGGAATAGACATTCTGACCTTAAACTGGAAAGTTCATTGAAATTTCCCTCATAGAAATAATGGTGTGTCTGAGACTTTAGGGAAGAAAGATAGGTTGCAGGGAGACAGTTCAGATAGTGCCTGTAGTGAGTGCACTATATCAAAGGGTGCTGTGTTCTGAACGGAGCAGGGCACTTGTAAGACACTGAGGGTGAGTGGGCGTGGTGGTGGTTAGATCAGTGAGGAAGGAGCGGGTTGTGTGGACTGGAGCTGAAAAGCTGGGATAAGGAATGGTCTTTGTTATGTCAGTTCCTGAGAGTCAATATTAGAGACATTTGATTCTGTTGAATGACTGGAACTAATTAAAATGCATAGTTTCTGCTCAGGTATAATGATTGTTGAATATTTCTTTCAAACTTAAGACTTTGTTACATGGTGTCTCTAAGCTATGTCCTCTTTTGCTCTCAGAATTTCACACCTAGAAAAAAAGTACAGAAAGGACACAGGAAGCAGCAGCTTTGCTTGAGCTATTGGGGGCTGTTGGAGCAGAGTTGTTTTTGAGAGTCATTGTTTGGAAAGCAGAGATATGGAATAAGAACTAATGAACACATTATTTCCATCCCCTTAAGCAAACACACAGGCTTGTTTAATTCAAAATCCCTACACTGTCCCCTCTTATCTCTGGCCTCAGCATTCCTTATTTAGAAGAATGTGAGGATCCAAGGCTGCTCTGACCTTGCTATAAAAATATTCGTATGATATAAGTACATTTGCTATCTGTTAAAAAACAGCAAGAAATCTTGAAGCATCAGAAAATGTTTTATAATCTTTCTTTAGTTGCTAATAACTTTGGAAGAGTTACAGAAACAAAATAAGCTCTACTTTGGGTCCTAGTTCAAAGAACACTTCTGTGGGCTTTTCCTTTTAACTTTAATCTTCTAGTAATTATATGTTAGTGATAGAAATAATGGGTACACAGGGTTAGAGAATGAAACTTAAACGTTTTTATAATTGTGATTGCAGTAAGATCCATGTAAAATATGCTTATCACATTATTTTAAATTCAGTACTTGTTAATATTAATTGAGCACAGACTTTTCCTAAAATGGATACTCCAGCACTGGAGCAAGCAGGGTCTAATCATTCCTCTATGTTTGCCCTTTTTTTCCCTCTCTCTCTCTCTCTCTCACTCCATTCTATATGTTTTTGGCTTTAATGATTAATCTCATACATTTCCCCACTGTGAGAAGCTGTGTTCTTTTTATTATCGTCTGAAGAAGCCGAGGACAGTGAGGGTGGCACTGTGGAGCATTTATCAGTTTCCCCTGATGGCAGTTTGGAAAGCTCTTGACAAATACTCATTGGATAATCCTGACTCATTCCCACTGCTCTAGAATGCATCCCTTGGACAGGACTGGGGATCCCCTTGGCATTCCCTGGTGGTCAGCTGTGAGGGGGGAGGAGAGAGAGAGAGAGAAAAAGAGAGAGAGAGAGAGAGAGAGAGGAGAGGCTTACTTAGTGTTTGTCTTCCTGGGCTTCTCCATATGATAATCTTCTCTTAGAATAAAATTCCAGGTGATTTCACAGAAATACAGAGTGTTCTGAAAGCAAAGCAGTGCATATTGCCCTCACTCTCAGCCTCTCTCTTTCTTTATTTTGGTTCTCTTAGACATAACCTTCAGCTTATATTTGAAGTATTTTGTCTGTAAGTCTAGAGGTTATAAGGCCCTCAAATGTTTTTCTGAAGTCAACCAATTTTTTTGTTCCTTCTCTATTGTTTTGACTTTTATTTAAAAAGAAAAAAAATAGGTGGATTTTGAAATCGCTTTCATCTACTTTGTATGGAAGAACAGGAGTTTGCTGAATCAAGAGTCTAAAGACATTCTGGTATATCCCTGTAAATGGGTACACTCACTGACACTCCCGACTGTGTAAAGACTACATCACTGTGATGTAGACCAGTGATTCTCATGCTTCAAGGGTGCACTGTTAAAAGAGATTTGAAGTTGTAAACTGCTCCCAAGGCAGAGATGGTTCAGTCTGCTCAGTTTGTCAATCATCCATCCACACTGACAGATTTCTCATCATAGCCATTATATACAGTGGCATCCTTTGGGCAGTCTGTCTATGCTAGGGAGATGCTATAAACATACCCCATCAGAGTTGTGTTTCTCTTTTTACTCAACTGTCTAATGTTTGCATTGGGAAGCAAAGTCTGTTCCTATTCTTTGGATCTAAGCAGAATTTCTTTTGATATTAGATTTATTAGATATTAGATATTAGATTAGAATTTCAAATGATATTAGGCTTCTCATCTTATTTTCTTCACACTATAAAGCAAGCTGGGAATTTGGGGACTTAACTAGAAATGTATTATATTCCTTTACTAAATAGTATGATTATATAAGCATCAGCCCTTTTTGTCTCTCAGGCTGCAGCGGAAACAGGATACTAATATTATGTTCTAAAGGTTCTGAAGAGCAGTGGGTCACTTGTTCTCCTGCTATCCTTAACAGTCCCAGCTTGAAGTGTGCACACATCAGTCCAGTGTCTTCTGGGAGGATTCCTTTTTCTTAGATAAGAAGGTTTTAGTGTACAAATGCTTTTTGCAAGAGGCCTAATTCCACTTGAGAGCTGAAGCTTACATTATCTTTTCTGTCATCACATATTTAAAGGAGATAAGTAGACATTGAACAGAGTTCTCAACAGCCTTTCTGCACTAGTGACATAAAAAAGTTTCTATAAACAAGTGGGTTCCAGAGACCCCAGGGATGTGCTGCAGAGGAAAGCTAACCTAGGTAAAATCTCTCCTCTCCTCTCTCTCTCTCTCTCTCTTTCTCATACACACACACCATACGCTGCATACACACTACACAAACATACATGCACATACGCAGACATACTTACACCAATATATGTCTTGCACATGTACACACACATATACACATAAACAGACACACCACACATATCTCACACATACACCCACCTTACACATCCCACACACATACGTACACACACTTACTTACATACCACCCATATACACATGTGTCCACACATACCACACACACATATACGCACATAAATACATATACACAAAAATGTATATTTGAAAAACATCAGCATTAAATGTTTTTTTTTTTTTTTAACAAAATCCGTCTTTGAAATGGAGTTCAAACCAAAGTATTGTTTCCTTATTAAAATCAATAACACTTAGTTCATAAATTCCATCTGGCTTTAAAGCCTTGTTCAAGGAAAATTTCTGTTGACATTGCTTCTGAAATTTAATTTTCTGGCACTTATGTGCTAGTGAGAGATATAATTGATAACATGTAACAAAATAATGAGGCTCTAAGTTTACATGTTCCAATTTTCAAAATTTATAACTACTCAGGTTGCATGAAGCGACAACGATTCCTGGATGGGGGTTTAAAATCTTCTCTTCTCAGTCCTTTGTCTGCTCTGCACTTTCCTTGCCCTCATTTACAATCTAGACTAGCTCCTGAGTGTCTCAAACTTTTGCATTTTGTAGCTTCTTTGAAATAAAGGATGGAGCTAGAAAGTAAGAAGCAGGCTTCTCTGGCACAGGTGATGAGAGTTTGCTGTAAGAAAACACATGGGGTAGTCAGGAGGTTGAGGGGGCCTTTTCCGCTCGCCCATCCTACAGTCACTCTTCCTGGATTTTTGCTCCAGGACACACCATTGCTCCAATGAATCATGCTCAGACAATGGTTATACTCTAAGGGATGTTGGCAGGAGCACCCTCTAGAGTTTGATCCAGTCCACTGTAAGCACAACAGCATGGGGGAGGGGGAGCAGTGGAAGCATCCTTAGAAAGTCAGCCCTGGTCTAGCCCAGTTCCAGATGTAGGAGGCATGCCCTTATGAACAAGAGCCTATTTAGATAACATGGCCCAATGAGACTCCACAAAGATTACTATATAGGGAACTGCTAAGAAAGAAAGATCAGCGACAATCCTGACTGGCTTTGAACATGTGCTTTCAGACATCAGTGGCTTTGTATCCCGAGACTGCCATATTGAATCAGTTTGTACTTGGAATTTTTTTGTCCTCAGTGGAAAGCAGTATGTACAAGCAACTTTCCTGAACAGAGATATTTTTGAGTAATTATATTTACCATGGTGAAAAATAGTTTCAAACTGAAAGCCAGGAAGATAAGTTGAATATTTAGTGTGCAGAATGCTCATAGGTTTTGCAATGGATGGATCTGCTCAGCGGGGCTTGATTAAGCCAGGATGACTTAATCTAGATTGCTGTGGTACAAGTGTAAATAGTGAATAAATAGAAAATTTTCCCAGGCAGGGTGGATGCTTGCTAGAACAGGTGGGAAGGGTGCACCACAAAGCCCTGAGCATTTAAATAACCTTCTGAAAAGGAATTCACTGGAATTCAGGTAGGATATAAGTAGGGATTTTCCAAAATAATTTTTTTCTTTGTGTGTGAGTGTGTAGAACACAGATGTGAATTCCAGGTGGAGTTTCACATGTGACAGGAAAGATGGCTTCCAGGGACATGCCATGTTTTTCCAAGGATCATAGAGTGGTCCATTCCATCAAACTTTAATTGCATCCTGGAGAGCCTGGGAGATCACTCCCTCCCCGAAGGCCAGGTCATCTCATCACTCTGAGATTAGGATTACAACATATGAATTGTGTTGGGCACACACATTCAGCATGTGGCCATGTGCTTTCTTCATATGGGTTGCATCTGCCCAAAGCCAGCGTCTTTATGATCAACGACTGCTCTGTTCTACCTATCTTCATCCATAGCTCTGAAGAAAAGAGACCCCATACAATGATCGTTGAATGAGTTCTTACAACACTGGTGTCAGAGCAACTATTTTTTGTCATGGCTGATTTCAAGATGCTTGGCTTGCAAGGTTCTGGAGTTTCACTAAAGCCAGTACCAGAACTCCAGCCCAGCATCACTGAGCTAGAGGGAGGAACTGTCATATTGAAAAGATAACTGGTGATGGGTGAGAGAGAGTGCTTCATAAAGAAATGACACAGGCCCAAGAGGAGTAAGAGACTGAGATCCAAGGCTAAGGAAGCTTGCATTGTGTCCTACAAGTGTTTTAATTGCTGTCTGTCTGTCTGTCTATCATTCTCTTAGTCTCTATCTCTCCATCTATATCTCCATCTGTCTTGTTGTCTCTTTGTTTCTATTTGTCTCTTTGTCTTTCTGTCTGTGTGTCTCTCTGTCTGTCTCTCTCTCTCTTAGCTCAGGCTGGCCTCAAACACATTTTGTATCCAAGACTGGCCTTGTATTCCAAATCATGCTGTCTATACCTTTCAAGTTCTGGGATTACAGCCATGGGCTACCATGCTTGGCTCTAAATATTCTTATATAATTTTTTCAGGTAGTATTTTCAAGGCCCACAAAACAGCTTATTCTGTGGGGATATTATAATTTTCTTTTATTGTTAAACACATGTCATTAGGATTACGAATAATGCTTTGTTGGTCATGTCAATTCCTAAAAGTCATTTTCTAAATGTAAAAAAAAATTTGCTTTGATGTGAAATTGTTGGGTGTAAGGAATGAACATTTTAATCCTTTCAATAAATATCCTCCCATTAATGCACAGAATACTTTTTCTCCTCATGTCATCTCTCCACTTGGAGAGAAAGCTTATCTCATCGTGATATAATAAAGTTTATTTTAAAAACTGATAGGACAGAATTGGCATATTGTTCTCTACTGCATTTGCTTGAATTACTGGCCATGTGTGGATGCTGATATTCCTATGATAGGAATGTTTTCCGTACTGCATTTTCTTGCTTTTCCCAGGTACACTATTGCTCCATTTCCATGCGCATGCTTATCTTATTAAAACAGATAATAATTGATCCTGGGAATTCTAATACAGAGCACGGGTTGGTGAATATTGTGTTACCTAAGTTGGACATTTTGTTCTAGTATCTCACTTCTGATTCACAGAGCGTTCACAAGCTGTAACTTTGCTTGTTGTTCACATGGATACTCCTAGTCGGGTATTGTCCTTGAGGTCATTTAGGGACAAGGACTCCTGCCCATGGCCTTCGTCTTCTCAAGGCCTGTATAGCTGTTTTCATTCCATGGGAGGGTGGTGAAAGACAATCAGGGCATGTGGTAGCATTTTATGGGACAGATCAGGAGGCTCACTGTTCCACGGGCTTGTGTTCTGCTGACTAAAACTCAATTCCATGACCAAACTGATGGCAAGAGAAAAAAGATGAAGGACATGCAAGTACCTAGTCAGCCCTTGCTCAAGCCTCCATACCTAAATTGGGAATATATTTCCAGATAGCCTGATTGTATTCTGGGTTTCATGGTCATCTTTTAATACAGAATAACCCAAATTTCTTGGATTAATTTCAAAACCTAAATATGGAAAGGAAAATGTAGAATATTGATAAGAGGCTTATAGCTTTAATAGACCAGAAAGGTAAAGAAATGAAGGAGCAGTGGTTGGATGGAACCTAGTTTAGGTGATACAGAAAGGATAGAAGTCATTAAATAGAGACTTTGGTGCCCCAGGGAGGTGTGGATGCACAACATTCAGCCAGCATGTAAGAAGATGAAATGCACAAGGGCTTGTACAGGGATTTTATGCCCAATCAACAAATTTTGATGATTTATAAGAAGGACATATGAATGGAATAGCTAATAAAAAACTCTACTTATAGAATAGAAATATTTGAAAGCCATATATCTGATATGTCTTGCCTCTCTCTCTTTCTCTCTCTCTCTCTTTCATTACTGTTGTTCTTTTTTTCAAGACAATGTTTCTCTGTGTAGTCCTAGCTGTCCTAAAACCTACTCCATAGACCATGCTGGCTTTGAACTCAAAGATCAACCTGCCTCTGTCTCCTGAGTGCTGGAGTTAAAGTACTGTGCCATCACCACCTGACTACTATCTATTTCTTGCAACTCAATAGAGGAAAGCAATCAGAGTAAGAAAAGAAGTGCACAAATTCTCTGAAGACACATGGTTAGCTGAGGTGTATAGGAAGGTACTGAGCAATGAGAAGTAGAAATCAAAAACTCTGTAAGGCACCATCTTCCAGAAGCCTGAAGCCGTCGCTCTGGAGATGATGTAGACAAAGGGAGAAATGATTTCATCCTGATGTGGGAAAAAGGGCATATTAATAAGCATATTGAAAAATGGAAGCTGATGTTTCTAAAAATAATTAAACACACAACTGCCATGTGACCTAGTGGACAGATACTCAAAGGCACTGAAATCAACTGTCTCTTATAGAAATTTGTAGTTCATTCACACTGTAATGATGCAATAATATGGAAACTGCCTGTATCCTATTGATGGGAACAGAAGTAAAAAAGCTGTGGCATTAATGATCATAATGGGATGCTATTAATCCTTTAAAAGGAGAGGAATCCTGAGTTGAGTGTAATAACTTTGTAATCTCAGCATTTGAAAGGCTATCTTTGTTTGTTTGTTATTTGTTTTTTTTTTTAAAAGAATATTTAGAATCACTGTGGAAACAAAAGTTCTGGTATGTCCCAAGAATTATTAAGGTTGTGAGAAATGGCATGGTAAGATCCATGGGAATGTGGGTGGCACTATTTCACAGGCTGTGTGTGCCCTGATTGAGTTACTTAGGAGATGTGAGTTGGGCATGAACATTTCTGTCTCTCTCTCTCTCTCTCTCTCTCCCTCCCTCCCTTCTTTCTCCCTCTCTCTTTTCCCCCTCCCTTTCTCCCTCTCTCCCTCTTCCCACCTCTTTCTCTCTGCTGCCTGAGTGTGGATGCAGTGTGACCAGCTGCTTCCAGCTCCTGTTGTCACGACATCCCACCTGGATAGTGCAAATCTCTTGGGAACTATGGACCAAAAAGAATCTCATCATTCTTTAAGTCACTTTAGACAGGTAGTTTGTCATAAAAACTGTAACCAAGACAATAAGTATAAATATCTTAGCTTGTTCTCTTATTTCTCATAAACACAGGTGATTAAAGTTTACAGCGAGGATGAAACCAGCAGAGCATTAGAGGTGCCCAGTGACATCACAGCCCGAGACGTTTGCCAGCTTTTGATCCTGAAGAACCACTATGTGGATGACAACAGCTGGACCCTTTTTGAGAACCTGTCTCACACAGGCATAGGTAAGGACACAAGATCTCCATGTAATGATTTTTTTGCTGGGTATACAGCCTACCACACGACAAAGACTTTCTTCCCATGCAGAAAAGCAGACAAATTATGTTGAGGAGTCCGTTCTTCATTTTATTTAGGGCCATTGGTTTGTGAACAACGAAGGCACAAAATAGAAACAAAGGTAGAAATGCTGTAAATTTGTCATCCCTATTTAAATCATGATTGTGCTAATAAAAGACCATCTTAAATCATGATGGAGATACATCCGTTTTGGAACCAAAACATGGAGCTAAGTTTCATAGGCAAATCTCATAAAAACAGGAAAGCCTTTTAAGAAGTCAGTAGAAAAAGATTTTGTTTGGTCTCCTTGTGAGTTGGTTGGAAGGTATGCTCTAATTTTTTTCTTAGAGAAATAAATAGCATTTTTATATCCAAGACTTAAAAATAGTAATCTTTTTTTCCAATATTTAATGGGATGCATCTCTGGGTTGTGAAATGTGGGGAGAATTTTAAATTCTCCTTTTAATTGAACATAAACAAATTATTGCCCTCTAGAGTGAGAACAGGGTTTGGCAACAACTTTATTTTCTACTTTCTTCCTGTTGTAGGTACTAAGGTGGGAAGGAATGCTTTTGTGTCTAAGTAGATGAGAAAGGAAGGAGTAAGTCATGATGAGCTATTTCATTCATTCAACTTTGTGTTAGTTTCATATTGTTGCCAGGACAAGTTACCATGAAGTTGGTTGCTTAAAACAATTCAGCATTTAGCAATTTAGCATTTCATACTAATGCATGTATGGAAGCAATACCTTTGGATGAAATCAAGGTTGTGTGCTTCCCTTGGAGACTCTAGGACGGAATATTCTCCTTTCCCCTACTGTACCAGCATTCCTTGGTTTGAAGCTACATTATTCTGATTGTCATCCTTGATCTTCTGTCTGTGTTGTTGGATCACCTGTTTTTGTCCCAGCAGTATTTAGGGCTCCTGCATCACCTACAGCAGGGCCATTATTTCAGATTCCTGACTTAATCATAGCTGCTCACAGTTGTCTTTTGAGGGAGGGTGTTCAAGGTGCCACAAATTGCTTCTCTTTTTGTCATATAACTGTTACAAAGCTATCATCAGAATAATTTCTCATAGCTTATTATTGACAGCCAAGCTACTTCCAATATTTAATTTAGAGAACCATAGAGGAATTTTATATACACAGGGCAGCTTTCATTTTCTGACGTAACTACTGAAGCATAAAATTTTACCTTTATATCATTTGTTCTTGGGCTTATATGCCAAAAAAGCATTCTAAGGGTCCAGTTCTGAAGAGAGCTCTGCCTTTTCCTCATGAGATGGAATTGAGAAAAATGATGAAGATAACAGAGGTCTTTGGTTGACTTGCTTTAAAAAGACTCTGGGGATGTGGAGATGGCTCAGTTAGTAATGTGCTTGAGGTATAAACATGAAGATCTGAGTTTGATCCAAACACCCACTTAGAAATGCAGATGTGGTTGCTTGCATTTATAGTCCCATTTCTAGCTAGGTGTAGACAGCAGATCCTGAAGCTGGTCTAGGTTGTTCTGCCCGTTTTAAGTACTAACAAGAGGTCACTTTAAACTAAAGGACCAATCCATACTCTTACCTCCATATGTGTGCAGTGTGCTTGCACATATACATATCTGTTGTATGACCTTTCCCGGGTAGATGTTCACGAATTTCTCTTTATCCCAGAAAGGGAGCTGGCCATAGACAAAGTATCAATTCCACCAAACTTACACAGGGAGTTCTAAAGAGTTGTGCTTACTTGCTGAAGTATGGGTCAGAGTTACTTATAGGAGCAGAAGTGTGGCCAGATGCATAATGGAAAAGCTGCAAAGCCTGTCATTCTCTCTGTGACTTGCAAAGAACTTGACAGATCAGAGAGTCTGGTCCAGGCAGATAAGCTGGTCAATATCTTCCTGTCATCCTAGCTGCTCAGGCCCCCCTCACTTGTTTACTGCTTCCTAGACCTTGGGGCAGGGTATGGGGTACGGGTAGATCTTGAAGGTTTCAGGAACTTCCTCAGACTTGTGAGTTGTTTATTTCCTGAGTCTCCAGAGCCTCTCTGGAGGAGGGGAAGAAATTGCTATACAGCACAGTGGCACAGAGTGTCCTGAAGACCCCTGGGGACAGACACCTGTACTGCTGCATCCTGGTTTTGATACTTGTGACAATGGAATGTGAAACAAAATAATCTCTGAGGATACGTGAATTCTGAAGGTGGGCTAGACTTGCCAGTGTGGCATCTCCTGCTTCCACTAAACATTGGCTTTTTCTATTGCCACTTATGTTGAGCTTGACTTCTACTCCTGATAATTTATCTCCAAGAAGGTTAATTCCCAGTAGATACTTGACATATTCCAAATAATTTCATTACCTATTCATCATTAATTAACATAATATATAAATGCCTTATTTTATACTTTATCTTTTTTCTTTTATCTTAGAGTACGTTGGAATTATTTTGTATTATAGTCAATATAATTTACATCTGAAAAAAGCTTCAAAATTCAGAAATAAAATCTATTCTGTAAACAAAGGCACCGTGCTCACAGAAAACCTGCCAAGTATTTATACTAAGGAATGAAATACACTTTTAAATGCAGAATCTTAAAATAGAGCCTTTGAAATAATTGTGAGGTTCACACTAAATTTAAACTTTTAGACATTGTTATGAATGTGCTTCTTCATGACTTCAGGCATTTTCTAGATATTACTGAAATAAAGTCAAAATACCTGAGTATCATCCTGGATTCATGAGCTGTGTGTCAGGTCAAGGCTACGAGAAAGACATTATCTTTAAGACCTTCACGGCATTGACTGTCTTTGGGCTTTGTTATAATCCAGGATACGCATCCAAGCAAAGTACTTGTAAACACTCATTTTACCTAAGCACTAAATGATTTAGCAATAGATGAGGAGATGAAATACTCTTTGGGGTGTGGTCTGTGTTCTTCCTCAGCATTGGATACATGCAGGTGTCTCTTGGTCATGTTTGCATTGGAGACCATTATCAGAATCCTTGCACCTAACTGTGGTTGGTGCAATGAGTTTATGTTTGTTCCCTAAATTGTCTGTAAAAGGAAGGAGATAGTATCTGTCATTACACACACACACACACACACACACACACACACACGTAAGAAAGGCTATGGTTCTCTTTCAGAAACCAGGACCTAGTGCCCACTAAGCAAGTCTTGCATCAAGAACAGGCACTCCCTATAATGAAAAGTATCTCTAAACACAAGAATAATCAGCTCCCTGTACATAATAGAGAAACAGAGAGATTCCAAATTAAATACAAATAATTTCACAACATTGAGATGACTTCTATTAGCATTTTAAGACTCTAGATATTTTCTTTGCCTACTCCATCATTTTTACTATATAACCCAGGCTAGCCCCAAATTTGCCATCATCCTCCCTCAGCATCCCCAGGCCTGGGATTTCAGGTGTCTTCCTGCACACTTGGGTTTGTGTGGTGTTTTAGCATGGCTGTTACTTGTAGTCCCCTGGTTGCCTCTCCTGAACACTCCAGCAGCTCTTCATAGACAGATTTTTAAAATTTTTATTTATTTATTTTTGTGCCTTGAAACTTTGAACCCAGTATCAATGCTTCATTCTGGTGCCAGCTCACTAGTGGGTTCTTTTTCTGTCAGTTAAAGGATTAAAAGACAGAGCTGGGGACCACTGAGTCTACAGGGCTTTAGGTTTTTCTCTGGACTTAGGGTGGCCTACCACTTGGTTCCCCAACCCTTTCTCTATCATTTCACGTCTGGAGCACCATTGTGAGGCAGGCAGTGAATCTCTGTCTCTGCAGCTGCTGATTGGCTGGGTTGAGACTGGGTGCTCCCATGACTTCTGTTGGCAGGTAACAGCTACAGAGAGACCCACCACATGCAGGGAAAAAGAACTTTGCGCAGGAGGAACAGAAACTCATCCTGAGGACAAAAGAGCCACACCACAAAGAAAGAGAAGCACTGTCTGCTGCTGGGTGGCTTCTCCCACCCTAAAGCCCATGGCCTCAATATCCTGTGCCCAAAATATATACTCCTGAGAATTTTAATTGGCTAAATCAGAGAGATCAAGCACATGTCCTCATTCAGGTTTATGTGTTTGAATTGTCCAGTGGTGGAGTATATAGAATGACACGGTTCTGGTAATGCAGTTTTACAGACACCAAGTTTAAAATGTCACTGTATCAGTCCACTGTACTTTCCTTGACAGCCACTGGATGTCACTGTAGTTCCCCAGATGGAGCCCTCTGCTGTCACAGTGGAGCTGGTGTGTGTGTGTGTGTGTGTGTTGGGTGTGGCATCAGTTTCAACTCCTCTGGAACTTAATGGGATCCATGTTTGTCTTGCTCCCATTTGGATTCCTAATTGAAGCCGTGGTAGAAGGCAGCAGCAATTAATACAATACCTCGAGCACATACCTACGCAGTCTGCAGGAAAAAAAGGATTAATTGTGCTTTAGTATTGTTGCTACAGTGGCTGAGATTTCCGTTGTGAATACCACTGTGGAGTGGCTTTAATAAGCAGAATGAATGACCAGAGGCTTTTAATGAAACCATTTCTACATGTGCAGCCATGTCCACACCATCTCTCAAAGCCAGGAAGAGTTGTGTGGTACGGGCGGCTTGCTGCTACCTGCTCCAAAGCTATGGCTGAACTTTTTTTCCCCTTTTGTTTCAAACAAAAGAGGCTCGGCGTTTCCCCTGTTGGCTGGAGCCGATATGCGGTTGTGCTCTCTGTGCTGTTTATAACTTAGCAGTTTTCAGAGTTCTAACTACTCTTATTGCCATCCAGAGCCCCAGTTGAGGCCCATAGGGCATGTTCTGGTCATGGCCTCATGTGCCTTGACCTCCTGTGCTCTCAGATGTGGTGTCTTGCTGGTATACACAGTCCCCAAATGTGAAAATATTTCACTGGAAAAAAATAGGGACAACTTGTGAATAACCCTGCACCCGGGTTGTTTGACAGGTTCTCAGAGCTGACTGAATTCCTGCTGTCTCCCACTTCAGATGTTATGGTAGCCTCACAGCTGGCCCTCTCCCAATTGTGTACCAAGTTTATTCATCTGGGTGTGGACTTGAGTCTTTATAGGTTTTTTTTTTTAAATTTTATTAAATATATATTTTTTACACTCCAGATTTTATTCCCCTCCTGGTCCACCCTCTGCCTGTTCCCCATCCCATACTTCTTCCCCAACTCTGTCTCCACGAGGATGTCCCCACCCCCATCCCCACCCCACCAGACCTCTAAACTCCCTCCGGCCTTCAGTCTCCTGAGGGTTAGTTGCATCATCTCTGACCGAACCCAGAACCTGCTGTATATGTGTTAGGGGCCTTATATCAGCTGGTGTATGCTGCCTGGTTGGTTGTTCAGTGTCTGAGAGATCTTAGGGGGTCCAGGTTAATTGAGAATGCTGGTCCTCCTACAGGGTCATCCTCCTCCTCAGCTTCTTCCAGCTTTTCCCTAATTCAACTACGGGGGTCAGTCAGAAGCTTCTGTCCATTGGTTGGGTGCAAATATCTGCATCTGACTCTTCCAGATGCTTGTTGGGTCTTTTGGGTCCTTTTTGTGAGCTCTCTCCATAACCTCAATAGTAGTGTCAGACCTTGGGGCCTCCCCTTGAGCTGGATCCCACTTTGGGTCTGTCACTGGATCTTCTTTTCCTCAGGCTCCTCTCCATTTCCATCCCTCCAGTTCTTTCAGACAGGAACAATTCTGAGTCAGAGTTTTGACTGTGGGATGGCAACCCCTTCCCTCTCTTGATGCCCTGTCTTTCTACTGGAGGTGGGCTCTACAAGTTCCCTCTCCCCACTGTAGGGCATTTCATCTAAGGTCCCTCCCTTTGAGTCCTGAGAATCTCTCACCTCCCAGGTCTCTGTTCCATTCTGGAGGCTCCCCCCACCTCCTACCTCCCAAGGTTGCCTGTTAGTAACTGCTCCATATACTTTCCCAGTCCATTGGAGATAGCATGCATACAAGCCTTGAAAGAAAAATGAGTCTTTCTGTGGATATAAGTTGCCGTTGGGTCTGAATTAATGTATAGATTACTTTGATTTGCTAAAACATGAATTTAAAGGCCTATGAAACTTCAAGATAAAGTGCCTTAATTTTCCTCTGATTTTCCTTAGGGAGTTAATATGACTGGGGATTTTCTGAGAGTTCTTGGTGGTCTTAAGTAGCATTCTTGGATTAAGAAGTCCTTTAGAAATCGAGGCCCAGTTTATTCTTTGCTTCTCAGATTTGGGTTTTGTTTTGCTTGGTCAGAGGCTGCTCATTTTGATCTGGATATAAGATTGACAAAATATAGGTGGTTTCAACCCAGCTCTGGGACGTATGAGGGACATTTGTGGCCTGGAGTTTCCTGCAACAATGGTGTAGGAAAACTGTTTCCTGGGTGCATTAGAGGTAAAAGGCACTTTGTTTCTTCTCTTATCAAGTGATGAGAAGAACAGGGGCTCAGCTTCTATTTGAGCCCAAATGCATCGCTTTTAGTAGATTCAGGGAACAAATCCAGGCAGAAGGTCACAGGTGAGCTCTTCCATTCTTGGCGGATTGAAGTTTCTTAAAAGACTTTGAACTTAAATCAACAGTTTCAGGAGACACTTTTCTTCTTTTTCTCTTAAAGAAAAAGTTCTCAAAAATTAAACAGAAAACAGAATTACTTGGTAACATCTTTTTTTTTCTAACTGCAAGACCCTGCAGATAAGTTAGGAACAAAAATAAAATGTAAAACAACACAGAGTTCTCATTTTTGCTGTAAACATTTAAAACCCTTCGAAGCTTTTTTTTCCCCCCTTTCACATTCTTACTGGTGGCTGTTTTGAAGTAATTAAGGAGGCATTCCTGCTGGGTTTTTACTTACATTTGAGTGATGTTTGGTGATTACAATTCACTTTCCGATTTTTGCAAAATAACTTCAGAATTTTTTCTTTTTTAAAAATAGGTTTAACCAGTTATTGGTTAGGCATTTAAAATGGTGGGCAATATAGCATTTGGGAGTGAAATGATTTTTAAACATGTGTCCCTGTTGATTGCTTTTGTGTGACTCTGACCAAATGCCCACCCACTTAAAGCAGGAAGCCTTTATTTTGGCTCACGGTTCTGAATGGTTCTGTTCATGACCACTTTCTCCCATGTTTCTGTGATGTAGTGAGCAGGCCATCATGGTTGCAAGAGCACTCGGAGAAGGAAGGGAGATAGAAAGGGACCAGGGGCAAGATGACCCTACTGTTTCCAGTGACCCGTTTCTTCCAGGCTTTGTGCCACTTTCTAACATTTACTTCCAAAGTCTCCCAGAATCACACCACCAACTGGAAGATCAATTGCTCAACTCATGAGTCAGTATGGATCACTTATAATTCAAACCACGGCTACAACTGCAAACTTTTGGCAACATTGTAACAGAGTATTAAAGTTGATTTTTATGAAATTAAAAAAGCTCCAAAACTAGAAACGGAGGCCTTTTAAATAATAGAGATGGATCTGTGTGAATGGCACTTATGGCTGTTTCGTGAATGGCGACTCAAAGGTTGGAGTGCATTCTGGGTTTTGAACACCGTATAAAAAGTTACGTTTTAGAGAATTAAGAAGTCCTTTTTTTTGTATTTAAAAATATGTGGATACCTAGATGGATTATTTAGTTGGCTACAACTGGTTTGGTTTTAGAATATGAAGGAGGACAGTCATGAGAGGAATTCGTTAGGTGCCAAGGGAACTCTGTTATTTTCTCCGCATTGTTAGGTCTTGGTAGCGTGGTTATGGCAGTGCCTCTGCTTTTATGCTCGTGTTCTGAACGTTTCCCTTTCTCTACACATGACCTGTCTTTCTCTCAGGACTATGCTTTAGCATCTTGTATCTGTTGAACATTATCTCTATTTGTGCCTGTATTTACTGAGCTATTTCACTAAAAGAAAACAAATACTATAAGCTGTCATTAGCTGATCATCAGTGGTCTGTGCCAGGGTTATTTAGATCTCTGGAGCTGTAGTCCTTAGTGGAATGAAATTGACGGGGGATGATATGCAACAGTGTATCTAAATTGAGATGCTGAATTACGAATGTAGAAAGAATAACTAATGTGGTATATTTTTTAAAAGCCAAATTCCGTGGTAAGAAAATGTCACTGTCAGACATGTACATGAAGTAAAAAACCTAGCTGAGTTCAGCCCCATGGAATTTTTTTACTGGCTTTGTCTCTATGATCTGGAGCCAGATCATTTCTTTTCTTTTTTTTTCTTTTCTTTTTGTTTTTTGTTTTTTTTTTTGTTTTTTTGTTTTGTTTTGTTTTTTTTTCGAGACAGGGTTTCCCTGTGTAACCCTGGCTGTCCTGGAACTCCCTCTGTAGACCAGGCTGGCCTCGAACTCAGAAATCCACCTGTTTCTGCCTCCCAAGTGCTGGGATTAAAGGCGTGCTCCACCACTGCCTGGCCAGATCATTTCTTTAAATGAATAGAGCAACTATATTTTGCTTTCTTAAATACAGTCTTAACCTTTGACTGCCATTTGATAGCAGTTGTTTTCTTAATATTGTGAGGATTTTTTCTAACGTCATTGTTTTCATTATTGAAATATTCAGTACTATAGATCTGTGAAATTTCTTGAAGTATTTTTTGCTTATCTTCTCTTTACAAACTTATATTCTGGCTGTGGTGTGTGTGTGTGTGTGTGTGTGTGTGTGTGTGTGTGTGTGTACATGCTGACAACAAAAACCCAGACTACCTTCTACTCAGTGACCATACCCACCACAGTATATTCTTTAGTTTCTGCTGATGTTTCTTGGCTTGTGGTCCTAGTGCTTAATCTCCATTTTGCATGTCTATATCACAGACATGCATAATGCCCTATGCTGTCTATATGTGGTTTCTGTCAGTGATTTCAAGGATGCTTACAGATGGATTGAGAGCCTCTTTATTTCTCAACCTCATATGTTTGTCATTAGACATCTGCAAATGCTTTTTCATGTAAGACAACATTTGCAAGTTTTTGGAGTTAGGCCTTGGTATCTGTAGGGACATTATTCAGTCTTCTTGGGGTATTATAAAAGTTAAATACAGTAGCATGCTTACAGATTTAGACATGTAGAGTTGTAATTCCTTTCTGTAACTGAAATGAATTTTGGACCCCGTATCTCCTGGCTTCAGAACAGCAGAGAATTTAACCAAATAGTATTTGTGTGCTGTCCAGATTGTTTTTTTGGGGGGTCAATTCAGGTTTTGCTGGTGAGCTGCCTTTGGTTTGAAATGCTTATATTCAACATCTGAGACCACATTTATTTTTTTCAGCATCCTGATGGGGCACTTCATTCTCAACCAAGGTATCTGTCTTATTCACTGTTTTCTTCATGTCCTGGAAACTCCTGCTTGTCTCACACTTCCTTTCTGAAAAGCATAAGGACTTTACTCTTTGGGTCCATTTTTAGCTCTCCCATCTTCCCTCTGGGGACTTAACACTGTCTTACCCTTTCTCCATACTGGGAGGCTGTGAGCTTGGCATTGCCCTTGACCCTTGCTTCTGTTTGATATATGACTTCTGGAGGATTAAAAGATTGCAAGCCTATGGTTCAAACCATTCAGTACATTTCAACTTTTGGGGACCCTGATACCCTGAAAGTAGTCCTGCTCCTGTAGGGGACCAGATAGAGCCATGGGTTATGACTGAGGGGCTAACATTACTGTCACTCCTTCATTATTCTCTTGCCTCTAACTCCAATTCATGAATGGATGGATCCCTGTATGGGACAGCAGGGGACCATGATTATTCCTAAGCAATTATAACTGCCAAAGATTGATTAAATCTATTTTGAAGTTTAACTATCAAGAAAATGTCTGTCTGTTGTTTTTCCCTCTCTGTGTTGATATTCATTCGGGGCGTGGCATAAGCTCTTTCCTTACTTTTAGGGAAAGGGAACTGTACAGAGAAACAGAGGTTGCTGAAAGTCAGCAAATGAATCATTATTGTCACCCTGAATTTCTTTCCCTGGCAGAATATTTTTCCAGCAGTTACAAAGAATATAGGAACACACTTAGGACATTTTAGCTTGGAAGCACTAGCTAAGGTTTACAGGAAAGATAAACAAAGGTCAGTAGTATTCAGAGACTGCTAACATTACAACTTGGCACTGTAGTTCATTGATCTCTGGGTGTCACCCACTTCTGGCTCAGTTTACCAGTTTCTTCTTACTGATACAATCCTTCCAAGTGTAGACAGAGAAGTTCGCTGTCTCCCATGACTTGTCCTTCTTTTTCATGCTTTTGGAGTATTCCTTCTGATCCCACTGCTTAGACCTTCAGGATGTATCGAGATTGTACCCACTTTCTTTCCTTCCTTCTTCTTCTTTTCTTTTCTTTTCTCTTCTTTTCTTTTTTAAAACAAACCCACTATCACCATGTTAATCTCTATATCATCTCTGCCCTGGTGAACTCCAATTAACCTCCTAAATGGACTTTGCTAAAATCAGTTCTACACTCAACAGCATATGTGATGCAATTCAAACTTGTCATTATTCTGTCTCCTGTAAGTCCTGTAAGTCCATGGAGGGCGGGGCTTCAACCCCACACCCTACTGTCTCTCCTACCTCTAGAAGCTCTTCTCCTGGGGGCTGTCCTGGCACTCATTCAGCATCAGTAATGCTAACCTGGATGCTGTGCTTCAAACATCCCAGCCTTGTCTTCAACCCTTCTTACTCTGCTGGATGTGCTTGGCTCTGGCCTTTTCCTTGACACTTTGTGGGATGATCATCCTCGCCACAAGTACTTCTCTGTAAAGTCACTGGAAATGGACTTTTTCCTTTGTTCTAAGCACATTATGTCTTCCTTGTTCCGTGTTTTTTGTTTTTTAATCAAGTTTATTGCCATCTTTAAAAGGCTCACATTTGATTGATTGTCATTTTTTTCCTGGTTTTGTCCACTTCAAAACTACCAGGTCCAAGAAGAGCATTGAACCCATGCAGATCTTTGGTGACAATTAGAATGGAGAGATGAATGGATAAGGTGAATGTAATCGATAGGTCTTGTAGTTTTGCCTCATGTGAAGTAGAAATTAATATGCATCTTGGGCATAATTCCCATGGGTACAGATGGCTTAGGGCAACTGCCAGGACACCAGTGTCCAGCAGGAGTTAGAGTTCTAAGACCGGCTGGAAGTTTAGGCATTAGTGAAGAGGATCTGTGAGAGAAGATGGGGGGGGTCCATTGGAATGGTGACGTTGGGAATGGCCTAGAGTGGTTTGTTGTTTCTCAGGGGCACATGGAGACCCCACAATAAATATCAGGAGTAAAGAATACAGAGTGGGAGATAGAAAAAGATACAAAAGGGACTAGAAATTTTATATTTCTTTGAGAGATTATGGCCAAAATGGTATTAACAGACACAATAATAAGATTTTCAGAAGAATAAGTACTTCTTGGTATGAAAGGAAGATAACTGGAAGTGTAATAGGCACACTATTACATTGAGGTAGAAGAGCATAAGTAAAATTGACCATCTTAGTCAATGTAACTATGCAGTTCATTGGGCTTATGTGCAGCACATGCCCCATAGAACCAACTTTTCTCTGCAGAACCCTCTCTTTTCACAATGAAACTCTTTCATACTTAAACAGTAATGCTCTCTCTAGCCTCATATCCTGCTTTGGAAACTGCCACTCCACACTCTGTTACTGTGCATCAAAGCATTCTTGGTACCTTCTATGGGTCATATCTTGTTTGTCTTTTATTTGTCTGTCTGATTTCACTTAACACTGAGTCTTTAGGATTTACTCCTGGTTTAGTGTACTTCATACCTTCATTTCTTACATTGAATTTCTATCATGTGTATATATTCACCAGCTACCCCCGGGGCATGGTATTGCTTTTGCTTTTAGGTACAACTCTCTTCTGGAACCTCAACGTTCTCATCTTTGGGACTTAGAGCCAGAAATGAAATAGGGAGAGTCACTGAATGATCATTCCATGCTTACTGGTTTGAAAAATTAGGGTGTGAACCTTGGCTTTCAACAAATTGCATTCAAGGAGGTGGAGATCTGTTAGCACTGGGAAAAGCCATTTTAGTTAGAGGTTTCCCTTCAGGGAACTGGGTGCATGTGGGAAAAAGAATGACTTCATGTAGAGGAGACAGGGAAGAGAAAGCCAAGGACTGAGTTTTAGGAAAGCAGTGAATGGAATTCGTCAGTGAGACAGAAACAAAGATATCTGATCCAGCTAAGACCAGAATTCTGCTTGTTCACAAGCACTTACTGCAACTCAGAGGAGTTCATATTTTTTTCTTAGCTATTCTACACTTCCTTTTATGCACTGGCAATTTCACAATTAAATTTTCCTGACTTTTTACTGAAGAATAAGATACACTAAGAAAGCTCAGCACATCTCATGAGGACATCTTACTTTTCAGACACTGCATGTTCCTGAGTAACTCAGATCTATGTGAATAAACAGAATTGTGACCTCACCCGGTTGCTTCCCATTCTGCCACACTTGCTAGCCACATAGATGGAATTTTCTGACATTCAACCTTATGTGAGAAGAATCATGCAATAAACATCTTTGTTCCTAAGAGATGTCTGTTTGAGATTATTGTATAATATATTTACTGTGCTCTCTTATATAAATCATTCTCAGGTCAAGGAATATAGGGGTAGTTTCTAGTTTGGGGCTATTATAAATTATGCAACCACAAACACTATCACTGTTTGCATTACAATAGAAAATTTGCAGGTTATTTTTTAATTCTTTAATGTTGTCATTGCTTGGTTCGCTGAAATTCTTTTCTACCAAGTATCTTTCTACCTTACTTAATTATCTCCATTGTTAATACAGGATCTATTTTTCTTAAATTAGGTTTGAAAGTATAAAGTGCCATAAAGAATTGAGCTTCATAAAAAACTGTATCCACTTGAGTGGAAATTTTCTCTTTAAAGCATCTATTTTAATTTCTTTAGCTACCCAGATTGTGTCTTAAATGCATAGTGAACCTGTCAAAATTCTTCATCTCTTAATGAGGTGAATTGTTCAAACCTGGAGCAAATATTTTAATTTTGGCACTATGATGAGTTAAAGGAAGAATAGCTCTCACGTCTTAATGCAGATTTGTTATCAAACTTACACTGTAATTTGCATAGCACTAAAAAGAGTATGAGAATTAGCAAAAATGGCATTTGTGGTATTTTATGTAATTTTCCTTTTAGATGACTGCTTTGGTAGAAAAGTCGGTGTAATAATTCTGATTTGAACAGAAACCTTGCCAGTGTAGATATTTAAGAATTGCGATGAAACTTGCTGTTTAATAATACATTGTGAATGGTACATCATTTACTTTATATGTTTGCATGCTGATGCATTTGTGTGTATGTTCATGTTCTTTTGTTGAACTATTTATGTGTCTGTCAACACACTCATTGAAATATTCTTACAGAAAGAACAGTAGAGGACCATGAGCTGCTGATTGAAGTGCTGTCTCACTGGGGAATGGAAGATACCAATAAGCTGTATATTAGAAAGAATTATGCCAAATATGAATTTTTTAAGAACCCAATGGTGAGTGGACTCTGTTAACAGTTATGGAATTAAATGAGTCACTTGGTTTTTATGTGCAGAAGAACATTGTTATAAATAAAACAGAGCGAGTTGCTTTGGATTTGTGCTCTGAGGTCCATTTTAACAATGATGAGCTAACACGATGCATGGTAGTTTACATTTACAGATAAAACACTTTAACATTATTGGCAAACTCTGAATGTTGACGAATTTGGCTATTTAATTTTTAAATATTGGGAAACCCAGTTTGGAAATTTATTCTCCTCCTTCCTGCCATTTAAGACACAAAGTCAAAGAAATTCTGTAGTTGCTTTAGAAAATGAATTGCTAACGGTCCCTAAGTGTTTTCGACAACATTACAGTTTGGTACATTTCATAGAGTTAAAGAAAATAAGGCATGTTCTAAAGTAAATTGGTGATGGTTGTGAGCACCGTAGCTTTGTCAGACTTTAAGACTGATATGTATCATTCTTTAAATTATTTTGTTTTCAGGGCAGTAACTGCTGAACTAGGTAGATATGAGGTAAAGCACAGCACACCACCTCATAAACACTCCCTCCATTACAGTTATCTTTCAAAGAAAGTAAACGCATGTTATCCTAATGAAGTCTGTGGATCCAGAGAAGTCAGAATCACCTCTGGGCTCATTATTTTAAATTGTTTTTGTCTCTGCAGCTGTGGTGTATTTTTATTCTAAGTTTTGGATAATTGGATTGAAACGATCCTTTATGAAAAATATATGATACACACCATAATAGAATATTTTCAAACCCTAGAAGACCTCTTATGTTCTCTTTTATTGTAACTTATTAATAGAAACATAATGGGTTGATCTTTGACAAAGCAAATGAGAGTTCTAATAAAAATGAACTAGAACTAGATTTGAAGGAAAAGTATATTCTTCCTGAGAGCCTTTGTGAAGGCATCCATTTACAGTTATATTTAAAGAACCATGCTTTAGTGTATGAATTTAATTTTATTTTTACTTAAATAAAGCTTGACATTCATTTCTGTAGATCTGTGTAGTGGTTCTTGACTTGGGGATGATGTGACGATGGGGTGGGGGTGGCTCCTTTTTTGTAATTAACCCAGGATGAGTGGGAGAGCAGCCGTGGGGTGAGGTTAAGAAGCTAACTGGTCAATATCTCTAACACACAGTTCAGCCCCAACAATGCAGAGTTTTTCCACCACAGTCTTAGTAGATGGTTGCTGACAAATCCTCTCCTGGAGGAAATACAGTAGAATATATGTTTCCAAACTTTTCTTATCATGGAATTTACCTTGGGGAGCCCCAGGACTTATTAAAAACACACACTTCAAGACCTGTCCAAACCTACTGAATCAGAAAAGTCAAGAATGAAGCTTGGGGATTTCTATTTTAAACAATTTCCTGGGGTGAATTTTATGATTAAACAAGATTGGAAAAACAGTAGGTAGAAATGAGTGGCCTTTTAGCTTCTCAGCTGAGTCCTGGCTGGTCAGTGTTCTGGGCTATGACCTTTGACACAACCTTTGCCCCTTACTTCTATGAGTCTCGACTTTGTGCAATGGGTCAGGATTCTCACAGCACCTGGTAAGGTGGTTGCAGGACTGAAGGAAGAGATGAGAGGAAACTCACTTGAAACTCAAGGGGTATGATTTTTCTGTGAATATCATTGCCGTGTCTGCTGATCTTTGCACGTACTGCCGCCTGGGTTCATAAAGAGGCCATGTAATTTAGGAATGGCATTTTCCAAATCATTTTGTAGGGATTTAAGACATGCTGGTTTATAGATGTTTTGCTTAGGTTACTATTTTGGTCATCATGGAACCTTGCCTGGCCTCTGTTGGAGATTAATTTAACTTGTATCTTTGGTCAGTATTTCTTTCCAGAGCACATGGTGTCTTTTGCAACTGAAATGAATGGTGAGAGATCCCCTGCACAGATCCTGCAGGTAAACTGTTTTCATTAAAATGTGGAAGAACACAAAATTGAGAACTCTGATTTTTTTTTTGCCATAAGTTTTTTTTTTTTTTTTTTTAAAAAAACAGTGTTTGAAATGTAGCTTACATGATTCATTTTTTCCAGAAGATAAAAAGAAAAAAAAATTCTGGATAAACAATTTGTTAAATTACTCAATAGCATTTTCTTCCTGAAACTGAAAGAATTGGAAAGAATTTTTAATGTTTAAAGATGTTTTCCATGACAGAAAACTTGTGTGTGATTTGTGTTGTTGTTTTTGTTTTTGTTGTTGTTGTTGTTTTTTAAATGCATATCTTTTGGAAAAATCCAACTTCCTAGTGAACTGCAGGCACTTTTACTGGTAGTGACTTAGGATAGCTTCTGTCATAAACAGCTTCAATACTATTTGACAGAAAATACATAGCAGTTAAATGACTGGAAGAGAAGGTGTATGCAATGTACCCATTCCTTTAAATTCCTATGTGGAGTTCCTTCCCTCCTTTGATCATTTATGTTCCCCAATGAAATACATACACAGCCTTATATTTTAATATGCCTTGAGCAGCACAATAGCTGGGCAGCTGCCTAACCTCCATACTGTTAGAAGCCACTTTCTGACTGATAACTCTAAATTATTATTTACTAATTTCTATGCTTCACCTTGGCTGCTTTAGACCCGATTGAGCAGCCCTCTGGGCCATGTTCTCTTGGCCCTTTCACATGGTGCTTTTCCTTCTCTCTTCTGCACACTCCCTTCTTCCATGGCAGCTCTGTTCCTCCTTGTTCCTTCCTCATAGTCTCTAGCCCAGGGAACCCTAAACAATGCCAGTGTCTCTTCTCCCCAGCTATTAGCAGCTGGCATCTTTATTTACCAATCAGAATTAACGGGAGGCAGGTTCCCAGAAGCTAAGTGTAGATTCTAGATCTTGGGGGCTAGCACTTAGCATTCATTACAGTAAACAACAACATACAAACACATACAAAACACTGTGAGCCAACACCTACAGTGGCTGTGAGGGAAACACATGCAATTCCAAAACAGTTGTAGCATCTCCATAGAATCCACCTTATGACTACTGGGCTTGTTTCTGTCGCCTGGACTGTCCTTTGGGATGGTCATTTTCCAAGGTATCATCTCTGCAGTCAGTCAACTGTTTGGGCAATTTTATTTTCAGAGGATTAACAGATCTGGCAACCACAGTTGTTTTTCACAGATTCATTAGTACTAAACCTGGGAGTTCACAAATTCAATTAATAGTAATGTTGTCTGGCCCAGTATAGTATGCCTTTTTATACACTAGACAAAGGCTCTTATCACAGATTTCTTTCCTGTGCATTTTAAAACGGGATATGCTTTATTTTTATCCTTCAGAATATTTGATAAACATCATTAGTTTTAAGAGAAATTATTTTTTACAAGTAGTTTCTGTGCTGTAGGGTCTCATAGAGGCACCTCTTGGAATACTAGAGTAGGCCCCTAACGCTTTGCCCGCGGATGCTTTGTGTGACGTGGTGGTTGAGGTTTTTCTTCCGCCTCGTTTCCTAAATTGTCCTCTCCTATGATTCCCTTGCTTTAAAGTTAAATTAAAATAAAACGGGAAATCACAGGCTTTAGAATCAGATAGTCCAGCACGTGCCCTGACCTCTCCTCTCTACCGAGGCAATGTTTCTACTTTTTAAAAGGTTTCTTCTCTTTCTAGCGTGACCTCTATGACTCTTCTTTAAAAATTTAATTGGTTTGGTTTAATAACTTGGAAAGCACTCAAACTAAGAACCCACTTGCCTGTTTTGCATAGCAATTAATTAATGGCTCATTGCATCAAAATTTTTTAGTGGTTTACTTAAAAATGTAAATATCTCCTATCAGCATGTCCCCGGCTGTATTTTAGGCCTTTAGGATATTTTACCCCATTTTAGTTAATGATTTCTGCTACTTTAAATTTTTTTCCATTTTTGCATTTGAATCCTCATAGGGACTTCTGTTTTCTTCCAGGAGGAGACACTAATGCATTTTCACTTTCATAATAAGGACCCAGCATAGCCACTTACATATGACGGTCCTTTTCCTTTTCAATTTCCCCACCATCCCATGCCCAGTGTCTCTACTAATTACTGCTTTGTAACAAACTCTTCCAAATCTTAATAGCTTAAAGTAACTGCTTCTATCTTACCAACGATTTTCTGGGGTACGAGTTGGGGAGGAATTTTCTTCTGATGCTGTTTGTCTCATTGGTTGGATGATGCTGGCTTTGAAAAGACAAAGTGAACTTTGTCCACATGCTATCTCATCTGCCAGGCCTTTCCACTTTTATTAGGCCTTTTGCCCATGGTGGTCTTAGGTAACTACATTTTTTTTTTTTTTAATCTGACAGCTGGCTTCTATGAATCAGATCATGGAAACTGTTAAGCTAGGACACCCATTTTGAACTGATGGTATTTCTTGTTTCTCCAACCAAATTGTAAGGGTGACAGACTTATGAAGATTCAATGGGGTGAGAAACAGACTCCAGATCTTCATGAGTCAGTGCCAAGATCACAGTGCTGAAACCCATGTGGGATAGAAGATACTACTAACATTCCCCTTTAAACCCCAGCCTGCTATGCCCACTTAAAACCCAAATAACAGGAGACAAGGAGAGAGTGCATGCTTTATCCTCACTAGGGAGGTGAGATTGACTCAACTGTCTAATGATTGAAGTCAGGATGACAGTCTTACAGTATACTGCATTACATAATGTACTTTACAGGCCATATACTTGTGTAGGTATCTATAGAAGATAAAACATGTCAGGAGTTAATTCTCTAGATAATGTCCACTTTTGAGAATAAATTCAAATAGGTGTGATTTTGGTTTTCACCCATTTTATTGATTACTTTGAATGTGTATTTTCTGAACAACCTTAATTTGGAACTTGGGCCAGGTTTTTGACGGAGTTCTATCAAACATGCATTGTAATCTTGGTGCAGTGCAAATGCCGTTGCTACCTTTTGAGTTTTCATGATCGTGTCTGCTAGGTAAAGGACTATTGGTACCATTGTTCTCATAGTTTAGGGACTCATGTAATGTGTCTTCCAGATGTTTTTAAGCTCAAGCACATACCCTGAAATTCATGGGTTCTTACACGCAAAGGAACAGGGAAAGAAGTCTTGGAAGAAGGCTTACTTTTTTCTCAGAAGATCTGGTTTATATTTTTCTACTAAAGGCACATCCAAGGTAAGCCAAAGTATTTTGGGGTATGCTATGAACTATCTATTAGCTCTATGATATCAGGTTTGATTTTGTTATGGTGATTACTCTCCTAACTGATGTCGAGGGTTAGAAATTTGTTTGAATCCTAGTTATCTGCTATAATATGTTTTAAAAGTCTTCAGACTTGTTTTATATTGAGTCTGTCTACAGCATTCATGACTCTGAATGCTCTTACTCATGTATTACAAAGGCCTCCATTGCTCCCACTCCAAATGGAATTTTCCTGTTTTTTTCTCATCCGAAGCTTCAGATTTGAAACCTAATGCCTAATGTAATTTACATTTCTTATTTTCAAAAAAAATATTTATTTCATTTTATGTGTATATTATGTTGTGTGCCTGAGCGTATGTCTGTGCACTACATGCATGCAGGGCCCTGTAGAGGTCAAAAGAAGTATTGGATCTCCTAGACCTGGAGTTATAAGAAGCTGTTGGCCACTGAATGGGTGATAGGGACTGAACCCTGGTCCTCTCAAGAGCAATAAGTGCTCTTAACCACTGAAGCATCTCTGCGGCCCCTACACCTTAAAACAAACAAACAAACAAACAAACAAACCCCTCTGTTTTATATAACTGGATTCCAGAAGCAGGAAACTCTATCTTAAGACCTGAGGTAATAGTATTTTAAATGTTGGCTGTCAATCAATAAAATACTATTCTAATTCACATATCAGGCAAGTGAAATGGCTGAGCACTCACTGCTAAATCTAATAACCTGAGTTCATGATAGTTTGAATTCACATGCTGAAAGGAGAGAGCTGACTACCACTTTTCCTTTGAACTTTATAAGTACATTGTGGTACACACACACACACACACACACACACACACACACACCCCACACACACCCTGTAATTTATACATGAAAATAATTCTAAATTAATCCACTAAAAAAAATTGGAGACATAAGAGCACTTTGAATTTTTAGACCTTGATATGTCTGCTACCTGATATGCTGCATGGCATATCTACCTAAGCAAAGACGATGCTTTTTGGTTTTGTTTCATATTTTTCCTATGAGGAGATCTTGGTTGAAGTAAACGTTGCCTGGGAGTGACTAACCACTACTATAAGGCTTGGAGATGTGCCTGTGAATTACATGTTAGTGACAGCCTTAAGTGCCATCTTCCCTTTTCCTTTCTTACATAAACATATGTACATTTACTAATAGACTTTGACCGCTAAGTCAATATAGCCTTTAATATGCATTTTTGTTATCAAATCAGTTTCTATCAGCGAATAATATAGTTTAAAAAGTCACAACAGTAAGAAAGCCTTTCTATGTTTCAATTCCTCATTTTATGTTTTTCTTGAAAAAATGGGTTTCTCTTTTAAAAAGTCTATTTTCACCAGGCATGGTGGCACAAGCCTTTAATTCTAGGACTTTGAGGCAGAGTCAGGAAGATCTCAGTGAATTTGAGGCTAGCCTGGTCTCCCTAGAGAGTTCCAGGATAGCTAGGACTACATAGAGAGACCCTGTCTCAAAAACCCAAACTACATAAGTACATAAATATAAAAAATATTCTGCTTTATTTTCCAGAGAAGTCAAGAAATACATGCTTAGGAACAACGACACACAATGACATCTTTTGAGTTGTAATAGCTTACTGATAAATAATAACAAAATGTTTTCTAATTTGGACAGGGTTGTTCACACTGCTTAATGTATTCTGTGTGTGTGTGCATGTGTGTGTGTGAGTGCGCGGGCGCACACGAGCTCTTGTGTGTGTGTTCACGCGCTTGTGCACACGTGTGTGCGCTTGTGCACATGTGCGTGCGTGTGTGCACGCTTGTGTGTGTACTGCTGCTAAACAGTGTATATGAGACCACCTGGGATCTTGCTAAAATGCAGATATTGATTCAGTGGGCCTGGTGTGGGCACTGAGAGTTTGTATTTCTAACAAGCTCCAGGTGAGACTCATTCTGTGGTTCACTGCCCACCCTGCTAGTCACAAGGTTTTGGAGACCAAGTGCATTTTGGCCAGTTTTGATTATATAGTCAACCTCAGAATTAAGCACTTCTCCAAGTTATTAACCTATCACGGAGTACTATGACCCAGTGATTTCCTCTGGCCAGCTGCAAATCTCTTGGGATTTCCAGAGAAGAAATAGCTGCCCATGATTTCTTTGCCCTGACAAATCAGACACATTCCATCCTAGGTAATTTCCCTGAACTCTCCTGTGCAGGCTCCTCTCCTCTTGTGGAACAAGAAGGCCACACAGCCAGCTGTCAGCACACACACATGTGAGGGGTGGGTGTATCTGAAAGAAGCAGGATTTTCTTTCTCTCTTTTCCATCTTCTCGAGAAGCCAAATTTCCTCCTGTGGCAGAACTGACCACTCGACACTGAGATGACACAAATGCTTTCAAAAGCCTTGCAGGCTTCCGCTTTTCTCTTTTAGTTTGACACAATGGTTAATGAGAACTGGAAACTTAAAATAGGAAATTTGTCTATTACGAGAAGTAAAATTATAAACAAACTGCCCCTTGTCAATTTAAATGAAATTGTATGCAACTCTTAGTTATTTAAGAAAATGGCAACCCTGTTTCCTTAATTTTGGCATTTTTTTTTTTTTTT
>JADRCH010000029.1:11827542-11837892 GCA_019843965.1 Rhynchomys soricoides
GAAATTGGTGTATGCATTTAATTTTGAATATGGTTTTGAAGCATACCTCGGATGCCATGTTGAAATTAAAATTTTTTTAGTACAATTTGTGGATGAAATTTTTGAGGAGAGTTAGAATGTTCCACAGGTAGATAAAAATAAGGAGGACACAGACTGGTGTCTTCCAAATTGTGTTGAAAAGCACATATTTAGGAGCCATTAAAATTACTTAAAAGTGAAGGAACTTGTCCCAAACATAATGACCTGAGCTTGACACCAGAGACCTGTTGCCTTTACCTCTGTATGCATATGCGAACATTTGCGTGGGTTCATGCACATGCAAACACACAATAAATAAATAGAGAAAATGCAAACAATAAATTTTAAAAGCACATTTACATTTAAGGTGTTTATGCCAGTAAATTTGCTACAACTTTAATTTTCTAATTATGAAAATGATCAACCATTTCCTTTTGAAAATACTGCTTTGTTAGCAACAATTGTGGAAATTATAAAAAAGTGTTTTCATTGAAAAAGGCACAACCTACAGAATATGCCTGCCTATGTAGTCAGTTCTCCATTGCTACTGAGGGTCACAAATATGTGGGTTATTACTGTTCTGAAATCTTTCTTATAAAATGGAAGTTTCATCATATTCTGAGATATTCTTCTTAATTCAGACTTGAGAACTGGTATGATTTGCCAATGTATAAATCATGTGTGTTATAATAATTATATCCTATCATGTACCACATGTTACACTAATTATCATGTATCATATCGCTTCATAGATTAGCAGAGAAAGATTTAGATAATTAAGTGTGTACTAAAACCAGCTTCGTTGCTGCATTCGGAAATAAACATTAGCGAAAACCGGTCTTGTTTGGAGTGTGTAGCGTCCCCATACCCTTTCAGCTGTGGCAGAAAAGGCGGAGGCGGAGGGAACTTCCTGGCTTCTCTCTTGGTTTGCCCTTGGTGTGTGTGCTGGGTCCTGTGTTCCTTCCTGTCTTTGCTATGGTTTCCTTACTATTGTTAATGTGTTAACCCTTTCCTAGCACCCCGGGTAGGCATGAGATCAGAATAAAGACAGCAGAGTAGAGAGGAATGGATCATGTCAAGCTAGGTGCAGAGGGAAGTTTTATTTTGAAGTTTTCAAGGTTTTCATGAAGTTCCTCAAGTTCTCTTAATATGAACAATTTATGTCTCACACGTTCTATATGCTGGCCAACCGTAGCTTTCATTTAGGTCTAAAAGAAGATAGTGTTCTCAATAAGGAGTTTCTCGCAGGTCCTGGTAGCCACTGCTCTGAGCTGTCCTTAGGAGTTCACCTCTCCTTTGACTGGAATGATATATGAACCCCTCTACACTGGCATTTGTTTATCCACTGATGGACCATTTTGGTTGTTTCTATATTTTGACTGGTGGTGTGCTTGCAATTCTATCATTGCCGTGTTAGAGACACAAGAGTCTCTGGAATGCGGTGGCTGACTGGCCTACCAAGTCTACAAGCTTGTGGTTCAATGAGAGAGACGTGTCTAAAAACAAAATGGGAACTAATTGAGGAAGACTCAAGGGTGTGAAGCCCTGGCTTCCAAACACACGTGTGCCCACATGTATGCATTCATCTACATACAAACACACACATACACATGAACATACACACCAACCTAAGCTGCACTGGAGAAATTCACTTTTCCTTTGGAAAATACTCTAGTTATATAACGACGTATAAAAAAATCTGAGGCTTAGAAAAGAGAATCATTGCTTCTGTATTGTGCTGTATCCTGGTTAAGTGTCAGCTCTTCCCATTCCCGTCAATTAGAACTCGGCCAGCTTCTCTCTAGCCTAGTTTGGTGCCTATCTGCCCCTCCATGGGACAGGCAAATGTTGAGGTGACCCATGCCCTACCTCTCGGCCAGAGTTAAATGCTTTCTAAAGACCCCCAGCCGCACAGAGGCACTGCCAGGACCGGGGACAATACATCTTTGAAGAAAACCGTCTTATTAGTAGGTAGCTGGCTTTTCAATTCTGGTAAATAAAAGGTGGCCAAGCAGCATGCTTCTTGTGAAAGTGTTGGTTTGAGGTTACTGTCTGTTCTTTAAAATGAATGTATCGAGGAATTAAGCTCCTCTGCATTTATGAAGTTATTGTTGGCTTAAAGTTAAATTTCATTAGGTCCCATTAATATCACTCAAACTTTAAATTGAAGTAATAATCTTTAGAAGTAGAGAAATAATTGGATAAAGTGGTCAGCACAGAGGGTTTCAAAAACCAGTGTGAGTTTGGATTCGTGTGAAAATCAAAATCTTGAGAGCAGTAATTCTTCTATTCCTTGCTGACAGTTTTTTTTTTTTTTTAAATTACCAAATATATTCACTTTGTGGGAATTCCTTTAAGGTCATAGTCATCAGTAGAAAAATAGCTGTTCTGGAATGTTTAAGTAGAATTCATTCTGGGGTAAGATTCCTTGATTTCAACTTTACTGTTCAGTTTCCATATCAGACATGATGCCCCACCTCCAGTTCTTCTAATACTTCAGGAAACAGTTTAGTGTATGTGACCCTCAAGGCCTGGGCAACGTAGAGGTTTCTAAGTATTGTGCAGGCAGGCAGACAAGTGTGTGCTAAGCCCACACTTGCCCTTAGGAGACAGCACAAGGCACAATCGTTGGTCTGGGCAGGCAGAGTAAGTGAAAGAAGGTGGCCCAGACTGGAAAACCCACCAAGGGATCTGAAGTCAGCTTTTAAGAGTCTAAGCCGGGTAGGGAGGCCCAAGCTACACGCTAGCACTGGGCTATGAAGCTGAGGTCAGGTCAAGGCTTCCCAAGCTGAAGAGTCAGGTATCATGTATCTAATGGTTAGAAGTAACTACTCTAGGAGGTGGATATGGCATTGGTCATTCTTCTCTTTAGAGTGGAACAGATAAGAAATGATCATCTTAAACTTAGAGTTGATGGTGTATTCTGCTTCCCTAAAGCTGTTGTCCATAGATTCCATGCCTGCCTACACCTTCTTGTCCAGATCCACACTGTTTCTCAGCACTGCTGCCTCAGATGCTGCAAGAGCCATTCAGAGGCAATTTGTGCAACATAAACTGGCGCTAGGAAAGAGGCAGAGGTCTGTGTTAGAATCCTGCTGCTAGGACCTAACCAGGGTTCATTTTAGCTCCATGCAATGATGATAATTGAAGAGTGTGCTGAAATAAATTAGTAAAGCTGTCCATCCCATTGCTTTTTTTCCTTTAGCAAAGTAGCAAATTCAAGGGGCAAGCAGCCAAATTCTTAGGCAGAGATCTCCAGAGTGGGTTGGTTCAGAACAGTTCACATGCTTGCTTCTCATGCTGCTAACCCTGGCCTACCTTCCCATGGTAGACTTCTAGTTCATTCTCCAAGATACTGTCTCCTGAAAGTAAAGACACTACCATCTTTTATTTTATGGAAAATCAAAACTCTGTGCCTGAAATCCAAGTGATTCCCTACTACTTTGATGCATGAAGTAAAATAAATAAATAAATAAATGCCATAAGAATAACTAAATTAAAAAACGGGCTTGGGAGATACTGATGAAGCAGTTTGACAAGTCGAGGAGCACAGTCATTAGATCCATGGAGTCCCCAGACCCCATGTAGAGAAGGTTGGCTTCAGTACATGCATTTTAAAGAGCAGTGCTGGGATGGCAGAGGCAGGCTTGAGGCTTGCCGCCGATCAGCCAGCCTTGCCTACTTCCCAAGTTCTCAGAATGTGACCGTTTTCTCTAAAAGCAATGAAAAAAAAGAGGATAGTAATTGAGGAATGACATCTAAGGTTGATCTCTGGACTTCACACACACACACACACACACACACACACACACACTCACACACACACTGGGGAGCCGGGCAGACATAGACCTGTATGTACATTCAGATAAATATTTATGGAAAGATAATGTACTACTAAGGGTTCTTCCACATAAGACCAAATTTATAGTTTAATTAATCAACAAAGCGATTCAACCATCAAACATCAGAGAGACTGAGTTTCTCAGTGATATTTAGGATGTGTAAGACTTTAAAAACATCATTGTCCCAAAAGGATAACATCTTTCCACAGTCAGCTTCATCACCAGGCAGTGTATCATTCAAAATCTTATACTACAGTTTGGCACCAAGGAGAAATGTGACTTTTAGAGCTTTGTTCTGGCGAGGTATACTAAGAGCTTCAGGTCTAAGTGAAAACACTGCTTTTTCAAATATATCCTTTTATGGCTCTGAAATTACTATTTCAAAAATGTGGTTGTTTCCTTGTTTCAAGGAAATGTTATCCCTGAATTCCCCCTAGAGCCCTGCCTGTTACTTAGCCTCTCTGGGTCTGTGGCTTGTAGCATGTTTATCTTATACTTTACAGCTAATATCTACTTACAAGTGAGTACATACCATGTTTGTCTTTCTGAGTCTAGGTCACCTCACTCTGATAATTTTTTTTCTAGTTCCATCGATTTGCCTGCAAATTTCATGATGTCACTTTTATTTATTTTTTTTTACCTGCTGAGTAATACACCATTGTATAAATGTACTACACATTCGTTCTCTATTCTTTGGTTAAGGGATATATATGTAGTTTCCAGTTTCTTGCTATTGTGAATAAAGCTGCTATGAACATCTTTGACCAAGTGTCCTTGTGGTAGAATGCAGTGTCCTATGGATATATACCCTAAAAGTGGTATAGCTGGCATTTGAGGGAGATAGATTCCCAATTTTCTGAAGAACTGCCATTTTGATTTCTATAGTAGCAGTACAAGTTTGTACTTCCACCAGCAATGGAGAAGTGAAACATGAGGAAGAAGGCAGGTGGGTTTGTGGGAGCCAGAGGTATCATGGATAACTGGGAGAGCTGGTCCCAGGGAATCAACTAAGCAGGGCTCGTGGGGGCCAACAGCAGCAACTGTGGAGCCTGCATGGGTCTGCACTAAGTCCTCTGTATATATGTTATGGTTGTTGGTTTGGCGTTTTGGGGGACTTATGACAGCGGGAGTGTGGGGGGTTCTGACTCTTTCATTTCTTTAAGGACCCTTCCCTTCCACTGGGCTTCCTTGCTGAGCATTAATGTGAGGGTTTGTGGCTGGTCTTATTTTATCTTGTGCTGTGTTCGGTAGATGTCCCAGGGAGGTCTGCTCTTTTCTTGGGGGGGGGGGATAATGATATAGATCTGGGGGAGAGGGGAAATGGTGGGGAACTTGGAGGCGTGGGGGGCGGGAAAGCTGTGGTTGGAATATATGAATAAGGGAAAATGAATAAAAATAAAAAAGAAAATGTTTTAGTTCTTTTTTGCATTGATAATATATAACTAATGAAGTTGTCGACATTCAATGAGTTGATATCTTGAGAATCTTTGTTTTTTTTTCTGTCTGTTCTGTAGTATGGCATGCAGCTGTACCAGAATTATATGCACCCATACCAAGGTAGAAGCGCCTGCAATTCTCAAAGCATATCACCCATGGTAAGGATCAAGGTTTCGAATCTGGACTTGATAATTACATTATTTGCTGCTATATTACACTAACGTATAAAGTCTTTACACTTTGCCTTGTGGTCAAATACAGTAATTCTTCTGTAACATTCTCAAGTTATATGATAAAGAAGCTTTGGCTTTGTGTTTTTTATATGTTCAGTCCCTGTAATTAAAAAACAAAACACAGAAAAATATAAAACATTCAACGAAAGCCAATAATTTTATGTGTTAAACTAAAATGAACTGAAAGAGTTCTGTAAGCCATTCTGTGCCATGATGACATTTGATGATTAGGTCATCATAAGACAGTTTGCAGAATATTTTTCTTGGTATTGTGGATTGTGCCTTAACAACCATTGGTTTGGATTGTAGAGTTGTAGACTCTTTCAATATTAATTTAGTATTGTTACTGCCACACAACCTAGAATTATTTAGAGTTCTGAAAGTACATCATAAATAACTAGGCTTTTCTACATTCTGACTAATAATAATACTTTTAAATACTTTCTGGCCCCTTAAAAAATAGCTACTTTTCAGAAACCCACAAAACTGGAAGCCAAAATCTAGGCCGTGCATCTCATCAGTACAGATCTGCTTCTCCAACTGTATCTTGATTATTCATTTGCAGATACACACGGATACACACAGACACACACAGACACATACAGATACACACAGACACACAGAGAAACACACAGAGACACACATATTGTGCTCTCTCTAAAACTTCAATTCCCTGTACATTCACATGAAAAATATATTTCTCACACAAAGTTTGTGTTCTGCTCCTTTTGCTGTACTTCCTGTTATTGAGTGCATTCAAAATTCAGACATATGTGCCTGTGGTACAAATTACTTAGTGTGAAATATTTGTATCTCTTGAGGTTAAAATACATTCTTCATGGCTGTGACCAAGGAAGGTACATGTGTCCCACATGTCAGGGAGCAGATGAAGTATCCTGCTCTAGGAATGAAGCATGAAATGATGCTGACTATGGAACCTGCTAGGACCGTAGAGGAAACGCTGTCCAGTTCTGTAGTTATGGTCCTTTAAGTCATAGAAAGATAACTTTTCATCTTTGTATCATACTCTTGTAAGCCTTAAAATAAGAAACTAGAGAACGTAATGATTTTTTATAATAGCAATCTCTTTAAGGTGGATGTTTTTTACAGTTTGTCAGCTTACTTTTATCTTCCAATCCACATATATATATATAAAGCACAGTGAGTTTTATTATCTTAATCCTGCCCTAAATCCCTGCAAATTTCTTTCAGAGATTGAAGTTATTAGGATGAATGTCTTAATAGCAACTAAGCATTTCGAGGCAATTATTGTCTAATGTCCTTTTAATCATAGGAAAATGTTATGATCAAACTCCTTTCCATTTTCATCACTGTCATTAACATTCAAGTATGGGGGTCACTGTTATCCTTGTCTACTGAAATTATGTAATACGGGAAATGCTGGCAGTCAAGGTATGTGTGAGATTTTAGATACCGTGTTAATTGATCACTATGTACAGGAAGACAAACTCCGTAGTTGGATACGGAGACTAGAGAGGGAGAGAGGTCTGGATGTTGGTGTGAGAAAGACCTGTCCATGGGGCTGGGGTTGTGATCAGAAAGAGCAGTGTTTATCACTTTTTTCTATGTGGTTCATAATGATGGAGACTTAGAAGATGGGGGAACATTTTGTTTATCTTGGTGTCTGTGGTCCATCACAAATTTCTACATTATTATGGAAAGATAAGAAGCTTAATAGATGCCAGGCACTATCTGTCCCCTATCTTAGCTGCTTTTCAATCAGGAGCTACTGAGAGGAAGTCACAGATTGAGAAGAGAAATGAGCACTTGTGCTGAGGAGGCAGTGGAAGGCGGGCTCCAGATGCAGGGACTGAGGAAAAGGCGGGAGGTAAGAGCCTGCCTGCTTCCACCTGTGGCCAGAAACCCCACCTGGGCCAACAGGCCTCTCCATATACAAGTAGCACCGCCCACTTGTGCTGAGGAGCCAGCAACAGGAGGACTCCAGACACAGGGTCTGAAGAATAGCTGGGAGAGAGAACTGGTCTCCCAGGAATATTGACATCTGAGCTTGAAGGAAAGATAAGCCACAGTCAGAGAGAGAAAGACCAGCTAACTCCAGAGATAACCAGATGGCGAAAGGCAAGGGCAAGAACACAAGGAACAGAACCAAGACTACTTGGCTTCAGCTGAACCCAGCTCTCCCACCACAGCGAGCCCTGGATACCCCAACACACCAGAAAAGGAAGACTCAGACTTAAAATCACTTATCAAGAGGATGATAGAAGATTTTTAAGAAGGAAATAAATAACTCCCTTAAAGAAATACAAGAGAACACAGGTAAACAACTGGAAGCCCTTAAAGAGGACACACAAAAATCCCTTGAAGAATTACAGGAAAACACAATCAAACGGGCAGAAATACAGGAAAACACAATCAATCAAATGAACAAAACCATTCAGGAATTAAAAACAGAAATAGAAACAATAAAGAAATCACAAAGGGAGACAACCCTGGAATTAGAGATCATAGGAAAGAAATCAGGAGTCATAGATGCAAGCATCACCAACAGAGTACAAGAGATGGAAGAGAGAATCTCAGGTGCGGAAGATACCATAGAAAACATGGACACAACACTCAAAGAAAACACAAAATGCAATAAGCTCCTAAACCAAAACATCCAGGATATACAGGATACAATGAGAAGACAGAACCTGAGGATAATAGGTATAGAAAAGAGTGAAGACTCCCAACTTAAAGGACCAGTAAATATCTTCAACAAAATTATAGAAGAAACCTTCCCTAACCTAAAGAAAGAGAAGAACATAAATATACAAGAAGCCTACAGAACTCCAAATAGACTGGACCAGAAAAAAAATTCCTCCTGTCACATTATAGTCAAAACACCAAATACACAAAACAAGGAAAGAATATTAAAAGCAGTAAGGGAAACGGGGCAAGTAACATATAAAGGCAGACCTATCAGAATTACACCAGACTTCTCACCAGAGACTATGAAAGCTAGAAGATCCTGGGCAGAGCTCATACAGACTCTAAAAGAACACAAATGCCAGCCTAGGCTGCTATACCCAGCAAAACTCTCAATAATCATAGAGGGTGAAACCAAAATATTCTACGACAAATCCAAATTTGCACAGTATGTTTCCACAAACCCAGCCCTACAAAGAATAATACATGGGAAATGCCAACGCAAAGAGGGAAACTACACTCAAGAAAAAAGAAAAAAAGTAATCTTTCAACAAACTCAAAAGAAGATAGCCACACAAACAATATAAACAACATCAAAAATAACAGGAAATAACAATCACTATTCTTTAATATCTCTTAACATCAATGGTCTCAACTCCCCAATAAAAAGACATAGACTGACAGACTGGATCCATAAACAGGACCCAGCATTTTGCTGCATCCAGGAAACGCACCTCCGTATTAAAGACAAACACTACCTCAGAGTAAAGGGCTGGAAAACAATTTTCCAAGCAAATGGCCCCAAGAAACAGGCTGGAGTAGCCATTCTAATATTGGATAAAACTGACTTTCAACCAAAATTCATCAAAAAGGATGAGGAAGGACATTTCTTACTCATCAAAGGAAAAATCTACCAAGAAGAACTCTCAATTCTGAACATCTATGCCCCAAATGCAAGAGCTCCCACTTTCATTTCATAAAAAAAACTCTACTAAAGCTCAAAGCACACATTGCACCTCACACAATAATAGTGGGAGACTTCAACACCCCACTATCAACAATGGACAGATCTTGGAAACATAAACTAAACAGAGACACAGTGAAACTACAAGATGCTATGAACCAAATGGGTTTAACAGATATCTATAGAACATTTCATCCTGCATCAAAAGAATATACCTTCTTCTCAACACCTCATGGTACCTTCTCCAAAATTGATCATATAATTGGTCACAAAACAAACCTCAACAGATATAAGAAGACTGAAATAATCCCATGCCTCCTATCAGATCACTATGGATTAAGGTTGGTCTTCAATGGCAACAACAACAACAGAAAGCCCACATACACATGGAAGCTGAACAATGCACTGCTTAATGATAAGTTGGTCAAGGAAGCAATAAAGAAGGAAATTAAAGACTTCCTAGAATTCAATGAAAATGAAAGTACAACTTACCCAAACCTATGGGACACAATGAAAGCAATGTTAAGAGGAAAACTCACAGCTCTGAATGCCTCCAAAAAGAAACTAGAGAGAGCATACACTAATAGCTTAACAGCACATCTGAAAGTTCTAGAACAAAAAGAAGCTAATACACCCAAGAGGAGTAGAAGGCAAGAAATAATCAAATTAAGGGCTGAAATCAACCAAGTGGAAACTAAAAGAACTATACAAAGAATCAACAAAACCAAGAGCGGGTTCTTTGAGAAAATCAACAAGATAGATCAACCCTTAGCCAGACTAACCAGAGGGCACAGAGACAGTTTCCAAATTAACAAAATTAGAAATGAAAAGGGAGCTATAACAACAGACTCTGAGGAAATTAAAAAAAATCATCAGATCCTACTACAAAAGCCTATATGCAACAAAATTGGAACATCTGGAGGAAATGGACAAGTTTCTAGACAGATACCAATTACCAAAGTTAAATCAGGATCAGATAAACCATCTAAACAGTCCCATAACTCCTAAAGAAATAGAAGCAATCATTAAAAGTCTCCCAACCAAAAAAAGCCCAGAACCAGATGGGTTCAGTACAGAATTCTATCAGACCTTCAAAGAAGACCTAATACCAATACTCTTCAAGCTATTCCATAAAATAAAATCAGAAGAAACACTACCCAATTCATTCTATGAGGCCAGAGTTACACTG
>JADRCH010000029.1:11837902-11885402 GCA_019843965.1 Rhynchomys soricoides
AACACATCAAGACAATCATTCACCATGATCAAGTAGGCTTCATCCCAGGGATGCAGGGATGGTTCAATATCTGGAAATCCATTAATGTAATCCACTACATAAACAAACTCGAAGAAAAAAACCACATGGCCATCACGTTAGATGCTGAAAAAGCATTTGACAAATTCAACATCCCTTCATGATAAATGTCTTGGAAAGATCAGGAATTCAAGGAGCATACCTAAACTTAGTAAAAGCAATCTACAGCAAACCGGTGGCCAACATCAAACTAAATGGAGAGAAACTTGAAGCAATCCCACTAAAATCAGGGACTAGACAGGCTGCCCTCTCTCTCCCTATCTATTCAACATAGTACTTGAAGTTCTAGCTAGAGCAATCAGACAACAAAAGGAGGTCAACGGGATACAAATTGGAAAGGAAGAAATCAAAATATCACTATTTGCAGATGATATGATGGTATACTTAAGTGACCTGAAAAACTCCACCAGAGATCTGCTACAGCTGATAAACAACTTCAACAAAGTGGCTGGATACAAAATTAACTCAAGCAAATCAGTAGCCTTCCTATACTTGAAGGATAAACAGGCTGAGAAAGAAATTAAGGAAATGACACCCTTCACAATAGTCACAAACAATATAAAATATCTTCGTGTGACTCTAACCAAACAAGTGAAAGATCTGTATGACAAGAACTTCAAGTCTCTGAAGAGAGAAATCGAAGAAAACCTCAGAAGGTGGAAAGATCTCCCATGCTGATGGATCGGCAGGATTAAAATAGTTAAAATGGCCATCCTGCTGAAAGCAATCTACAGATTCAATGCTATCCCCATCAAAATCCCAACTCAATTCTTTGTAGACCTAGAAAGAGCAATTCTCAAATTCATATGGAATAACAAAAAACCCAGGATAGCAAAAACTATCCTCAACAATTAAAGGTCTTCTGGGGGAATCAGCCTTCCTGACCTCAAGCTGTACTACAGAGCAATAGTGATAAAAACTGCATGGTATTGGTACAGTGACAGGCAGGTTGATCAATGGAATAGAATCAAAGAGCCAGAAATGAATCCACACACATATGGTCACTTGATTTTTGACAAAGGAGCTAAAACCATACAGTGGAAAAAACCCAGCATCTTCAACAAATGGTGCTGGTTCAATTGGCGGTCTACGTGTAGAAGATTGAGAATTGATCCATTCCTATCTCCCTGCACAAAGCTCAAGTCCAAGTAGATCATGGACCTTCACATAAAACCAGATACACTGAATCTAATAGAAGAGAAAGTAGGGACGAGTCTTGAACACTTGGTCACAGGGGAAATGTTCTTGAACAGAACACCAACGGCTTGTGCTCTAAGGTCAAGAATTGACAGATGGAACCTCATAAAATTACAAAGCTTCTGTAAGGCAAAGGACACTGTAAATAGGGCAAAACGTCAACCTACATATTAGGAAAATATCTTTACCAATCCTACATCTGATAGAGGGCTAATATCCAATGTATACAAAGAACTCAAGAAGCTAGACTCCAGAGATACAAATAACCCTATCAAAAAATGGGGAAGTGAGCTAAACAGAGAATTCTCAACTGAGGAAACTCGAATGGCCGAGAAGCACCTAAAAGAAATGTTCAACATCCTTAGTCATCAGGGAAATGCAAATCAAAACAACCCTGAGATTCCACCTCACACCAGTCAGAATGGCTAAGATCAAAAACTCAGGTGACAACAGATGTTGGCGAGGATGTGGAGAAAGAGGAACACTCCTCCATTGCTGGTGGGAATGCAAGTTGATACAACCTCTCTGGAAATCAGTTTGGCAGACCCTCAGAAAATTGGACATAATACTACCTGAGGACCCAGCTATTCCACTCCTGGGCATATACCCAGAAGATGCTCCAACATGTAATAAAAACACATGTTCCACTATGTTCATAGCAGCCATATTTATAATAGCCAGAAGCTGGAAACAACCCAGATGTCCCTCCACAGAGGAATGGATACAGAAAATGTGGTACATTTACACAATGGAATCCTACTCAGCTATTAAAAACAATGACTTCATGAAATTCGTAGACAAATGGATGGATCTTGAAAACATCATTCTGAGCCAGGTAACGCAGTCACAAAAGAATGAACATGGTATGTACTCACTGTTAAGTGGTTATTAGCCTAAAAGTTTGAAATACCCAAGAGTCACTTCGCAGGAACAGTAGTACTGAGTACGAGGTCCCAGGTGGAGGGCTTGGAGAAAGGACGGAAGGAGCTGAGGGAGTGTGCAGCCCCAGGGAGGTAGCAACACTGGTAACTGGCCTGACCCCCCATACTTCTGGAGACTGATCCACCAACTAAAGAATACACATGGAGGGACCCATAGTGCTGGCCACAAAGACTGCAGAGGAGGGTCTTGTTACCCTTCAGGGGGAGGAGAGGCCCTTGGGCCTGAGGGTGTTATATCCCCCAGTATAGGAGAATGTCAAGGAGGGAAGATGAGAGTGGGTTTGGGGTGGGGTGGGGAGGTGGGTTGGAGAATATCCCCATAGAGGCAGGGGGAGGGCGGAGGGAATGGGGAGGTTCCAAAGGGGAGATCTGGAAAGGGGGAAACATTTGAAATGTAAATAAAATATGAAATAAATAAATAAATAAATAAATAAATAGAAGGGAAATGATGGAAATGTTCATACACCATAATGAACATCATAGCTATAAAACTGCATATAGCTACCGCCTTTATTGGCCCTGAGATGAGAGTCAGCAGCAGCCATTTCAGGAGACCAAATATACCTGGTTCTTTACAGGGCCAAGTTAGGATTTGTGTGAAGTTGGGCTGTTGAGAGGGCCCTAGTGAGGTGACAGGGTTAATTCACATGTGTTCCTTCTATTCTCCACTTCTGACCCTGACCTACACATTCTAAACTAAAGTTTGTCCCCTTTCCTCCTACTTTGTGGTCAATAAAAGAACCCCAAGCAAGAAACAGCAAGTCAGTTACCCCTGTTACCATAAGCTGTCTGCATGACTTTGGCTAGCCACTGTTTTCCTACTGTGCAAGATAAAGGGATTACTGTACAGTCTTTGAGGATGATCGATCGTATCTTGACTGTCCTGTGGCTCTGTAGGAATGAGCTGAAATGACAATACAGGAGAAATTCTGTGGCTTCTTTGTAATGAAGGGGCTACATATTTATCCAGCTCCTTCAAATAGGAATGGTGGACAGTGGCTACTATGTGTCTTGGAGTTAAACTCCCAGAGGGACAGACATGTCATGCAAACTGCTCTAGGAGTGGGTGGATCTGATTTCAAAGCGTGAGTTGTAAAACCCATGCTTGTCCAGAGTCCTTCTTTGGAAAGAAGGCAAGGCTATTACAACCATGGACCATGTTTCTTGGGGAAAAGCTCACTCATCCCTAGAAGAATGGGTAAGAATTTGAGGCAAATGTTTGAGAAATCACCCAGTTCTGAATGTTATCAGCATTGCTTTCCTATGTGAAGGAAATCGAGCTGAAAAATGACCTTTCCAGTCTGTCAAATTCTGCTTCACTTCTATTTCTTTGTCCACTAAAGGTAAACTATTAATTTTTCATCCACCACCTGCCATTCAGTAGAAAACATTTGCTGTATTACTGTTTTCCCACGGTGTAGTTTCCACAGCAAATAAAAATGTTCTCTGTCTGGTAATCTTGCATTTGCTAGATAATTATGAACATGGGGTCTTGTTTCACATCCTTGCCTGGCATATTGCAGGAAGGAAAAAAAAAAGATTGTGTTTGTGTCTCTTTCCTAACACCATTTTAATGTTATCAGGAACTTGAGAGTGCAGAACCCATCTTGGCATGTGGAGGTAGAGATATTATAAGGATCAAGCTATCATTAGGATCGAGACCAGTTACTCTGTGGTTGGGGCAGGTAGATGATTTTCATTAAGGTCGGCAAAGCAAAGGCATATCGGACTGGTCCCCAGCCCGGCACAGAAGATCATGGGGTGAGAAGGGCAAACTAAAGTATGACAGCAAATAGAGATTACAGAGACAGCATCTGCCAGGAAAGAGCAGCTGTCAGTAATAAAAACTCCTGCAACAAACAGGAGATTGCACGCGAGTCTCAGGGATAGAGGTGAACCTTAATAAGACCGCTGCTCCTCTCTCGTGTTTTGCAGAGAAAATAGCAGATGCTAATAAACGGGTATGTGATGCAGTGATAAAGGAACCCTAAATGTTTTTCTTGTGGATAACATTTTGTTTGACCAACATGTGACCGCAGTTGGTTGGCTGAATCCTTAGAGAGGCATGACATGGTACTCTCCGATGGGTCCCACATGCAGCGTGGCTTGGCTTTACCACCTTCACCTCTCTTTGGCTTTATTCTTCTAATAATTAGTAGAGAATAACTTAAATGTTTCCATTGTGTGCTGTTTCCCTTGCAAACATTTTATATCACTTCCCTGACTTATGAAGACAGCAAGGCTCTTGACTAGAGAATTTGACAACTATTTCTCTTTTCGAGATTCTTGACTAGGAGGGGTGACATACTTATTTAAGAGATTTTTATTTTATTTTATTTTTTTGGGGTGAAATAAAAATCCTTCCATCCCCGAAAATGAAACTAAGATCCAGGCATTAGTTGATTTATTTTTAGAGGCTATGTTTAAAAAAATTAGCAAAGAAGCTATGATCTTTTTTTCTTTGGGCCTTTCTTGTTCTGTGGTACCAGCTGGGGTTCAGGCTTATATCTGTACCTCCCACTTTCCCACATGTCTCCCCACAGAGGAAACTGATGTTGCCTTAGACACAGACACTTTAATATTATGGGCAGATCTGAACTATCATTCTACTGAATTTTACTTTCTGAATAAAACCAGAATTGATGCACTAAAGTACACATGGAGGGACCCATGGCTCTAGCCGCATATGTAGCAGAGGATGGCCTTGTTGGGCTTCAATGGGAGGCCCTGGGTTCTGTGAGATGATTCAGCTGTTAGGCACACTGGCTGCTTTTCCATAGGATCTGGGTTTGATTCTTAGCACCCACATCATGACTCACAAATCCTCTGCAACTCCAATTCTGGGGAATCCAATCTCCTCTTTTGACCTTCCCAGGTACGACACATGTATTGCACAGACATATGTGCAGACAGAACACATAAAATAAAAGGGTATTTCATAAGTAGTTGAGCTTGACATTTAATTGGCAATTTTTAAGGCTTATAAAGATGAACTAATGGATCAATAGACATTTTGGTGTCTTCCTAGGAAATACGAAGAGTTAGCATGTTTCTAACATTTTCCTAAGTCCATCCATTCAACATCCCCTTCAGTTGTCTTGACAGATAGCCACTGGACTAGTAAATGTGAGATTGCCATTTTACCTCTTCAGTATATTTTAACTTTTAAATTTCTGATTGGCCACATCTGGAATCCTAGACGAGGCATGGCTTTGAGAAAGTATTGGAGGAACCAGACTTGTTAAACACACGGGCCTATGTTCTCCAAAGAAAGACAATGAGTGACTGATGCCTGGCCACCCAGAAGGCTGGAGCAGATGTTATCTAACAACCTGTCATCTGTTTTCGGTTCTAAGGAGCCAGCCTCCATGAATCCCACAATAGCTTAGATGCTAGGTAACTAGAACCCAAGAAAGAGCACCATGTACTTTGCATCCCCCATCAATAGAGTCTATCCTTATGTTTGTTAAAAACCCCCTCCCTTAGGCCCTTACCCTGAGCACTGTTGGTCAGTCAACAGAACTGATTCTTATTGTAAAGGTCTTAGGTGATTTGATACTTTGGGAGTTTCCAAGTAGCTATGATAAAGCTTTGTTGTGATGAGTGTCATATGGAAACCTCTTTCCAAAGTTTAACTATGCTTAAATGTGTAAAAGAAATAAAACCATTAGGTCAGATTCTGGCAGTGCCTGCTAAAGTGGTGCTAACTAGAGTTTCGTTTTTCACCTTGTGTGGATCATTTTCCTGTCAACCATGACACTTATAGGATCCCCAACAGCATCCCAGATCAGAGTGGACACATATCGCAAGAAAAACATTGAAGCTTAACGATGAAATATATATTGATAGTTCAAATGTTTATGTGCGATTGTTTGTACTTTTCAGAGAAGCATATCAGAGAATTCCTTAGTAGCAATGGACTTCTCAGGTCAGACGAGCAGAGTCATAGACAACCCCACTGAAGCTCTTACGGTTGCTGTTGAGGAAGGACTCGCTTGGAGGGTACCAATAGCTTCATTTTTCTCAAATGTTCATGATTTGAGTCATTTAATCCAGGAAGTTGAGTTTTACTTTTGTTCCTTTTCTTGCTCAGAAAAAAGGATGTTTACGCCTGGGGAATCATGGGAGTCCCACTGCCCCCTCCCAGAGCTCTGCTGTGAACATGGGTATGTCTGCTCTCAGATCAATGTTCCTTTAGATACGGTCACATGGGATAGGATGGGGATTGCATGCAATGAAATCATGATCATGTCAGACAAAGCTTTGTCTTCCTCCAGCTATCCATCAGTCCCAGCCATGGTTTCACCACAGAATTTCTAGAGATGAGGCTCAGCAGCTGATTATCCGGCAGGGGTCCGTGGATGGGTAAGTCTGATATTTGCAGTCTGAGTGATCATGTTTGGATGTCTTTTCTACCTACTAATGATAATTCCTTAGTATATACTATGAAATTATAACTTTGCCTTATCTCAAAGCAGAAGCACTTTTGTTCCATAGCTGTGGTTGTCACTGTATTCTAGCAGTGTTTAATATTTATGCATAAATGACTAAATAACAGGATACTTTATCCTCGACCCGTTAACATTAATATTTACTTTATTTGTGTGAATTTTATCATCTCAGACACTAATGTATGAGTAGGGGCAGCCAAGACTGTTTGAGATGTCAACATTTTGGTTTGCACATATAATAGATATGATCCCACATGTATTCCACAGCATGATGTTGTCCTGAATTGGGTTTTTTGGATATGGTGCAAAATACATTAATTGAAAAGCTTTTCCTTATATATTTTGAATTCTTGCCTCATTTATTTTTCTTTTTATCTTTATTGCCATTTCTGTAAAATAATATGTAGCTATAAAAATTAGCATTTGGTGATATCTCTTATTATTTTTAATGGGTATTATAGAGTATAAAAGAGGAGGATAAAATGAGTTATAAAGCATTTTAATCAGAAGGCTTTTCTGTTTCTCTTAGTATATTTCATCCATTTGTATAATTCTAGTCAGATTTCTTTCTCAGTTGCAGAGCAAATGAAGGGGTTCTGTGGGTGTTTGAAGAGGAGAGAAAGCAGGGTCCATTTATACTATGGTGATAGGATCTTGTATCTGCAAAGGTGGTCTTAAGGTGTTGACAGCACTGAGCTGTTTGATGCTGACACTCGGATAAAGATGCATATTTGCACATTTCACTAGCCTCTAAGAAGAGATGTGAGTATGTTTCTGTACATGAAGCATACCCTTTGTGGTTATAAATGTAATGAACTATAGTCTTACAGAGAACAGACCAAGAGAAAAAAAATAAGTACTTACATAATAGATTACAATTTCCTTAATTTCAGAGTCCAGTATTTGTAGATTAAAGAAAATAATTGAATGAAGAATAACATATGCATATATTTCTTTAAACGTTTTTTTTCTTTTTTATTTCTTTGGATAGATGTGGTGCCAAGTAGCCCACTAGGTGGTAGTGCTGAACTTGGAAAGGAGAGAGAATTACAGCTTTCTTTACCACTGAAATGCCCTTTTGTCCTGTCCCCAGTGATGTAATCTCTGAGCCTCACACAGTGTACATGAAATGGATGCTTTCCTCAGACATTGGCTGCCTCTTTGCCCAGGCACAGTGAGATTAGTATTGGAGTCAGCATAGGGACATTTACACAGTGTGCTTGCCAATAATTAATACAAAACGGGTTTTGCACAGCACTGCCAGTAAGTATGAATCCCTGCCTGGTAGTCTTTTTTCCCTAGGCCATTAGGTCACATCTTGCTTGTCTAGCCTGACATTATAAAGGTTTTCTGCTGGACTCTTCAAGGTTAAAGTGCATGTTGTTTGGGTATTTCTTTTGCTTAAAACACTGTTACCTAAACACTTCACAAACAATTTCAAGATTAATTTGTTAGAATATATTCATCTTACTAATGAGTCTATAGTGGTAAAAACAAGAGGATCCACTGCAGAAGAAGGGTAAAACCTATTTAATTCCAAATAATTTCCTTCTTTCAGGGGCCTGTCATGCCCTGTCAGTTAAAATAGCAATGTCCATTCTTAGTGATGAATGGTTATGAGAGAGTACCTAGTTTCTCAGCCAGAAAAGGCATAGCAGTAATTATTGATGCCACTTTAACATGTTATTGGCAGTTGTGATCACACAACATGACAAAAGGTTTGTGTATTTATCCTGCTATATTCCATTAGTATAATGATAATTTTACAACATAAGTTTATTACCTGTTGTTTGCCAAGTTGGACAGTCTTACCCATTGAACCACCTGGTAAAGGAGGCCCCGGCTATGCCATTTATGCATTGTGCTTTCCTGCATTTCTACATAAAAATATTTTTATGAAATCCGAGTATGCAGAGAAACCTAATGAAATTCCTCTTCTCTCTTTAGAGTTTTCTTGGTGCGGGATAGTCAGAGTAACCCCAGAACTTTTGTACTGTCAATGAGCCACAGACAAAAGATAAAACACTTTCAAATTATACCCGTAAGTAATTGTGACTTCAGGTTTGTATATTGGAGATGTTCTTAATGCATATGCTTTGGGAAACTTGGGGTTTCTTTTGTTCCTTTTATTAAATATAATTTGGGAGCTTGTGCTTTGACTGAAGTTAAGTTTGGCAGAAATGGTTTTATGAGCCTGAATTAATATAAGAAATACAGGAATTGTAAAAAATTAAATTTTCTCCTTTTCCACGAAATATGATTTAGCAATATTGTATAGACCTCATGCCACCTATTGTTAAAAGGCCACTAAGAAGTCTTTCCATGGATGTCACTAACAGAATTTTAAAAAGTATTGCTTGAAAGATGCTTTTGCCTCCTTCTTCCTCTCAAAAATACATGCTTGGGTTGACATTTCCTGCTAACTTCTTTGTAGCCATGATGAAATCACACATGCTGTATAGCTGGTGCACATTTAAATTATTCTTAGAACACTAAGAAGCACCTTTAGCATGGTTGTCTTTGCTGTTTTTCTTGCATTGCTGCTTCTGCTGCTGCTTATGCTGGTGGTGGTGGTAGTGGTGGTGGTGGTGGTGGTGGTGGTGGTGGTGGTGGTGATGGTGTGTGTGTATGTGTGTGTGAGATGTGTACACTAGTAGCTCGTGGAGTAGCAGAGATTGTTTTGTAAGACTGCTAGAATGCTAGTGATTCCTCTTGAGATGCCTCTTTCTGAATTTTTCCAATAGTTGTTGTCTAAAGTGTTCTCCCTGATTTTTTGAGTTTTTAAATTATGTGATCAGCAACCCAGCAAGTATGAAGTGATTCAGGCCCCAAAGCATGACAAAATAGAGATAAATAAAATTTAAAAATAATTCAAAAGGAGAAAATAACTCTAAGCAAAATCATTGCAGCTTTCTGCTCAGTATGGAGTACATAATCGGCACCGAGAATAGACAATAGTTGTATTATCCTAACTATACAGAACAGTGGGAGAATTAAGAGTGAAAGAACCGGAGTGCTGGCTCAAAGAGCAGATGCTGCTTTTGAATGCAAGTGATGTTGTCAGGAAAAGTAGGCACGATGCTGTATTCATTGTCCCTAGTTTTACATACTTGTTGATTTAGGCTTATGAACACAATGTATACTTGCTCTTTGGGTAGTTGATCCCCTTCTTTGTTTTATTTTAACGTTTTTGCTTATTTGTTCATTGGGTTTTCCTTTGCTTAGTTTGTTGCTTCTTCTCTTGAAGGTGGAAGATGATGGGGAGCTGTTCCACACTCTGGATGATGGCCATACAAAGTTCACAGATCTCATCCAGCTGGTGGAGTTCTACCAGCTCAACAAGGGGGTCCTTCCTTGCAAGCTGAAGCATTACTGTGCCAGGATGGCTGTTTAGCCAAACTGTATGTGACTCGTTAAACTACGGGAAAAGAAGGATGCAAAGGGGGATGATTAAAGAGAGAGGAGAGAGATCACAAGGCTGAAAACAAATCATGGTGAAAAGAAGATTTCACCTGTGGGTTACCAAAAAAAATAGGTCACGCATTGCAAATTAGTGAAGTCTTGGATTCATATTACACTCATTACCTTAAATTTATTAGTTAAAATTAAACCTTATTAAAAAATAGACTTGTGTTCTTGTGTGATTTTACACAACTATGGGGTTTGTTAAATGGGAAACTTTAAGCACTGTTTATCTTAACTCACTTTAGTCTCACTATGAAACACGAAAGGACACTGGGGGTGGATATGCAGGGTTGGCGGAACATACTTATAGCTTCAGCGCTGATGAGATCAAGTCCGGACTGTGCCGGGTAGTGAAACCCGGACTCAAAGAAAAAGTGGTTCTGTCTGCTTGAAATCCTGGGTTTGATCCTCAGCACAGCCAAAAACAAAAGACAAAAACTGGTTCAGAAAGATCCTTTGCACACTGGATTTCAGCTACACTACTTAAAAATAGTAATAATTATGACATATAACCTCTGGTTCTGTGGATGGTAACCACACTTTTTCACACGTATCTTGTGTTCTAGTTTGCAGAGTACTCTAGATCCTTTTACTAATAGACCATTATCTCAATCAGAGCAGGTAAAATCAAGGATTTCAAATCCGTAAGGACCTAAACCACTATCTCTGTTTCCTCTTCTCATGTCTCCCTTTTAGCTTCTCACTGTGGTAGCTAATCAGTTTGCAAACGTAAGGCACCGAGACCCTAGCCTTCCTCATCATGTTGAGAACCTTCTGGAAAGAAGCCTCCTCTTCCTCCTTCCTTTCCTCCTCCTCCTCCTCTTCCTTGCCCTTCCTCCTTCAGTCTCTCCTCTTCTCCCCCTCCTCCTTTGTCTCTTTCTGTCTCTATAACTTTCATTCCCTTTTGGTGGGAATGATAATCATTGTTCTTAAAGAAATGACAAGAAACAAAACAACAGCAAACATTAATATATCTTTTTTCTAACTGACCTTCGTAACAACACTGTGGGAAAGTTAAAGATTTCTTTAAAAACATTTCAGAAGTACATAATTTAATCTTAGATAACAGTGATGTATTTTGGTAATGGAGCATGGAGCATATTCCCAAGATGCTAATAAAATCAGTCATCCCTGAGAAATAATTATTGGTTGAATTTTAAAATGTCCAACTTACTTTAACCTTACAAACTTAACTCCTGAAGTACCTAAAACATAGGCCATTCTTTTGTTAAAAAATACTGTTAAGTTTCTACGAAGACTTAAAGATATTGGCTCTTCAGGTATACCAGTCCCTCTTTACCTTCCAAAACAGGTCTGAGTAGATCTTATTTATTTCCAATTTATGAAAACACTTGTGGTTTGAGTCAGAATATGTTGTTCATTTTGTTCACAAATAGTATAAAATATGCTGCTCAAAATGCTAAACTCTAATCAATTGACCAATTTGCATTTGTCTTTGTTATTTATGTTTCTGACTGTACTCATAATTTACAGATATTATAAGTCAAAGAAAATTACTGAGGAAAGGTTAGTGAAGAGAAATCATTAGATTTTATTCCTATTGAAAATGTGTATGGGGGGGCCTGGTGGAGTCTGAATTTAATGTGATGTTATATCTGGTGATGCCAGACCTACTCAGTTGTCAGGTAATTTCAATAAATTCCCTAGAAAATACGAATTACTGTTGGATTATCTTCTACTTTGATTTAGCTCTGTTCATTGAATCTGTACAGTTTTGGATAAGGATGAGGACAAATCAGTTCCGTTCTTCTCTGTCTGTTCACTGTTGCAGTGTGCTCTCTCAGAAAGGAGGGCATGGGGTGGACCATCTGTTCTCTGTTCTTTTGTATCCCCTGATACTGAAGGATATATCTAAATATCCAAGACAACAAGTTAAAAATTATTAGGAATTTTTTTTAACATTAATTGCTTGTTTGTGTTAAGAGTATAGGCCTCAGCTAGTGTGACTAGACTAGATGGGTGTTTTGGTTTAGCTCTTTTTCACGGTGCTTACCATTAGTTATTGAGAATATGCTATAGCCTCTGACTTTTCAACACCACCAATAATAACTGCAGACATTTTATTTTTGTGTTTAGTCCTCAGCATAGTTTTCTTCTGGTGGGAGGATGTTACTGGCCACGTTATAGAACAGTTCTCTGAGATGGCCTCACTATTTCAAAAGCTGTTCTCCCTACGGCTAGTCATTTGTAAGCTTCAAGGTGTTGTGGATTCATCCAGCATCCAGGTGAAGCTCCTGGAAAACTTTCATAGAATGCCACGAAATGTGCAAATTAAATAGACATTGCAGTGATTACACAGAGTTGTCGTTCTGTACACTTCTGCATCTAGATGACCCTACTGCAAACCCTGATGAATAGTTTCTTGCTCTGTCTACTTCTGGAACAGTGCCTATTTCTTATGTAAGTCTTCTAGGTTTTTATCTTGTGTTCCCTGGATGCTCAGTGGGTGATTAACATTTTTTATACTATCTGTGGCATAGAATAGTTTTCTTTAAGAGGAAGGCCTCTAGAACATTTGCTGAACATTCATCGACAGCTCAATGCCTACTCGTGGGGATGTATCATCTTTGCTAGTCTTGGCTCCTACTTTCACCATCTGTGATGTTTAGGAATGCACATAACTGGGGTATTGCTAGTAATGCCTCCATATGAATGTTCCTTGGGCTACAAGTTTGGTATTTGCATAAAAGAAGGGCCAAAATCTTGGCTGAGCATCTCATAATAATCACCTTAAAATATATTGCGGAAATTCCATAAGTCTATTTTTCACCAGCATAAATGCACATTTGTGTAGTTGTAATACCTTGTGATCAGTTTTTTGCAAAGATCTGAGTTTACAGAATTCTCAGCTTTTTAATTCAACCTCACTCAATGTTCAAGGCAGTAAGAATCAGGGTAAGATGACAGTACAGGTTTCACATTCTGGAGGTTTGGATTCCAAACCATTTCTAGTAGCTATGTAGCCTTAGCCAAGTAATATTTGTCAACTCTGTAGAGTATATACCACCTCCACTGCCAGCTCCATCATCTTTATCACCACCACCACCAAAGTTGTCTTGACTGTTAATTAAAATCACTCATGTAAATTGCTTAGCAAATTTTTTGGACTCTTTACACATAAAATTTACATTGCATTATTAGCTGAATAGTGCCATTCCTGTCCTTACTTATCTTTTTCCCTTCATGTCAGGAGTGATACGTTGCACTTTGTATGGTGTGCCTCTACATATGGTCTATGCCTACATCAAGGCTGTATCTTAGAAGTAACTATTAGTCCCACCCACCTGTAGGGCCAGGGAGGACAGCTAGACAGTGTCCATTTGTACCAGATCCTACAGAAATCCATAATTGCTTTCACCTACTACTCTAGATTTGACATTCTTAATAGTTGAATCCTTTTTCCAAGTCATAGTGACAGACACAGGGGGAATACAGAAGGAGGGAAACTTCCTGCATGGGCAGTGTGAAGATGGAGGGCACACCAAGCTAGGTGGGGAATTTGAAAGAACTCAGCTGCTTTGTTCAATGCTCAAATTAGGAAACTGCATACAAGTGCCCTTTCTCTGTCTGGTTCTATACTCATATTGCACTTGTCACTCTCAGAAGCTCTTGCAATTAGGAGCAGAAGATGCTGTCATTGCCTTATGTGCTTGCTACCTTCACTCCTGGATGCCTTGAGTGCCTGTTAGGTGAGAGTTACTTTTAGATGCTAAGGTGAGTATTGAGTTATAAGCATATGTCCTAAAAAGCAGACTAAGTGCTCTACTCTAAATAACAGTGCTATTGGAAGCCAGTAGGAGTTGGGTATAGAAAGCCTCTGGTAAAGAACTATATGATGTCATCAGAGTGCTGGAGCAGAGTGTCAGGCAGCATAGACGTTCTATAGGTGGAAGTTACAGACTTACTGAAAATAGAACTTGAACGCCATTTCCTTCTGTATTAGGGCATTTCACTGTGAGAAAAAGCAAGTATTTGCCTCAGTTAGGCAGAATCATAGTACAGTATTTCAAGTTTTGGCTTTATCTTTATCCATTAGACATCATAAATAGAATTTATCTTTTATTTATATTTTTATTTATTTTATGCTTCTCCAAAATTAAATGATGAATGAATTCATTCTATATCTATCTTAAACTTGGATTAATAGCCCAGAGTTAGAAAAGGAGTTGTTGATATGGTGACCAAAGCTGGCAAAGAGAATGAGAGAAATGATGGGAGATAGAAGCCTTTGAAATGTATTTTATGATATATTGCATATATGATAGATATATAATAAGAGCCCACTCAAGAGCCAGGACATGAAAAGAATATGGAGAGGATGGGAAGAGAGTGGATGAGAGAGAAGAGAGAGGAAGAAAGAACTAAGGACACCAGGAAAATAAATGTGGATGGTGATGAAAAAATAAGTGATTTTAACACACGACATCAAAATTCTTACAACAAAATTGGTTTCCTAAAGATCACTTCACACAGGATCACAATATTAGGTCCTTGGGCAGATTCTTATGGGACTAGTGACATATAGAGAACTTATTTCTCACAAGAAGATTAGAATTCGAGCCCAAAATGAAGAAGGGAGACAGGAAATAAAGGAGATGGGACAAAATGGTGGAGCAATTGGGGCCTAAGGTGAAAGATAGCTGTTGAGAAATGAAAGTTATGTGGGTGAAGAACTAAACAGTATGTGGGGGAGGGTTCTAGGAATGTGGGGGAAGGCCTATGGCAAAAGAAGACAAAGCATATTTGGGGAATAAACTAAGGTCAGCATCGATGGCATGGTATGTGAGAGAATCACAAGAATGATGAAGGTGAAGTTGCAGGTGATGCCAGATCACATAGATTCTTATAGACCATGGAATGTGACTCGAACTTCATTCTGAGGGAAAAAGGAAAGGCTATGTATGGGAATTAAAGAATCAAGATTAGGTTTATGTTCGGTTAGGGCCCCTCTTAATGCTTCACAAAACATGCACAGGGGGCAGTCAAGAGTGGACACCTTTAACAACACCATTCATAATAGTGAAAAAATTAAGCTATGCAAATGGGACTGGCTATAATCACAATGGATAATCTTGTGTATGCTTACACTACTGCGAAAAAATTTCTTCAACCCTCGATGAAAGATTTGTCTCTGAATGTGTGTCAGGATGTTCATGAACATGGTATTGGAAACAGTTGCACCTGCTACCCTGTCATAGAAAAGCCGTGGGATGGTAATGTGTCTTTATATGTTGTTTTAGCATTTTTTGTAGTTTAAAAATGAATGATTATATTTTTAGTAATCTAGATTTTTCTTCATATTACGTAAATATATTGTTCAGGAAAATGTTATTCAAATAACATTCTTGATACCTTCTTAAATTTGACTATATTTTCATTTGTCATTACTAGATTTGACCTTGTTTTCTCTAAAGCACACATTTCAAATGTTCTTTAACTAACAGTCTAGTTTTTCAATCTGGACTCTTACGAAAAACATAGACTCATTAATTCCCAGTAATTGTCATGACTGTTAAGCATGTTTGACATGTTCCTTAAGGAAAGAAACAAAGTCGAGATTTACCTCCTCTCCCTATGCTGTGGTCTTTATCACTGAGAGGAGCTAGAGAATTGTCATCACAAAGGCTTAAGCTTTTCATCATCTGGTAAAGACTACAACTTGCTTCAACAGGAAGCTCCTCCGTCCCCTTCAGCTGTAGCATCCTGAGCAGAGAAGAAGAAGAACTAGGGAGTCCGAAGTTGGTTTCAGCACATCTTCTGAAAGAACATTAATGTCTTGTTGATGCACATCACACTGATAGAATGTTTCAGTCACCATAAAGGAAAATAACTCATCTGGAGTTGTAATCAATGGGGCTAATATTCAGTTCCTTTAGAGAAAACAATGTGGTCTCCTCTGCTCACTATTCTTCTAGTACCTTGGTTTCTAACAGAAAATAACTTAGACTCAGTGCTGTCTTGCTCTTGTGTGTCTTATCTTCTTGGAGCCTCTCAAAATTGTCCTTTACTCCATGCTATAATTATGAACTTAAATTCATTACGTTGGTGATTTTGTGCAAGTTCCATAACCCTGCACATCAGCCGAAATCATCTGTGAAGTTTCTGAAGAACCTGGAGCTTAGTTGCTAGATTTACAGAGAGAATGCTGCTACCACCCATTAGTTAACTATTATTAAGACTGTTGAATGTCCCACTAAGTGCTCTGCAATACCCACCAGCTCCCTGGAAGCTGGAAGATATGTACAGTTTACCCAAGAAGAAATATCTTCATGAGTGAAAAAAAAATAAGTAACATTAGCAAAACCAAAAAAGTTCACCTGGAGTTTTATAACTTACAAATGGCACCAGACTACAAATACTGGTATTTACAATGAAAATGCCCCAATCACTGTGGTCTAAACATTTCCTACTAGCTACCCCGCATCTAGCTGAACTAACTTCATTTGGGGCTCTTGTTCTGTTTTTGCAAGTTGTCATAAATGATTCCTGTTGTATTTGTGTTTTATGCACTGGAAGATTCGGAAATCTTTTTAGAAGATTATGCATGTGTATGACTTTGGGTTTTATGTGTGCACATGTTCGTATATGTGCAGGTGCACATGTGTGTGCATACCAGTGGAAATTAGAGACTACTGTTAGGCTATCTCCCTCAGTAGCTGTTCATCTCATGTGTAGACAAGGTTTCCCACTGAACCTGGAGCTCACTGATTTCCCTAGATTAGCTGGTTGTTGAACTTGGGTTTCAACTCTCCCCTTCTCTCTACTCTTCAAGTGCTATTACAGACACAGTCCACAGCACTGGCTTTTTATGTAGGTCTTGGGGATCAGAGCTCAGGTCCCCAAGCTTCTGCAGCAAGCACTTTATCTACTAGGCCACTTCCTCAATCCCTTTAATAGGTTTTAATTGATACGGTGATGAAGTTTCAGGAAATTGCACAGTATAAAATATGTCACTATGGAAAAATCTGATCCCATGGGTGAAGTTGCATCTCTGTTTTATACAGTCTCTAATGGGGAGTTTGTGTTCTGATCTTCGTATGATGTTCATCTTTGAGCAGTGATGGCAGAAGTGTCAATGTTAATGCAGTGTTCTCTTACGTGTGCTTTGTGAACTAAATAGATCAGAAATTATCCCAGTGTTTATGCTATATGTCTACAAGGATATCCCCAAATTACAGGGGCAAGAAGCCTTCCAGATCATTTGGATTCACTCAAGAGTCAAGCTAAATTTTAGAATCATTTCTTAACTTCAAGAATTTTAATTTACCTGATATTTCTTGGCACATTGGTCTTATATTATGTTACAAGGAAATCTGCCCAGTTCTCAGCAATTTAAGATGACAATATGAATGTTCATTGTGTAACTCTGAAAATACTTTCTCTGCTCACTGGAGTTTTCTTATTTCAAATTCAGAACAGTAAGAGATTTTATCAGATCCACTTTACACAGAACAGTCACAGCTATGACTGTATTATGGCTTTGAAATTATGCATTTGGTGCATTAAATACAATGGGTATACAGGTTATACAAAGATGGCTAAAATCAAGGAAAGACATAGAAACACAACACACAAAACCTACCAGTTCTCTTTTAGAATTTGTGTAGGAAAACACCGAAGAATCCAGGTGACGCTAGTGGACAGCCAGTGGATGTCACCAGTGCGCCATGGTGGAGTCCGTGGAATCAAGTGTTGTTTTCTCTGTTACCTCTCAGGATTAACTGGCTGGTGGTCTTGTACCTCATAACATCCAATATGTTTTTCCCTTCCCTTATAAATTATTGACTGACTCTGCGCCAATTAGTTTTACCAGTTGGTAGGTTTGTTATCAAGTTAAGCTTCAAGACAAGAACCTGGACTCAGATGATTAAAAATTTAGAAGCAGTTGATTAAATATGCAGCTAGTCTGTGAAGTTACTTCTTGAAACTATTATGTTGTCTTTTAATACTAATAATTTGTCTAAGTAATAAAAAAGCTGGAAAGCATGTAAGAAATTGTGAGTCTTTTGAGAGAATTGGGGTAAATGTCAAGAAATAAGAATAGTGTTAGGACACATTACTCTGTGAGATAGGAGTTTTAAGAAATGATTCCCTTCTCAGAAAATTCTGTATTTTTGAATGCCACAATGGTTTTGGACACTTCATGTTCAATCAACAAATGATCTGAGGGCTAATTAAGTACATTTTTAAAATGATATATTTTTGCTTTAATTAAAAATCTCAGTGATTACCATATATTTCGCAACTCAGAGGTCTGGTTTGCTGACAGCAGTAAGACACAAATGTTCCCATCGCATTGAGACCACTGTTGAGAACCCATATCCCTGGCTTTCAATGCAGCTATATTTTAGCTGACGTTGGAGTTAAGACATCTCCCTAAGCAACTCTGAATGCCAGCTTTTAGGTTTTAAAATGTGTGTATCTCCAGATCATGTCTGCCTGTCCTCTGTTGGGAGGAGTTAAGAGTCCACTTGTGTCTCGCCACTGTCCCTAGTATACAAGCCATTTAAACTGCTGGTGTTGGTTTCTTCCCCTGTGCTACTGTGCAAATAAATCAAGGGCAGGTATAACTAGTCATGGATCTCTCAGCTACATTTTCAGTCCTATCACTGGTTCTTTGATTAGGTAATTTTCTTTGGAGAAAAAGAAAATTCTGTAAGTAGTTGTGCTGCTCTGACACCACAAGGGGAAAAAAAAAAAAACAACAGAAGGGTTCAAGCTTGCTTTCCAGTCTTGGGGTGTCTGACTCACTAACCTTAGATTTTGAAAGGGCTCAGTTAAGTAGATGATACTGTTGCTGTGGTTTTTAAGGCCCAGGCATTGCACTGAATACACTCTATGGGCAGTGCATTTACTAGGGGCTGGCAGTGCATGAGAGCATCATTGACACCCGAGTTTGGTATTACGGGGCAAAAAATATCTGTGAAGTCTTTTCGAGAGCCTGTTGAAATGGGCCTTGTCTCTGCTGATCCATAAGATTTAATCTAGTGACTACAATTGAGACCCTGGAGTCAGGGCTGCGTGGAGCATTAATGTTTGTTGGTTAATCTTTGAAGCACAATAAGAAGACAGGGAAAGTGTTCTCAGTCTTAAACATGCATGAAAACACAACAGCAAATGAATATGGATAATACCCTCCTAACTGAAGGCCAATCTGAATTTAGCTCTAGGGTTGATCAACTCTTCTCATGCTAATCCATGGGTAAAACTTGTATGCAGTTGTATATTTATCTCACTTCTGCTACAGAAAGAAATGTGCTGTTCCAGTCAATATCAAGGACTGACAGACTGCTTTCAAGCTAAAGGGTTTGTTAGGTCATTTATGTGTTCTAATGGCATAACATGATTTGATTTGTGGAAAAGCACTATGGGTAAGTAACATGGTAACTATTAAATGATTTTAAATCTAAGCAATCAAAAGTCTGCACTTATCAAAAGCATGTTGGTAGCATAATTTCTTTTCTTTAATAATTTAGGATTTATTTGTATATTGGAAGGATTTTTTAGATTTATTTATTTATTCTATGTATATGAGTGCTCTATCTGCATGTATACCTGCATGCCAGAAGAGGACATCAGGTCCCAGTATAAATGTTTGTGAGCCAACATGTGGTTGCTGGAAATTGAACTCAGGACCTTTCGAAGAGCAGAAGTGCTCTTAACCATTGAGCCATCTCTCCAGTCCAGAGGATTGTTTTTTAAAGCTACTTATTTTGTAGTTGCTCAAGTGTGCTGATTTTCCATGGCCTGATGGAGGTTATCTTTATCTGTTCATGTTTTGTTTTAAAACCTGGCTGATAAAGTCTTTGAGTAGAGGAATCTTGTCTCTAGGTGCTTTAGCTAGATAGAATTTGGGGGTCAATATGTATTGGGGAGAGAGATGTACCTTACATCTCAGGTACAGAAAGATTGAGGACCCAAGCCTGCTTACTAACTCTGTGACTTGAGATGAATAACTTCTCTGCACTTCACTTTACATTTACAAAAAATTCCAGATAATATACACAAATCAGAAGACCTCAATTGTAGAATAAAGTTCTTCAATAAATATTACTTTCTATGCTGTTTTCTTTGTCTTTCCTCTTTGAGAATATAATAACCATCTCATAATTTTTGGTTAAAAGGATAAAATGACCATTACTGAAATCACACAGCTTTTAAACCCATGCCAAGATTATTGTGTCTATTCTAACTAAACTTATTCAGTGTCTAGTATTCTAATTTTTAATTCCTTCCTCTCTTTGTAAAGGAAACTGTAGTAGGAGAACACTTGCTTTGCATGCATGAACCTTGGTTCAATATGATGCTCAAAAAAAAAAAAAAAAAACGAATACAGAGACATAAATAGCCTGAGCTCTCTGCAACCCTTCTGGGTTATGGTTTGCTGCTTGTTGTGTTTGTTTTGGGTAGGTTCCTCTGCCCTCTTTATGTATCTATTCTCCTATAAGTAGACTTGTTTTCACCCAGGGTTTCTTTTGCTATTCGTAGTCTGACTATACTTCAGTGAGCAACATAAAAATATACCTTTCCTTTGAAACCATCCAAGAAAAATGTTAAATTTATACAGCAAATTGTTCTTTCGAAAGTTTACATTTATGAGTACACATTGAAGAATGTACTTTGTCAAATTAGCATGTTTGGAACAGAATGTAAGGTTCTCTTGAACAAGGAATGCACTTCATATGCTACTGTCTAGTCTCTCCATGCTGTCTGCCAAGATAAGCAGGCAAATACAGGCTAATTTGAATAGTAGATACATCTCCTACCATAACATACAAAAATAGAACATAATCCTTCCTCAGCATTTAAAAAAATAATTTTGATGGCTGGAAAGATGGCTCTGTGGTTAAGAGCATTGGTTGCTCTTGCGTAGGACCTGGTTTGGATTCCCAGCACTTATATGGTGTTTGTAACTCCAGTTCCAGACAATCTGCCTTCCTATTCGGCCTCTGTACATGGCATACATATGGTGCACATATATACATTCTGGCAAAACACTCATACACATAAAATAAATATAAATAAATTTTGAATATTTCTTTTCTGCTTTTGTAGCATTTTTGCAATATATGAAAATAATATTGAGTTCATGTATAAGGTAGTTTCTGAAATTGGTTATGATTGCTTTTCTCTTCCTGTAATATATCTATCTATTTAACATTTACTGATCATTTCCTATGTCTTAGGAACTATCATGTGTGCTAAGGAACCAAACTATAGAAAAGACAAGGTCTTTGTCCTCAAAGAACTCGCAAAAAGGAAGAGATAAAGATATGAATAGGTAATTATGAAAAATAGATAAAGATACCACAAATGTAATGACTTCATATGAGTAGCTTCACATCCATATGGGTAACCGCACTCTGCATGTGCTGCTATTATTTTTAAAATAATGTGTTCTTATCTTGTATCTTGTCTATGCAGATTTTAATAGAGGTGGTCTACACCTTTTAACTTCATTCATACTATTGCTTTCTTGAGTTCATAAAAACTTAATTTTCATATGGTACAATTTTACCATATATATGCATACAAACATATATACTTTTGTACTTATGAATTGTATTAAAAAACCTCCTTCCTATGTATGAAATTACCTTCTAGATTCCATTATATGACAGCATTTCTAATAAATTTAAATGCCATTTACTTACTGTTTTACAACAATAACAATTTAGACAAGGTCTTTGAATATCCATACAGATTACAGCATTTTATATGCCCATATCACTTGATACTTTTCAAAATATATTTTTAAAAATCTGAGTCTGAGAAATCATGTTTCCCAGAAGAGTGAGAGACCATGTTTGTTACTGCAAGGGGCAAAATATAGTGCTACCTCTTCAACACAAAGACAATTCAAAATGTTTACGTGATCCTTGACTTGTCAAAGATTGCAAATGTACTTCAGATATGGTTGGCTGATTCTATAAATGAGTTTTTCCACTTTTATAGTTATATCAACAGACATTTCATTAAATTAAACTTAAAGATTTGATGAGATAGGTGTCGTGGAAAGCAAGTCAGCTCAAATTTCATCGTCATGTTGTGATTAGTCTAGGTGTGGCAGAGCCTGAAAGGGTGGTCTTAATCAGCAGGATCATTTGCAGGAAGTAATGAAACTTAATAATAAATAATTTCAAGAGATCTCTTTAAGCTGGAACATTATTTTCAAACTGAATGTATGTGTTGACAGCTGTACCAATACATTTGAGAGAGGTGAACATTTAACCGCATGAAATAACGAAGGTCAGCTAGGAGAACCACAGCTCCTGTTCTAGAAGAAAGGATTCTCATTCCTCTGGTTTTTTTTGCCCTGTTAAAAAAATGGGGGGAGGGTAAGGAAGAAGTGGTACTTCCGGTTTTCCATCAAGACATGTCTGAAACATTTATTAAATCTGTATGAACTGTATGAAACTAAAATTCCTAAAGAAATACATTAGATCTCTGCTATCAAAGTTAAGGCAGAAAAGTTCTGGGCCTAATAATCTTGTTCCAGATTATAGTCATGAGTAGCAATGTAAGATTACTTAATCCAGAGAGCTTCATTTTTGAGTGCAGAATTAAATACACACTCATTATAGCTGCTGTGTTGAACTTAATACAGTTAAAGCCAACAGATAAATAGGCTTGAGAACAGGTTATATTAATTTTACAATTCCCAGTAACTTAAAAAAATTTCCTTTGACATAAGATAAAGAAACAGACATGCTTGGTTAGATTTGCTTGTTACAGAACATGTGTACACATTGGCATTAAATTGCCTTTGATTTAAAAATAACCCGCATGCAACTTCACATAGGAAATTGCCAGCACAGATGACGACAGTTCAGCTGGGGCAGGAGAGAATCAAATCCATTACAGAAGGTAGGGGATTAATGAATTTTGTAAAAAGACTCATCCTAATGAGATTAATTTTAGATTTAATTGCACAAAACCTAGGCGTCAATGAAGATAAACAACATAAAATCCCCTTAAAAGATTAAAAAAAAAATCTGTATAAAGTATCCTTAGAATTTGAACAAATTTTCATTGCTTATACTGAGTCCTTAAGTATACTTATACTTAAGAGAAGGAGCAAGAAGGAATTACCTTTATTTGGTTTTTGTATTTCCATTTAAGCATAAGATACTAAGAAAGACCTGCCACCTGCTTGCTGATTACAGTTCTGGACTGGAATTGTTTGAGAAAGAAAGTTCTAACAATTTATGAGTTGTTTCGGAGTTGGGGCACCTTGCACATCTCCACTAATGTTCTACACTAGCAACTGCAATCACATTATTCTTTCCTTAATTCCTGCCTCCAAGTCAAATGCTGGCTCTATTACTATTTTAGAAAGAGATTTGGTACCCTTCTCTCTTTATGCTTTCTGCCCTCTCTTTTACCTTTATACACACTGTCCTTTCTGGAAATCCTCTCGAGCCACTCGGTGGCACTCAGACCTTAGCTTTGGCCGTCTTCACCAGTGGTCATAAACATTAAATGTCCTCTCCTGCCAGGTTCATAGAAGATTGGTCCCCAGCACTGGGATTAAAGATGTGTGCCACCACACCCTGTTCAGAAGCCATTTCTAAAGTAGTTTGTAAATGACATAGTTAAATGCCTTCTTTACCATTTCCCAATTTGCAAACCGTGATACAGTTTCCCAGTTCTCATTTGTGTTTGTGATTCATCTTGTCTATATAGTCTACAAACACATAATATAAAATAACCCAACTATATAGAAAGGTTTTCCCCCCTGGTTAAACAAGACCTGCTTGTACCTTGCCCTTCTTCCAGAATTGGTTAGTCCTGAAACTTTGTACTCGGCGATGAAACTAAGAATCAGTTTATGAGCCAGGCTGTGGTGGCTCACACCTTTAATCCCAGCACTCGGGAGGCAGAAGCAGGCTGATTTCTGAGTTTGAGGCCAGCCTGATCAGAGTGAGTTCCAGGACAGCCAGGGCTACACAGAGTAACCCTGTCTTGAAAAATCAAAAAAAAAAAAAAAAAAAAAAAAAAAAAAAGAATCAGTTTATGAGAACACTGAGGGTCGGAGAGATGCTTCTCTAATTAAGGGTACTGGGTGCTCTTTCAGGGGATCCATGTTAGATTCCCAGAATACAAATAGCTGCTCATAACTATCTCTATCACCAGTCTCAAGGGATCTGATGACTTCTTCTGTCCTCCATGGGCATTGCTTGCATGGGTGTGCAGACATACATGCAGGCACAATATCCACATTCATTAAAACAAATTTTTTTTAAAAAAAAATCAGTTCTCCAATATATGGAAATATCCCCACTGTGCTTTTCATTCCAGCCCCACCGAGTTTTCAGGTACCCATGGAATTTTCACGTGTCTGCATTCCCGTAACAAATTTGACAAAATAATCTGTGTCCTCAATGCTAAGCAACAAACGGCATGTATACATCACTTTCAAACCTGATGGGACTCTCAAGAAATGTGAACCTGTGTCGGAGGTGTGGTAGCAAGAAGAGCAGGTGGTGTTTAAAAATGGGAAAGAATTTGGAGAGGATTCAATTTTAAAAACAGAAATAGAGAATGAGCAAAAAAAAAAAAAAAAAATCACCACCATGGTAGAGAATGACATGAAATGTTATCAGGTATGTGGACGGTGGGAGGGGGTGTTAAGAGGCTCTCACAGGAGAGGGAATGCCAGTTGCATTGTTTGACTGCAGGGCTCTGAAATTGGAAACTTTTTGAGTGTGTTTCAAAGTGGCAACCTTTTCCCGCAAATAACAAATAAATTAGTTTCGTAAGCCATTGCCAAGTTGGAGCTTGAGAATCTGCCTGTTAAAATGGTCTGTGCCAATGCATTCTTGTACACCCCACTTTCCTCTGCCAACTTCACTGCTGATTGGATACTGATGGATGGCATTGTTCTGTTCCAGTGTGGCACTTTATAAATAACATAATGTGCTATCTACAGCACAATGGCAATTCCTATGTTTGCAGAAATTGGACCTTCTGGAAACAAATGATTTCCCTAAGAGCCAGTCTTTGAATGAATATAGGGAATTTGATCTATCTCTAAGAAATGTGTCAACGTGGAATTAAAACAAGATATATATGAATTTAGATTGAGTATGAATGTTTTGGGTGTGGAGCAAATTTGCTATTTAAATGCAGTTGTGCAGCCATAAGTGAACAAAACTAAATAAAAATATATTGAGACTAGAGAGAATGTTAAGCACATTTTGCATGTTTGTTAGGTAAACATTGCTATTTGGCACTAACCAGTGTTTGTATTTTATTTCCCAAATGTACCTTTTTACTACTATTTCTGAAGGATACTTATGGTCCACCCACAGGCTTCGTTATACACTTTGCTATGGCAAAACTGCCAGTATTGTGGTGAGAAAAAAAAACTGATGAACGGAAATTCAGCCAAAATGAAGAAAAGGGGGAGGGGAAAAACCTCACAACTTCAAGGTTATCTTCTAAAGGATATATGAACTTGATGACTTATGAAGTCAACTATTTACACTAGCTAATTGAGAGTTCTGTAATAAAACTGCCAGTGGACAGCTAAATTAAAAAAAAAAAAAAAAGACTCAAGGAAACCTTGTAGTGGCACTGCCTAGCAGAGGACAGGAATTACAGTTTTTGGTAATTATGAGAGCTGTAAAGAGTGACAATGCCATCTTGTCATATCCTGCCACTGTGTCGAGGGCACCACCCAGTACAAATTTTCTTTTAATCTGATGGTTGCCTATGAGATCATTTTGATATCATGGTACTGTCTCCCTGCACTTTATCATGGTACATTACTTCCCGCCTCACCATAGGAACCCCCTAAAATGACCACATGTGCAATTTCTCAAGATTCTTTTCTCTGTCTTCCATTATCGGCCTTTGGAAGTGTCCCTTCACTTTAGAGTGCCGTTTTCCGTCCTACCTCATCCACACCAATAACTTCCTACACTTTCTTGGTTGAAAACTAAGAACTAGTGACGCTTGCCATGTTTGTTGCATGCCAAACAGTGACCTAAGCATATGACAGGATTCAACTCATGAAGTCCTCATGCTGGCCGGGTAACGTGCACTTTACATTCTTGTTTACTAGATGGGGAACTTGAAATGATGGGGCAGTAAGTAGATTTTCTAAATGACAATACAGTATTAAAACTCAGATGGATATCTGTGGAACACCATGAACTCTGTGTTATACTGACAGCATAGGATCAACAGGTGCGCCTTTTCTGAGCATGTACCATGTCACTGTACATAGCCTGTCCTGTAGCGAATATTGATTTCACTTTATGTCTCCCCCACTCATGAGACTCTTAAAAGCAACAAGAAGTACTAGATAGAATTCAGATTTTTGACTTGGGATTAGATAGACTTGTATATAAAATCCCATATATAAAGCTGTAAAACAACAGCTTTAAAACATAACTATGACAGATTACTTCATAAGCTCAGTTTGTCTTATCTATAAAATATTAATCAGTTTGTCTTTTCTATAAAATGGAAATATTAATAGTTGCTTTATCGTCATGTCATTTGAGAAACATTATATACATTGCATAATACAAATTAAATGTGATAAAATTATCATTTGTTTCCTCTAAGTTTAGTGCTAGCCAAGGGGTAAATACATATTTGTTGCAGAAAACAGGATATGAAGGGACAGAGTTGAGCTGGATTGTACTGTAAATTGTCAAGCTAGTGACACATTTGTTTCATGATCCTTGAAACTTTAGCTTCTGGTATAGAGAAGTAACCCTTCTTTAATTGTGCTGTCCTGAGCATAGGGTCCTCTTGTATTCTCCAAAGATACCTTTGTCATCTTATCTGACACATTAAAGCAAGTTGCCAAGGATATTATTTAGGGCACAGAGAGTGGATTTTTTTGTACTGGTGTTTTCTGAACTGAAGGAGGGATGGACATTGGGAGAATTGAGTCCTTTAAATAGATCTTCAAGCAGATGGAAGGAGCTATTGTAGATGAGTGATCTGAGCCATAGGGTTGCTGTGTGACCTTCAAGGTTTCATTCTAGTTACCCTTCAAAAAAAGGAAAACAAAACTATAAAATTCTTGGTTTCCTTCATCACCGTCCCGAGTGTGTATGTGCTGTCTGTGTGCTTGCAAGTGTGGCCCCCACATCATTTTTGTCAATAAGAATTGGGAGTATCAGCTGAGCTCTACAGAGAGAGGTAGGAAACGGCATGTCTGAAGTTTCAGCCTTTAAATGTATGACCTGACAGCTAGAAATCTAAAACTTAGCTAAACAAATAAAAAAATAAATGTGAAGCAAGGGAGCAAAAAGAGAAATGAGCTCGTTTCCAAAGGTTGAAGAACTCCATGATGCTCATCTTGCATCCAGTGTCAGAGCACGAGGGATTCATCAAAGTCCCCAACATCGATGTGCCTGTGTACTTAGATGTGATGATGAGTGTAAAGAAATGGTGTTGTCAAACACCCAGATAGGTGAGGGACCCGTGTGGAGTTTATTGAAAGAGTTGGAGAGGAAAGGTTTGGACCCTCTCATAAGGAAAGGTTTTCTTAGGTACAGTATAATGTTAGTGAGTGGCTGAAGGACACCTGAGAATCTCCATCATCAAATGCTCTCTACATCTCAACCAGAACTTCCGCAGATGACAGTGTGACATGTTCTAACATTTCTTCACCATCCATGGAATATAAAAGAGGTTAAGGTCTTTCTTACACCCTGGAGCCTAAAAGACACAAAAATCCATACATAGTACCAACTTAATTTCTCCATGAACTGGGGTCCAGAGTTTCTTCAGGAATAAGGTCATATCACAAAGTTTTGGTGGGTGACCAGGAGCAATGGCAATAGCCTGTATTGTTTGGGGAGTCTCCAGGACACTGCTGACCAAACAATCAAGGAGGGTGTCCCACATCTATACCACCATCTACTACACCTGAGTACAATGGGAATTACCCCAGTGACCTCCAAGGCTCTCCTAGATTCAGGCTCTACTTTCCTTTCCAATCCATTTCAGATATGCTTATTTTGTCAGACAGAGTTCCCTCACTGAACCTGGAACTCATTGAGTTGGCTGGACTTGCTGGCCATTGAGCTCTATGAATCTTCCTGTCTCTGTATCCCGAAGCTGTGCATGCTGTTGGGCCTGGCTTTTATGTGAGGTATAAGGATACAAACTCAAGTCCTCATGATCATGTGAAATATACTTTACTGACTCAGCCATCTCCCCATACCTTTAAATTAATTTATAGTTGACATGTTATAATAATACCATCAGTGCCAAGATGGAGGAAAGGTCTTAAGGGATGATTTATAGTAGAACATGGGTGATAAGAAGAGGAAAAGGAGAATACTGTGAAAGGGGGGGTTATGCAGAGAGAGAGACGGAGGATAGGGATGGGTGGGAGGAGGAATAGCTAACTCTAAGGATGGTCATTATATCCATATGAAAACCTGCTATATATCTGCAAACATAATACAGGTATGTATTTATATAGAAGTATTTAATTGAAGTCGTATGCACATGGGTTACTGCTTATCCTAGAAGCCATATGATGCCAGATATGGACACCTTCCTTTATTTGTTTGTCAGGACTGTCCTGGAGACTCCGAAACAACACAGGCTCCTAGTCGCCCACGAAAACTTTGTGGTAAGACCTTATTGCTGAAGAAACTCTGGATCCAGTCCATGGAGAAATCAAGTTGGTACTGCTTGTAGACTTTTCTCTATCTTAGGCTCTGGGGTGTAAGAAGGACCTTAGCCTCTTTTGATGCCCCGGTGTAGCCAGCACTTACCTTACTACCTAGAACATACAGTGTGGGTAAATGCTCAGCAGCCTCTGACAGATGAAGAATGAGTGGATGGACTGATGCTGCTCTCATGGAGTTCTATTAGGAGAATCAGTCACTTGGATTGGAGCCCCAAGCCAATATCTTTGTGTGTTTATGAGGGTCATCCATTAATGGCTCAGTTAATGGTGAGTGTGAAGCCAATTTAGAGAAGGGCCGCAAATGACAGTGTGTCTGAATTCTGCTGAAGGTGAGAACTAATTGAATATTTAATGTGCTTTTGTTATGTGTAAGGGACTCTAGGGGATCCAAATTTGAGCATGATGTGACATCTTTCCTAGTAAATCTTGCAATTTAGGTGTGGGAGTAGTCCTGTAAACAGGTAAGTATAAATGAGTGTGATAGACCAATCTATACCTTATATTAACTGCTATTTTGCTACTGTGTGTGTAAGTTTGAACTGGGGACAAAGATGTTTCCTGAGTTTTTAAAATAATTGAGGAGTCTGTGATTTCATCATCTCTCCTTTATTCTGTTCTTTACAAGCAATGGGCTCTATATGTTTATCAGATCTAGATGCTATTACCAAAATCTCACTTAGAACTGGTGAATTTTCATTTATACATTAAGCCAGGAAAACATTTCTGATTTCCTACAAAGGTTCAAGAACTGGGCCCCCTGTGCTAGGCAGAGGAGTTGGCTGTGGAGGAGCTAGGAGGAGGGATATGCTCTCACTATGCTGTTAGGTCCGTGAGGGGGACAGATGTAGAGAAGGACGGTGTCAGAGCGTGGAAAGTGGGGAGATAGAGAGTGGGGAGGCACTGGAGTGGGGGTCACTTCAGGAAGACAGGAGAGGCTCCCTGGAGGAAGGCGTCAGGGGTCTAAAATTTGTTGTTAAAGCATTACTAAATTAACGAGAAGATATCATTCTGTAGTCTGAAAATGTTCCTGGTGGTCCGGGGCCTTTTGAGAAGTGATTAAGTTAGGGAGACTCTGGCCTCATGACTGGATATGCCTGAGAGTTAGCGGAAGGGAATTTCTGTAGATCTTTTGCTCTTTGCTCTTCAGCTGTAGGGTATCCACGGTGTGTGAAAAAGACATCACACTTGAAAGTCTTTATTACCCAGCCTCTCTCACACCCCCAAACTGAGAAAGAGACCTCTGGCCTTTAACACACCTCATACAGACCTAACCACCTTTGGGATTGCTACTAGATGCCACTTTCTCTTTATATGAAAATTTGGGCCCAAATGTGGCCAGTGATGGCGTGGGCCAAACAATGTGTGGGAGGGAGCCCAAGCTGGACCTGTTGGATTTCATCAACAATGCTTCGGGGTTTCCAGACGGATGGAACTGCCATATTTTTCAAAATTGATTTCTTCATTCATTTTCAATTTCCTTCTCATGATTAGCTAAATCAAAATCAAATGTTTGGGGTCCTTTTAACCTGCTCACCTCAAACCCAATTTCTCGTTTTGAACAGATCTGTAATTTCCCAAAGCAGTGCGTGGCCTTGGCAGATCGCACTTATCCGGAAAGAAGCAGGTTCGGCTGGGGGTTCAGGCTGGAGTCCATTTTTCTTATCTTTCTCAAATGGCCAAAGTTAACTGATTTGAAAGGGCCTCATTTTAAATTACATTCATTCAGTGAAAACAGAAATTAACACTTAGAGACATCTATATGCTAATGATTGTAGCTCAGGGAATTCACTTCTAACCTTTTGCAAAGGCACTGGTAAGGAGCCATTTCACTTGAAAGCAACTTAAGAAAACTAGTAGATTAATTAAATACCATAAAATTTCTTCTCCTTCTTTTTTTTTTTTTTTTAAAAAAAAATCTTTATTTCATTTATCATTTATGCCATTACTTTTTTTTTCTTTTCAGATGTGAGCTCTGTGTTTCAGATTGTACCCTCTAAAACCATGCTATTTAGCAGGACTGTTTGGCCTGAATAATACAAAATCCAGGGTGAGAGGGACAGGCCAGGATTTTGGAAAATAGAGGAAGAAATAAAAGATGAAAACAAAGGGAGTCATTTCCTCCTGGCCACTCCTAGCTTCTGGGTAACTTTGTGCAGATGTTTAGAGTGTCTGCCCTGTTTTGGGAAAACCTTCCTTGGGCAAGGACCTTAGTATGGAAGAAGCATCTAGAGTTAGGGTGTAAACACTCATTTGTCCCTCAGTCGAAGCTTCTGTACCATGAAAATATCACACAGTTACTCAAGCAAGTCAATGCCCAGTGGCTCGTGGCCCACTTCCCTCTTTCACACCTCTGTATTTAATAACCTCAACCTATTTTTGTTTATATGCTCACAGATGCTTAAATTATGTTATCAGGGAGAAGCAAGTTTTCTAAGTCAGCTCACTCTCTGAAGAGGAAAATTCTTATTAGCATTCTGGAACAGAAAACATTTTGTTGAGACAAGTAGAGTTCTAGGCCCTATCTTTGAGCATCACAGTTCACTCAGGTGGTAGATTCATGAAGTCCAAACAACTTCATGTTGTTTTTGCTCTCAGTTGGTTGCTCTCATCTTCTGAACAAGTCAGCCGGCCCTGCACATCTGTGGCCACAGAGTTCTATGTTATGACCTACTTTGGAATCTGGCTTCAGCCAACTCCTATTAGTTATGATAGAAGGTGTTCTACCTAATTTTTCATATGCCTGGTTTTCTCACCTGTACAATGGGTACAAGAACACTGGGATGATTAAATAAGAAAATGATGTAACGTTCTTGGTATAGTGGTAGCCCAGAGTAAATGCTCAGTAGTAATAGTGTCTGAAAAGATGAGAATAAGTTGAAGAAGTGATCAACTTTTCTGCATATGTAATTTTTTCTTCACCTACAGCCTCACAAAATGGTGTGTTGTCATCAGCATACCCTGTCAGTAAAGGAGCCACAATATGCTCATTTTTATTTCTCTCCTAGTTTTTAATAACTATGAAATTTCATGTATTTAACACTTATGTGTTTCCCCAAGGCTTTTCTCACAATCATATTTGGCACTCACCCATCACTTGGGAAGGATCTCTGGTATCTTTAGTCCTCCTTTCTCCAGTGTCCCCATTTCTATCACCCCATCCCCGGACAACTAGGAATCTGCTTTCTACCTCTACAATGAGTTTGCGTTTTCTAGGGTTTGGTAAAAAAGAAGCCACACATGCGCATGATTTTATTTATTGTTGGCTTAGTCTATTTTGTTTCACTTGTTGTGATTATTGGAAATGTGGTTTTAAGGAAAATATTTTGACCCCAGCAAAGAATTTTGTTTTTCATTCTAGTAATTTATTCCTGTTTCTTGCTGGGTAGCAGTAAATTTATAAAAATCTCACTTATTTTTTTTTTTTTTTTAAATTCAAATACCATTTGCCTAATTGATGGACTTTTGGGTTATTTTCTGGTTTTGGAAAATATCTTTAAGCATTCAAATGCAAGCTTTTGTGATTATAATTTTTATTTCTGTTGGGGAAGTATCTAAGTAGAATTTTGGGATCATATGGGAATGGGTGTTTAAATTGATATTTTTTTTCCAAAGACCTGTTTCAGATTGTCATTTTCTCCTTCAGCACAAGAAACTTTTAGTTAGTTGGCATTCTCAAGAACACCAGGAGTGCGCAGCTCTTTGGTTTTGGCTTTACAAATAGTGGTGCAAAGACTGAAGGAAAGGCCATCCAGAGACTGCCCCATCTGGGGATCCATCCCATCTGTAGACACCAAACCCAGACACTACTATTGCTGTGCCAAGAAGCACATGCTGACAGGAGCCTGGTATGGTGGTCTCCTGAGAGGCTATGCCAGACCCGACCAATACAGATGCCAGACATCTGACTGAGTATGGGACCCCAATGGAGGAGTTAGGAGAAGGACTGAAGGAGCTGAAGGGGTTTGCAAGGGGTTTGAAGAGCAACAATATCAACCAACCAGACCCCCCAGAGTTCCCATGGACTAAACCACCAACCAAAGAGTACACATGGGGGGGGCAGCGGACCCATGGCTCCAGCTGCTTATGTAGCAGAGGATGGCCTTATCTGGCATCAATGGGAGGAAAGGCCCTTGGTCTTGTGGAGACTCGATGCCCCAGGGGAATGCTGGGGCAGTGAGGCAGGAGTGGGTAGGAGGGTGGAGGAGCTCCCTCATAGAAGCAGAGAGGAAGGGGGATGGGATAGAGGGGCCTGTGGAGAGGAAACGGGGAAGGGGGGGGAACATTTGAAATGTAAATAAATAAAGAATGTTCTGAAATGGCAACTTGTTTCCCTTTGCTTTCCCTAAACTGGCCACACCCTTCTACCCTTTTGTCACATTCTGTCTGACGGTCTGCCATGCAAATATTAAGCTCCTTCCTTTCAATTTGAAATACTTGTCTTACTATTATTGAATTTGCTTTACTAGTATTACTGAAGTTGTTTGTATTACCGGAAGAGAGTATATAAGATTTACTCATATGTTTGGGCTAAAGGAAATCTATTATCAGAAATGTGATTTGTAAATATTTTCACCCCATCTGTGTCTGTATTTTCATTTTCTTTATGGTAGGTATCTTTTGAGCAGACATGCTTAGCTTGGAGAAGTTTCAATTCAATTTTATTTTTCATGGGTCTCTCTCTAACCCAATCATAAATGGTCTTCTCTTTTGGGGGGGAAGTGTCTTATAGGTTTTCATTTTTATCTATAGATTTGTGATCTGTTCTGATTAAGGATATTCAATTGCACTCGTGCTATGTTATGAAGTCTTTTTTTTTTTTTTCTTTTTCTGAATTTCCTTTCCATCTAACCCCCAAAATCTATTTCTAATTCATGGGTAGATCTATTCCTAGACTTTTCTCCAATCTGCTTTGTATTGGATCTGCTTGTTTTTAAAACCAGGCCTAACTTGGAAAACATTTTGAGACAATTTGTTGATCTCTGTTCCATCATTTCTTCCTATTTCTTCATGTAGTTCAACCAGAGAATTCAGTATAACATCATATTTTCACTGGTCAGACAAAATGAAGTTTTTCAATGATAGTGACCACATTATAGGATCTTTCTACCTTTCCCTAGTTCTGAGTTTTCACTTTCCTTGATTAGTATTTGTTCTGGGGGAACATGGGTGCATCTCAAAAGTCCTTTTATGAATCATTCTCTGATGAGTGCAGAGCAACTTAGATCAGCATACTCTATCATCACGGAGTGATAGGGAAAACTGCCTACCAGCAGAGAAACCAAACACCAATCAATGCTCTCTGAAGGAATCTTGCTAATAAGTGTGTCAATTTTCAAATGATGCCCAGTTTTTCTCTCTCCTTTGCCGGATACACAGAGGGAAATGTTCACTTTTGCCTCAGACACGACATCAGGGGTTCTCAAAAGCGGCAGCAGGTCACAAATCCCAGGGCAAGATCCAGTTGAGCCTGCTTGAGATCGGAGCTTTCTCAGGCAGGATTCTACTTGTAAATCCCAGCTGTCAAACTGATTGACAGAGACAGCTTGGACAAGGAAAGAAGTAGCCTAAGGGAGGAGTCCAGAGAGAGTGTACATTGCAAACTAGATGGTTGGAAAGTGGTTATCAGCCCTTTAATAGGTCTAAGCTGATTGGTGAGCTCCTTGTTGGTTCTAATGAGGCTATTTTTATACTGATATATTATTCCCAGCAATTGTCATGGTTACCCAGACAAAAGGAGATGGGGAATGGTAAACTTTCTGAATAAAGGAGGCAGCATGAATCTGAATCATTTAATCCCTTATTCTAATAACAAAAACAAGCTCTGTCTGTGCTTAGCTAACTCTGGTTTGTGCCTGGGCTCTACCCCTCTACTGACATCAGTCTCCTCACTTTAAAAATGAGGGAGTGGACAAAGTCATTGCTCTCCTAGGTTTCCTTTATGTTGAAGCGTCCATGGTTTTGTGATTATTCAACCTATTTCTTAATCTTGAAGGTTTTCCATCTGTTTTATGTGAAAAGGGAACAAAAAGAGCTGTACTTGGAAAATTTGAAATCTTGTATTGTTGAGTCACAAGCTTGATTTCAAGATAGGCAAAGAGAATGATGTTTAAACTGAAGAGATTAGTATTAATTTGGATTTTTAATTGGTGTTTTGAGGGAGGTGGTCTACCCTGTTGTTAGGCCCCCCAATAGCTGTGTCCCCAACACTGGCAAGTGAAGGCAGGCATATCCTAAGAGCTCATTGACTGGCCAGCCATTTAGAAATAGCAAACCTCTATTTCAGTGAGAGATCCTATAACAAAGCAGTAAGGTGGCAAGTAAGGAAGACACCCAATGTACCTCTCTGCCATCTACATAGGCATTCATACCTTCACGTTCACATGCATGCACCACATACATGTACCACCCATCCCCAAAATGAAACAACAAGAAATAAAACTCTAAGTCTCAGGGGACTAAAATACATATCCAACAAGCTTTTAATCTTGACTTTGAATCCTGGTGAATCCAATAATCTGTGTCACTTCCTTTCCACCAGAGATGGCTTCAGACTTCATCAGTCTGCCCATGCAAGTCATTGAGTAAGTTTCCTAGAGTTCCTCTGGCATCAGCAGAAGTGCCTGTCTCTACTTGTGGACTAGTGTGGCTTTTCAATGTTCCCACACTTGTCCTAGTATCTGATAGCTGAGTGGATTGACACATCACTCAAAAGTGATGGAATTATTCTGAAAGGAAAGGGAAGGAGAGCTCAGTAGGAACTGCATTATTTGGGAAATACTCCTCAGAGAAATTCAGGGTTGAGCCAGCCTTAGTAGATAGAACTTGGACAAGTAGGCTGAGTGCAAACCAATGGTTAAAACTGAGTACAAGATCTGGAGGTAACAGACGAGCAAAGCTTTAAGGCAAGGATAGTGTATTTTTTTAAAGAAGGTTTGGGCGCTTGCCTATTTCATGCCATGTTTGACAATGGGGCGATAGGGTAGGAGTAGATTGTTTGAGCTGGTTCAAAGCCCCTTTGCATTTCCACTGTGTGAACAATCTCTTTGTGTTTCATTACTTGCCAATAAGTTATCTCTTTGTTTCTGAGTTCAGTTTTATGAGTTCTATTGTTGCACTGACGAGAGCACAGGGAAACCATGTAATGACAGAGAGAAGCACTCACTAGGGGAAAGAAAAAACACTTTGAAGCCTTGGGGCACCCAGGCTGCATCTGGGCACGATGCCAGCTCCTCTGCAGTTGAAGAACTTGCCACAGAAACAGCTGGCGATAGCTACAATTCACCTGCAATAAAGACAATGGATACAGGACCACTCAGCACACTAATCAATGATTTAATAATTGTGTCAATGAAACAGATTATTCAATTGGTTCAGGGGCATAGGCGTCTTTTCTGCTGTTATATGCAGGCTTCAGAACAGCCTAGCCTTTCCCACTAGACCTGCGAGTTTCCCTTCTGTACTTTTATTTTAAGACCCTTCTGGTTACAACTTTTATACGAAAATATATCGGGACATCTTATGGCCCCTAGACCAGTGTTTATTGACATTTATAGAAGTGCTAGACTTTTTCCCCACTCTATCCTGGTTTGTGGAATCTCTCTCTGGTCACAGCAGTAGCCTCTTGGGGGCCATAGAGTGTCTTCCCTGTAAAGGAGAAGGCAATGTTTCTTCTCACAGTGTGAGAGTCATCACACTGTGGTATGACTGAAGTGGCTTTGCCAGGACGAGCATATACTAGGCTCCATTGTATTTTAATCACCTTTTCTTTTCTCTAAAGTATTGCAAGTTGGTTTAAATCGTCCAGTATCTTCTCTAATCTTACAAAAAACTTCTCATTGAGATTTTTGGGTAGGTCCCCCACTTACTAGGGGTCAAATTACCACATGTAAAAAGACGAAACAATTTCTGCTGTCTGATGGTTTGCAACAAAGATTGCTTTAATCCTCAGTCCTCTGTGGGTTCCTTGTTAAATGACAGTTGTGGAGTCTGAATCAGACATGCTGGAACAAACTCTAAGAAGAGTTTGAGGACTTGGGTTCCCATTCCTAAACAAGGAGCTATCTGCAATTGGTACCTGCTGGGAGAGGAAAAATAGTTTTCTCAAATGGAATCTCACTGAGTATATATATACATCAGGGTAAGCACCATGCCTAGAAAGAGTTGGCTGATCCCCTCCAACCCCCCAAAAGGGAACCTTATTTTTGTAGACATTTTGTCTCTTATTGTCTCTCTCTCTCATCTGTCTATTATTGTTTTTTTGCTTGTATATAGGTCTCAGTTTTTGTGTTTTAATAGGGTTTTGGGTATATGTTTCTTGGTTTGTTTGTTTGTTTGTTTATTTATTTATTTATTGGTTCATTCATTTGTTTTTTAAAGAGAGAAAGAGAGGGTGTGAGTTTGGTAGGGAGGTAGGGAGTATCTGGGAGAGGTTGGAGGAGGAGAAAAAGTGTGATCAGAATATAGTGAACTAAAATAATTTTTTCAATTAAAAAAAAGTAAATGCAAATGAGATGATGGGGCAGTAGGAAGTATCAGTGGTCACTGCCCTTCTCAGAACTCTGATGACATGCTGTCTCCACTTCAACAAGTTTTCTCTCCTAGTATGTCCTTTTCTGCCTTTCTATCTTAATCTCACACTAAATGGCTTGACTTCTCTTGTATTCACATGTTATACCTAACAGATTTTAGGAACGTATTCATTATATTGACTTGGATAAGGTTAGGTCTTCCCAGTTGATGAGCCTTTTAGGACATTAGATCACCCCATACCCCATTGCCTAGTTATGATATGGAACAATCGTCAACAGGTCAACTGATAAATAAAAAGTAGTGTATACACTTGGAAATTTATTCAGACACAAATACATTTTGCTTCAATGGTAAAAAACAAGGCATATGTAATTACATAATTGGCACTTAAAGCTTTCTGGTAGATATGTAGGAATTCAAACAGGGACTTATGCCAGTTAAAAAGAAAAAAATGAGCCTTCCTCCTATCCAAAAGGGTAGACTATATTAGCATTTTTATGATGGAACTATTCTGCATCCTTTCTAGAACCTGACTCTAGTCATTTGTCAAGGCTGCCATGCTTCCGTAGTCCTGGGACCAGCCTGCCTTGCCTGGTGTGATGCTCTTTGGAATTTGGCATTTTTTTGTCAGTTATTTTCAAATATAGTCCCTGTTCATTTGGAAACAACTGGAAAAGGCCCAGTCAACATTCTGATATGTATGACAGACATAAGAAAATATTTTATGTACAGAAATATATTCATTTATTTTATATAATCTTTAAAGCATCTCTCTGTTTACTCTCCATGGCCAGAGTCATTTTGGAGACCAATTATTGAGGGCCTGAGAAAATATGTGCACCTTCTAAAGGTGTATGTATTTTAATAGGCTTAACTAAGACCTAGAAAATGACTCAAAGGACGAAATCAATAAAGGGATGATTTCAGGCAATGTGACAGGCATTGAGGGATGTGCTTTTGGCCAGAGGCCCTGCCTCACTCACTTCAATTTTCACAGAACAGATAGTTGTCTTCTCCATAAGCAAACGGACAATATCATTTTCTACTTTTTTCCCCTTCATAATTTTGACACAAGCTGTGCAGTGGCAAGCAGGTACTGACTGGTAGTATCCATTATGTATGGGGGCCAATTTTATTAAGGATCTGGGAAATCCCTCCCTTGGTGGCATATTTAGAAAGTACTATTGGCATCCCGTCCCTCTGTGTTACCAGTGAATGACATGTCAATGTCTTGATGCCTGATCTTAATTATTCACTCTCTGTCATTTCCAGAGCCCTGAGATGGCTTTCGTCTCTGCTGACACATGGAATATAGCAAAGAACATTCATGGATTCCAAATATAAATACAAGAACAAAGAGGAAAAGTTAGATGTTTAAAATTACATGTATGCATATAAATACTTACATAGGTAAAAGTAAGCCACTACACTAGCTTTCTGGTTTCCAGGAGAGGTGGTATGAACCTATCTCAGTCACATGTGTGAGAAACCTCTGTGACTTTTTATCTTGAGCACTCCCTGGGGACATGCTGGATTATTTAAATGCTACCATTAATATTTATATGATGTTTCCTATCATACAATTTGCGGGATACTCTTTTAAGGATAGAGTAATGTCGCACATGTGAAGATAAAGTTTGTAACTTAGAGGTGGGAGGGTGTGTTTTATATTAATTTTGACTACGATTGTTTTCATGCTATGGTTTAGATCCAAGATTTAGATTACATCTATCTGGGAAGTAGGGGCTGACAGGAGTTGGATTTTCAGCGTTAATACCAACATGGCAGCCACGAGCAAGGTGCATAGCAGTGTGAGGAAGGAGAATGACTAGTCATTAGGGAGGGCGGGTTTTATTGCCAGCTCCGTTGGTAAGAAATTGTGTACCCTGGGCAAATCCTCCATCTCAGAAGATCTTTGATATCTCCCTATAAATGAAGGTAAGTTAGCAAATCCATTGCAATGTTTAGAAATTTGTGCATTTTTAATATACATGAAATCTCTCATTGGGAGTTTTTCTACAACTAGAGTATTTCTTTCAACCGTACAACACACACACACACACACACACACACACACACACACACAAAAACAGAGCTTTAGTTTAATCCCCCCAATATAGTACTTTGTAAGGAATTGGGGAAACTGAAATATTTTCTAGGAATGATTTCAGGGTCAGGAGCCTGCTGTCAGTCCTACTGCTGACAGGGTATTACAAAGCCTGAGACGAGCTAGAAAAAAGTCAGAATGTAAATAAAAGCAGGAGCCAAGGGAAAACATTTTCAGTTTAATGATGTTTTTATCAGTTCTGAGTTGCACAATCACAAATGAGTAAATAAATGTGTAAATACATAAATAAAAGTTTTCCTTTCTTTCAATTTCCTCGCTGCCTCCCTTTCTGGCTCCTTCCTTCTGTCCCTCTCTTCCTTCCTCCATGTCTCCACATCTTCCTTCCATTTTCCTAGCCCAATTCCTTATAGGAAAATAGAAAAAAAATCAAACAATCCCAGAATGTAATTTAGAATGGCAAACTGAATCCATTGCTAGCAACTTCCCAAGAACCTGTCTTATCAGAAATGGATGAAGAAAAAGATGAAAGGAAAATAAAATGGGCTGAGGTTTGTTCTGTTGCTGTGTATTATAACGCTAGCTAAACTCTAAACCTGAAGGTGCGGGCATACCAGCGACTTCTCACGGTTACAAGCTTTTGTTGTGCAAATCTTCTTCCTTGATTTAAAACTATTAGTTAAAAATGTTGGCTACAGCCAATTACTGGAGGGATTAGAAGTAGGTGGGTGAGGAGTGACCTGGTTGGAGGAGGAGGAGAGACTGGTAGGAAAGGGAAAGAAGAGAAGGAAAAGGCAGCCACCTTGAAGGGAGAGGAACCATGAGCACATGGCCAGTAGAAAGAGAAAGTAAGTAGCTGGGGTACACCGCTGGGAAGGTAGCCAGGCCGGCAGGTAGGAGAGTAGATTAGGGGCGATCCCAGTAATTGTCAAAGCCAAATAAAATAACCATAGTCTGAGTCTCATTTATTTGTAAGCTAGTCAGGGACAAACTTAAATTGTTTGTACTACAAAAATATAATGTATTTTCATTTTTTTCAAGGAAGCCATAGTACTCTGAAATTATGTGCCCATAGTTGGTACCCAAACTATATAAACCCTTGGATTTTCCTCTGACATAGTGTTTTAGCAAATAGTTTACAGCTTTATTTACTCCTCCATTTAAAAACTGCCTCCAGATATTAAATCAATTAACTAGTTGTAGGGGAAACATACAAGTTTATATTATATATCTCTGAAGATTCTAGTGATGAAACAGTTGAACAGTTTCTACCTCCTATGGATTGGGGACCAGTAGCAAGGCTGAGGAATGAAGGGGTACAAAAGTCTTGTACATTTCTTGCATAGTAGAGTAGAACACTGCTAGAAACAGCAATGGAGCAGGGTGTGTGTGTGTGTGTGTGTGTGTGTGTGTGTGTGTGTGTGTAGTTCTCCTGAAGTCAGCACAAGATGGGAAGGCAGTGAAGGTGCTGTTGAAGATGCAGAGGTGTAGACAGAGTTAGCAGGACTGCACAAGTGGTTGTACTGAATGGGGAAGTCACTGGAGGATTTGCACAGAGGAATGACTTGAGCATTGGTATTGCAGTTCAGAGCTTTTAGATATTAGAGATGACTAATGATGAGTGGGGGCAGCTCTTTAGAGATGATTAAAACAAGGCAGATGGCAGGTGCTGCTTTGGAAGAGGGTAATGGACATGATGAGGCCTAGTCTGGGTATTTTGAACTGGGTAAGGAGAGAGAGAGGGACACACACACACACACACACACACACACACACACACGCACACGGGGGGGGGAGAGGGAGCAAGCAAGCTAGCTTGTGACTTGAGAAACTGAAACTATACATTAGCCATTGACTAGGATGAGAAAATGAAGAATTTATCTAAAAGAGAATTTTTCCAATCCTCTATGACAAAGAAAGTATTTTTAAAACTTTTAGCTACTAGTGTACTTGTATTGACTAATTCCTCTCATTCACACTTAAATTTAAGAAAGGAAATTGAAAAGCGGATAAAAGTCCAGGGTAAGGCCATTTTCTCTAGTTCATTTAACATTCAGGTAATATATACTGTAACCTCTTATACATTAAAAGCACTCTGCTAGGTGCTGCAAAAGGTAGAGAAATGATCAAATGGGAATTATGCTATTAGCACACATATAATTTAATCGTGGCACCTGAAGTGTGATTCATTACAGTAGATGGAATGCCATGATGTTTGGGCACAGGAAAGTGATTATGGAGGGGTAACATGTGCTAACCTTAAAAGCAGGTTGGCATTTTACATTCAGATAAACGGCCACATCATCAAAAGCAGGGAGGCGGTGGAAGGTGGAAGGCATCTTCTTATTTGTTAATGACTTTGTGAAATTGTTGAGAGCGATCTGAAGGAACTATCAAGAACAGCTGTGAAAAGCTGGGAGAATCAGCCCCCGATACTCTTTAATGTAATGCTTTTCTTTATCTCATGTGCACGGAGAAAGAATTAGCTATTTTCGTTGCTTTGGAGTATGGGGGGGGGGATTCCATGGTTGAAAAATTACCATCAGTTAGAACAGGTTCTCAGTTCACAAATATATTTATATGGAATCTAAGTTTAAGATTATATTTAATTAGAGGAACCCCCATTCTTGTCAGACGTCTATTCTTAATCCTGTAAACAAATAAGATTTGGTGATGGTGCCGCCTGATGTCAGGCGAGCTCAGTGTTAGGGGTGAGGCTATGGCTAAGTGAACATAGCAAAAGAAATCAAAGCAATTGCTCTCAGTCTTGTGGGGTCCATAATCTAATCTGGAAGATAAACACAAGGACAAACACTCAGAGCACAGTTCCACAGCTGGATCAACACACTACCCACCCATTCTGCAGTCTCAGAATGTGGGCCAAGGTAGCATATTGACTTGTGTTCGGGAATAATCAACGCTGGCCAGATTGAGTCAGAGGACAGCCTGTGTCACTGGCTCTGAAAAAGCACCAGTAATTCATTGATATCAGTGTTCAAAGCAATGGATTCCTGAGCTTAAATGGCTGAGGCTGGATGTCTTTCCTTGATTTCTAACATTAATCTGCATGAACAGAAATTCTTGCTTCAGTCACATTTCTACATCTTAAGTCTGCTGGTTTTTCTTTCCTAGGGCCTGACATCTTTCTAACTGCTGAGGGGCGACAGTGTCTTTTTGGATAAACTTTCCATTGACAGTCATAAAATCTCTGGAAGTCACTGAGTGCTGCCAGCACAAAACGGACACTCCCACATGACAAGAACTTGTAAGGAGTTGCAGGCTTCCGTGCAGGCAGATCCCTATTCCCAGAACATGGAAAGCTGGTTGTCAGTCCTCTGTAACTCTGGATGTGGACTTCCTTGAGGACTGGGAGTGCCCCCTTTTTCTCAGTGGAAGGCTTGATCCTTGAAATCTCTGTATGCACCCTGAGCACATTCAATACAACAAAAATATGACAATGGTGTTTTCCTGTGTACTCTTTGTAGAGCTTCATTCTGGAAGCCACCAATCTGTAATAGTAAACATCTGAGGTGGAAGGTCAAAGGTCGCACACTATTGCTCGTGGAGGAGGGACTGCTGGACTGCCTTCTGAGGGCACACTGAGGGAGGCTGAAGAAAATGTATCAGTGCCCTATGTTACCTGAGTGTAGCACATTGAAATATCACATAAGTGATGCATAGCATTTAATGAGTCGGGACTGAAAACTTTAATTAGCTTGTAGGGCTTTTTATTATTTTATATTTTTTTTTGTTCATTATATTTTCTGCTCAGTCTCTGTGGATGTTCTGCATTTTCATCATCAAATGACTGGCTGGCTATTTTTGTCAAACAAGAAGCCTGAAACCATCATGTCTGAGTGTGGAGACAGTCTGGCCGCTCTGTCAACAGGATGAAAGGGAGTCTCGGGCTTTTTTAATTACAAGGATAACATGTTCGCTCATCTAATAATGAAGATGGTTAGCAATTTTAAATTTTAATAATCAATTACTGAAAGTAATTCTCCATTAAACCACAAGAGAGCCATTAAATCTCAAAAGATGGAACATGCTGCATGTAACAGTAGCGAGTTTTCTATTTTTAAATATCATTAGGGAATATCTGATTGTTTCATTTCTCTGCATTTCTTTTACCTTTTTCTCGTGCAGACCATCTCATTTTCCTCAGGAAGACAGCACATGATCTTATAAATAATAAAAGAAAACCCTTGCAAGACTTGATCCAGAGGTGTGAAATATGTGCTAAGAATGTAATTTATTTCAGTATGGCATATTTTGACTGAATAATCAAGAAGGTAACTCATTAATGTAATACTACACCCTGGGCAAAACAGTGCAGTGGGCTCATCTATGCTCCTTGCACTTCTGAAATTGTGTGCTCAAACCTCAAGGACTCATGACCATCGAATAGAGCTTTTCGGGAGGACAGAGGGGCCCTCAGATGTCTTTCCCTGGATGTGAAGACTCCTGTCCACATTCTACAGCCATCCTGCACATCAGTCCCTGCTTTCAAGTGACAAGTGAAAAGATAAGTGAGTTCTAGATGATTATAGCAATGTGGCAGACTTGTGTGTTGGAAGAGAAGTTTCCAGAATGCTTCGGCTCCACAAGCTGTAGCCTGGTTTAGACAGTTTGCTTTCATTTTATCTAAATACTGAGAAATATGCTGAATAAATGGGTAAATGGTGTATATCTGTGCATGTTTGTTTGTGTACGTGCATGTGTGCACATGCATGCCTCTCTCCCTTCCCCCACATATGTGTGCATGTGTTTGAATCTCTCTCTCTCTCTCTCTCTCTCTCTCTCTCTGTCTGTGTGTGTGTGTGTGTGTGTGTGGTGTTTAGGTTAGATGCTTTGTGGGATTAGCAGAAAATTACAACTGGTAATTTTAAATCAAATTGGCACAAGGATCTGATTTCTGGTGGAAAAGTACTATAATTTGGTTGGCAGATGATGGAGACGTTATCTGGAAGTTCGTGGCACTTTCCTCAGTATCTCGCTCATTTGCTTACCTTTGGGATTCAGCGTACTTGGCTGCTTCTAGTGGTACCCTGTATAGGCTTTAATCATTTTTCCTAGAGCCTGTCTGATGGGAAGCATGCCTTAATTTCTGAACTATTCTGATCTTTCCAATGATCATCCCTCTGCTTTCCTTTGGAGGAATTAAAGCAGGCACCAGGACTGGCCTGGAAAAAGGGGTATGTGACAGTGGGAATAGAAGTTGGTAAGGATGATGTCATGGTGTAGCGAACTCAGATGATGCTCATTTTCCCTTCTTCATAGGACATTTGAAATTTCTGGATGCCACAGGATTCTCATTTCACTCCTGATCAATGCTGAGAAACTGGTTTAGTGGAGATGAAGGCCCTTCATTTACCAGGCAGTAATTCTGATCTGGGGCAGTCTAAAGAAACTACTTAGGGAGGCTTAAAGAAGCTATTTGTTAGTTTGGATCCTGAAGTGAGTTTCAAGAGCTCAGTTATGATCACTTGTCTGTTTTATGTATGGCTGTATACAGTTGGAACTGTGTCTCAGTGTTGTGCTCCAACCAGGATGGAAGGATCCAATACCTGTAGTTATGTATACATATGTCAAGGGGCAGAAACCTGCCAATGCTGTGAACAGAATCCACATTATTGTGTTTGGTTTCACTTAGACAATGTATTTGTTCCTTCTTGAATGTTCTTTTCCATTCCAACTTCTTCATTTTTCTTCCATTATATACTTATTCACTTTATATTCTGATTGCTTCCTTCCTCCTCCCTGTCCTTCCCATAGTACCTCCCCCATGTCCTTCCTCTTCTCCTCTGGCAGGGTGGAGCCCCCCTTACCAATATTCCTCCACACTGGTACATCAAGTCTCTGCAGGAATAGGCACATCCTCTCTGATGGAGGCCAGACAAGGTAGTCCAGTTAGGGAAATGGGATCCATAGACAGGCAATAGCTTTAGGGACAGCCTTTGCTCTAGTTGTTGGGGACCCACCGGAAGATATATGTGTGGGGGCCCCAAGTCCAACCTGTGTATGTTCTTTGGTTGGTGGTTCACTCTCTGAGATTCCCCATGGGTCCAGCTAAGTTGATTGACTCTGTTGATCTTCCTGTGGAGTTCCTATCCCCCAGGCCTTCAATTCTTCTCCTTACTCTTCCTTAAGACTCCCAGATCTCCATTCAGTGTTTGTATGTGGGTATCTGCATTTGTTTCAGTCAGCTGCTGGGAGGAGCCTCTCAGAGGACAGTTTTGCTAGGCCCCTGTCTGGAAGCCTTACAGAATATCATAATAGCATCAGGGATTGGTGCTTGCTCATGCGATGGGTCTTAAGTTTAGCCAGTGATTGCTTGGCCATTCCCCAAGTCTCTGTTTCATCTTTGTCCCTGCATTTCTTGTAGATAGGACAAATTTTGGGTCAAAAGTTTTGTGGGTGTGTTGGTGCCCTTATCCCTCCACTGTGGGTCCTGCCTGGCCACAGAAGGTAGCCAGTTCAGACTCAGTATCCCCACTGCTAGGAGTCTCAGCTAAGGTCATCCCCATAGACTCCTGGTAGCCTCCCATCCCAGGTCTCTAGGACATCCTAGAGATGTTCTCTATCCCCTCTAACTTCTGACTTCCATTCACTCTTCTGGCCCTCTCTCCTAACTCTCCTACACCTGCTCCTGAACATCTCCCCCCCATTCCCCTCCCCATACCATTTTCTATCCAGTTCCCTCCCTTTATCTGCCTCCTATGACTATTTCATTCCCCATTGTAAGTGAGATTCAAACGTCCTCTGGTCTTTCTTCTTGTTTGGGTCTGTGGAGTATATTGTACTGTAAAAAGTACAATAAGTATAAGTATACTACTGTATAAGTAGTATGTATCTTGTACTTTATAGCTAATATCCACTTATAAGTGAATACATACATGTCCTTTTCTGTCTGGGTTACCTCACTCAGGATTATATTTTCTAGTTCCATCCATTTACCTTCAAATTTCATGATGTTTTTATTTTTAACAGTTAAGCATTATTATTGTGTAATTGAACAACAACCTTTTCTATATCCATTCTTTGACTGAGGAGCATCTGGGTTGTTTACCGTTCTGGCTATTATTAATAAGGCTGCTATGAACATAATGGAGCATGTGTCCTTGTTGTATGGTGGATCATCTTTTGGGTACATGCCTAGGAATAGTATATCTGAGTCTTGAGGTAGAACTATTTTCAGATTTCTGAGAAACCAGAAAATTGATTTCCAAAGTGGTTTACAAGTTTTCACTCCCACAAGCAATGGAGGAGTATTCTCCTTGCTCCACATCTTTGCCAACCTGTACTATCCCTTGAGGTTTTAATATTAGCCATTCTGACAAGTGTAAGATGAATTTTCAGGATCATTTTGATTTGCATTTCCCTGATGAATCAAAGATGTTGAACATTTCTTTAGTGCTTCTTGGCCATTCAAGAGTCCTCTGTTGAGAATTCTCTGTTTAGTAATATACCACATTTTAATTAGGTTATTTGGATTGTTGGTGTCTAATTTCTTGAGTTCTTTATAAATTTTGTATATTGGCCCTCCATCAGATGTAGGGTTGGTGAAGAACCTTTCCCAGTTTGTAGGCTGTCATTTTGTCCTATTGACAGTGTTTTTTGCCTTACAGAAGCTTTTCAATTTCATGAGGTCCTATTAACAATTGTTGATCTTAGAACCTGAACCATTGGCCTTATATTCAGGACATTGTCTCCTATACCAATGAGTTCAAGGCTTTTCCACTCATTCAGCAATCTGGCTGTGACATCTGTCACCCCATTGGTTGTTAAGATTGATTCAGATGATCTGATTGGCTAGGCAGGTATCTTCTTCCAACCTCACTGCTTCCTGTGTGTTCCTTCCCTTGGAATCTTAATTACCACAGAGTGGGAAGGTCAACTCTTAGAGGCTCCCCTGTGGAACGTCTGATACTATACAGACACTTGCAGAGAAAGAACAGTGAGTGCAGAGTCCTTGTGTTTCTTGGAAGGTACTTGAGACATTCCGAATTCCATTCTACAAAGGAGGCAGAAAAGCCAAAGGAGGTACTTCAGAGAGTTCCCTGTTGCTTGTTGAGAAGTAAAA
>JADRCH010000029.1:11890402-11955839 GCA_019843965.1 Rhynchomys soricoides
TGATAGGCTCATGTCTGTAAGAACACCATAGCATCAGTAATAGTGTCAAGCCTTGGAGCCTCCCCTTGAGATGGATCCCAAGTTTGGCTGGTCACCAGACTGCTTTTTTCTCAATCTCTTCTCCATTGTTGTCCTTGAAGTTCTTTTAGACAGGAACAATTCTGGGTCAGAGTTTTTGAGTGTGGGATGGCAACCCCATCCCTCTACTTGATGCCCTGTCTTTCTACTGGAGTGGACTCTACGAGTTTCTTCTCCCCACTGTTGGTTATTTTATCTAAGGCCCCTCTCTTGGAGTCCTGAGAGTCTTTCACCTCCCATGTCTCCGGTACTTTCTAGATGGTCTCTCCACCTCTCACCCCCCAAAGTTACACATTTCCATTCATTCTGCTGGCCCTCAGGGTTTCTTTCCTGTCTCCCCACCCCATACTTGATCATGTTACCCTTTCCCCTCCCTGTCCCCTCTTCTAACCAGGTACCTCTCTCTGCCCCCCTTGATTGTTTTCTTCTCCCTCCCAAGTGGGACTGAAACATCCTCACTTGGGCTCTTCTGCTTGGTAACCTTCTTGAGTTCTGTGGATTGTATCCTAGGAATTCTGTACTTTTTGGCTAATATTTACTTATCAGTGAATACATACCATACATGTCATTTTAGGTCTGAGTTACCTCACTCAAGATGATATTTTATAGTTCCATCCATTTGCCTGCAAAACTCAGGATGTCCTTGTTCTTAATAGCTGAATAGTATTCCATTGTGTCATTGAACCACATTTTCTATATCCATTCTTCTGTTGTGGGACATCTGGGTTGTTTCCAGCTTCTGGCTATCACAAACAGGGCTGCTGTGAACGTAGTGAAACATGTGCCCCTGTTGCATGGTGGGGCACCTTTTGGGTATATACTCCCAAGAGTGATATAGCTGGATCTTCAGGTAGATCTATCTCTAATTTTCTGAGGAACCTCAAGATTGATTTCGAGAGTGGTTGTAGCAGTTTGTAATCCCACCAGTAATGGAGGAGTGTTCCTTTTTCTCCACATCCTTGGCAACATATGCTGTCACCTGAGTATTTGATCTTAGCCATCCTGATTGGTATAAGATGAAATCATAGGGTCATTTTGATTTCCATTTACATGATGACTAAGGACCTCAAACATTTCTTTAAGTGCTTCTCAGCCATTTGTGATACTTCTGTTGTGAATTCTCTGTTTAGCTCTATCCCCCATTTTTTAATTGGGTTGTTTGGTTTTTTGGAGGTTAGTTTCTTGAGTTCTTTATTTTTGATATCAGTCCTCTATCAGATGTAGGGTTAGTGAAGATTTTTTTCCCAATTTGTAGATTGCCAATTGGTCCTATTGACTATGTCTTTTGCCTTACAGAAGTTTTTCAGTTTCAGGAGACCCTATTTATCAATTTTTGATCTTAGGGTCTGAGCCATTAGAGTTCTGTTTAGGAAATTTCCCCATATGCCAATGAGTTTGAGGCTATTTCCCACTTTCTCTTCTATTAGATTTAGTGTATCTGGTTTTATGTTGAGGTCCTTGATCCACTTAGACTTGAGCTTTTTGCAAGGTGACAAATATGGGTCTATTTTCATTTTTCTACATACAGACAGCCAGTTAGAAAGCACCATTTGTTGAAGATGCTTTCTTTTTCTCATTGTATATTGTTGACTTCTTTGTCAAAGATCAAGTGTCCATAAGCGTGTGGGTTTATTTCTGGGTCTTCTGTTCTATTCCATTGATCGACCTGTCTGTCTCGGTACCAATACCATGCAGTTTTTATCACTATTGCTCTGTAGTATAGCTTGAGGTCAGGGATGGTGATTCCTCTAGAAATTCTTTGGTTCTTCAGGATTTTCGCTTTTTTTGGTTTTTGTTTTTTCTATATGAAATTGAGAATTGCTCTTTCCATATCTGTGAATAATTGTGTTGGAATTTTGATGGGGATTGTGTTGAATCTGCAGATTCTAAATATGAAGAGTTGATAGATCTTTAAAAGTATTCATTATCATCTTGTTAAATCAGAATTCTCATTTTAAATCATTTTCTCAATTCACTTTCTGTGATAAGTCATTGACCAATGTAACTCTTTGTGATTCACTCTTGTCTTCATGTTCTTTTCTCTGTTTCTTTTGAGTTTCAATGTTGCCATGTACCTAATTCCTCATTTTGGAAACATAGAAAGATGCGTCCTTTTCAAGCCTATCCTTCTTTCCTTACCCCGTTATTCTCTAGGCATTGTCCCCACATAACCTACCAAAGGCATAGACATCATCCTCTTCCTGTTGATTTAATGGTAACAGCAGTGTTTACAACTGAAATAGAGATGTATAACTGGCACTTCTTCTAGATAAAGATATACATACTGAACTTTTAGTAAAACTTAAATTATTTCCTTTTTAAAATTGCTCTACATTGATGTTAGATATACCTGAGGAATACAAATATAATTAATTACATTTTGATCTTGTTAACTCTCCTTAATATTTTTTCTAAACCTAAGATGCTACACAAATTTCTGTTAACCTTGCAATTTTGCTTGTCTTCTGGTCTTTTGTGTGTATTATTTTCTGCACAAGAATTGTCCCCGATGCCTCTTCGTTTGGCTGCTTCCAGTCCACCTTTTAGCTTTCTCTAGCATCCTACCCCTAGGTACTCTGTAGCTCATTTAATACAATCTTATTGTTGCTTTTTCAGAACTTTCATTTAGTATGCTTCATAGTGGTAAGGACTATGTATTTCTCGTTGAACCTTGGACTTCCCGTGGGAAAGCGTGGGGTATACTGAATATGTGTTTGAGCAAGTTACACAATTTTTCAAGTAAATCTTAGTTTGGACACATCAAAGATGAGGACAATGAGAGGAAGTGGTGAACTTCACACAGTACCTTTGCAACAGGACTTTCTGGCAGCCTACTCTTGCTTGTACTCCCTCTCACCAAACATGCTCCAATCTTTGTGTATTTTCTTTTACATAGGAACTTCACTGTTTTGCCCTAGCACAGAACTTTACTTGGATGATACATGGGGACAAGAATGAAAGGAGAATCTAGCACAGCCATCCTTCCAACCATCTATCTAATTCACATGTCTAGGACGAGAGTGATATGCAGAAGGTGGCACTTCAGCAAGGTACAGAAAGGCAGCACAAAGCCTGAAAGGAGCTCTCCTTGCCCTTTTTCTCGTAGTCCATATTTTATTACCCTCTGAAGATTGGGACCTTGAGTTTGCAATGCTCAATTTATAGGGATTTATTGTTAAGGCTACAACTAGCAGTTAGAGAGGCAGCAGTTGTCTCATGAGAATACAAAAGTGGTACACAGAACATGCCAGCTTTGCAGAGACAAGAACTACCTTTAAAGATGTTGATGGGACTTTTATGGCTGTATGTTATATGTACTCTGTTAATGGCATTCAAAGGTATCAAAGTTTCTTGTCTGCTTTCGTCTATTCCATTTTGTTCTAGCCAACCCACTTGATTACTCTGTACTCTCTATTTTCTCTTTACATAAATAATGTAAAGTATTTACTTATTTAAAATATCTATTTAGAGAGAAAACTATTCATAAAATGTATAGAAAAATTATCTTGAGAATTCTTTGAGAGTCCCACGCTCTCCATTTATGACTGTTCAGTCTTCTTTCACACGTCATCTAAAGGTGCACTGGCATTCTCTGCTTTGGCTCCCATCAGAACTCCTCTTCCCTTCATCCCCTCCTCATCAAGGACCACCTGGTCATTGAAGCTGAGTAATATTTTCTCTGGGAAGTGAACTACAACAAGAGAGTGAATGCAATAATGTCTACACAGATGTGCTTGCTTTCAGTAGTGGATTCCTATCATGCTAATCAGTCTCACTATAAAGCATCTCTATTTATAATTTCAACTCTGTGTTTCAGGCTAATTGAGAAGTCTTTTGATCACCAGCAAATTTTTAAAATAGTTCTTAACTTCTATCAGCTACAAAGTCATTAAGAAATACTTTTTTGAAACTCCAACCAAAAAACAAATAATCCAAAATCATGTCTGTTTTTATGCTGACTATTGCTTTTATCCTTTGTTATATCTAGGGAGAAAGTAAACAAAATCTTTAATAATTTGAGATTCTTTCCCAAACTGTGGCCATTAATATCTTAAAGAATAGCACATGCCTTTCTTTTGCTTGACAACATTAAAAATAAAGTCTTTAGACCAGAGAGAACAACTCAGTGGATAAAATATTCCCTGTGCAAATATTCAGACTGATGCTCAGACCCCCAGAACTGAAAGAAAAGTAAGGTAGGCACAGTATCTTCCTGTAATCCCAGCACCAAGAGGCAGATACAGAAGATCCTCAGGGTAAACTGGCTAGATAGACTAACTGGAACTAGTTAACTCTGTATGCAGTGAGAGAAAGGTAAGTGAAGAAAGACTGAGGAAGACACTTGATGCTAACCTCATTCCTTCATAATTCCAATGCGCACGTGCGCACGTACACACACACACACATTCCCCTACACGTACAAACATGCATGTATAAACACACACATACATCTATGCACCATCCCACCCCTTAATGCATAGGCAAAATAAAAAGGAGTCTCGAGTAAGATCTTCATGTTAAACAGGACCTATCGTATTTAGATTGCTGCTGAGTAGGGAAACAATCCAATTAGGGCACAGTGTTACTTATCATCAGACTGTTACTGCCTTTCCTTTAGCACTGTTTTACCTTCAATATCAGGGCACTCATTGACGGGGACCCCAAGATTCACCACTGTGAGAATTATTAGTTACTGTGAGGGCAGAGATGCCTGTACAAACAATGGGAGCCTTAAACCTTAGTATTTCCCAGCTGTCATTCTCCTGTCACAGCCCCGTTTAAAAGGGTTTGGGGTTCTCCTTTCATTACTTATGCGTAAGTTCCATTAGTGTTAATCACATGCTCCATTTTAGAGCTGCTTTGGCCCCTCCGGTTAAATGGGCGTTTAAGCAGTTTTTAATGCATTATATGTTCTTATTTTTGAAATGAGTATTATATGCCCAATTGACTGGAATGAATACAAAGTCCATCAGGTGAATACAGATTTATAATTGTTTTTTAAAGCATGTATTATTTACCCAACCAACCATGACAGCCCTTTTGGAGTCATTCCAGCTGAGAGGGAAATACATGTATATGTCAATAGTGAATAAACCCCGGTGGAACCTTCTAGCACGCTTCTCCCTGCTAAGCTTCAAGCTTATCTGGTTAATGATTTTCTTTCAGCCACTTTCTCTTTTTCACAAACAAATTCTCAAAATCTTGCTCACTATTTTCAGCTTGTGTGATCACTGCCTGTAAATGAGATGAAAGTTGCAGAGTGCCTCTTTTGATTCAAATGTCCTCAACAAGATCATCACATATATTGTGTGTACATAGCATTAAGTTTTAATACTGAAAAGCAGGGGCCTACTTCTTTCAAGCTGTATATAACCAACCTACATAAATAGCAGATAAAAGTAAATGATTGGACATTAGAAATTATCTGAATTGTCTAAACATGATAAAACTAAGAAGACTCAAAATAAGTTAATGTATAATTTTCTTTTCAGGGGCAAGTTCTGTTTTGCTCTTCTTTTCCTAGATGAATTCCTGTCAGGTTTATTTTCTTCCCTGTGTGCCTATAGGGTTATTCTAAGTGTATTTTTGAACCTTCTATATTTGTAAGACCTTTACTTTTTAAATATGGTAATACATCAACTATACATTGGTACATTGGAATTTATTTCAAAATTTTTATTGGATATTTTCTTTATTTACATTTCAAATGTTATCCCCTTTCCAGGTCCCCCTAGAATGCCCCTATCCCATCCCCCCTCCCCCTGCTTCTATGAGGATGTTCCCCCACCCACCCCACCTACTCCTGCCTCCCCACCCTCGAATTTGAGAGATGCATCATGTAATATTTTTCAATGTGTTTATTCCTACACCAAATGAAGGATGGCTGCTGTAGGCTCTAACTTAACTCAGAGGTTGTCTGGTAGCTTGAGTCGAGTAGTTTTGAGAAGAAAATGTATTGCTTACTGTCACAACAGTGAGTATAGCATATAGAACTTCAGTTCCTGAATGAAATTTAAGCATGCTCAGATTTTGAAAGCACTTTACACATGCTACCATTTTTAGCATTTCAGAGAGAAAAATGATAGTTTTCTGTGAAATAGTCAAGGAGATGTCTTTCCAGTGGTGGGTACATTGGCTGATTCTTCTGTGCATCCACTGTTAGCAGACACTGGTTGTGCTTTTAGCTTCTCCTAGAAGGTGAGCATGCATCCTAAGGTTCTTGCCTGAGGAGTCTGCCTATATCAAAGGGCCCTGCTGATGAGGCAGGGCTTTGCCCATGTGGAAGGACTCTGAGCTCAGCTGTCGTCCTGGATGCTGCTGTAATCCAACACATCCGACTCAGTGGCTCATTATTGTTATGAAAGGAGGCTCTGATGACATAGGTCAGAAGTTAGACAGTGGCAGGTAGAGCACTGCTTCTTCACGTGAATGAGAACAGATGCTCACCTTCATAAAATGTGTCATAGGACTCCTTGGCAAACATTTTTTATGAATCTGAAGACTGAACCTAGGGATTGTGTCTTAGTCAGGGTTTCTATTCCTGCACAAACATCATGACCAAGAAGCAAGTTGGGGAGGAAAGGGTTTATTAAGCTTACACTTCCATACTGCTGTCCATCACTAGAGGAAGTCAGGACTGGAACTCAAGCAGGTCAGGAAGCAGGAGCTGATGCAGAGGCCATGGAGGGATGTTCCTTACTTACTTGCTTCCCCTGGCTTGCTCAGCTTGCTCTCTTATAGAACCCAAGACTACCAGCCCAGGGATGGCACCACCCACAATGGACCCTCCTACTCTTGGTCACTAACTGAAAAAATGCTGTACAGCTGTATCTCATGGAGGCATTTTCTCAACTGAAACTCCTTTTTCTGTGATAACTCCAGCTTGTGTCAATTTGACAAAAAGCCAGCCAGTACAAATTGGTACATGCCAGGCAAAGCCTCTACCCCTCCATGTTGAAATTCTTAATAAGGGAAAACTTGTCATTCTGGCCACTAATTCATATGTGTATATGAAAATATTCTGATGTGATAAAGGCAGTTGGGTTTTGGCAGTGGCTTGAATTTGTAAAACTTTGATGTGGACATTTCCACATATGGGTTAACCTTTAGCCTTGCTGGACTTTTCTTTAATTGAAGGAAGAAATTTCCCTGCAGAATCAAAACTATTCCATTAAAATTATTAAAGTTCTTTAGTGTCATTCTCAGTGAGTAGGTGGATTAATATGTTCATTTTAAAGAATAGAAATATATAGTTAACAAATTATGTACAATAAAAATATGATGTGCACACACACACACACACACACACACACACACACACACACACACACAGTGGTAACAGCCTCACTCACTTCAAGCTGGAAAGTACTGTTCACAGCATTGCAAAATCTAATCAATCAAAACTGTAATTTACAAAAGAATTAGATAATATTTTATGATGTTGTCAAAAGACCATAAAAGTGTTCGTACAGCATTTCCGCCTCATTTTCATTTTCAGAGCTTTTCAGAATTAATAGGAAGCAGACCTCTGGATGAGCATAGCTCACCATCCATCTTCAAACTCTATACCAGCTGCATGTTTTGGTTTTCCAACTAGGATGCTTTCTCTACTATTTTATAAACAACTTAATTCCATTCCTATGCTTGTGTCCCATTGTGCAATGTCCTCTGTAAATAAGCACAGATAGAGATTTCAGCAGAGGAATCACACAGATTAACTGACCTAGGTCACTAATTAACACACTTGAAGAACTCAAAAAGTTTACAGGCGAGAAGAGGAGAGTGACATTGACTGTGACATTTTCTTTTCGGTCGTTCTTTTTGGATTTTAAAATTTGTTTTCTACCCCCCGGTTATTTGCTCCCTTGAACAGCAATATTACTGAAACGTTGTGTTAGGCAAAATCTACTTCTCTATTCAGTGATCTCTCAAAATACACAAGCATTTCACTAATTGGAATGATCGTTAGGCTTTACGGATTCTTGCATTAGGAAGGCGGCAGGCAGATGAAGACCCTCCTCCTGGTGTCTTCTATGCAGCTATTAACATGAAAATAATTAAGGAAAAAGCACCAGTATTTCACAGTGTGGCAGTTGCATTTCAGACCAAAAAAATAGAGAAAATTGTGTGTTTTTTTAAAATGTTTTTTGCTATTAACATTTGGGGCTTCTATTCTCTTTCATGCCGATAGAGCAGAGATTTTGTTGTTCAGAGAAAGAACAAACAAATAAGACCTGACTACCAATCAGATGCTTTGCAAAAGCAAGAACATAAACAACAACAAACCCAAATAAGCGATATACACATGTATCTCCCATCTTGCTTTTAAAAGAGTATGTATTTGTGATACACATATTCTATATCACTTTTCATTAAAGATAAGGATAGACTGTAAAAATCTTTATTCTTATATATTTCTCAATGCCTATTTTGTTAAAATATCTCAACCCTTACCAATTTAATTAAAAAAACCCCACAATACTGATAATGGTAGAGATACCCCCCCCCAACCCCCCAAAAAACATTTTTGCTTCAAGAAGACAGAACATTCATCCTGGTTTTCAAGCAAGAGAGACAGCAGATACTTTTAAGGAGTATTCTGCCTTGCCCTGACTCTTGGAACCCCTGCCATCCACACCGCAGCTGGGCTGATGTCATGGCAGAAAGGTGCCCTATATGCACACTGGCAGAAGGGATACAGGGCTGTCTGCTTTCCCACATGCTACTCCCAGGTTCTGCATTGTTAAGAAGATCCTGCAAGAGGTCTTTGAGCTGGTGCTTAAATAGAGACTGACCAGCCTGCATGTCTTCAGACTGGAAACAATTCACCTGTTATTTAGTTTCATGTGTATTAGAGAAATTAGAAGACTCTCTCTCTGCAAACAGGCCAACAAATACGATTCTAAAAGGGAGCTAATGCTGTCTTAACTTGCACAGCACATTTGGCAGGTGCTTTCATGGTTTCTCTGGAAGACACAATGAAATGCTGAGAGGAATCTCCTGTGATATTAAGACAGAGGGTTCTGCATATGTTTATTGACTGTGACACAGTCTAATCAAAGAATGAACATAATTAAGTGCTGTAGCTCAAAGCATCTTTGAAGTCAGAATTCTGCTGATTTTTTTCATTTTATGTGATTGCTTACAGATTAGTTCTCTATTTGCTCCTAAAGAATATACTTAAACACTCGATCAATGAATAACCTACAGCAGTTTGTTGTAGATTCAATAATGGGGAATGGTGTATTGTACCAGGATAGTCAGATATACCCGTAGGGAGTGTCAGTGGTCAAAATGCTTCCATTGCCAGAAGGTAGTCTGAAAATGGTCTGGAAATTCAATACAACATTGACCCTACATTGTAGACAGGATCCACAGTCAGTTTCTCAACTGTATGGGAAGTTTTAAAAAGAATGATTAAAAATATACAAATTTTAAGAATATATTTCAAACTTGCTTTTAGTTTGAAATAATTTTAATTGTGTCAGTTCAAACGAACTTCATCACAAGATTCATTTGTTTCCTTATAGGCGAAGTATTTTTAAATTTTTTTAATTTTCAAAATAATTTTATAAAATATGTAAAAGTACTAAATAACTAAAATTAAAGTTAACTAATATTTATATTTGTGTAAATATAGATGAATGTTATTTATATTACTTCTCTAAATTCTTATCACACAATAAGCATTCAATTATAAGCACATACCTAGTGATATAATTTTTAATATGCTGATTTTTAAATATAGTTATCAGTGGATTAGAAATGATAAGGGGTAAGATTTCTAAGTAAACAGATTGCAGCAGTTTACCAAATGCCATGTGTGTTTGCTTTGTATTTTATTTAGAGAAGTGCCAGCTTATTTTTGTTAAAACACACATCAACTTCATACTGCATAGCTCTAAGGCCCTGTCACTTGTATCATTACTCCAAATCACCTGAAGAGGACAGCTTCGCTAGTCCACAGTTGGAATAAGGCTAAAAATTAGAATTGCCAGCAATGAAAAGCAACATAAATTGGAATATTCTTAGCTCAGGGAAGTAGACATTTCTTGTGACTTTTGTATTCACAGTCTCATAAATTACCAACACGCATTAAAATGGTTTCATAGCTGATAAACCATGTCCCTGACTTTGTTCATGTAAAATGATTTCATTTGAAGAATAACTACTATCATATTACTGTAGTAAGTGTTACACATATGTGCATAATTCCTGTGTAGACATGCATGCACACTGAAAGATGTAATTTCAATGCTTCCTTTGAATGCTTCCATTCTCGTGAATGAAACACGAGATGTAAATTGGCTCTGTTTTTCAAGGCCAGCACTAAGATATTGGTTTGACATTTATGATAATTTGCTCTAATAATGTGGAAAAATCACAGAACCATTCTGCAATGATGCTGAGGGTGGAAGTCTTTGATGTGCTTTATTCACACAGCAGCTTGCTGAATTTTATTTATTTATTTTAATTGATTAATTAGTTTTCAGACAAGTTCTGGACTCAACTCACATTTCTCAGCCCCAGATATCTGATGACATTTTTAAAGTGCAATTTTTATATATTAGATTTTACTAATACCTGGGAATGGTATAAATAATAACATTTTCCATACTGGCTGACAGGTCTGTTCTTTTGTTTTGTGATCTTCCTGTAGGAGATACTTCTTAGAGAAGTTGCAGTAAGCATCCTAGCTTATTAATTATTATGTAAATCTACTAAGGCCTATTCATAAGATCTACACCAGAAGATAGTGCCTATCTATCTGTGGTAGGATATATTCTGTTATAAGTTAACTAATAGACATAGAAATTCAGTAACTTCAATATCCCATTGGGTCCCTCCCACCTTGGCCCTTTTTCTATTTTAAGATATACTATGGTATACTATAAAACTATTTATCTGATATGAATCTGCTCAGGGACATTGTGGATAGTATCGGTAAACACAATGGTGCTTGCACATAGTGAACTCATTTGTGTTGGACATATGCAAAGTGCCAGGAACTGGGCTAGGAACCTCATTAGATTCGCGAAAGCTGCTAAGTCTATTCTGCATTCTATGTTCATCACAAGTATTCTTATATTTTGTGCCTTTTCATGAACGAAGACTACATTTTCTAATTTGGCTAAACCAGCTGGGAAATTAGAATGTACCTTAAAAATAACACAAGGTACAGAACAAAATTTGCATAAGGACCAAGCTCAAGAGGGTTTAAGGACTAAAAGTATGAAGAAAAAAATTGCTTGTTGACTAGTGCATAATTGTAACCTGGTAGTAATTGTCCTAAAGCTGAATTTTCAGTTAAAATTATACTGGCTCCAAGAGGAGAGGGCGTGACTTTATCTTGACTTTATCGTGTTTAGAGTTGTTTATCCGGCTCCAAGCACACGATAGGTGCCTGCCCGGTAAATATGTGCTACATTCATGTATAAAGAAATATATTCTTCTTCGTTTCCATCTTTACAATGGTGTTAGTTAATTAAGCATCAATCTAAATGCCTTTTAATTGCTGTTTCTTAGTACTGGACATTGTATTTAGGGTCTTAGGCATGCAAGTCATGCACACTAGCAAAGAGCTACACCCTTAGACTTTTCAAAGGCTTTGCTTCCAGACAGGGTCTCACTAAACTGCTAAGGTAGTGTTGGAGGCAGTTCTTCTGCCTCAGCTTCTTGAGGAGCCTGGGATTACAAGCTTACACCACTCAATCTGGCTATATGGTATGATTTAAATATCAGAGCATTCAATTTCAAGTAGACAAAAATGAGTGAATTCTGATTACCACTTTCCCCTTCTATAACAGAAAGAAAAGATTTGGGTTCCTTAGATTGAAGATCTTCTGATCTGCCCTCCCGCCGATCTACTCAGCCTTGCAGGCTGGTTTTATTCCCAGCTCATTACTCCTAGCTTGGTTGTGGACTCATACAAATTTAAGGTTTTAATTTATAGATATTCATTTTAAATTCTATTGCTTTGAAACAAAGACCATCACCATTTTTTTTCTTTTTAATTCAAAAAGAATTTGGGTGGGACAGCAGAAATCGCCTTCTCATCTAGAAATTACTTATTTTTCTGCGATTGTAAATATTTGCTAAAATAAAAAATTAGAAGGAAAAAGAAAATAACCTTTTTCTTCCCAACACACTTTCCTCCCCCTTCTGAAAGTTGAAAGCATTCTGTTTTCTAGAGCCTTATAAAGTGCAACACATAAAAGGTTAGGAGCCTGCTTTTTTTCTGTCGTATACATCTTTGAAAAATTGGTTTATGAAGAGTCATACATCATGTAGCCAGACGTATGGGAATAGTTAAAGATTAAGGTAAACGGACAAATTGGACTGCTTTAAATCATTTTCCTGGTTTCAGTGTTATGAAAGAGCTTATGAACAAAAGCTGACATTAAGCAATCACAATGGGCTCTTCTATATGTTGTAGGCACTGGTAAAGACTTTACTGTCAGGGAGTGCCGCATCACCAATACGCACATCAATTTGATCGGTGTCCAGATCTCAAAAATGTTACCTTGTCAAACCTTAACCTTTCCCAAGTCTCTCATTTGTCATTGTTTTGTAGATTATATCATTTATTTTACATTACCTGTATCGGAAAGCATGAATCATGGATTATAAGATTTTTTTTATTACATATTGGTTTGTTTTTGTTTTTCAAAATAGAATTAATAGCGAGGCATTTATGTTCAAAAAGGGATAATCGAATATTTTGGAAGCAAGTTGGATTTCATATAACTTTACCTAAAGAGACCTTTTGTTTGCTTTTTGTTTTAAAAAGATTTTTCAGAACAATCAGTAGAACATTTTTAAAATAAATTCAGTAAATATATTGAACTTTTCAGGCTCTCTGAAGCACTAAGCAGCCTGTGGAGAGACGCTGCCTGCTAGACTTGAAGGTAGGTCCCAGGAACACGCACAGCAGCGTAGTCGGAAACCCTTGCTCTTCTGGAAATGGTTCAGGAATCTTTAATGTCCACACAGAAGGGGAACCATTTGCCATTTTGTGGTCTCATTTGAAAGACCCCTACATGGTAACTGCATGGAACTCACTTTATCTACTCAGAGAGGAGACAGCTTTGTAGCGCCCGTACTCGTAAATCTAAGAAATTCTGTGAATATATGCCTTCATATTCATGCAGCACAAATCCCTTCCTTAAAAATAATAAAAAAAACCCAACAAAGTCTATGATCATCAGGTTGATGTAGATAAAACTCCATTAACTTTTCATCGTTATCACTCACAGCTGGTGTATCAAAGTGCAGATGTCCGTGGGGTGAGCTCGCTTCCCCTGCTGTCGGTGCCAAGGCAGATGAGGATCTTTTACATACCCCTTTGTTGGTTTGCCTTTTTTAGTGTTTGTGCTTGATTTCAGAACCACTGATGGTAAAAATGTCATTTAGGATGACTGTAAGTATTGGCTCACAGATATGCGTGCCTAACTTATCAGACATCCAGCTCACAGCATTGTCTGCATTCTGTGGAGAGTGGCAGGAATAAGAGAAACCCCTAGGAAATATTGACCAATGCTTTTTCAACCCTTGATCTAATTCTGTGTGAGACGATGCAGAACTGTTGACCTGCCTAGAGAATGACAATTTATAAATGCATAATTGTTATACTACCTTTTGATTTTTTTGCTATAAAGATATATAAGAAATAATCTAGTAAACTTTGGGAACACCTCAGGATGCAGATATAGGAGCTGGGTTTTTTTGTTTGTTTGTTTTTTGTTGTTGTTGTTTTGTTTTTTCTTTAGAACATTTGGGTATAAAGCAAGATGTATTTTTTTTTTTTTAATGAAATTCTAGCATTTTGGTGGGCGGCATCTCTCTCCTGGATCGGATGGGTACCTGTAGCCACTTGGATTTTATGACTTCCTTTTTGTGTCTCTAGCGCCAGACTTTCTGAGTCTGACAGCTTTGCTTCACTTGAAGACTGATTTTTCTTCCTCTTTTTTTTTTTTTTTCCCTCCTTAGGCCAGATGAGCTAAACAGCTTTGAAATTACAAACATTGTTTATAGCTGTATAAAGTCTTAGTTTAAATTTGTGGTTTCTGAATCCTTCACTGTATCATTAGTTCACCAACCTAGGAAGATACACTCATTTAAAATGGCCTTCTCCATGCCTGCGGCTCTTTACTTTGAGATTCTTCATCACAATTCAACCAAACCCAGTGCACTGTGTATTTCCTTTCTTATTCTCTTAATTTTCCGCCTGGGGGTCAGGCTTATTTTAGTCAAATGGGAGGTGTCTTTATTTGTGAAATGAAGAGAACCCAGAGAAATCAAAAGTTATAAATGCACCATTTGATGGACTGCTCTTTGGTTGCCTTTACGATTGGTTCTTTATTAAATCGTATGATATTCATTAAACATTTGGATGCAAGATAAAGGTTTTTTTCTTCCACGGTTACTGGAAACAATGTAAATTCCACACTCCTTGTACATTAAGGCATCAAATGTGCAATGACCTTCCTCTTTAAGATGCTGTCATTGGTTAAAAGTTCCCTAGGTATTCCAGAAATTCAGACAATGAAAATATATCCTGAAATATCTATAAAATTTGACAATGTACCATTGTAGTAACACTATAATAAAATTAATGCTCTATTATATCTTGAAAAAAAATGTAGATCACTTAACAATTTTCTGGTATGGTTGGCCACAGAATGATATAAAAGTATTTCCAAGTGTATGAGCACATTTAGGTCATTTGCAATGACAGATATACGTTTTAAAGTTCTTTAATGTTGACTCTAAAGCAAGTGTCAATGAGCTTGAACTGCCTACAAACGCCTCTACAAACTCCTCTGCCTTTCCACGATGTTGTAAAACTGTGGGCACTAGAGGGCGCTCTTAGCACTGATACTAGCAAAAAAGGCAGCTAAACTTGTTCTTCTCAATCAGTACTATCAAGATTTAAAAAGGCTTCGAATGAAACACTATATTGTTATTAGTTGGTGACATTGCTCTCTATGATTGTCATCAGCACACCTTCCAAAACAAATCTCCAAAACAGTAATTCAAGCTAAGGCTTCACGGCTTGATAATTTGTTGGCATGCATAATCAAGTTTTCTCCTTCCTCCCCTCTGCATGTACCGGTTTGCAAGTGATAAGGAAAATGGGTGCATCTGACAAGTAACATTCTTGCTTGAATTTAAAGCCACATGGTCACACATGGTTTGGTTTTGTTTTGTATTTTTTTTTTATTATTATTATTATTTAAACGTGCAAGCAGGCTGCAGTCTGTGGTGTTTGTGAGAGACTAAGGAGTATTCAAGATACTTGTAAAGGATTCTTATGTTGAAAAAATGTTGTTTTGTATGAAAATGGAAGAATCTGGTCCCCTCCTCCAGCCCCTGGAGTTATTTATAAAGGCGTCATTGGAAGTTGCCTTTCGTAGACCTTCCCCGCGGGCATGATCAGACTGAAGCAGGCGGCTATTTCCCTTAATTTTCCACAGCAAGCCAGTAATGCTTATGATTATTGTGAAGTCAGGAAAAGTTTAGTTTCATCAAGTGACATGTAGTGATACAATTAGTTACTTAAGCACTTCTCCTAAAACCTCCCACCACGGAACCTGGTTTGTCAGCTGCAGCTAAATATTAGCATCTCATATTAAACACCGGGATAAAGCCGTCTCTTGGAAAGCACAGCTGACAGCTCTCAACACGAGCTGAGTGATCACTCTCAATTGTAATCGATTGTGTAAGTACTGAACACAAACCCCCAGGCAATTGAAGAAAATAGGATGATGAAGGACTGCAAACTAATATGTTACACATCTTCATTGATTAGACATTGATTAACCATTATTTTCCTCAATGACAAACAGCCAGTGGTGAAGTAACTGAGGCCTGTGATTTATTTACACCTCAGACACAGATGAGTTCTTTATTCAGCTGATTGTGAGCTAATGCTGAAGCAGGAGGCAGCGACAGTTTGACAAACCAGGCTGCTGCTTGCTTTTTCTCTCTTTTCTGTCCTCCCTGGCAGTCTTCCTAGGTTTCTGGCTTATTCCTATTAGAAATAAATTTAACTAGATTTCAAAATGATCTGCCCAATTTCCAAAACACGGAATGTGTTCATGTGATAGAACTACATCTAAAGGGAAGATCATTTTATAGACTTGGTACTTACAAGCATATTGATCAGTGTTTATCGAACTTTTAATTTAATTCTCTCTTCTCTTCAGTGCCTTATTGGCAATTACATACAATTTTAGAATGAGCAGAATTAGAGCCTGTGTCTGTGGCCTAGTTTTCTTCTATGAATCCCATTGCTTTAGGACTATGTAGGTGTATTGATATGTGATGTATGGGGGGTCAACAATTTTATAATTTGAATAATTGAATGTAAAACTGAGATAGTATGGGTAATCCTGGATTTATGTGAGAAAGTCTCGCAGCAGAACAGCGAAACAATTTTAAATTCATTTCAGTAGATCCCATGGGAAAACTTGATCTTGACTTTCAGCACAGTGACAAAAGCAAACAGGGCACACATTAGATTATTACAAGTAATGTCAAATTATAATGAGACTGGTAATCTGTTTCTTTCTAGAGTTTTCTGTGCATTTTGAGGATTTGTGGGAAATATTATTTACAGGCAGGTAATTGAGATACACTGACATTCTGCAGCAAAATGGGCATGATAAAGACTTCTGGTGCTCAAGAAAGCATAATTTGCTTCTACATTGGTTTTATTGTAAATTAGCATTAATTAATATTCATTTAAATGTTACAGATGTGTGGTATAGTTAGTCTGTTAACAAAGGAGTCACTCTGAAAGAGTTGCTCTGAGAAAGTAAAGTGCGTGAGCTAAGATGAATAACTACAGCGCCTGTTTAAAAGGACGGGGAGTTCCTAACCGTTGCCAGGGTTCTGAGTCACTTTTAACATTTTATGTGATTTAGGAAAAAATAAATTAGCAAGCCAGATCATTTAAATTAACATAGACAGTCAACACTAATGAGTTATTAGAAATGTAATTGTGAAATTTCATTGTCTTTTACCTTTTAATGTCATCTTAACACTAGGATACTAATTGTGATCTGTTCTATGGAGGCATGAACAACTTTATAATAAAGACGTGAATATAGTTTTCTTCAAGGAACTTCTGTAGGTTTCACTGAAGTGTGTGGGCCTTTGTGTACTTAAATATCTGTCGCATCGTTGAGGACTTTAACAGTGGGATGAACAGGAAATGTATGCATTCCACTTCTTCCTTTAAAATTTTGACACCTGGCCATCTGATTTACTTATTCGAGAAACCCAGCTGGACTTTAAAGAAAATTGATGTCTGTGTTAGCCGAGGAAGACCATCTAGAACACACATGGCTCCAACCTTTCCAAAGACACTCACCATCAGCCGGGCTCACTGAGTCACCCTTAGTTGAAAGCAAATCAGTGGGCAGACGCTAATGATAAATCACCTGCTTGGCGTTACTTTTGAGGACTGATGTAAGTTCCCCCTTAGCTCTACACAGTTCGCAGAACTGAAGGAAGGGAGTGTTGATTGGCCAGTGGAGCATGAAGAAAGAACAAATGAAAAACCGTTCCACAGCCCTGTCCCAGAGGGAGACTGGAACCCCAGAAAGAGCCTAATAGTGTACTGTTCCCTTGTCCATCAGCGCACAGGTGAGAGCAGCTCAGCAGGGGGCTGTTTGCAAATGTAAAAATCAGAAACCTGCAGTGTTACAGACAGGCGAAGAATCTGAAGGTTTCTATAGCTAGTTCCTTTTTTTTGGAAATGAAAGGCATCTCCTTGCCTTTAGCTCTTTCTCTGTATGTGTACTTGTATTTATGTGTTTGCGTGTGTATGAGCATGTGCGTTCGTGTGTGTGCACACATGCATGAGAGTGTGTACACATTCGTCCCATGTACTTCTCTGCCAAGCTTCTTCAAGCATATTTAATATCTTTAAATTTTTTAAATGAAAATGGAGCTGTCAATTTTAAACTAATTTGGATGGACAGCAATAAAATACAAAGCTCACTTCAAATTAGAATTTTCAGTGAGGATTTCTAATGGAAAGTAATTGCTGACAATAGGAAATGACAAATTACTAATTACTTAGTTCAATTAGACTTTTGTGCCTTTGGTCCTAAGTGGCAAGCATACAGCAAATCTTGCACTTTTATAACAATTAATGACACTAAAACTATTTAAACTGCCAACAGATGTGAGTAAGAAAGACATGAATAGAAACTTACTTAATTTACATACTATCCCTATTCTATATCAAGTAAATGATGTTTGAATTTTTATGCTACAATTAAATATTATCGGCACAGTGCAGTTTTCACAGAATTTCACAGGGCAAAATATAGCTGTGCAGAAGCTGTCCATCGTTAGGGCGCCCCCTTCTTCACCCTGGCAATATTTCTCTCCCACAGATTCTTGAAGTATAGATTTCTGCCTTCACTGTTTTGAGGCTTGGGTGTCCTTGTTACACAGTAGGGCTTCTGTAGTTTGCTTTGTCTGTTTCCTTATTGTCTGTTCATCTTTTGCTGCCCTGTGCTCTAATTTGAATTCACATATTTTCTTGTATCCTTCCTTTCTCGTAAGCCTAACTCAAGTGTGGTTTACTGAAAATACTTGTCTAAAATGTTTGGTTCCTTTCCCGGTCTCTGTACTGATGACTCCTGGCTAGAGCAAGCAGACTACCTAGTTTGGCATTCCCAGTGTTGTGGTTGGTGTTTTGTTTGCTTGTTTTGTTTCTTTTCTTCTTCCTTTTTTTTTTTTTTTTTTTTTTGGTAATTTGATTTTGCAAATATGGGAATAAAAATATTCCCAGTTATATTCAGGAAGATTTTTGTTTCCTCTGCAGGTCAGAAGGTGAGGAAAATATTGCATTTGCATTTGGAATTCAGAAGGGGGTGGGATCCAATTAAGTTTGTGATAGTCAACTTCCCTATTAAGGCTTAAATATATTCATACTGTTTTCAAATCATGTGTAGAAGTCTTTTTTTTTTTCTGGGCAATGGAAGCAACAATGCTGATCAGTATTGAGGCAAAGTCACCTGGCATCTTGTGTTTGCTGTGTATAGAAAATGCTTCTACACAACTAACCCAGCCATCAAAATAAACATAAGGGATGTAATAGGAAAACAAAGCACATAACAACAATCAAGACTGGAACAATTAAGATTTTCAGATGGTTGAAAATCGAAGAAAGAACTGGGTCAAATGTAGAAATCTAAACTGGTTTTTCTGTTGCAGAATTTTCCTCTGGGAATATCTTGTTTGTAAGAGTCTCTGCAAGTCACTAAGCCTAAACAGTAGGCACCTGAGTACCTTTCCCGGTGTCTGGAAACGAAGACAAACATCTCAATCAAATGAAATACACTTCTTTCTCCAACTTACAACTTCGAGATGAGATGCATTTAGAGCTACATTCTTATTGTGAGTTATATGCAACCAGTTCTCCAGCAGACTAGTGAAAATCTAAATATGTCTTCTTTAATCATATGGATGCTGGAAATTGGAGGGGGCCCCTGAGACTTAAAAGGAAACAAATTACGAGTGCTTTCTCCAGGAATTTTGCTTGATGTTTGGAGGGCTTTTCCCCTGACTTCTGAACTACTAAGTTGTCTGGAAGCAACGCGGTAAACTAGATACAAATAACCAGGACTGGTTTTTGGGCAAACTTCTGTTGTTTCTCCACAGCTGTAGTTTTTCTTTCTTAGGAGCCCTGTGAACTTTAAGGGCTCGAAATATAACAGAGAGCATACTAGATAATAGAGGAGAAAGGAAAAGCTTAGGCAGGGGGTAGGAGGCCTGGGCAGGGACAGAGGAAAGAAAGACTTTCACAAATCACAAGAAAAGCGGAGCTGGCATTGTGCCTAAAAAAAGATAAGGTGGAAGAGAGGCGTTAGCTAAGCTGGTCTATTTAGAACAAGAATGGATGGAAGAAAGACCCGGCCTAATTAGAAGAGAGGGAACGGAAGAAGGGTATGGGAAGAGGCATGTGTGTGTGTGTGGGGGGGGAGAGTTTGGGGGGAAGGGACAGGTGCAAAAGAAATATCAGGGAATCCAGAAAGGCTGGAGAAATCGGTGAGATGTACAGGGCGCCACAGCACACCTCAGTATGATGTGTTTTGTTGAGTTAACATGTCCAAGGAATGGATGGCTGCTTTCCTCCTGTTTGTCATCGTTATTGAGACAACAAATGAGAAACGTTATGATCTAGATTTCTTTTCCTCATTTACTTAAAAAGATGTATGCCATCTGCATCCCGTGTTTCAGGAGTCATATGAGATTGCTGTGCGCCTTCTTTAAGATTTGTTTTGCTTGTTTGATATATTCATGTTTTGCGATTAGTAGAAAATCTGAGAAACGTTTTAAGCCCAGGGAGTTTTGAATGTGGTTATATTTTATGTAGGCAAGCATATTAAGTCACTCAAAATTTAGAGAAAATTGTGCTTTATATATTGTGCTAACTTGATGCATTAATCATATAAACATGCAAAAATGTAGTTGTACATTATTATCCTGTATATAAGACATGCATGTCTGATTGACTGATTGCTTTTCAGCTGAGAATAGCAAAGCCTCATCCTGGCACTGGCTGCCACTTTTCTAGAGTTGGAGATTTTTGTCCCACTTTTCCTTCCCCTTTCCTTCATTTCTTCCTTTCATCTCTTCTGGAATTAGAGGTCTAAAATACCTACAAGGTCTAGCCTGGGTTTATATGGATGATCTAAGTGATTTGAAGCTGAGGTGTTTCCCATAGGTTCAGGTTTTGAAGACTGAGTCCCTGGGTGTCAGGGCCACTTTGAGGGGTTGTGAAAATTATGGGATGCATGTAGTAGTTAAAGGACTAGTTAGAGGACTAGAGGAACTACTCATAAGAGTAGGTGCTTGGGGGCCAGTCCTCCATGAGGTGAACAGTTACCCTTTCACATGTCCCCACCACCATTATCTTCCACTCAAGCACATGTGGCCAAATGCTTATGGATTGAATCATCTGGAATCATGAGCCAAAATGTGTCTTTGCTCTCTTAAATCATGCACTATGTGGTCACAACTATACATAAGTGAGTGAAAAATAATAGATTGTCCATGGAGTACTCTAAATGGGAGACTGTGACTTCATGGGATAAATGAACCAGGAAAAGATTTCTTTAAAATCATTTCAGGGGTGCCCTAGGATCTCAAGTACTTCATCATTTCCTGGGCCATCTGCTTGGGTGCTAGTCAGTGGTAATTCTTGATCTAGCTCCTTGGAGCTAAAGAAAGAGGCTTTTGTTTGGACAATGTAGTGATGTCTTGATCAATTCTGTAATATAAGGTTCAATCCAAGCTGTCCTTCTATTGAAGAAGTTCTACTAACTATCTTAATAGAAAGCTGCCTAAGATGAGGTAGTTCTTTAATTCACATCTATCATTTCTCTCCAAGCCTGAGAGGAACACAGAAAGGATTGAGATAGCTGCCAAATTCCCAGCATTAATATAATATAATATATATATATATATATATATATATATATATATATATATTCTGGAAGGTTTTCTTTGCTCATATTGTATGCAGACTCAAGACAAAGATGGAAAAGTTAAGAGACTTAATGTGTGTGTCTGACTAAGCATTGCCTTTCATGACAGGGAATATTATTTATGGATCTCTGCACTATCTACCTATGGTCTTCCTATAATCTGTCCATCTTGCAGTAAATATGTTTTCCAATATACTTCCACATATCTTTCTAAAATTATTAGGGCCACTTCAAATTTTCTATAGGTATATACTCAAATAATTATCAGTTCTAGGAGAGTTGAGGCTACTACAGATGATGTACATGGGTATATGTCCAAAGTCTTTACTTCCAGTTGGTTTACTCTGAGAGTTATGAAACTATACTGTCACTGTAGTGCAAACATCTTAGTAAGGAAAAGCATGGACTTATTACAACGATAACAAATGAAATTTGAAATCACAGCTACTTTTATAGAACACTTCATAGTTTCTTCAGGTTCCTGACTTTTAACGTGACACTTGAGAGAGAACACTGAGCTATCAGCTTCTTCATCTCCTGCTGAAACAGACTAAGACACAGATAGTAACTTAATTTATTTCACACTAAAACAAACGGTGAGACACCAAACTGTTGCATAATAAAAAGTAAAAACAATGAAATAGTAAAAACCAAATGTGATTAGTGTGATTTAGCGAAAAAGAGGAAAAAAGAAGGAGAAAGGAAAAGGAACAAAGTGGCGATAAGGACCAAGTGACAACATGACCGGAGATGACACTTGAGATCTTTAAAATAGTTTGGTATTACTCAAAAGATAAATGTATTAATATAAAAGTGATATTTAGATACAAATAGAGGCTCTTAAATATAAACATGGTTTGATTATGAAATTATTCAGGTTACTTGAGCAAGGGGATTCATTGCAGATTTTGACTAACTTTCTATTTGATCATCAAATCTGAATGGCTTAAAATGCACCAGAGTCCTTAAAATCAGGAACAGGAAAAACATCCTCATCGACAGAAATTCATGTTTGAAGATGCCTTTCTAGAGATGAGTGGCAACTGAGGAAAAATGAAAAAGGAAAGTATCTGTTGATCCTGAGAGTCAAGCCCAGAATATTGTATAAGTTCTAGAAGTCTCTTCTGGCCCTGGGGTAAAAAGTAAATTAGAAACATTAGAATGTTAGATACACACACAATAGATGTTTTATTTAATTAAAGAAAACAAAACAGGACTTTTTTTCTTAAATATATACGTGGAAATCAAGTACCCATATATCAAGTAACCTTTCAAAGTTAGATGTGGAAGTTTTCAATGCAAGAACAATGGGCCAAAAGTAACGAAATCGTATGTCTAAGCCTTCTGCAACATGCTGTATGTTTGTGGACAAGATAGTAATGTTTTTCTACACAAAGTGCATGGAATAGAACAGAAGTAGGATGATAAATATAACTTTTGAGTCAATAGCAGATACTAGATGCTATTTAAAACAAGGAAGCTAGATGAACTATCAAGAAAATGAGTATAGTCAGAAAACAGATGCATGGGGCTCTGGTACCCTTCAACATTCACGGTTAGAGTGAGGATAAGGAGCTGAGAATGAAGACTCAGAGTGGCTGTGTAAAGGGTAGTGAACATGTGGCTGATAGACCAAAGCGAGAACTCAGTGGACCATAGAGTTTGAGCTACATAAAAGTTGTTTGTGATTGTTATGGTTTGGATCCTTATATCAACTCCTAATTCATATTTTGAAATTCTAACCTCCAGGGTAATTGTGAGTGAGTGCACATATCTACATGTATGTATGTGGTACTATTGGAGGCCAAACAAGAGCACCAGATCTCATGGAACTGAAGTTACAGGTGTCTATGAGCTGTCTGATGTGGGTGCTGGCATTCAAACTTCAGGCCTCATGATAGGGGAAGAAGCACTCTTAACCACCGAACCTTCGCTCCAGCCCAGGAAATTGAGCCTTTAAAAGTCATCAGGTCTTGAGGAATGTTAGTGCTCTTATGAAAGACTACATAAGACTGGCTCACTCCTTTCATCATTTGAGGACACAGCATGCCAATAGTACTCTGTAAAGTAGGAAAGAGGACACTTGTCCTCAGCACCCATTGGCAGTGGTCTTTGATAAGTACAGTTTGTTAGAGTGACAGGGAAGGGAAGCTCAAGTAAAAAGAGTTCTGAAATGAGTGGGAGAAGAAAACTCAGGAGCCAGGGCATTATACAGATGGTCTTTATGCTCATGAGATTTGCCACAAAAGAGGGAGGATGGTGATGAGATGTAAAAGAAGCCTTTTGATTTTTTTTTTTTTTTGAGATGGAGAATTGTATGTAAATAAGAATGAGTTGGTTAAGAATACAGGCACTCAGGTGAGAGAAGGAGAAATTCCTAGTACAGATTCTTGAGTAGAGAGCTCTAAGGCAGATGTGCAGGTAGAGGGGTCAGCCATGTTAGGAGATAATTCTCCATATATTTCACCAAACTCTGTTTGTCTTGAGAGCCGCCATTCATTGCCCTTTTGCACTGGACTATTTTTCAGGGATGTTTGTACAGCGGAGAACATCTGATATTAGATAGTATCTGTCTCCCTTTGGAGAGAAGACAGGTTTGCTTACTGTTCAGTATAATAAAGAAAATGTCTCCTTCTGAGGGAAGGTCAGGGGAGTTTGCTTTTACCACCCATTATAAAATATTCAAGTTCTCTACATTCGAAATTCCTCTCATGAAAAGCAACCTACTGCAAACATTGATGTCACTTGGTCCTCAAAACACCGTCCAATGGGAATGGGGGCTAACAGGAGCATGTTAGTGCATGGACACTAACTGAACAAAAAGCTGGTCATGGAGCTGTCTGTGAGTCTGTCTGTCATCTCTTTAACCTTTACATGACATTGATTCTCATAATTATGGAGGTTGGGAATTCTGTCCAAGATGTACAAGTGAAAGAAAGGCTGCAGAACCAAGAGAGCCAATAGTGAAGCTGTAGCCAGAAGATCAGGATTCTAACGAGAAGGCAGTTAAGCAGGTGAAGAGAATTCTTTCTAATTCAGCCTTTTATTCTAGCATTGACCAGACTGTCTGAGTCCCACCTGCACGGGGAGGACAGCAGGCATCAGTTAGTCTCAGATCCCAGCAGTCATCATTTTTTAGAAACACCATCATAGACATGCTCAGAAAATATTTGAGTGCCTTGTGGCCTCACCAAGCTGACAATAAATTAACCATTTATAGAGCCATCAGGGAAATAACCATACTCAAACTATAGCATTTCTAGGGCCAGTGTTCTGTTCTATAGAACTCAGGACTTGCAGCATGTATAAGCTAACTTTTCATATTTTCCTAATTTTGATAGATCTTATTTAGGTGCTTGGGACATTCTCCATGTGGTCATATGAGTAAGTAGGGATTATGGGCATAGGGGCAGGTGGTTGGTTGTTATTAATTCAGTTATCTTACTTAAATTGGAAACAAGATCATAACAATTTAGCTAAGAGAAAAGAGAAATTATTTATGTCCTAAAATATGTAAAAGTGTGAAACAGTGACTAAAGAGAAAGAATGTAGATCAACCTAGGAAACTGAATACCATTGTGGGTGGTATCAAGTACCACTTGCTTGTGAGTGTAAAGTGATAGTAGAGAACATTGCTGTGCCTAGTTCAGATGAAGTTGTTTTTAGATTCAAGCATTGCTGTTCAAGTTTGAAAGTTGAGTGGTGGAAGCCAGGGTAAGGAGAGTAAGCTAAGGCTGGTGAGGGGATGATGGCAATGATGATAGAATTGCCAGCAGCTCAAGAAGAAACCGAAGGTACCAACTGGGACTCAGTGAATGATGGGAGAACTGACTGATTGTGGATCTCATTCGTAAAGTAGGCAAAGATCCATTGGCTGATAGTATCTGAAGTGTCTCCTGAATTTTGTAACTTCCATAACATCTTGTATTTTGCTTAGGATGGGATGATATTTTCTGTGTTTTAAAAGGGGAGAAATTCGTTTAAAAGATATTAAATTCAGGTGTGTCATATTTTCAGGAAGGAACAGTGTTTTCTGATGACCACTGCATTCTTTTTATTGTATATGCATTTCTTTTCAAATATTCAACAATCCTTTTTACCATAGTCTCGATTCTTGATATTAGCTTCATAAAATGATTACTTCAAAAATTTATACCTCGCAGATCAATGACTTGCAAATGTTTTTGATGGTGCATGATATAAAGTAAAATGCTTTTATTAGTTTACATTCTAATATATGTAACATTATGTATAAATCATATACTTGTATTAGAATACAAATGTAACCAACTATGAATATAATAGATATATTATGAAACTTAGCCAGTCATAGGAATCGAAATGGAATGAGGAGTTGAATAGATTTTAGTGCAATACTTCTTCTCGTTGGATTTTAATATGTATCCTGTAGACAATATTAACACCATCATGGCCTGTAGTATTTAAGTGAAAGTAACATGATTGTTCTAGCACTAATGAAATTGTTATTGTCTTCTAACTCCTAAGTATGTGGTCCCCAAGGACAAACAGATCACAGGTACTGGCTCAGTTGTACCTGCCTTCAGAGAATTGCTTTCTCTATATGGACTCTTTTTGCATAAGTCTTTTAAATTTTCTTTTTCACATTGGGTGAGTGAATTTCATAAAATTCCTCAATCTGCTAAACGGCTGCACCTAAATTACAACAGTGCCAACAGGGTCAGAGGTCACTTGTTTTATTGAACTGTCACTGTTGCATGGGGATATCATGATGAACTAGACAGCATGGGATGGGCTCACATTTGGGCTCAGTGATGACATCCATGCCAATTTGCATATTCCATGTTGACATAGCTTCAATGCTTTATTTCTTATAGGGTAAAAAACACTAAAGGAAGTTCTAATATTTTATTTTCAACTTCAATGAATTCTTCTTTTTCTCAGACCATGGACTTTGCTGGCCTTGTTGTCGAGTATGTGGATTAAAATGTGGTTTTCTTGTTAGTGTGTGCTTGTCCCACCTGTCCTAAGAGCTGATATGTAGTTCATGATTGGCAATTGCTTGGTGACTAGGTTCATCCATATTTCCCCTTGATTTAGAAATTAGGCATCTATATCTGATATTTGCTACATCTCTGTATTCAATGATTTAATTCTGTTATCACTAAAACCATATCCACTTATTTAGTGTTGTCCTTAAGTAGAGTATGGCTGAATCCTATCTCATGAAAACTTATATGTTAACTCATGGCCAAAGTCCACTTTAAAATGGTCTTCTCCTGCGTGTGGTGAATGGATAGCCTAGTATTGACTTTTGTTCTAATTGCAATTTATACTCAGCATGTATATAAAATTACATATTTAATAAAAATCAAATCCCATTACAAAATCCAATGCTGTTCACCTATCCTGATTCTAAGCATCTGGGTATATTTTCCTTTCCTGATTCCTCCAGCCCCAGCCTAGACCTTCACACTGCTAGAGCTACCTGAGAGATGGGTGGCCAGGTGTTGACAGCATGTTTTCTGGCACAATTTCCCTTCACAGGAAAGAATGGTATGTACCTAAACCTTGTCTGGTGCATACTGTTGCAACCAGTGCTGAAATCCTTCGTGCCCTGAAACATCATTCCTCAGAATGACTCCTGTATCATCTACAATTGCTTAAGAGGTGAGTCTTTCTCCTAGATCGACACTGCTTTGCCATGGCTTTCATACTGCTGAACTGATACTTCCAGTTATCTTATTCTGTCTGTCTCTAATGGAGCACATTTATTGTCCTAGATGATTTGAAGTTTGCCACTAGGTTTTAAAGTCTTTAATAGGGGAGAAAGGAAATAAGAATCTGCGATGCGCTTCTATGATACCACTGTTTTTCTGTCTCTTATGCTACTCTTCTGTCATTTGTTCCTGTCCTGTTAGGAAAGTGACTTCTTACCTCTATTCCTCATAATCACCAGACAGACTTTGTACAGGCAGTTTCTGTCTTGATGACAAGTGGGGGCTTGTCTGTCAGCACGTGCATAGGGGAAGTGTAGCAGTATCTCTCCTTTACACTGTCATTGTTTACAGAAAAAATAAATTTCCTCTTACTTTGTCAGAGTTGTGAAAACTACTTAGATCTGGCAAGAATGCAACCTGGATTTCAGAAGGAGTTTGTATTTCAACACGTCTTGTCATCTGACAGTTCTCCTTCGCAGTTACAGGGAGCAGTTAAGTGATGGGCGAGGATGTGGGGACAGGCTCTTTGAACAGATTCATGTGACAGTTCCTGAGGTTCATGTTCACATACAATCCTCAAGCCTCTGGAATCCCATTTATTTTAAAATGCTCTCAATGTATTCTCTACTCTGAAGCTAGAATACTTCTTTTAACAGACTATGAGATAGACTCATTGACTGGATACAAATTTTGTTTGAAAATTAAAAAATAATGTTCTAGCCTTTGGCTGCCATTATAGTTTGTTGGGGTAGGAGGATTACAAAACCCAAATTCAGAATTCATTAATAATAGCAACAAAAGCTGAGCTGGTATTATAACTTTGCCCAGGAGTGTTCGGTGTTTTATTTCTGTTTTCAAGAGTAAGCTGTTGGCCTCAATACTTGGGGAATAAAGAAAAGATGAAAATTACCTCCTCTCACCAGATGTCCATGTTCTCCCAAATAAAGTTTGGAGAACAGGGACTTGAGTTCAATTTTGGATCCCCTTTCCATGTTCTTTGGAGTTAATAATTTATTTACATTTTTAAGTCTTGGCTCCATTTTAGTGATTAAACATACTTAGAAATCTGTTATTGAAAATTTTGTATTATTTGTTGTGGTAACTCTACTTAACATTTTACTTTTATTTGAGAATTTTGCCTTAATTGCATATTTATATTCATGTGCAAGCAAAATCCTCAATACCTATTTTATTTCTAAATATATTACTTATCTGCTTCTAATTTATTTCTTCCTTTCATTTATGCTAAATTGTATTTTATTCCTCAACTTCTCACACCAAGCTACTGAATAAAATGTTAAGTTTGTTGATTGTTGACTTTTTATTTTTCCTTATTATGTAATGAAGGTATTTTAGGACTATTTATATTCTCTGACCACAGACAGTATTGGACACTTCATGCTCTGTCACGTGGGTTCACTTACGTCAGCAATTCTCATCCTGTGGGTTGCAACTCTTGTCACAGGGACCACCTAAGACCATTAGAAAACAGATATTTACATTACAATTCATAACTGAAGCAAAATTACAGTTATGGAGTAGCGATGAAAATAATTTTACAGTTTGGGGTCACCACAACTTGAGGAATTACATTAAAGGGTCCCAGCATTAGGAAGGTTGAGAACCACTGTTATTTGTTTGCAGGAATTAAAACCTGTGTGTTCTTCTGTTGTCTGGACAAGATTTCAAAGTAGTAAGGGAGTGGGCATTTCCCTCCTCACCGCAGCCCTGCGTGGTCAGGAGCTCTCAGAGCTAAGAGTCATAGAGGAATTCAGTACCTTCTTCTATGGTAGCTGCTGTCCTAAAATTGTGCTCTGGTGCTTCACCATAGTGAACCCAAGTACATTATGTGCTCCTCAGATCATATGGGCCAACTGTTAAGGTTGCTTTCAGCTGAAATTCCTACTTCAGGAGTGCTGGGGTCCTGGGCCGGCCAGATAAGCTCTGGACCTGAACAAGATGAATGTCTTGATGCACTGGTGTCCTGATTGGGGCAGACCAGTTGGGGATTTCTACTTTGAGAACCAGTCAAGGTCACTTTCAGCACACTTCACACGGTTGCTTACTGTCCAAATCAGGCAGTGTCAGAAGTCAAGCCTCCATATTTACCACTACTTTAAAAAATCAGTTTAACTTGCAGAGTAAAATCCTTTCTAATGGGTGTGTTAAGTTTTAGAGATTTCATAAATTCAGAATTGGGTAGCCTCCCTCACAACTGAGAGGCAGAACATGTCTGCAGTTCAAGAAATTCCCAACAGGGGACTTTAGATTATTCCTATGTTAGCACTGTACTCCAATCAGCTACTGCCCTGTTTTCTATACTCGTTCTGTCCACATTCTTTGGATCTTCCAGAGTAGAATCACATATTATCCACCCATTGGTATCTGATTCCCAGGTTCCACAATGCCTTTAATAGTTTGTATTCCTGCAAATGTGTGTGTGTGTGTGTGTGTGTGTATCAGGGATTCACTTCTTTTAAAATGAGACTCATTGAGGACGCAGCTGAAGGATGGCTGAGGTGTTTTAAGTAACTAAGAATAAATTTGTGCTCATGATTTCTGCACAGCACTTTGAGTGAGCATAGTTTTAATTTCTCTCAGAGAAAGGCACTTAATGCGATGCTGCTGTATAATAACAATAATTTGTGTACGACCATGGACATTATGTAAATTCAAATTTCCCTGGACTAAGCTTCATGTAAAGACCTTTAACTTGCCACTGAAAGAATAGAAATGAACAGATGCATGATCTGTACCCTCCCACCAGAGTCTATTCCTTCCTCCTTTTTGCATGTATTGCATGAAACTACTTTTATCTAAGTCACCAATGACCCTTATGGTGTTAAATTCATGAATCTTAGTTCCGTGTTTACCTTACTCTATTCTCTTGAGTAACTGCTTACCGTTTCTTTTTGGATATCTTTCTTCTATAGCCTGAATATTGTCAAATTTGATTATTCCAGTTCATTCAGAACATAATTTTACCTCCCTTAAATTCTAATTTTTGAAAATTTCAGACATAGAGAAAATTTAAGAATAGTGAAGGGAACACTTATATATTTCTTATTCAGTATTCAATTTTTAATATTAGATCTATTTTTTTCTCTAAATGTACATGAAGGTATTTTACTCATTCCAATATCAATCTACTTTTATATATATACTTATTTTATTATCCTATAGGTTTGATAATTTAGCTTCATATCTTTAGATCTACAATTCACTTTTTCTACTTCACTTCTCTATTGCTTTAATGAAACACTAAACAAATCAACTTTAGAAAGGAAGGAAAGAAAGGGTTTAATTCATATTACACTTTACAGTCCATCATCAAGAGAAGCTAAGGGAGTTACTGGGAGATAGAAATACAAGCAGAGAATGCTGCCTACTGATTTGCTCATCTGACTTTCTTATATAGGCCAGGTCCACCTGCCTAGGACTGGGAGGGTGGATAGTATGCTGGGCCTTCCCACCTCAACTAGGAATCAAGACAATGACCCACAAACATGTACCGAGGGCAGTTTGATGGAATCAGTTCATCCCTTGAGACTGAGGGTTCTTCTCAGGTTTGTCAAGTTAACAACCAAGATTATCTATCCCACTCTGTGAGTTAACTTCAGTGTGAGGTGAGGATTATCATTCATTTCATACACATGAATATCCACATTTTCCATCTTCATACATTGGAAACATCTCATATATTTGAAATTTCTTATTAATTTTGCTTAAAATCAATTGACTATATTAGTATTAGTGTATTTCTAAAACTCTATTTTATTGTTCTGTGTATCCATCACAACACACCATCACCAGTCTTAACTATTATAGCTGATAACTGAATTAACATATAATTTCATTCTATACATTTTCTAGATTAATTCTCTTAAAAAAATAACCTTTCTATTTCAAGCCATTTTAGATTTCTGAACTATTAAGAGCACAGTGCAGATGATCCCATAAACTTCACACTCAGTTTTTCTTATCTTAGTTTCAGAAAAGAGAGTGTGACCTTTGTTGCAGTCAATAAAATAATATTGGCATATTGTCATTAAATATGTAATTTTATTATTGAATGCACATTTATCCTGATTCCTTGGCTGTTTCCGATGCCATTTTTTTTTTGTGTTGTTGTTGTTGTTGTTGCAGGATTCCTTCCAGGAAACCACATGACACTGAGACCTAACTGGCAGTTTTTCAATCTTCCTTCTTGGCAATGACCTTGACAGTGTTGTGGAGCACTCATCTTATGCAGAGTACAGTGTGCAGTGTACAGTGTTTCTTCATATCACAGTCTAATGCTTTTCTCATGGTCAGATTAGAAGTACGTGTTTTTAGGACAAGAATACAGAGAAAATTTTACTTCTTTCATCCTTCTATCTTCTACCTCTCCCTTCTTCCACTCTTCCCTCACATTTTGTGGTGTTGAGTATTGAACCTGGGTACTAGTACAATGCTGGGCAAACATTCTACCACTGACCTGCATGCTCTGCCTTTTTTTTCTTTTAGATCCATGAATTAGACACTGTATTTATGAATTTGTTGCTAACTGAAGAGCACCAGAGTTTTCTTTTATGTTTTTTATCTGTTTTTTAATTGCCTTTTTTCCTTAAAGAATTCTACATAAGTCTAAAAATTGGAGATTGCTTTAGTGGAAGGTGTACAATGTGTTTCTTTATTTAGACATATATACACAATACACAATTCTTTCAGAAGTTTTAATTTTGTTATAAAATTCGTTTAAGATTTATTTTTACATTTAATAGTGTGTATGTGTGTGTCAGAGAGAGAGAGAGAGAGAGAGAGAGAGAGAGAGAGAGAGAGAGGAGCGAGAACACATGTATATATGTGTATGTGCATTTGGGTACAGGTACCTTGAAAATTGAAGTTTCAGTTGGTGTGAGCCACCCTACATGAATGGTGGCAACTGAATGCACACCCTCTGTAGGAACAGTGCATGCTACTAATTGCTGAGCAATCTGGCCAGCCCCACTTCTTCATTTTGGAATGATTAATGAGATGTTGCATATTTTTTTACTCCATGTGTAGACGTTTTAAATGATTTGATGATATTTACAAATTATACTGTTCTATAATTTCTAATGATTTAATCATTCTGTATTTTTTGACATTGTATCTTGGTATACACTTTCTGGTTGGCTCCAACTCCTCTCCCACATATGTTGACAATTTTCTTTGTATAAGTCGTGTTTGAATTTTAATATATAACCAAAAAAAAAATTGAAGTTTGCATAGAAGTATAAGATGGTATTGTTGCATTGTGCCCAGTCTTAGGAGAAAGATATGTAATCTTTCATTAATGTGTACAGTGCTTATTGTGAGTTTTTATAGATGGTCTTTATTGAACTGCATAAATTTATCAAGTCAAACTAGTTCCAGTGTTGCTTCAATTGAATTGTTTTAGTGAACACAATAGTAGACAAAAGGAGAAAATGGCCAGTTCCACTCAATGAGAGGAATTCTTTAAATTTAACCTATTATGTTTAACGTGAATCTTAAGTAGTTCTTATTTCATTCAGAGAGAAGATGTAAAACTACATTCACTCTTGCACCATGCAGACTCTTGTACACTTACAATGTTGCCACAGGGTCCCCTAAAATTACAGTGTGTCTGTTGGGTGCATTTCGTTCTTTTACTTTACCTACAAATAGGAGCAAAGTCACCCTCCTCTCTTCCTGCTTACAATGGACAATGATAAGAAAGTTTTGTAATAACATTAATATACATTTATTTAAATAGAAAAAGGAACTGTGTGGCAATTTCTTTTTAAACTTTTAAATATTATTTTTAACTTTTCCCATTTAATATATTTTAATCATGACTTTCCTCCACAACTCCTCTCAGATCCTACGACGTCCATACCTAACCGACTTCATGTTCTCGTTCTCTGGCTCTGTTTTTCAAACAAAACACTCCAACTTTGAAAGTCAAAACAAACAAATGGAAACACCATTTAAAAAAAAAAATCATTCCAAAAGAACCATAGAGTTCATTTTGTGTTGCCCAACCACACTGGACAAGGTGGTCCATTGGTGAGTACTGCTTTTTCCTTCCCAAAAAGTATCAGTTACAGATTGCATCTTGGTTAGGGGTGGGACTTTGTGTCCACTTCCTCTTCTCAGTGGGCAGATTTTGTTTGTTGTACGTGAATTGGTCTTGTGCATACTTCCACCTTCTCTGTGAGCTCACATGTGCTATCCTGTTCTGTTACTCACATAGTGTTTTTGGAGTAGATGGAAATTAACACAAAGACCCATAACTGGATAATATGCAGAGAGAGAGAGAGAGAGAGAGAGAGAGAGAGAGAGAGAGAGAATGCCTGCCTTCATCATCCACCCCTGTGGGCTCACGGATCTATGTGGAAGAGGTGGTGGAAAGATTGTGAGAGCCAGAAGTGGTAGATAACTCTAAATAATTTCTGATCAACAGCAATTCTGAAATCTAGTCAAGCATGTTGTTCTGGTTCCTTTCTGTTGTGAGAAAAATCTTGGGAAGGACAGGTTTAGTTTATTTTAGTGTATGACTCCAGGTCAAAGTCCCTCATTGAAGGAAGTCAAGGCAGGACCTTGAAGGCAGGCCTGCTTCCTAGCCTACTCAGCATGGCCTTCAAATGAGAAACTCACTGAGTAGCTGAAGAGGTGTAGCAGGAATCATAGAAAGTATTGGTTACTGGCTCGTAAACATGGTTTTGCTCAGCTTCCTCTTTATATAGTTGGATTACCTACCTAGGAAATGGTGCTATCCAGAGTGGACTGGGCTGACCTATATTAATCAATGATGAAGACTCCACAGATAGGCCCACAGGCTTCCTCAACTGAAGCTCTCTTCTCATGAGTCTAGGATGTGTCAAGTTGACTGCTAAAGCTAACCAGGTCAAACAGGCAACTATTTAAATAATTGAGAAGCCAACACTGCTGCTTGGCAGTGATTCTTTAGGTCCATTTGATTCACCTTTTAAGGTCTTGGTTTTGATATTGAACATACTTTTCAATTTGGTAACAATCAGCCCATTATTGGAGCAAAATAATTTTCTCTGATTTAATTTTTGACTACAGAAAATATTAAAAACAAAACAAAACAAAACTCTAACACATCTGTCTCATTTCACAGTGTGACTGTTTTCCATCCTATTTGTTTAGTTTCTTGAAAGGCTCCGTGATCTTGATGTGTATTAGTTTATAATCTATTTCTGTAGATAGCCAGCACTTCCTTCAAAATGCTTCTCCTTCACCCGGGGTACTCTGTGAACCCAGAATAATGCCCTAAAAATTTCAGAAGCCAAATATTTTTAAAGAGAGGACAGGGTTTGTCTAAGAAGGGCTTTTGTCCTTAGTAGTCATTTTGTCCAGATGAAAGGACCCATGAAGCACAGCCTTTGGTCTTTCTGAGGTTGTAAAAAAGGTTTTACACTTTCACCCTCTACTTCATCTTCCCTTCTAACCCATGGCGTACGGAGCCGGCCATGAATTTGATCTTTTCTCTGAGGCTATTTCTTACAGGTAGCAGTTTTTGTTGGTTAGGAAAGACTGTCTGTCCTGAGCTCTTCCTATTTCCTCTACATTATGCTCCCTCCAGACACAGAAGGATTTACCCCTTCTCTTATCTTTCATTTTTGTCAGCAGCAGATAGAAGAATCTCTGCCTTGAAATCTCCTTATCATGATTTCAGAAAGCACAAAACTTGCTCTTCTAGTCCCTTAGAACTATAAACAACAGTTTTGTTAGCTGACCTCTGTATATAATTTGATAGGCCTTTTTATTGGCTTCTAATATTTTATTATGCTCTTGTTTAACAGTCTCTGGAATTCATTCATGGATTCACATGCTGGTTCTGCCAGCTCTGCTTATCATGTAGTCTTAACAATGCTTTGGTTCTTAGAAGCTTTTCTATCATCAACATTTACTTTCCAGTGCCAAACTCTACTCTGGTTATTTGTTACAAAATACATCACTCCAAAACTCAGAAGCTTAAGATTGAGGATGATTTACTATAGCTCATGATCTTGTATGGACTTAGCTAGACTATACTTCTCTATATAATAATATTGAACAATGCAATTTGATAGTGAATGGAATGTATGGGAGGGTTCAGATACTTCACAAACACATATGGTGCTTGAGCAGAGGTGGCTGACTTGCTTGCCCCTTCTTACCACCTTGAATATATTACCTATATGTTAGCATCCAGGTCTCAGAGTTGAAGGGCTCAACATAAGAGCTCAAAGTTATCTGAGAGACAAGGCATTAATGATGCAATCTTCCAAGGCCTTGGACCAGAAACTGATCTGGGACCATTTCCAATATGTCCTAATAGAATAGCCCAGGTTTATCTAGATCCAAGCTAGTGAATGTAGGGGCACATCACTGAAAGGAAAGGATCAAGAAAGGAATTGTTGGTCTACTTCTCAGCAAAGTGAAGCAAACTGCCTCCTATCCATCAATAGAACTGTCTTAGAAATGGAAACATTTCTAAACCTAGACTTTTGGTTATCAATGAGGAATCATTTTGTTATGGAGAAAATCCTCTCTAAAATTTGGAGCGAGCACTAGGAAAAATCTAGCTTTATTCTTTGAGAAAATATGCCTTTAACACCAAAGGAACAGAGGCTTCCTATTAATATTAGGTCTATTCATTTTATAATCTCAGCTAAGTATTTTGATTTCCATGGTTGTAAAATGGGATATTATGCCTATCGTATCCATATAATTTAGCCTAAATTGGGAAAGTTAAGCAAATTACTAAGAATTGAATTAAAATGTATCCTACTAAGAGTGGATCTTTCTTAGGCAAATTAGGACCTATCTGCTCTTCTATTTCTCAATGTTTTCATGAAGTCTGGAGGAATAACTCAGCAGATAGGAACACTTGCTGCTCAAACATGAGCACCTGAGTTCAGATTCCAGCATTCATATAAAAGGCTGGGCTTGGTTTTGTATGTGCCTGGTACTCTGGTGCTATGGAGAGGTAAATGTTGGGGTCCCGATGGTCTACAGTTCCTTTTTCAAGCACAACTCCTGATGTGACCCTGTGACCTCAGAAAACTTCAGGCATGAAAGTGAAATAAAAACTAGTTTGCCCACTGGGACTAAACAAGCCCATTGGGGTAGGGAAATGCAGAGGGAGGAACTTAGATAAAAGGGTCACAGATACTGTTTGATCAAGCTCTGTTTCAGTGCTATCTCTGTTAACTAGCTAAACAGTGTATAAATACCAGTGGGAAAACGTTGTTCATTCTTGAAGCGAATCCAGAGTCTTATGTCCGTATTTTCATTTACTCTCTTTTCCAGGTACCTATGATTTCCATGACTGTGTTGGCTTTGACAGGTGAAGACGGGAGAAGCATTGGGGCTTTCTGGCTGCCTGCTTCAAGATGATGCTTCAATTCCCCTCTAAGGAGTGTTTAAAATTGTAGTTTAGATGTTATATTTTAATATGTAGATACCTTGTCTAAAATACATAAGGTTATTATATTGTCAGAATATTTAAAATCTATATTTCTACACAGCAGGAAAAATAATATATACCTAACATTGTAACCTCAGAGAAACTGCATCAGTAGAAATTAAATATTAATATGTAAGAGCCATACTATATACTATTTTGATTTGTTTTATTAAATTTAAGTACTAGTATTATTTCTAAGTTAGATAAACCTTTACTTACAAATTTTTCCATTGCCTGATAGAGAAAAGTGCTTGTTAATCTTGCTGAGTTTTTAAACTTCCTTCAAAGCAATCTAAAACATTGGGTCTTTTATCATATCAGCTTGCAAAGGCTGTGCAGTAAGAATAGAGGAGGAGACATGGCCCATGTTCATAGATAGAAGCAGCAAGGAGAGAAAATGACAATTTACACCTGAGTAATAAAACATTCAGAGTGAGAAACTAGACCAGGGCCTCCCACAAAAGTAGAAATTCATCAAAGAGGAAATGAACAATGAATTGGGGTGGGAAGAACCTACCGTGTATATGACTCAAACCATACCGTCCAGGCTTTATTTAACTTTGGAGGAGAATTGTAACTTACTGGGGGAAGGAAGTGACCACAGCTGACATCTGCTGTTATTAAAGAAAATAAAAGAACAGAAGCTGAAGCAATTTTGAGATGCTATTACAGCTAGGGCAAGTGCTGAAGTGAAGCAACGAAATACTAGTTGGTATAAACAACAACAACAACAACAAACAAAACCAAAACCAAAATAGACAACAAAACAAAAACCACAAACAAATGAACAACCCCAAAGAAAACCCTTGTTGCTGATACAGAGCTAATGCAAAGAAGAAAATGCTCAACTGTGAATTTCACCCATTGTGAATATTAAAAAGGATGATCACACATTTCCAAGAAAGTGCACATCGAAATAAGTAAAACAAAGGTTGACTAAAACATATCTCCAGCCCTGGAAAAAGATTTTCAGTTTGAATTAGAAAGGAAAATTCCAGTGTATTCAAGTGACATAGCTTTAAGATAGTGACTCGGGTACACTAATGAGATAGTTAGCAGTAGATTATGTGACACAAACATGACTGTCACTGCACTGACCGTATATTTTTTAATGAAATATTAGTGCTCAATTGTTAGCCTTTGTTCCTCTTCTGACTCCAACCACAGCTATGGTTATGGGTGCCAAATAAGGGATGCACCTTTATGAGCCCAGTGGTGCTTTGCATTGTGAACATGCCATTTGCCCTGCTTCTAACATGAGAGTAATATGTGGTACTATGAAATGGACTACCTAAGTCAATCTGCCCAGTGATCATAATGTTTAGAGAATTAACACTTGTTAATCCTTTGTTAGAAATTACTGCTGTTAATAGGGAATAAGTAATTATGAGATGCATTGTAGAAACTGTCCTAGAACATTCTGAAATGTTGTGACTCATTATTCATGGTTGTAGCCAATCCACAAAGCTAATATAATTCGATTGTGTGGCCTTTACAATGGACCTTATGTTCAAGAGTCAAAGCATTAAACAAGAACTGAAAGAGCTTTTTATAAACCCAGAAGCTACAATTTGCATGTGTAATGACTATAAATACATAGGTGTTAGGTGACAAATCTCTTCTAGTGAAGATACTCTGCATGTCCACACACCCCAAATAGGGAGCCTACAACAGACCAAAGCATGAATAACACCAAAGTGCAAGCTGGTGAACCAAGGAATACAATGGGGTTACTTACGGGAATATGGGTGAAGAGTAACTTACAGAAATATGCGTGAGGGGTTACTTATAGGAATATGGATGAGAGGTACTTACAGGGGTATAAATGACTCAAGCACTGCTGCATTACCCAGGCCCATCCCAGTTTGGAACCTGGAGTACACTGAACCGCCTGCATGTAGCATAGATCAACAGGTTGGAGACCATTTCTCCTATTTCCTCAGTTGGTCCAAACCTCTTCTAGGCAACTGAGGTGGTTTATGCTTCTTCTAGGCAGCTGGTCTTGGCTCAGAGTCTTCGTTTGCATTTTGACAGAATCTGAGAATCTTCTTTGCAGTTTGACTTGTCTAAAAGGCACTCTCCTCTCAGCAGCTTTGTTTGTTTATTCTGAGAGGGAGGGGCCTAGTGAGTTTGGTCAGTTTCAGGTACTTCCTGAAGCTGTTTGAGTAGATCAAGGAGCTTCCCTATAGGATGGAATCTGTCAGTCTCAGAGGGAACTGTTATACAACACAAGGTGCCAAATAGCACAGTTACTATAGACCACACAAACATTTAACTATGAGTGAGTTCTTAAATATACTATACAAAGCCATTTTAATATAAAATATTTATGTACAGAAATTTTAGCACAAATTATTCTACTTAATTTTTCAGTATGTTATAAGTCAAAAACCTTAAAATTAAGAAAATATCATTATTGGTAGATGCACATAAACCTTAACTGTGCATCAAATCTGACTATATATCCCAAATGAATAAATAAAGAAAATAAAAAAATTCAGTAAGTTTTATAAAACAGAAGATACATATGCGAGTCTGTGGTCAAATGAAATAAGCATGCATATACATATGCAGCTAATTACACATTTTATAACCATTGTTTGAGATCTGTTAAAGCCAATGTTGAAACAATGAGTCTTGGATCAAACTGAAAAAAAAATTAAAAAATGAAGAAAATGGAAACACAACCTGACAGCATTTGGGATCCTATTCAAACAGTGACAAGACTTAAATGAAAGAAAGGAAAACACCAAATTAAAAGTGTAAAAAGGAGAAGGGAGAATGAGCAAAGTTAATGTTTATTAAGTAGGAAACAAAATTCTCAGTAGATCTACGAAACAAAATCTTTAAAAAATGTCAACAGTGACAGCAAACAGCCATCAAAGGAGTTAGTAAGATAGATATAGAATGCACGGACGACCATGGAGTCCCACTGAAATAAACAATATTGTGTAAAAGGAAGATTGTAGTCCCTAGTCTCACTCATATGAATTCCATCATTATGTTAGAATGGCTAATTTCCCAGATATAAGTTATCAAATTTTATTTTAATAGAATTAGAACATTAAAAAGAGTCTTTAGTCAGTGCATCTCCCAGGGAAAAGCATCAGGCTCACACATTTGCACTTCCCTCAAACAATACTCCTAGGAAATACTTGAAATTATCCCAAAAATCTAAGTGGATAAAGTAACGACAGAGCAGTGCATAGGTCTTCATATGAAAGAAGCACAACATTGAATCTGGAAAACCAGAAAAACACCAACGTCCAGTATCACTGTGGATGCTAACTCCCCAGATGAAATGATAGCAAACAGAATCTAGAGGGCATCTAGACTAATCCAATACATTGTGACTAAGATCTATTCATAAAAGCAAAACTTAGTTGGTGTTAAGAAATCTATATGCATAATCAACATATTACTTATTCAAAAAGGAAAATAAAACATGTTTCATGGAAAATTTGAAGCTCCTTTGCAAACTCTAATCTTTCTGATTTAGTGAGCACATAGATATTATTTTGTTCTCTTACATACACAGTGCTGTGGCTCAGGACATTTGACCACTTAGTATCGATAGCTTGTCACAGACATTTTATTTCTGGACCTCTGGCAAGGGGTGGCCAAAGCCTGTGTGTTAGGGGCATTATTGTGATCTGTTCTCAAATGGTTGGCATCTGTACTAAGATGGGTCAAGGCTGGACTAACTTAGGATTATTGCCAGAATACCCACGAACATCTACTCTATTGGGTTTGAGCTTCTTAGAGCCTGGTCTCAGTTCAGCAGTGTGTGTACCTATGTGGGTAATATAAAGAGCTAACTTAGAGGCTCTTATTGGCCCTGCTTCAGAAGTCATACAACTTCACTTCAGTCTCATTTTATTCAAGATATGTACAGATTTGAGGAAGATGTGAATAACTGCTCTCCTTGAGAAACTAACCACATTGTGTTACAGAAATGAAGTCTGGATAGGCGAGTGTGTTGTGACTATTAGTTTTTTTAAAAAAACAACAGCCATTTCAATATTTTGTTCAATATGTAGACCTGAAAGGTGTGCCTGCCAGAGTCAAGACATGATGTTCATTCTCTTCATTATTCTTTAACTCCAGATTGAGAATTTCTGCCAATGTAATTAGAAAGAGCAAATAACAGGTTACAGCACATGAATTGGAAAGGCTTTACTTATGCATCTGTGAGATATACATTCACATAGAGACAGAGAGACTGAGGGAGAAATCAGAGAAAGACTAAAACAGAGACAAAGCAATGAGGAGAGAAAAAAGGAGAGGGAGGGAAAAGGAGAGATGAAGGGAAGGAGAGAGCGAGGGGGAAGAGAATTAGGTAAATCTGGCACAAAGATATATTATATATTAATATAAATGGCATTCAGATATTCATGGACCTGTTTTTATTTATTAGGATTGCTAGACATGTACAACATTGCTGCAATATTTTTCTAGGCATGCAGAGTATGTAATAAAAATAGGCTTAGTCTTTGCCCTACAACAGATACCTATCCTACAGTAAAATATACAAAATATACAATTGACAAAGCAATATCACAAACTCTAAAAAAACCTCTTTCAAAAAAAATTACGTGAAATGTGATTAAAGACACTCCGAGGATAATAGGCTTCTGAGAAGGAGGTGGAACATGAAGGAGTTTGGGGAAACACACATTAATTTGCCAGCAGGAGAGGAAAGAGACTTGGCCATGAGACTAAGTTTGCAAGAGGCCTATTGTGTGTATGGAAGTCAAAGCTCATGCACATGTGGAGAACATTTTAAATGGGTCCAGGATGGAGTGAGAGATTGAGATAGACTTCCACAAGGAATATCTGTTCTCGACATCTGCAATTATCACACTGTTTCAAAGTCTCAAGAGATGTGTGCCAAAAGGCATGCTAGTGAGACAACCATAACAGAATCATCCTATATCAAGTCTACTGTGTGCTGAGTAAAAAAGAGAATTTAAATGCTGGGCTGGATGATGTGAGTGTTTTCTTAGCATCCACAGATCTCTAGATTAAATCCCCAGCAGTACATGAAACCAGACAAAGTCCCACCTGCTATCACAGCTCTTGGGAGGCTGAAGCAAAGCAGAAGGCTCGGAAGTTCAAGGTCATCCTTGGTTATACATCGATCTTGTGGCAGAGCCTGTTCCAGAAAATAAAATAAAATGGAGGAAAAAGAAATGTTAGGCTCATTGACCCCTAGCGGTGTTTGCACAATCACAGGCTTTTTCTTTCAAGACTCACATGCGCCCTCTACGGTCATAAAGCCCAAGGCAAGAGCACACTGGAGACTTTGGTGTTTCTCCCAGTGAGTGAGGAACAAGGATCCAGGAGCGAGAAGCGCCCTGTGACCTACCTCCAGTCTGTGTCTGAAATCATGGAGGAGCAATGGGTATCACTATACACGTCCATTTCATTAGCATTCAGCTTTGGTCTGTTGCTTATGATGAGATAGGACTAACGATTTCAGGGTGTTCCATTAAATTTCTTCCTAACGCCCGAATCTCTCCTCGATAGTGGGTAGATAAGATGTCCTTGTCCTCTGTGCCCTTCATTGTTCACTCAAACCTGGTTCTCGGGTGGCTCTGTTCACCCATTCAGAAACCTTCTCTTGCTAATCTTTGTAGATTATTTCTCCATTTTTTTTTTTTGAAGACTGGGCAGTTGGCTCTTAAATGTTTCCTGCAATCCTTTCATTTCACTGAATTTTAAATATTTCAGCCAATTTGAAGAGTTCATAATGATGAATAAGATTAAGCTTGGAGCTTAACCTTTTGAAACTGGGTGACGCGTTAACTCGGCTGGAACGCTGGTTAATTTAACAGCAGGAGTTGAATTAACTTGTCACAGCTCTGCCATTGTTAAATTTCCTGCTCCTGATCTGTGTCCCAGTCTTGCGGGAGTTTGGTTGTGCTGGGACCAGAGGAGGAGTCTGGGAGAAGAATAAAGTGGAAATAGAAACAGAAAGGTGGTGTGCCAGTAAGAAGGCAAAAGTTGGGAAGCTTAGAAATGTGGGGAGGGGCAACTTAACAAATGAAAGCAAGGAACAGGTGTGGAGAGTGAGAACCGGGTGAGAAACAAAGATAAAGAGGCGCCAAAGAAACAAGAAGAGCAGTTCGAGCATGACTTTAATTCTCAGGATTCATTGCTTTTATCATGTTAGAAGCACTTAATGCTGGAAGACTTAGGACAGAAAGACAAGTTTCTGCTTTAAAATATCCTATGCACCAGTAGCAGTGAAAACATTGAGCATGGGAATAATTTCCAAGGTGATCTCCACCCACGAGAGAAACATTATTGTAAACTTTTTCTCAGCAGAAATCTTTACTTGGCACATCCCATTTATAGTTTTTTTTTTTTGTTTTTTTTTTTTAGAAAAGTTGTTGTGGTCTAACCGTTTGGTGTGGCGCCATTTGGGAAAGGAAGAGACAGAAAAGAGATAACGAACTGGGAGAGGAAAGTCATTCAGGAGACAGCAGGATCCAAGTCATAGAGGGGCAAGGGCAAGGACACATAGCTTCCTTTTTCCCCTAAGGACATTTGTGTCAGGAGAGGGGAGAAGGCAAAGTACTGGTAGTGGTAATGGATGTGCCTGAGGAGCTATCTCTCTCACTAAGTAGCCGTCCTTGTTGGACTGGGCTGTTCTATGGCTGGGTTTCTTCTCTCAAATATGCATTATCTCAGGTTTGCTATTCACTCTCAAACGGGAAGCTGTGTGCAGCGAATAAGCTGTTTGGCCTGTGGGGCAGAGGCTTAACGACACCAGACAAGCAGGCAAAATAACCAGTCCTCTAAGCGCCAGCCACTTTGAGGCTCATCAATAGAGATCACCCAGAGTCCGTTTCCTTTGCCACCTTAACTTAGCACTCAAAGGACATTTTCTTTTCTATTTGTATGATTTTTGTTTCAGGGCTCACGTTATCCAGCTGAGATTTTCAATTTCGAAGGTAGCTGCCCGAGAAGACGGTTGGCTGTACCGGAGCCTAACCAGTGCTCAGTGGCTGGATCTGGGGCGGATTACCAAGGATTCCAGAGCCTTTGCTTCTGTCCCAAATTACTTTAAGGTACAGAGAGGAGAGGGCTGGGTTTCATCTCGTGGATCAAGAGGGGGAAACAGGTAGGAGAAAGGTGAAGAGGGTAAGAAGGACAGAGAGGACTAAAGTAAGATTGTCAAAAGGTGTAAGAAGAGAAAAGGAACAAGGAATTTCTTTTTGTTTAGTTTAAGGATGGAAACTAAACACCACGGCATTTTGCTTTGCTATTTTTAGTTTGTTTTTACACTGCTGATGCTTGAACCCAGGGCCTCGCATCTGTCTCTGTTAAACCACTGAGCCACATCTCCAGCCCTTCAAAGCATTTTAAATTCACCAACTGTTGCTAAAAGCCACTAAGAGTTTCAGATTCAGTGGACTAGGAAAACAAAAAACAAAAACAAAAACAAAAAACAAAACAACAAGAAATCATTGTATTCCATGGAATGCTTTTGGAGACCAGGATACCTATGTCTCACTCACTATCCATGGAACACATTAAAGCACAGATTGTACTACTAGTTAACACCGGGTAGAATTTGGGAATACAGATTTGCACAGTGACTTAAGCTGTGATGGTCTCAGTGCTCTCTCTCTCTCTCTCTCTCTCTCTCTCTCTCTCTCTCCAAAGATACAACTTAAAATTAATGTTCCACTATCCCCAAAGACATAGAAGTCTTAGAAAAAAAATATCATATGGTTTGAGCTGGACCACTATTATCTAGTATAAGGATATAGCATTTCAGGTTTCAGGAAGTTGAAATGAGCTGTTTCATAGTACAAATGCTAAAGATAACCCTGGTAGAAAGTCTACTGCTGATCTTAAGAATAATGGCTCTCAGTATCACTTGGTATAGTCCAAGTTTGACTTGTCTTTACCATATTGGTTTGGCAATACAATAGAATGGAGATCAGTTTATTAAAAAACAAAACAAAAAAAAGAATAAAAATGTGTGGCCCAAGAACTTTCTGAGGTCCACAAGATTTACTGTTTCAAATGAACACTGATTTTCAACCTATCATTTATGGGCTAGTACACGGAAGTATACTCCAGGCATAATGGATGCCAACACTGTATTTCCTTATATGTCCCAGGGCAAAAGAAAATTCTGCAGACACATTGGTCACAGAATCATCACCCACATACAATCTCATCTTCTACATTTCAGAATGGAGTTAAAGATTACTGCAGAAATCCTTTCCCTGATGTTTTCTGAAGGTGGTCAGAATTTACCTTGACTTTACCTATTTGAAACCAGAAGACAATTCAACACATCTAATTTCTCCATGGAGTTTGATAGTGTAGATGTCACATGAAGGATATTCAACTATTTGCACCATGTTGTCAGGGGCATGTCCTCAAGTTGTGCTGACTTTTTTGGTGGACAGTGTCACAGGTATTTAGTGTATCCTTGTTAAAGAGATGCCACATAGTCACGATAAGAAAGCTAAGCTTCAAGGGCTCCCTAGCTTTGGCTGCATGTTAGGGTACATATATGTCATTCTAGCACTTGGGGACTGAGGCAGAAGATGAGAGAGTTCAGTCAGCCTGGACTTCACGGCATGAGTTGCCTTTAAAACAACACACACACACACACACACACACACACACACACACACAGAGAGAGAGAGAGAGAGAGAGAGAGAGAGAGAGAGAGAAGATGAGACAGACAGACACAGAGAGAAGATGGAAAGAGGAGACAGACACACACATACAGAGAGAGAGAGAGAGAGAGAGAGAGAGAGAGAGAGAGAGAGAGAATGAGAGAGAGAGAGAGAACAAAGAAAAAGATGGAAAAGGTTTTCCAGTATTTTCACCTGTAAGCTCTCAGCTCCCTTGCTAAGGGAAGGAGGACCTGGACCCTGTGGCTCCTCTGGGGAGAACATCTGTACTCCGAGTCAAATGACCATGTAGGTACCATTATGTGCCTGTAATTTCCATTATGACTTAAGACTCTCATCTTTCAGCATATTTTCATTTATTGTTGTTGCTACAATCAGGTCCGTAATAGAAAAACAGTTCTAGGGAGTATGCAGATAAAATATGTAGACCCTGGCAATCCTGAGGTCTACTTAGCCACACCTCATTTTTCAGTGAGCAGAAACGTGTATGGGGCTTGACATAAGTACTCCCTGTTGTGTTGTTGCTTATGGCTCACTAGCCCTTTGAGAAACCACGGGATAAAGGGCTGCAGTGGAGCTGGTGTGTGGAAGCCAGCCATGCTGGCAAGGGTGCCTGGGGGCACTAAGGGAGGGTTTCCTGTTTTCCCACATATACTTTATTGGTTTTACCCTTAAGCACCAACTACATCTCTTCTCTCTCCAGCCCCTTCAGTTCAGTTTCTGTTGTATAAACTTTTTTTGGAGGCATTAGTAAACTTGAAGGAACCCAACTTGATTTTGGAATTTTGGAGCAACCTGAGGGCCGCTGCCTCCTTTCCTAGTCAGAGGTGTCACTGAATGCCATTCACACAGTCACAGCAGGGCAACGGCTGATCAATAATTTCCAGGACTGTCAGAGGCAAACCCTAAGGAATGTCACCTACCCAGTTAGAAATAGCACCTTGACAGGAAAATTCCAGGGCAGTCAAAAGATAAATTGTAACATTTGGTTATATTACTACGTGCTAAGACTCGTTCTTGACAGGAGACATTTGGTTCCCATTTTAAGGCTGTGGAGAGCTTTAACTAAACATAGAGGCAGGAGTATGATGAACGTGGGTTTCTAACAGCTACATTAAGAAATTGAAGTTGTCAAATCTATCCATGAGAGGAAGAACAATCATCCAGGTATATACGAAAATGTTCCATTAGAAAACTATTTTCAATGCTCTGAGCCTGGTAAAGTCACCCACCCCCTCTTAGGGAAATTGAAGCAGTATCTTTATTTTTTGAAAAGTTTTTGCTCACTTCAACTAGGTAAGTTTCTTATTCAATGTAACACCATGTTACCACTCTTAGCTCTTTTAATTAATTTATTTTAAAATTTTAATTTAGGCCTATGGCTAGTTTTGCCTGCATGTATGCTTGTGCACCACACGTGTGCCTGCAGAGGCCAAAGCTGACATTGGATATCCTGAAACAGTAACTTTAGGTGTCGGTGAGCTGCAATTCAAATGTTGGGAACTGAACTCAGGTCTCTTTCAAAAGTAGCCAGTGTTCTTAACCCCTGAGCCATTTCTCCAGCCTCAGCTTAGCTTGTTTTTGATGTATTGTAGTAACTCCAATTAAATAGTCAATTCCAACCCTTGGAATTCCAACAGTTCATTTACTAATTAAAAGAAAATCTTGGTTGAGTGATTGTTCAGAAGAACTAAACAGAAGCCACTGCATTCATGTTTATATATGAAATAAGATGCTTAGGAGATACCTGGAAATCTGGTGGTGAAGAGACTCTTCTCACCTGTGCTGGGCACAGAAATCCTAGAGGACAGACACACTGTTGCCAACACCACCCTTAACAAAGGCACATATTAATGACTGTAGAAAGCAATGACTGGGCTGAGTGGAAAGGAAACTTGAATGTCTACATGCCAACTGTCATTTACACAAGTGAGAACATTGAAATCCAGACTCCATAAGCAGTCCTGTAGGTTATAAACGGTCAAGATAGAAGTTGAAATGAGATCTACCAGGCTCTGAAGTCCCCTTGCACTCTTCAACACAACACTGCTTTCTGGGCAGTGATGAAAATGGATGAAGCTCACAGATTATCATTGTTCCTCGCCTCAATTATTTCATCCAAACTGTTGTAAAGAACAAGTTTTGGTAGATAGAAAGAATGACTACTATAGAACCAGTGGGGTGGCTTAGCAGGGAGAGGCATTCGCTGCCAAGTCCAGAGTCACAAGTTCCACGCCTGGGAGCCACATGGTGGGAAGGAGAGAATTGACTCCTGTGATTTTTCCCTCTAATCTCCCCAGGCATGTGGTGTGTGTGTGCTCATGTGTTCCTGCCAGCACGTGTGTGCGCACACACACACACACACACACACACAAATATTGTAAATAAGTAAGTGTAAAAAACAGAATAAATGACTATTGTAGTCTCTCTGCTGATCTTTTTCACCACTCATCATTATCCCCTAGAACTGCAGTGTGACATATGAAATTAGTTGGATTAAGGACCCTTTTAAAGAAAAGATTGGCCAGTACTTTAAATGGGTCTGACTCCAAAAGAGGAAGAGAGAAAGAGAGAGAGAGAGAGAGAGAGAGAGAGAGAGAGAGAGAGAGAGAGGGAATGTTCTAAGTAAGAGCCAAAGCATTTACTTTAAATTGATAGAGACTTTTAACAGGACTCCCTGGATAGGACTGGGGGTGGGGGGGGACGAGTGGACATACACAATGGTGGTCATTTACTCAACAAACATTTAATTAGTGCCACTTTATGCCAAGCAAGGTAGAAGGTGTTGGATTGATAAGATTTATAAACCATGCTTCCTGCACTGAGGGAGCTCACGGTTAATGAGGCATCGCATAATGTACCAATGCTCTTTGGATGGCAACGTGTTGTAAAACAGAGCTGTGTGCAAGGGACAGTGGTGGCTCTGAGCAAGGAGCTCAGTGTTCTGATAAGCCCAGAAAAAGCGTTCTCTAAAAGGTGTGGTTTAAAACTTCACTTCCCTTTGGAACTGAAGTCTGAATTTTGGAGGATTACGACCCAAGAGCCTTCACATTGAATTGAAGGATTGATGTACTTAGCAAAGAAATTCCTTTGCCTATAGGGTGGGGTGGAGCATGGAATAGCAGACATATCTGAAAAATCAAAACAAAACCATTTCACATCATCTAAGTGAAGGATAGGACTGACTGTGGGTGAATTTGGAAACAATAATGGATGATGGGCACTGTGTCAAAAGTAAACGAAGAGACATAGTAAATATATTTATAAGCCTGAATGTTGTCAGAGTTAATTGTGTCCTTGATATGTACACAGAGAGATGAAGAGCCATGCAAAATGTCAGTTTGGGAGACTTAATTATTCCCAGCATAGAGAATTCTAAGATGTCAAGAAATAGAGCAGACTGGTGAAACAGAATAGTTTATAAGCATTTTCTGAATTGAGTCTCCCTCCTTTTTGCATAGTGTGCCCATGAACATTGTCTATGAAAATGCAAGGGATGCTTTCAGGGTAAGCTTGGTTTGCTCTTTTTTAGTTTGTCAAGAAAAGGGAAATCTAAACAATAGCCCTGTATTATTATTTTTATTAAAAGGCAACATCTAAACACACATCTTAGCTTGAAATGGTCTCGTGTTTATTCCCTGGTCTGTCCTCCAAGATTCGTATCAATATATGAATGTGAATTGAGGTCATGTTTCGGAAGTTCCCAGAACAAAGCATTCCATTGTTTCTTTAATGTGAATATGAAACCATTGGTCAGTTGTTGTGTCTCCAAGATGTGCTTTCCCTTCAGTCACCTCAGTTAGGGTTTGTTGTACTGAGGTATCCATGGAATATGCTGTATCCATAAGCTTCATAGGGATAGCTTCATATATTTTGGTTTGATTTTTAATTCATCAATATTAGCTACCAGGAATAGAGAAAGATGTGTCTTATTTTACCTCTCAATGATATTAAGATTGTTGCAGAACACCATATGATGATTGCTAATATTTTCTTTTTAATCTCTTATTTTAGTGAAAGAGAATACATCATCTCTAAAATAACATGAAATAAAAACCCAAGTTCGTAAACAAAGTCCTGATGGTACATGGCATTCACAGGGGATTTTAACTTCTGTTTAATGGGAATGTCAATTTTTCTGGCTATACATACCTTGGAGAGGCATAAAAATTTTAAATTGCTGACATGAAGAATGCATTCGAGAAATACCAAGGAAGTTCAGAAAACTTACAAACCATCAAAGGGTGGGCAGAACACAGATAACAAAATCTCCACAGTATAGCCACCATATTTTGAGCTGAGCGTTCTTGTTCCTGATGCAATGAGCCAGTTCCAGATCCCATGGGGGGATATCTGGAACCCAGGGTTTAAAAGGACACTGGCTGACCATCAAACATTTAGATTTCAATCCTTATTTACTGGAGAGTTTTGGAATTTTGTGGAAATTATCATTTCTGCAGAGTATCATCAGTTTCTTCATCTGAGATGGTGGTGAGGATGAAGCAGAATGGGGTACATATTCAAACTCCTGAACCTGGTTCCTGGCACAGGGACAGGTCAGTAATCACATGCTACTAACGTTGAGATTGTGATTTTCATTCTCTTGAGCCAACCCCGAGAGTTCAATCCAAATGAAACATTCTAGGATCCTGAACAGGAGATTTACTTTAGTTTAGTTTAGTTTTCTCAGTGATTTTGTATGCCTCTAGAGATATCAGCAGCCTTAAACACTTCCTTTAATAAGCTCAGATCAGTGTTCTACACATTCTTCAAACTTCAGATGATTGACGGACTCTTCAAAGATGATAGCATCTTTTCACATGCCTCGCAGCTACCCAGGGAAGGCAGGGCAACTGAAAGAAATCTGCTTCCGTTCACCGGGATTGTCCTCCAGCTAGAGCCTGTGGACCAGTGGCTCTGAGATGGTGAGGACCAGCTTTCGCTCCTTTCTGTGTCGCTGTCTTAGCTACTGGTGTAATGGAGAACAGGTACGCATTCATAGCTACAGATCTCTATGTGCAGATCTAACTCTGCTTCTCCATGCCTGTGTTAAAGAATTTACTCACACAAACCGAAGTTCCAAGCACAGTCCATTAGTTTCTTACAACCCATGTGCTTGTTTTATGAATAAAATAGAACTGCTTACCCTTAAGAAGACTGGTAAAGACACACATTTCTTTTCTTACTTCAAAAGCCTAAGCATACAGGGAAAAATAAGCTTATCTCGAGGCTGACTGGTCAGGACCAATGGAAAACATGTATTTCCTGTAGGGCGATGGAGTGGGAACGGATGTCCCTCTTCCTAGTGTTGTTCAGAACATGGCCTTTTGCCTCTTTCCAGGGACTTACCTGTTGTCTATCCACAACATAGGGGAGCAGGTGGCTTATGGGTAGCAAGGCTTGCCTTTTGAAACCCCATCTATGGCCCACCTTATGCACTTGGAGTAATATAAACTTGGGATACATTTTTGGAGGGCAGTTTGTCAGTCCTGTCTGAACAGAGCCACATCTTTAGGGGCTCATACCCAGTTTGAGTGACAGATTAGTCAGGAAATCAGAGCCATTCAGAATTTCCCAGTGATTTATACACAACCACACCAAAAAAAAAAAAAAAGTTTCATTTGCTTAGAATCTTGTGACTCATATAATTTAGTGTATTGAAGAAAGCCAAATTTGAAAAAAAAATAAAAACTCTTACCGTAAGGAAAAAGGTGAGTTATTGAGGAAATTAATGTTGACTGTAGAATGAGTGAGCCCCTTACTGCTCCCTAAGAATTTGGATTGCAAAGACAGAGGAAAAAAAACAGTTGACGTATTGTAACGATTTCCAAGGTTTTACATTTCCTTTTTCCATCGAGGAATGGAAAATGTAGTAATGATATGACCGTCATTTGAAATTAATTTCAGAAGCCAACTCACTTTACTAGTTAGGATCAAAACCTACATTTTCTGACAGTCTTTTGATGCTAATTACCATTACAGCTTAATTGACTTTCATCATGGAAGGAGATACACACACACACACACACACACACACACACACACACACAGGAGTCAGTGCAGTGCTGTGTTTTATACACAAGACATACATGTGTATATACATTTATACTCACAATGTTATGGATATATACATATATATCTTTAATGTACATGAATAAACATTGGTATTTAATAAAAAGTATGAAATAAGCAAGTTGCAGAAAGCCCAGAATTTATTAAGAAATATAATTACTTTACCAAACAAAGTATACTAGAAACAGTATGAGGGTGAGTTCAAGAATTTTATAATCTCTCCACGTGACACCTTTCTATTGTGTCAGACCTTTGTGAATCAGAAGCAGAAAACATTCTTCCAGCATTCCCCTCTCTCCATTTTTTCTTCGCATTTTATAAAACTGCAGTTTTATTGCTAGAATACAGTAAGAAGATTCATTGTAAGGGTTACCTAACAACGTTGGTGGTGTTGATGAATAGTTGCAATTAATACATTCCCTTAATTAGTCTGATACCCAGAAGATGCACCTGGCAGGTCATTTTAATACTACAATTGATTTATAGCTGCTAGAAATGATTTTACCAGCTATCTTCAGAGAGTACAATTAGAGTAGATTTCATTTTTTTATGCATTTTCACTGAGGAATAAACATAAAAGGTCTATGTAATTCAGAACAAAGCAGCTATAATGTACTAATGGTTTATGGATTTTATTAATATTCAGCTAACATTAGAGGCAATTTTAGGAGCAAGCAACCTATTTTCTTTATGAAGTATTCAGTTTTTTAGTATCTGAGTGCTTTGTTTAAAAAATAAACCTTGATATTCTCTCATGAGTTGCTTCTATTTCTTTTGGGAGAAATATAAAATAAAAATTTTAGGTACCATTTACTGATGGCATATGCAGGCACTCACATATGATATGTGTGTATATATATATATATATATATATATATATATAGTTACAAATAGGTCATTAGGCATTCATATGCCTTAAATCATGTTTCCATTACTATAATTGTTGAGCTAATGGGTGGACTCTGTTAGTAATTGAGGGAGATGCATTTTGTGGTTGAACAGGTAATAGAATATTTTAAGTACCTGATTATATATCTGGCTTTCATTCTTTTTATCTAGGATATTAATTTTGCTAATCGGGAATCTTTATTCCTCTCTCACCATTCATATCATGGGACCAATTTGCTTGTTTAGCTAAGGTGGTAGGACAGTGAGAAATCGGTGCCACAGACAAAGCCTAGAGCTCACTGAAAAGTGTGAATGGTTAAATACACTATTTCTACAATTAATAGGAGCTCTACTCAAAAATATATTTAGATAGTACTCAGTCTTTCAAAGGGTCAGTGATCAAAGTCATAAAGCACAAAAATGCATGTAAAATATATCCTACAACTGTACAACTCAGATCTAACTTCTTATAATGATCTAAGTTTAAAAGTGGGGTAGATTCCTGAGATGATTTCTCTCAGTGTGTAATCACACCATCAATTGCAGAAGGAAACAAGAGAACTCACCCACCAATTCACAATGGAAAAGCCAGAAGCCCTTAAATCATATCAAGGAAAGTTCAGAGGTCTGTAAAGGGTCTGCAGCAGCATTCTGTGTTTCAAATTTTGACCCAAAGTTGACTGTTTGGTCTAAGTCAAACAGAACTACTTCTCCATACCTCTCATGTCCAAGCATCCCCCCTTCAAAAGAATAAAGGCCTCTGAAATTCCCATCAGCTCGTCTCAATCTGCTACTTTTCAGTACCTCTGTTAGATTTAGAAAAGCATACAGTCTCTCTTTCAGACTTCTTCCCACAGCATATTTTCGAGACTGTGAGCTATGATTAAGAGTGAAGTTCTGGATAGAGATTGGACTATTTAAAAGTTACCATTTAGATAGAGGATAATTTATCCAACCTTACAGTATATATACTTAAAATAAAACTCACTGGATGCTATTTTAGACATTTGAGATTTAATTCAAAATTAGAGTTTTACTTAATTTGTTCAGACCCTTTAAGCCTGAACTACCTGTAAAAGTGTTTAAGATCCCTGAATCCATAAATCTTATAGAAAAATTACAAGTTAAAAAAATGGTGTCAGTTTACAACCCATACAATATCCCACAGTGATTCTAATATACTCTAGATCAGTGGTTCTCAACCTTTCTAATGATGTGGTCCTTTAACACAGTTCTTCATGTTGTGATGACCCCAATCATAAAATTATTTTCATTGCTACTTCATAACTAATTTTACTACTGTTATGAATATTAATGTAAATATTTTCTGATGGTCTTAGGTGAACCCCACGATTCTTCCAAAGAGGTCATGAGCCACAGGTTGAAAATAACTGCTGTGTGTCTTAATGCCTATAGCTAGTTACCTGATGGAACTTTTCGACATTTCTTGCAGTCATTCTGGCATAAGGGTTCAAGAATGAGACTTGTTGATTCCAAATGACACTCAAGACGCTATTCACCACTTCTGTGATTGTACTGAAGGAGTCAATACCAGCTTCTACATTACCACAATCGAGGCTTCAAGGGGGGCATTTTACCCATCACTGTTGATTCAAGGGAGGACAATGTGCAATTATGTTTGCTTAGAGAGCAGAGCTAGTTCAGAAACCAATTAATGATGCATAGACACAGTCATCTGCCTCAGGGGGACCTCATCCCAGGCTGCTAGGTTGTTTTTATTTATTTTTATTTTGGCCCGTGAACATTTAGAAATGAATCTCTTTCCTGCTTACTTTTATTTGCTATGTGGTATAAATTATATTCTAGTTTGGTTCTCATGCAGCTGGAGTTTTAGTGCTGACCAGGATCACTGACAACCATCTGTGCCTGGCCCCAGGCATGGGTTCTCCCAGGAAATGTCTACACACCTGTCTGAAGCAACGTTTTAAGTTGCTAATCTCATTTGAAAACTTTGAATTAAATCAAAGAGCAGTAAAAAGTTAGCTTTGCACACAGCCTGAGAGTCATTATTCTTATAACTCTGGGGGATGTCTTTTCTTGTATTTTATGTAGTATTTAATATGGAAACAACTCTAGTTATATTGCATTCTGTTTTTAATTTCTGGTTTAAGCAATAAAGAGTTAATCATCTTTGTTGGCGCTTCTCATAATTCCCCACTAACCTTCTTATGAAGACATCATTGTTACTTTTCTCTCTACAGTATAAAAACATATGACAAAATCAGTTTAAAGGAGGAAGTATTTATTTAGGAGTGCAGTTTGAAGAGATTTCAGTATGCAGTGGAGACCATCATTGTGTTGGTAAATGATAGGGTTGAAGCTCGTTCACATCATGACTGTGAACCAGGAAATATAGAATGAGATGGGAAGTAAAACAGACTACGGCCTTGAGAGACTCAACGTCAGTGTTCCCCTTGCCTCCGTCAGTTGTGCCCCACAGTCTCTAAAACTAGAGCTCCAAAGCCAAGAGCTGCAGTACAGGTGTTCAAACATTAGTCTGTGAAAGATATTTCCTATACAGACTCTAACGGTGTGCCCATTGCCCCATGTTTCTGGGCCATCCCTGAATGTGAAATTCCTTTAGTCCAACTTCTAGAGTTCACAGATTCTTAACAGTCCTGACACTGGTGAATAAGTCTAAAGTCTTTTATGAGACAAAAGGCAAACTCTTAGCTGTGATCCCCTGAAAAATCTTTAAAAAAAAAAAAAAAAAAAAGGTAGAAAGTTCCTAGACCAAAATGGCAGAATGAAATTTCCAGGTCCAAAATGGAAGAAAAGATACCCTTCGAAGAGAAATCAGATGTGGAAATTGCCAACACCCCAGGGGTTTCACTGAGGCTTAGGCTTCACCCTCACTGGATTTATAGGCCCTTCTGCAGGGACTCTTCACCTTGTTACCAGTTGACAGGCTTCTACCTAAAATTTTGGTATAAACTTCCATGGTATAAATTTTTATTTTTGGCACAAGCTTAGTTATATGCTTTCATTCCTCATTATGCATGCTTGCATAATTAATGCCATGTTAGATGATAGTATATTCTGCTGATAGTTCAAGTTGTAAAGCTTCCTTTGGATGTTTGAGCAGCTGAACCAGGAGAAACACTTCCTTAGGCCACTGTCCCAGCTGTGTGCCACAGAGACACATTGATTTTAAATGAAAAGATGAGATTTGTACCCTGGAACCTTAGGTAGGTGGGGTCTAGTCAACAAGGTCCCGTTTCTGTTGTCTTTGTGAAAAGTGTGTTTTTTCTTTAGTAGACATACTATTTACTAATTATAGATTTCTTTGTCTGTGCCCCCCTTTTTTTCTGCCCTTGTTTTAGGGTTACTCTTTCTGTGGTGAAACACTGTGACAAAAGCAACTTGGGGAAGAATGGATTTATTCTTCTTAGGCTTCTGGGTCACAGTTCATTAACAAAGGAAGTCAGGACAGAAACTCAATGGCAGGAACCTGGAGGAAGGAGCTGGTGCAGAGGCCTGTGGAGGAGTGCTGCTCCTCCTTACTGGCTTGCTCCTTCCTTGTTTATCCTGCTTTTTTTTTTTATAGAACCCAGGATCACCAGCCCAGGATTGGCACCACCTACAATGGGCTGGGCCCTTGTCCTTTAGTCATTAATTAAGAAAATGCCCTACATGCTTGGCTACAACCTGATCTTAGGGAGATATTTTCTTCATTGTGGCTCCCTCCTCTCAGATGACTCTAGCTTGTGTCATGTTGACATAAAACTGGTCAGGACATCCCTGGTGTGTATTTGTTAAACTGTATGCTTTGCACAACAATTTGCTCTGCTTTCTCTTCTGATGTCTCACTGTCAATCTGGATTTAAAACTGCCGGGCAGTGGTGGTGCTCGCCTTTAATCCCAGCACTTGGGAGGCAGAGGCAGGCGGATTTCTGAGTTCGAGGTCAGCCTGGTCTACAGAGTGAGTTCCAGGACAGCCAGGGCTATACAGAGAAACCCTGTCTCGAAAAACAAAAACAAACAAACAAAACAAAAACACCCAGCACTCACTAATAGCCATGCCACAGCCTACCTGCAATGCTGTCCTGAAATTTTCTCTACCAGATAAATTAGTCAGTCACGTTTGAATTCATCCCCACTATAGCTTTCAGGACCCAGGGGAAAAAAATAGCCAAATTCTTTTCTGAAATGTGACACAAATGGGTCCAAACACATTCTTTATAGAGTCTTTGTTCCCCTATGAAAGCTCAGGAGCTCAGTGTCTACTGTGCACATGCCAATTGGCATTCAGTTCCAGATATTTGAATGGCTAGTTAGCTACATTTCACAACTAGAATTTAGAAATAACTTCAACTAGTTTTTAAAGTGTCAAGCAGATATTGCTATAAGAAGGCCTACCAATTACTAATTAAGGTGTCCAGCCCAGATTCTGGATTAGGTATTTTGCTTTCTTTTCATTTTTAGTATGAACCAATATTTCTATGTGTGTCAGCTTTGTAGTCAGAAAACCATATTTTTCAAGGCATAACATGACAAATCTTGTTTATACATTGAAATGAAAGTATTAAAAATGTTTCAAAGTCCCAAAGTATGTTAAGATATTCTGTGTGTTTTCCTGTATTTTTAGATTTTGTTATATACTGAGTATGATTTTTCTAAAGGATTCACCACAGGGCTTCAACCAATGTTCACAAGTGTTTTGAGGGAATCCTTGACTGGATGAGGAAACTGTGTTGACATAAAGCACATCTCTTATCTCAAAAAAAGAAATAAAGGTTTTTGTTTTTGTTTTCCTGGAGCCAAACATGAGCACCCATGGCCCCAAAACATAGATCTATGTTTTCCCAAATACTTTGTTTGACGGCAGATATGATTACATAAGGTATTGCTTACTTACAGAATAAAGAAATTCATAAATCTAAGTATTTCCAAAGTACACTGTTGGAGACCACAGATAGGCAGGTCAGTGCAAAGCAGGAACAACTCCCTATCCCTGTACCTTCTAAAGAGTGCCTGATAGCATTCTTAGTTGTTGGTTTGATGAAAGCTAGTTGTCTGTTAAGAATATATTGTAAAGTATTGATAGACACAAAGATGTTAGGTCAGCACAGGTAGGCGTAATGTGTGCATTTGAAAGATATTGAAAATATCCCAAGATAGTTTGTGGTCTGCTCTACAGCATTAGTCTTGAGGGCCAGTTATTTAGCCTTATAGAATCCTTAACAATGCTGCTGCCTCTCTCTCTCTCTCTCTCTCTCTCTCTCTCTCTCTCTCTCTCCTTCTTTTCCACCTCTCCATCTCTGTCCCTGTCTCTGTATCTATCTCTATCTCTCTGTCTCCTCTAGGGAAGTAAGGTGATATGTATCTTGAGATGCTGTTACCATCCACAGTGTTTGCTTCTAGTGGATACTTTGTAGCTCTGCAATCAGGTCAAATTAGTGAATTATAATAGACAAACATTTCTGTCCATCCAACATTTTATATAGGAATTGTTCGACTAAACAATGTAAAAACTTAAATGTATTGTTTGTCTATAATTTCAAAGATGACGTTACTTTGAAGTTAATAGACATCTACAAATGTCTTTAACATTTGATGGGACCATTTATGTTCATCACATAGTTGAGCTTTGACTAGAACATAGAGCCCATATAGTTAAAAAGTTTTAAAGTGTTCTTAAGTTTAGATACTTTATCAATTTCATTCTAGGTGATCAAATAAAAATAAGCACCATAATAAGCTCTGAATGCTTGCAGTGGGATAGTTCAGACGTTTTGGGGGCTCTTCAGAAGCATCTGCAGGGCTCTGTATTTGGGAGTCAGCCTACAAACTGTATGTGTCTTGTGGTCATGAAACAATCTGCAGTCTGAGCCAAAGTGCAATATATTTTTTCTCATGGTACAACATGACCCACTAAAGTATACAATATATTCACATGTATCATTTTTGTGATTTTCTCTGAGGCATTTAGAGGTAGTTACTCATCTTAAAACAAAGGGGGGAAAAGACACTGAATGGCCTACCCATATGCCTGTCAATAGACAAGGCCCAAACCAGCCTTTGACCCTTAGCTAAGAGGCTGCAAACCTCAAGTACTTTCTATTCAACAGGGCTATACACATTAGCACAAATAGCTGACAAGATGGAAGTCATTGTTAACTAACGGGGCAATATTGTATGATGATCAAGAGGTCAAACTCTTGACATTCAGTCTTCCAAACCTGCTTCTGCCACTTATTATATTGAAGCATGCAAACTCTCTGTTGGTTCTGGGTAAATATGTCTGTTTTAATGTCTACCTCATAGATTAACTTAAAGTTCAAAAGCATGGCTATGGGAAAAGCACTCACAACAGACCTGACAATAGTAAGCAATCAGTTTAGAGAGCTTACCTTAAGCCTAGAATAATCTGGGAATTTCATGTGTACCACTAATTCATAATAATACCATGAAGAAACCTGTTTTGAAGTTCTAATATTTGTAGAAAAAGAAAGCAAAATTTCAGCAAATATAAGAAATATGTAAAAATATGTCATGAATCTGGGATATTTTTAAAACTCAAGTCTCACATAGTTAAAAGCCCTTCCTCTCAATTATATTTATGTTAAAAATCATAGTTTCTGGCCTGGAAAGGGGCATCGTCTTGAAGACAGGGGAGGAGGAATGTAATGAGGAGCTGTGGGAGGGCAGACCATGAGGGGGGTAACGACTGGACTGTAAAAAAAAAAAAAAGTAATTAAAAAAAGAATGGAGAATATTTAATTAATTATTTTCTCCATTTGCAGGTGGGTAAAGATAATTCTTGGGGGTAGGGGGTTGTGAGTCTTACTCCTCTGGCTATTTTAAAAAGTATATTCTCATTTAATAAATTGTGGGAGACTGTGTGCTATTTATGTGTTTGGGTGTGTGAACACACATGTCTCTGTGTATATAGTCTACAGGTGGACTTCTTATGTTTTCTTTAATCACTTGTCAACTTTGATTTTGTTTGTTTGTTTTTTGGTGCAGTGTCTCTCACTGAGTCTCGAGCTAATGGAAAGGCTGCAGTGGCCAGTGGGTGAACTCTAGTAGTCTGCTGTCCTCTGTCTCTCCAGCTCTGGGGTCAGAGACCCCAGAGACACCGTGACACACCTGGATTTTCATATGTATTTCTGACAGGACTAGGACTCAGACTCAGCTCTTCATAAATGTACAACAAGCACTCACCTCCCTGAGCTTCTTGCCAGCCCTTCATTGGGTATTTTCATAGCCCTATAAAATAATAGGTAAAAGTTATCATGTAACACTGAAATGTTTTTGAAGACAAGTGTATAAAATAAGAATCAGGAGCAATATAATTTTTTTTTCATGGAAATTTAAATATGTAAGAATGTAAAGCTGGGTGGAGATTGTATGGCATCTTTGGGAATTGATCCTTATAAATTTCTATTTAATAGACTTTAGATTTAATAGACTAATAGATTTTCATTACTTTTCTTCTGAGATATTCTATAAAGTATCTGAACATATTTAAAATAGCTATTCCAATAACTGGCCTTTCCTACAATAAAACTGAAATTGAGTATTATTCCCCTCCAATTGATAGAGGAGATTTTGGGATATCTGAGTTTGATGGAGCTTTTATTGGCTCTTGATGGATTTAGTGGGAGAGCCTAGGGTCCTGAAAACTTAACATCCACCAACGCTGTTCTGAACATTGCTATGAAGTTTTCAGTTCTTATCTCAAAATAAAATTCAGTGGTCACAAAGGCCGAGTTTATTATAGGTTCAGGAGGGAAAGGACAGAACTTCTGCACAACAGGCATAATGCCAGGGTGCATAGCACTGAGATGCTAGTCTGGAGGGTTTCTAAAGGGCTGGCAGAAATTGGGATAAATAGTGGCGAAGGAAAGTGTTCGTCAACCCTATTGGCCCATCCACACTTTCAGACACCTCTTCTCAGGTCCTTAGATGTAGCTTCAAGTTGAGAGTAAGAGATAACAGTGAAACAAGAAGCAGAACTCTTGTTTCTTTCCTGATCTTGAGCAAAAATATCCTTGGAGCTTTTGCTTTGAGGTCCCTACTGCACTTGACCAGTTTCTATAAGCTGTTCTCAACACAATGGTATTCCCTGGAGAACTATCCCTCCTCTCCCCACCCCCCAGTCTCTGCACACATAGGATTCCTTCTGCTAAATGCTTTATGCATTTTAAATATATAAACAAGCTTTAAATGCTTGAAAATGCTATGTTTTTCTAAGAAGGAGCAACCAAGAAATTGAAATATAATGTGAAAAATAATGGGTCTAGTTTTGGCTAACTATGTCCTAGCACTTTGCCAATTTAGCTACCATCCAAGAAGAATCATGACTTCCCAGGAATGGCTCTTAGGCATTATGTATTAAATCAGGGAATGGGATCTAGTTACAACTAATTGTTATCAAAAAATGTAGATGTTGTTCCTTCTAATATTGAAACTTGCTATTCACACTTAGCAAAGTTGACCAAACTTTAATTGAGAAAACAACTGGTCTACACTTTCACCAAAGAAGTTGTCCTTTTCGTTTGGGATTGAGGCATGTTTCCTTTATTGCAAAGGGCAGTTCATATTGAGGCTGTCATTTATATTGATGTTCTTTTTTCAAAATGACACCTCCATGTAATTTTTTTTCGGCAGAAAAATTGGACTTCAGTGTTCAGGGTCATTGGTAAGAGATCTTTCACTGATTCAAAATTCATTTAAAATTTTTAGGAAGAAGGGGGAAAAATAGACAACAAAAATCAGCCTAGGAAAAAGAAATAATGTTTTTGACTTGGAAAACTCAGCAAGACTTAAATGCGCTCATCAAATGGAAAACACTTGGTCCCCCCCTTTTATATTGACAATTTAATAACAACACATGAGAATACTTTAACCTAGAATTTTGTGAAAACTTACAATTATCTTAGGACTGAGTACAGTTTGTTTGCTCCCCTCAAAAGCAGAGATGATTTTTTATTGACCAATCTTTGATCTGAGAGATTAAAGAAAATACTGCATGAACAGCAAAAAGGATAACACCACTGGGGTCAATAGGAATTACTCGTATTGGAAATGAAAGGGTATCACTCCAGTGGGAGATGGGGGTGATTTAACATTCTTTCGGGGGAACTCCAGAGTTATTCTCTTTCTTCCTTCTTTCCTTCCTTTTTATTTTGTTGTGTTTTAGTAAAGAATCAACTATGAGTAGGTTTCCTCAGGACTTAATCCCATGGCTACATGTGAGGTCATTTAGAGGGCACCATGCTCACCAACATAATTCTGTAAGAAGCTTTTTAGCTGAAATGGTCTTGGCTGTCCCATTCGCACACCCTTGATTGAAATGTCCCTGGCAGACTTTTGGAATGCAGTTGGAAGACTTAGTGACTCAATATTTTAACAGTGAATACATTTCCAATGGCACAGAAAGTTGCCACTAACTACTGCAGAGGTTACATCTCTCAGTTTTCCCCTGAAATTGTGAATGAAGTGGAATTCAAGTTTAGCTGAGTGTGGGGAAATCAGAATATGATCAATTCACATTGCCATTATTTGCCATTTTAATGCACTTTTCTTCACTGGAAAACTATTCGGCCTGCCATCTTTGAAATGATAGTCTGCCAGAGCAGTTACCTTCTTTGCCCTTATTTTCATAAATAGAGGGATGCTTTTCCTCTTATTTTTACTATGTACCAGAGAATGAGAGTTGGACGTGTAACATCTGGGATGATTGTGACCAGGGATAATACTGAATTTCCACAGCTAACAGAATATTTACCAAGATTCTTGAGGCCCTGCAAAATGTTCATGCTGTGCTTTGGCATGCATTTCAAAGACTACTAAAGAAATAACTAGTAGTATTTCTTTCAGTTTGCTAAAGTTTTAGGTAAGGGTTGGGCAATTTACTTTTAAAATTTTGTTGAGTTATTTGCAGCAAAGTTCTTATTTGAAAATTTAAAATCCCATTGCTTTTCGAAAAGAAATTTGGATATGAAAATACTCGTTATAATGTCAGCCACTGAGCACCTGGATAAATTCTGTTTTTTTTTTTTTTTTCCTCAAGGAATCTAAAGGAGATTTGGCATTACAATTACATCCACAAACTGTAAAGAATAGATTGAATTCCCTATTTCTTCCCATCTCAAGGCACCAATTCACAGCTCTTAGCAGGCATCTACAAGGATATTCTGTATCTAATCCCCAATCTTTTCTGGGCATTCTACTCTAACTGAAGATTACTATGGTAATCTGCATTTTTCTTTTTCCAGAGAGTGAAATCACCTTCTCACAGCCTTGCATGGGAGTTGTTGCCAGCGGACATGGTGGGTTGTGATTTCTCCCATTATAGGAAACTTGATTTTATTCTTCCTTACCTAGATAAGCCAATTCCCACTTGCTAGTCTATTCCTTGGAAACACCAAACGGAGCCCAGTTGGTTTATAATCTTCTCTGCAGAGTTCTTGCTTTGGCTGTTATTAAGAATTTTGAATAAAGCAGTGTTCCACTAAACACAATTAAGATGTTAAAATTGACTGATGTTTTAGAATTAAAATTAACATGAAATGTTAAATAATCTGGGTGATAGAAGTTTTATCTTAACCATGAATTGATTTATCCTTCACCTGAGGCAGCTAATTCATTTCCTTCAAGATGTGTGGAATTTGGGAAGTATTTTGTATCGAAGAGGGAACCTGAGCAACATTTTATAATATTTACAGATTTCTCATTTCCCCTTCTCTTTTTCTATCTCTCCCACTTCTCTGTGTGTGTGTGTGTGTGTGTGTAAGTATATTTACATGTTCTGTGAATGATTGTTCAGAAGTACACAGGTGCATATGTGTAAATGTAGAAACCAGAATTCAATTTCCAGTATCATTCTTCAAGTGCTTTCCACCTTGATTTTGTGTATGTGCATGTGCATTGTGTAGTGTAAGCACATGGGTTATAGGAGTCATCCATGTACATGCATGCATGTGGAGGCAGGAGAAGGACATCATGTCTCTTTCTCTATTGTTCCCTGTCATACTGCCTGGAAACAAAGTCTCTTACAAAACTAGAAACTTCGTTTCAGCCAAGATGGCCTGACATCTGGGATCTGCCTATTTCTGTTCTTTTATGCTGAAATTAGTTAACTAATTAAGTAATTACAGAAGTAGACATGCCCAGCTTTTTGCATGGATTGTGCTTGTTCTAACTCAGGTTAGGTTTGCACAGCATGCACTCATTCACACAGTTAGGGAGATAACTCACTAAAAGTTATTTCCCTACCCTACCTTGTTCTTTGTGAAGAAGAGTCTCCCATTGGCCTGGGGCTCACTGATTAGGTTAGGCTGAATGGCTATTGAGCTGTAGGAATCCACCTGTCTCCACTCCAAGAGTATATACTACTATGTCTGGATTAAAGCAATTGTTTTTTATTTAAACCGAGACTTTTATGTGGGTTCTGGATAATGAATTTTGGTCCTCATATTTGCATGCCCAGCACTTTACCGCATAAACCATATCTCTCCAGCCCCCAGATTTCTCTTTTTTACTTAATATGAGTGAGCTTGGGTTAGTCTAGCCAATAGTGGAGTAACAGTGTTATCGAGCTAATGTAGTTAACATTCTCATCTTGGTATGTGGTTTGGGCTCAAACCAATTGTTGGGTGCCTGTTTATATGGATGCTAAAGGATGAATAAATCTTAGTGTTGTTGATCCCTGGGAAGCTAAAGTACAGTTCTATGGCAATTAAAATAACAAGAGAATGACTGATTTTCAGTGAGGCCTTGCTGTATAAGAGAATTTTGCTTAACATAACATGCCATTTGATCTTTAAGAAAAAGTGGTCATAAGATGAGGAAAATTAGTATGATAGGAAATGAATGTACTTACATTATATAAACTCTATATTCATTAAACAAACTAAGAAGGAAATAATTAAGTAATTAAGTGCTGCAAAGGATAAGTATTCAACCTCATTTGGAAGCAAATTGAATTCAAGCATTTATAATTATAGAATATACAAGAGATGTTGGACATATAACATCAAAGACTCTTCCTGACAGTAGATTTATAGTTTATTTATGTTTTAATTTTATTTTATCATTCATTGTTCTGATGTTTAGATTTTTACTTTTTTTTCAGATACTCTATGTACAAAGGAAAGGCACTGCATAAAAGTGATGCTAGCTTTAGGTGGTAGTTACTTGTATTCTAAAAAAAGACAAAGTTGAGTGATTTTAAAGATTTGTATATTTATACAGACTTCTCTAAACCCACACCCAATTTTCTACATCAGATTTTAGCTAGGGACCTAAAAGCATAAGGGAACAGGGAACATCTTCAAGAGATGGATTGCCAGCATGTTTTCTACCCACAGGTATTAGAATGGATTTGAGCCTGGGCTTCAGACAGACTACCTAGGTTAACATTTCTGCTGTTCTCCTTAGTGATTGTTAAGAGATCTGAGAGAACGTTCTGATTGTCTGTTTGTTCTGCTAGAAGTCAAGCCCAGGCCCTTACACAGATAAATCCTCTACCACTGGGCTACACTTATAGGCTGATCAATGTTCATTAATTATTTTATTAATGCTCATCAATCTTGACCGAGCAATCTTTCCTCAATTTTTGTAAAAAAAATAGAATGGATGCTACTTGCCTCATAGAACTATTTTTAATTAAGGTTAAATGAAATAAGGTATGAATATGTTTATCATGTAGATTTTGACAATGCATAGCCATTGTTTTAAATAATGTTTTTACGAACTGTAGAGATAGGCTACAGTCTTTGCTATAACTTAGGTCATGGGATCAGGTTGTCTGACTTCCACTTATAAAGATTCAAGTGAAAGAAAGCATAATTCTTCTCTGGCCAATAAACAGGTGGGGGCAAAGTCCTGAACCTGGGCCTTCTACATTATGCAGAATCCACCTTGGCTATCAATGTGAACTGTGTTATCTATGTCAGCTCTCTTTTGGTTGCTTGGTGTCTTTGGTGTATTTGTGGTTAGGGCATCCATGTAGCCAATGCTGTGCTATTGCGAGAATCTGGAATTCTTTGAAGATTTGATTATTCCTCATCTATTTTCATTTTTTTT
>JADRCH010000029.1:11955849-11967248 GCA_019843965.1 Rhynchomys soricoides
AGAGCACAATGCAGATCTCCCAGTAACTATGTGGGAGTAAGAGAAACCTCTTAGGTCAAAGTTAGAAGCTGTCATCAGATTTTCCTCGTTGGAAACTCTAGCTACATGTTCTGAATTCTCAGGGTGTCTGTATTTCTGGCCAACTGTCTGTACATTTAAAGGTTCTCACTACTTCCTGAGGCTCAGTAATTCACTAGGATGGTTAATAGGACATAAACATTATTCAATTTATGATTATGATTTTATTATAAAGAATGCCAGATGAAGACATATGGAGCAGTATTTAAGAATGCTCAGCTGTGAGGCCCCTGTGAGCTTAGGAAGTGCCACCATCTGGTACCTCAGCATATGTCACTATCCTCAATGCATGCCTACCTATGCTTCAATGTATAGAGTTTTGTTGGGATTTCACAAGGTAGAGCAAATTGATTAAATCACTGGCCAATTCATTGAATTCAACTGAATTCAATGAACTGGCTTCTTCTCTTACCTGAAGGAGACTCAGAATCTCAATTTATTAATAATTACTATTTTGTTTATGTCCATCTATCATCAAGGAAGTGTATTTAAAGGCTCACTTTGAGTCACTTTGCTATATGTGATATCCCAAGTCCACCATGATTAACAAATATAGCTTATACCATGACTTGAAGAACCTGATAAAATCTTAATTCTAGAATATTTAAAAAATTTTAAGGATTGTGGTTTGTATTGTATACATTCTATATATTATATTAAACAAAAACATATTGTCAGTCAGAATTCTTCTGAGTTGGTCCATCTTTATCATGCTGTGATAAAATACTTGAGAAAATCAACTGAAAGAAGAAATCTATCAATGAGGCAATCATATCTGTTATCCAATCACCCCTCAATGGTGCTAGTAATGGAAGAAGAAGGCTTCAAGACCAGAAGTACCGGGGATGTTTTATATCCAAATCCTATCTCCTTCTTACAGGAAAACTAAGGCCATGTTACTGAATGTTACCAGGTGTGCTTTCTGCATTCCAGTTGATGCTGTCACTCCATATCCATGGTCCTTTCCCAGTCTTCTATCCTAGCAAACTGTATCCTCTTAAGTTCCTTAAGAAGCCCAAGGCTCACCTCTTCTAAGGAGCCCTTCTGGCTTAAGTCATCTTGTACCCTTACTTCACTTGTACAGTCTGAATTTCACAGTAGTCTCAATTGCTGGTCACATGTGGTCACGTGATCACCATATTTTGTTTGTTCCCACATCTTGCAGACATACAGGCATTGGGTTCTATTAGGATAGAAATCTTCGAACGTGAAAATTCAAGTAGACAGAAAATGAAAATTCTAGGTAAGATGCAAAATGTTCTGGATCTAGTCTGTAACCTACATTTTCAGCTTTTTAAAATTCAAGTTATAGTGCAATGAATTTGTTCAGTCTGACATTCTACTCCATTCATACCTACAGGGATATTCAAAGTACATGGGGCAGACAAGTTCCCAAGGACCACATGTGATAGAGAAACAGGGGAGATGAAAAGGAAACACAGTTACACAAACTACTCAGAGAAGGAGAGGGATTTAAGGATGAGGTGAAGAGGATTCTGGGGCAGGGAGGTGGGTTGAGTTTGGAAGGCTTACCTACAGCTGTGAGAGGTTGAGCGGGATGATGTGGAGCATTCGGCTCTGGAGTGAGCTGGGGCAGAGCAACAAAAGCGGAAAAGTATAAGGACAGTTTCAGGACCAAACTGTATTTGGTACATTTGAGGAAAAGAACAAACAAAACAAAAACAAACAACAACAACAAAAACCCCACAAACACCAGAGGATCTCAAGATAAAACTGGGAGAGCAAGAGAAATCTAGAAGAGGGTCACAGACAAAGTCAGAAACCATTGTCATGGTAAGGGACAAACGTGATTCTGAGTTTACTAAAGACTGTAAAAACTACAGGCATAGAAAACTATCCCATAGTTCAATAATGAACACTAAACCATGGTTAAGATAGTGACTCATTATTATTTAGTCCACTTTTCTACATATGTAAAAAGATCAGGAATACAAATACAGGTTTGTGGCTTGCTTTGGTGTCACCTAATAATATACCATAAAGATTTTCACAGGGATGCACATTATTCTCTAATGTGTTGTTTATGATGGTAGAGTATTTTTTAATGTGATGGATGTAGATATTTATTCTACCTACTATATTTGAACATTCAAAATAAAAATTTGATTCAATGATTACTCTTGTATATGAAATCTAAAATATGTTTATGGTTATCTCCTCTAATTGATTTTTTTCACATATAAAATTACTAGGTTTAATAGTGTAAATACTTTAACGATTTTTGACATGTTTCCTCCCGGTAATATTATCTTGCCTCCTTTGTACTTGGTTGAAGTTTTTGATTCATTGGACTGGTCTGGAACTCACTATGTAGAGCACGCTACCCTTGAACTAAAGAGATGCACTTGCCTTTGCCTCATTTGTGCTTAGATTATAGGTGTGCACCACCATACCTAGCACTCACCAAATACTTCGAAAAACTCTTTGTCACTTTAATAAATAAAAGCCATTGCTTTGAGCAGAGAACTTTGCTTTGGTAAGGAGACAGACTTACTTGAATTTTATGTTTGCTGGGAATTTCTCCTGTTGAGAGAGGGCTCACTCAGCACATGAGACTTGGGCTTTACTAGACCAAGAGTCTGCGGGAGAGGAGGAGAAAGAACCATGAGGAAGGGTTTCTAGAATGTAAAAGGAAAGAGAGCACGTGTAATCAAATGAGTGTCTCCAAGTCACTTGCTCCTCCAACTCCCCAAAAGGAGAGGGTAGCAATATTAGCTCCACCTGAAGCAACTCAGAAGGGAAATCCATGAAAGAACTAACTGCTGAGGAGGGCAGTAGAAGTCTCATAGGGGCGTCACCTTCAACAGAAATTTAAAATCTGTGCGCCAGCTTTAAGTTGTTATTTTCAAGCTCCCTTCACTGTAGTCAACGGAGCGTCTTCACACAGTCAGTGAAACAGAGACAAAGAGAAGCCTTGCAACTGGCAGAGAGAGAAAAGAGGCCTCTGAGATGAAATGTTAACATAAGAAGTAGAAATGGTTCTTTGGGGCTCACTTTCCTAGGAGAGTGAACTGTAGTGTGGTACCCTAGCTAGAAAGTCTCAGTAAAATTAGAACCATCATTTAAAAAGGGCAGAGAGGGGTGGGGGGTGTGGAGAGGAAAGGAGCGCGAGTCCTTTCTTTTGTGTGTGCGATAAGAAGCTTAACAAAAGTGGCAAAAAAAAAAGTGTTTTATATGGATGTGCCAGCAGTCTGAAGCCATCACTCTGTTGCCTTTATTGTGGACTGAGCAAGCTACTTTAGCAAGAGAAAGATAATGGAGAGACAGAGAATGCTGGAAACAACAGTCAGGTGGGGCTGGGAGAGACCTTTGACAGGAAGGTTTGGTAACTAAAGCAACACTACAGCTTTCTTTTGTGTTTTTACACACTGTGTTTCTTATAAGAAAGAGAATTGGTATGTGCATTTTTCCAATAGCTGGATTCTTGCCATTCGTTTGAAATGTGGTTTAATAGAAACATTAACTTTTACATGTAAAATAATGTCATATTTCACACTTAGTGTCAAAAACCCCCGTATACATATTTAAGAGAAAAATAGCACTGCTGGAGTGTACTAAAATATTGATCATCAAAAAAGTGTCTTTCCAATATATTATTGTGGGAAAATAAGAAGGATTTATTTCTTTGGGGAAAGGAGCATCAATCAAGTTTCTTGCTCTCTTAGTTTCCTAAAGGTGTGCAGCCATTTCAGTGATGGAAAGAAAGTGTTAAGGAATTATATTAAACCATGTGCTATTCTATTCCAATTGTCAGGTTGAATATTGTTCATGCTTTTAGGGTTCTGTTTTATTCTTACTAAAGTAAGAGTCAATGTTAGCACAGAAAGCAGGTTGAAAGAAGCATTTATTATGCACCCACCATGTTGCATGAAACACAAATCTGACTGCAGTCTCCATATACTGTTCTTCCATTTGCTTCATCCTAATCAACATTCCTCCTTCACGATATTCCTTTCTAAAACTAAGGAAGATAGACACCATTCAGATCTACATGCCAGTTTCTTCCTCACATTATATGGGGCTTTGGACTGTCTGTCCATTACAGAATAAGGAAAGAAACCCTTCAGAGCAGCTTGAAATTCATTGGCCCTTTATGGTGTTGACTTCTTTCGAATATTAGTTCGTTTTCTGTTCAGGAAATGTGTCTCACCTCAATGGGAAGCTCTGAAAACTGAGGCGATGATATCTATCTATCTATCTATCTATCTATCTATCTATCATCTATCTGTCTTTATATATGTTCATATATTATATACTGCATACAATATGTTTTTGTACACTTTCATTTTATTCAAAAAATTTGCATCTAGTTATCGCTTAATCTCTTCTATTTTCACTATGTTTACATTGATATTTATTGGAATATACTAAAATAATGAATAATAAAAGTTGATGTATCACTTGTTTTCTTAGATATGAATGTTCAAATAAATTATAGTTTTTCTTAAAAATAAAGCAGCACTGAAAAAAAAAAATACCACTGAGTACTTAGTTCCAAAGCAGTGGGCACATGGGTTCTGTTTTATGCCCTTCTATTTTTCCATATTAAAGTCATTGGCTGATTAAACACTGCAAGTCCTACTCTAAAAATCAACACCAACAAAATGGATTTTCAAAGGTTAAATGCATCCATGTGGAAGCTAGTTATGATACATAGGGTAAGTCTCACCAGAGTGCCATTGGAATTTTTAAAAAGTTTTACATTTGGTGGTCAAAAATAGGTTTTGAAAATACCAAGGAAGATTCATGATACAAAAAGGTCATACAAGGCATGTCAGTATTAAAAATAGCAAACACAACTACACAAAACATTTTTATAACTGTCTTATTTTTCAATAACCAGCAAATTTCTTAGTACACATCAGGATACAATAAAATGGCTTTTGAAGAACTAAATAAACCAATGATGTTGTGAGTATAATTTCCCAAAATGCACTCCAGAGAGCAGGCTGTTTTCTCTCCTCAGGATGTCTGTCACTGAACTGTCTTGTAAATAGACAGTATTAAGGTTAATGGTGACTCACAAACACTGTGTATAATTCAGCATATGCTAATGTTTACTCAACAGTGAAATTCGTATAGGAATGAAAGCCCAGTCAACAAGTTTGTTAATGATCTCTGATCATTAATCCAAAGCAGATCTTACAGATGGAACACATCCTAGAGACCATGTAGCACAATTTACTAATTTAAAAATAAGTTTTATTGAAAAAAACCCTTTCAAATAAAAAAAAAATCACACACCAAAATTAGCAGGATCTAGAGTCAATACATGTTAATGAACTTCTATACAGTTACAACAGCCAAGCTAATGCAACGGAGCAATTTGTTTGATTTTACACTTTCATTGTCGGATATATTTCTATATAGTTATCCACCACCAAAAAGTAAAAGTCCATGGCAGAATTAGAACCAGAAAAACAATCTCTATTGTATTCTCCTTACCTGCATTTAATTTCTTCTTAGCCTGTAACATTTAGCCCTGTTTGGTCTCTCTTGTAAAGTTATACTGTTCCAAAACATGCTTCATGCCTTCCCTTCCATTTGTAGAACCTAGCTAATAACATATGAAGACATGCAAACCACCCATTCGTTCTAACGGTAAAGAGGCTCTAGTACAGAGGAGGACTCATTAGACATCAATCAATGCCTATCAGTAGGAGCCACATTTCTTGACTCTCATGCTATGTGTCATATCCTTTCCTGTCGCCAAGCTTTGTATATGAACGATGGAAAGTTGTCATTTTATATGTTTAACAAGTGACCCCCCCAAATGACCTTAAACACCACTGAATTGCCACTGATCCCCAATGCTGATGAACCTAGCCTGTTTACTTGAATTCTATTGGTTACATTGACCCATTTTAAGTAGTTCAACTAAAATTTTGACTGTAACTGCAACATCTTAAAGCTGTCAATTCTTGTTCTCCAAGAGAGCCATATCATGGTCAGTTAGCTCCTCAGTATTTCAAGAAATAAGATGTCTGCCGAAATATATGGAGCCCTAAATTTCATAACCGAGATTCATTACATGCATACTATTTTTTTTTTAGAATAATAATCAGTTTTTGGTATTTAATGCTGTTTGACTTTTGCAGACACATTTCTTATTAACCTTTGGTAGAAAGAGAAATCCAGGTTTCTGTTATGTCATGGAGAAGATGAATTTGAGATCCTCTTCCAATTAAACTGAAATAAAGACAATGTTGGATTTTAGCCAAAAGAACCCCTTAGGTTTTTTTTTTTTTTCTTTTTTTAGGTTTTTTTTAATTATTATTTTATTTAATTAATATATTTTTTAAAAATTTTTGGATATTTACTTTATACATTTCAAATGTTTTCTCCTTTGGAAATCCCCTATTCCATTCTGCCTCCCCCAGACTCTATGAGGGTGCTTACCCACCCACCCACCCACTTCCCTCTTCCCTCCCTAGCATTCCCCTACACTGGGGCATCTAACTCCCTCAGACCCAAGGGTCTCCCACTGATGGCCAACAAGGTCCTCCTCTGCCACATATGTGGCCAGCACCATGGGTCCCTCCATGTGTATTCATTGGTTGGTGGTCCAGTCTCTGGGAGCTCCCTCCATGGGGCTGCAAACCCCCTCAGCTCCTTCAGTCCCTTCTCCAACTCCTTCATCCAGTACCCCACGCTCAGTCCAATGGTTGACTTCGAGCATCCGCCTCTGTATTTGTCACACTCTGCCTGAGCCTCTCTGGAGACAGCTTATCATGCTTCCATCAGCAAGCACTTCCCAGCATCCACAAAAACATCTGGGTTTGATGGCTGTATATGAGATGTATCCCCAGGTGGGACAGTCTCTGAATGGCTTTTCCTTGAGTCTCTGCTCCACACTTTGTCTCCATATTTCCCCTTGTGAGTATTTTGTTCACCCTTCTAAGAAACACTGAGGCAGCCACATTATTCCATGTGTATTTTTGTTGTTGTTGTTTGTTTGTTAGCTTGTTAGTGACTGTTTCCAACACTGTAATGAAATACCCCAGAAAAACTAGTCAAAGGAGGAAAGAATGACTTGGGCTCACTATTTAGAGAATCAGTCTACAGTTAGCTAGCTTCATAAACCTGGAAAAAGCAATACTGTGGTAGAGTGTATAGTAAGAGTTTTTCAAAGCAGATTGGCAACAGAGGCCAGACAAGAGAGAGGCACTGGAGAGATGGCTAAGCACTTAAGGGAGCCTGCTGCTTCTTCTTAGTTTTTTAGGAATTTTTAATTGAATAATTATTTAATTTATTTAAATCCCAAATGTTGCCTCCCATCCTGCCTCACAAAGGTGTTCCCTCTTCCCCTCCCCTTCACCTCTGTGATGTTTCGACTCCTATCCTGGACATCAAGTGTCTACAGGATTGTTTGCATCTTCTCCCCATGAGGCCAGACAAGGCAGCCTTCTGCTACATATGTGCCTGGGGCTTCAGACAAGTTCATGTATGCTCTTTGGTTGGTGGCTCATTCTCTGGGATGTCCCAAGGGTTAGTTGACACTGTTCATCTTCCTATAGGGTTGCCATCCCCTTCAGTTCCTTCAGTCCCTTCTCCAACTGAAGGAACTGAGTTGGAGTTCCTTCAGTCTCCAATTGAATCAATTTTTCTCCTAACTCTTCCTTAGGGGTCCTCAACTTTTGTCCAATGCTTGACTGTGAGTTTCTGAATCTGTCTCAGTCAGCTGCTGGTAGAATCTCTCAGAGGACAGCCATGCTAGACTCCTATCTGTAAGCACAACATAGCATCAGTAATAGTGTCAGGGATTGGTGACCACCCAGGGAATGGTTCACAAGTTGGGCTAGTCACTGTTTGGCTATTCGTTCAGTCTCTGCTCCATTTTTGTCAGTCCACTTCTTTTAGACAGGAGCAATTTTGGGTCGATAGTTTTGTAGGTGGGTTGGTGTCCCCATCTTTCCATATGGGGTCCTGTCTGACTACTGGAGGTTGTCTCTTCAGGTTACATATCCCCAGGTGTCTGGGACTTCCTAGAGGTTCGCTTCATGTAATGTAGGTTGTGACTTTGTTCGAGTAGGTGGACCACTGTTGGTGTGGGCTTTAAGAGCCTTGTCCTAACTGCCTGGAAGCTGGTATTCTCCTAGTGGCCTGCCATGAAGAAGTAGAACTCTCAGATTCTCCTACACCATGCCTACCTAGATGCTGCCATGCTCCCCCCTTGATAATAATGGATTGACCTCTGAACCTGTAACCCAGCCCCAATTAAATGTTATCCTTATAATAGTTGCCTTGGTCATGGTGCCTGTTAACAGCAGTAGAACCCTAACTAAGACATTCCACTTCCCAACCCTGGCAGCTGCATATTTCCATTCATTCTTCTGGTCTTCTGGGCCTCTCTCCTGTCTCCCTCCATATCTGATCTTGTCCCTTTTCACTTCCTGCCCTCTCCTCATCCAGGTCCTACCATCCTCTTCCTCCCATGATTATTTTGTTTCCTCTTCTAAGTGGGATTGACACATCCTCACTTGGTCCTTCCTTCTTGTTTAACTTCTTAGGGTCTGTGGAGTGTAGCATTGTTATCTGGTACTTTGTGGCTAATATCCAGTGAGCACATACCGTGTTTATCGTTTGGGTCTGGGTTGCCTCACTCAGGATGATATATTTTAGTTTCATCCATTTGCCTGTAAAATTAATGATGTTCTTGGTTTTAAAAGCTGAGTAGTATTCCATTGTGTAAGTGAACCCCATTTTCTGTATCCATTCTTCCATTGAAGGACATCTGGGTTGCTTCTAACTTCTGGCTAGTACAAATAAGGCTGCTATGAACATACAAAATGCACGTTTTCCTTTTCATTACCCATGTAAGGTGGGTTGGGTCACAATATTCTTAACTCCAATTCAGGGGGAACTAACTCCCTCTTCTGGTCCCTTTATGTATGTGCACATCAAGGTGCACACAATTCTATTCACATAGACACAGACGAACATCTATTTTTAAAAATCATAAACAGTTAATCATCAATTGAAAAACTAAGAGGGACCTGAGAGAAAAATGTCCAGTGAAATACTTTTTTTTCAGCTAGTCCCACCTCCTAAAGTTTCCTAGATATAAAAAAAAAAAAAAGGATCACCAGCTGAGGACCAAGCATTGAAAACATGTACCTGTGTAGGAGATTGCCTATTAGAATATTAGAATGGTCTAATGATACAGCTCAGTATGGACTGAAGTCAGTCTTCCAGAGTCCACCTCCAGAGTCTTTGATATTCGTTCTACATTTATGTACATTTCTAGTCTTACAGCTAAATCTTATTTTAAGTTTCTTGATTATCACTCTGGTCATACCTTCCAAATTGGTATGAATCTATTTTTAATGTACATCATTTTGAAACTCACCTGCGGGGAGGTATTTGAGTTGAAACTTAAATGATTGAATGAATGAATGAATGAATGATAGGATTGTGATAATCATTGTCTGTTACAGTGAATGCCATATTTGTCTCACGATATGTTGTCATGGTTTCAGGGTGATAGTGAATCTTTCTGTTCAAGCAAACGCAGTTTTGTGCCTCAGAGGTTAAACACTCATTTCTTGCCAAGCTATTAACTGGCAATTATATTTGAAAGTATTTCTGCATTATGTTACATTCCTGCCTTCATATGATGTCCAAGCTGAATGAACACGACTGGAACAGGTGCTAAATGACTGTACCCAAGTCACTTGTGTCCTATTTTATGCTTCATTTCATGAACTGTGTTAGAGCAAGAGAACATTTGTTACCTAGTTCCAAGTGGCACCATATGTCTTCAAATGCATTGGTTATAGACTTGTGATCAGTTTACTACCCACTAGATCACATCACAGCTTTCTTAAAATTTAAATGGAAGAAGATAGACAGAGCAATAAAAGACTGAGTTACAAGAAGACATAATGTTATATATACATTTTTAATAGAATTGGTCTTTAATTAGTGTCATAGAATAAGTGATAATTTTTATTGGTTGGAATATGAAACTTTAGAAAGTAATATCTATTGGTTTTATGCAATGTACTGAAACTTAGGGTGTCTGAATAAAATATCCATAAAATTAAGATAGACTTAAGGCAATGGTTTATTAGAGATAAAGATACTGTTCCAAAATAATAACAGGCCATTCTATGATAAAGGGAGGAGTGGCTTTTACTTTTACTAAAGTAAGAGACACATTATCAGATTACTTTTTACTAAAAGTAAAAGTAGACCATGGAGCTGAGAGCACTTTTCAATGTGGTGCTAAAGTGAGAGAGACAGTATTCTCTCATTTGGGTTCTTTAACCCAAGAGTGGTTAATAAATGCTGTGAACTTTTGTACTTTTCTTCTGAGGGTATTTCCATTTCCATTCATAAATGACACCCTGAGGTGACATGGAGCATCTGTGACCACAAGTCAAGAGAAGGAGAGGATCCTCTGTACAGAGGGATTTCTCATGGGGAATTATCCCCAGCCTTAAGCTGTATCACCAATTTTCAGACATGGTAGCTTATTTGAAGTGTAATTTGAAAGTAACATTGGCGTGATATTCTGATTTATTTTTTAACTGCCAGAAATGATGCTTTTCATAAAACCATTTTGAATGAAACGTTATACTTCTATTATTGAGGCTAGAATAGTCATAATTGAAAAAAATGAAAAAAAAAAAGATAAAATCATAATTAAACTCAAGACACCCTCAGAGTGTTGTTTTCAGGACATTGATGGATATGGAGCTGATTCCCTCATTTGTTTGTTTGTTTTTAAATTGGGAAAAGAAAAGTGAAGCTCACAAGACTTTCACTTTGCCTGCTCTATGTTAGGGTGATAAAGATGCTGAGCAAAGGTGTCCTACCTCTAGTGCTAACAGCTTTTCTGGGTGACCTTCTCTCTGCTCTAGGGACACTTGTAGGAAACACCAACTCACAGTGAGGGACCGTGTGTTGTAAAATAGCGAAAATGTGGCACGTGGGTACTTTCTTGATGATACAGCTAGGTGAGCAGTGCCTAGAAGGAAGCCATTGCTCTGTTGAGCAGTCTCCTGGAATTGTTCTTCCCTATGTCTAGGAGAGAATTGAAGACAAAGAGAGGAGCATAAAGATCTTCTGCTCATTTCCTTCATTTACAGATGATATCACATCTTAAAGAAGAAGAGATAGGATACAATATTTCAACTCAGACACAATATATTTTGTCTTTAAATATTTCATTTGAATACACTATATATTTTTATTTCCCAGAAAAGCTCAAAATAATTTTGTCATATTATGTCTCTTTTAGTGATGGTAACTTACTTTTATTATTATTATTATTATTATTATTATTATTATTATTA
>JADRCH010000029.1:11968754-11980941 GCA_019843965.1 Rhynchomys soricoides
CCCTTGCCTTCCCTTGCCTTCCCTTGCCTTCCCTTGCCTTCCCTTCCTTTCCTACTTTGTCAAATCCTTATTTTCACAATAGTGAACTGTGTGCAGTAAACAGACCTGTAGGTTCCTCTGTAGAATACTGACTTAGATTACCCTGTTACATTCTCAGGAGTCAGATTAGAGTTGGATCATGTAATAGCTCCCCTTTCATTGTTTTGAGACATGTCTATACTGATTTTTATATTTACTACACTAGTTTTAGAGAATATTCTTACATTTGGTGTGTAGTAGCAATTGTTTGACTGTACCATGCCTTTCATACATCATCAGACAGTTCTTTATGTATCTACTGAGTATTTCCTCTTCAAAATCACAAACTTCTTGATTGTAAGGACTGTGCTTTTATGGTCTTATTTTCTGGCATGAAACAGTTAATGAATGGTTTCCAAGTCATCCATGATGTTTAGAGACAATGGACATGGTAAGCAAATCATTAGAATTAAGTGTTCAATTATGCTCTCTTAGACTTCATATGCTAAAATCCTAGCCCTCAGTCCCTCACATGTGACCTGGCTTGGTGCTAGTGTCATTGCAAGTTTAATGAGTTAAGATGTGGTCATTGTCCTGCAGAGTGGGCCTCTAAATCAAAGTGATGGTGTCATTAGTTTTTTAAGACAATTTGGATCAAGGAGCACATACATGGAAATATCAGAGTAAAGGCCTGAAAGATCTTTTTTTTTTCTGGTTGGACCTTAGAATTTCAGCCGACCAAAGCATGAGGTCATGTGTTTTGGTTGTAAAAGCTATTCAGATTTTAGTGCTGTATTCACTATGTCATCAAATTGAAGCAATAATAAACAGTAATTCTTTATAAGAAAACAAAATTAGCAATTCTATAAAGGTAATGATATATTTTATTTTCTTTAAAAATTATGTTCTTGTTGGACTAAAGTCAGCTATTTTCAATGAACAGAATGATCTTGAACGTGTCTCTGGATATGGACTGTGGTGAATACTATGCTGAGAAACAATAATCCTTCTGTCTCTAGTCACAATAGACAGTTTCCGAAGTAGATCCTCTGCTCCATGGCCTTGACGTGTATGTTTTTCCTCTGAGATTTGCTCCTTGTGTTGACATAGATTTGCTGTGCATGATGAAGTGATAAAAATCAATGAAACAGCCATGTGAATGCTCTAATGCCAAAGGACTCTATATTTCACTTCACAACTTTGATACCTTTAGCCACCAAACTAGTTCTATTAAGATGGAGCTATTTTTAAAGGATATTTCATTCTGCCTTCAGCTTAGAGATTGCACTTGAAAATATACACCATATAGTATTTCTAGAAATACTGTTTTCATAGGAAAAAATTCATGCAGCCCCATTTTGTAAAACTATGCCCTGTATGCCAAATGTTCCTGTCCACAATAAACCTTACACCATCATTTCAGCTTATGAGCCACAAAGTGCTACACTTTTGCTTGCTCTTGCCTTGAAAATAGCCTTTCTGCTATATTGCCAAGGGGTGAATTCTTTTTTTTTAATCTCTCATGTTCCTCACATTTTTAAAAGAATAATTGATATTATTGAAATATGAGCCTTCAAGTTCTAAGGTCAATACAAAATGAATTGTCTCAATGTTAAGAACTATAATAACCACAGGTTTACAACAGAATGCAGGACTAGAGTGACAAGTTATCAGATGCACTTGAGGAAGATGACTTGTGGACAGTCTGTACCAGAAGTACCGGAAAGCAATGGTAGAACCTCTGGGGTTTGGTAAGCATGAAAATCTGCAAATTGTTCAAAGTTTATAACCTGCAGAATAAACATGAGAGTTTGTTGATAATTTCAACTTTGTAGTTAGTACTTTTTAAGGAAGACCATCAACAGAGAAATTCTTGAGAGCCATTTAATAAGATGGTAATATTATTTTTTTCATTGTTACTGTTCATTCATTCAAAGGTAAATAAGAAAACTTACCTTTTCATCATAGGACAAATAAGGCATGATTAGAAGAGAAGAGGGTTAAGATGAACCTGCTCCTACGATTCTTTCATCATGTACATTGAGAGACGAGTTTATCCAAAACTGACAATAAAGAAAGTGAACAAGAAAATTCAATATTATTTATTAATTAATAAAATATTAATTGTCACATTTTTGTAAACTACTACCAAGATTTTATGTGTATTTTAAGAAATAATCTATACTTGAAGTACTGTCTCTTAGATTGGCTGCAAAATCTTGCTTTGAGTATTTTAGTGATTTTGGAACAATTCAATTACAGAATTTTAGAATGAATGAATGGACTTCTTTCAACTATGAATTGTAGCTGGCATGAAGTAATAATTGTTTTGATTTCAGAAGAATATTTAGTAATGTCTTTTTAGAATTTTTTAATTTTTCCTTTTTTGTAGATACGAATACAAACATAACTTTACATAACTTTTAATGGTCAAAGACACTTAGAATAAGTACAAAATTTCAAGAAAGTATTGGAAGAGTAAAAGTAACACCAAGAGATCATAAACTGAATATTTCAATACAGTTTATAAAAAGAATGAGCAGCAAAGAAAGAACTCACAGGGCATCATCTTTAAAATTTGTATTCAAGGTGCTGAGGAGAGATGGCTCAGTGTAAGAGCATTGGGTGCTCTTCCAAGGAACCAGGGTTCCATTCCAGCACCCACATGGTGCCTCACAACTGTCTGCAACTCCAGTTCCAGGGTCTCTGGTTCCCTATTCTGAAGTCCTCTAGTACCAGACATATGTCTAATGCAGAGACAAACATTCAGGCAAAACACTCATACACATAGTCATAAATAAATACATTTTTAAAAAGGTCAGTAAACAACATAAATGAAGGAGAGTGACATCCTCCTCTTCCTGTTTTAAGGAGGAAAGACAGGTTTAGAAAAGTTAAGCCATTTGTCAAAATTGACACAGCTAAAAAGAGCTATCTCTGAATCCACAGTAGTATTATTCTGATCTCATATTATCACTATAGCATGGTGCCACTGAAAAAATATACTTATGTGCAGGACGAGAGGACTGGCATAAGGACACTTCCTTTGTTCTCTGTCACCCACAAACAATCTCAGAGAAACCTCAACACGTGCCTTCTTTTCCTCTTTGCTTCCATAGTGATGTTTTATATGTTTGTAACAGTACCTTTATCAAAAGAAAGCTATGAAATGAACAGTTCAATGTATGTTAGTGTGCTTTCTCTTCTCTTCTTTAGAGATTTGAAAACATTTACATATCTATAGAGTAACTAAAGATGTATGAACACAGGTAAGTGGAGAGGTTAGGAAAGTCATTTTAAAGTTAATTCTGTACTTTGTTTGAGATAGAATCTTGCTTGGTAGTGCAAACTGGCCTTGAACTCAGGTTTTTCCTCCTGAGCCTCCCTAATGCTGGGATTAGAAGTATTTGCCAACAGGCCTGACTGATTACAGATTCCCTAATATGGACATCTGTATTGTATTAATTTAGGACAGGAATGATTTCATATTGTCCTGACACCCACATATTTAGGAATACTTTACATTCTAAGTTTAAATAATACTATTCCAATAATATGCAATAATGATAATTTAATACTATTTTAATAATAATATTTAATCTTATTAAGCTTCAGTTCAAGGTCAGTTTTTACTACCAAGCAAGATTTTCTTTCAAAGTTCAAAATTATATTTAAAGTGACTATGTTAATCTGTCTACTTGCATTTAGCATTAAAAGGGGAGTTGGCTTCCAAAGAAAAGGAGAATTTATATTTAAACTTCTCTTAACTGATTTATTGTTTTTATGCTATCTCATTTAACCAATAACTTCTAGAAAGGACAAGACTGTATTACTTACTTTATCTATTGGATTATCTTCTCCCAGTGAGACAATTTTATATTTCCAGAAGGTTCTAGTTTTATAAATCCTATTTGTAAGTTTGAATCTTGCATAGAACTCTATGACATTCAGAGCATGCTATTATGTGAGTTCTTAGCTGGATGCAGCATTGGCCGAGTATCTTCTTCTATCTCAGGCTGATGTAGATGTTCACTGATTTCTAACTTTGGAGTTTCTTTGGGAAAGTCTGAGGAGGTCTTGATTTCCCTTCTACTAATATCTGTATTTTACCTTTTTTTGATAGCTTACTTTAATAATAATCAAATCAAATAAACTTAACAAGCTATCAAGCTGGACATTGAGTTTATTGTACATTTTGTTCCAGTAATCATAACTGAATGCACTTACAATACATGCACAAGCCATCCTTTTTTGTAATTTCAAAGCTATCTTAATTTTAATTTTTTTAAAAATTATTTTATTGGTTATTTTATTTATTTACATTTCAAATGTTATTCCCCTTCCCAGTTAAACCCTCTATCCCTTTTCTAGTTCCCCCAATTCTATGAGGGTGTCCCCCTACCCTTCCATCCCCTTCTGCCTCAGTGTCCTAGCATTCCTCTATGCTGGGTCACTGAGCCTCCACAGTATCAAGGGGCTCTCATCCCATTGATGCCAGATAACTTTTTCCTGACTTAGTTAGGGTTTTATTGCTGCGAAGAGACATCATGGTCAAGACAATTTGTATAATGGAAAATAATTGTGGTTGCTTTACAGTTTCAGAGGCTTAGTCCATAACCATCACAGCCGGAAGCATGGCAGTTTGCAACCAGACATCGTACTTGTAAAGGAGCCAAGATTTTTACATCTTTATCTGAAGGCAGCAGGAAGATTGTGTACCATACTGGGTGTAGCTTGAAGATATAAGTCCTCACAACCCACCCCCACAGTGGCATACTTCCTCCAACAAAGCCATACCTACTTCAAGAAAGTCATATCTCCTAATAGTGTCACTCTGTGGACCAAGTATTCAAACACATGAATCCATGGAGGTCATTCCCATTCAAACCACCATAGACTCACATAGGCCCATATAATTGAATTAATGAACTCTGCTTCTCCTCCTCCAATTAGCAATTAAGTATAAGGAGGATATCCCCAACCTGCTTTGATCGTCGTCAGTTTCATTTTGAATCCTTCCTATTGGGAAGCCTTTCAAATTGATGCATGATTTATGGAAGATCCATCATAGGCTATATGGTTAAATCAAGCAGGATTTAATGCTTTCAAGGATACTTGAAAATAAAGTGAATGATTGATTAAGGATGATTCAGGGAGAAAATACGATCAAACTGAGATATGTGTCTCTGTAACACATGCTCTCATCTGAATATAAAGACAGACCATGATATTCCCACAGTACTTCAGTGGTGATTTTGAATTAGTCAGGGTGAGCCTAAACAACAAACTACTTCATCATTCTACTGCAAAGCCAGCCTGAAATACACAGCAATATGCATAAAGACCTAGTCTTCCTCTTTGAGAGGAGCTATCCCATCTCTGAGGATTAGATGATATGAATATGGCACAGTATTCTTGGGTGTGAATCTAACAGTGTTCCCTACCCCACTCCACATGGTAACAACGTTGGATGAAAACAAAACAGAATTGAAAAAAATCTCAAAGTGCACGGCTATATCTAGTTCAAATGTCACAGGTGTGGAAGCCAGTATAATTACCCAATTACACATATTCTTTGTGTATATGTATTAGATTTTTTCATATTTCTTTTTCTTATTTTCTATAAACATTTTTCTGTTCATTTCCTTTGTATTGAGTCTGTATGACCTTTACTCTGTCATTTAAACTTTTTTCACAAGCTGTGCATATTCATCTCTGTGTGTGGCTTTTTTATTTCATTTCTCCCCATTTGTTCTGGTTTCTTTTATTTTCTGTTTCACTTAAATGATGTATTTCATTAAACACTGAGAATTCATAATAATTTGTTTTATAAGCAAGAGAATAATATTTGAAAGAATATCTAAGGTAATTCTCTAATGCTTAAGCAATCTTCAAATTAAGTTCACCCAATAACTAAATATAAACTAAATTTATTCTTAGACTCACTAAAATGATTCTTAATAATTAAATCTTATGAAATCCCATCTGTCGATTCTTGATCTTAGAGCATAAGCCATTGGTGTTCTGTTCCCAATGAACTTTTCCCCTGTGCCCATGTGTTCTAGACTTTTCCCCACTTTCTCTTCTATTAGATTCAGTATATCTGGTTTTATGTGGAGGTCCTTGATCCACTTGGACTTGAGTTTTGTACAGGGAGATAGGAATGGATCAATTCGCAGTCTTCTACATGTGGACCGCCAGTTGCACTAGCACCATTTGTTGAAGATGCTGTCTTTTTTCCACTGTATGGTTTTAGCTCCTTTGTCAAAGATCAAGTGACCATAAGTGTGTGGGTTCATTTCTGGGTCTTCAATTCTATTCCATTGATCTACCTGCCTGTCACTGTACCAATACCATGCAGTTTTTATCACTACTGCTCTGTAGTACAGCTTGAAGTCAGGGAGACTAATTCCCCCAGAAGTCCTTTTAATGTTGAGAACAGATTTTGCTCTCCTGGGTTTTTTGTTATACCATATGAATTTGAGAATTGCTCTAAGTCTATGAAGAATTGAGTTGGGATTTTGATAGGGATTGCATTGTATCTGTAGATTGCTTTCTGCAGGATGACCATTTTAACTATATAAATCCTGACAATCCATGAGCATGGGAGATCTTTCTATCTTTTGAGGTCTTCTTCGATTTTGTTCTTCAGAGACTTGAAGTTCTTGTCATACAGATCTTTCACTTGTTTGGTTAGAGTCACAACAAGATATTTTATATTGTTTGTAACAATTGTGAAGGGTGTTATTTCCCTAATTACAAAGCTTCTGTAAGGCAAAGGACACTGTAGATAGGACAAAACAGCAACCTACAGATTGGGAAAAGATCTTTACCAATTCTACATCTGATAGAGGGCTGATATCCAATGTATACAAAGAACTCAAGAAGCTAGACTCCAGAGATCCAAATAACCCTATCAAAAAATGGGGAAGAGAGCTAAACAGAGAATTCTCAACTGAGGAAACTTGAATGGCCTAGAAGCAGCTAAAGAAATGTTCAACATCCTTAGTCATCAGGGAAACACAAATCAAAACAACCCTGAGATTTCACCTCACACCAGTCAGAATGGCTAAGATCAAAAATTCAGGTGACAGCAGATGTTGGAGAGGATGTGGAGAAAGAAGAACACTCCTCCATTGATGGTGGGAATGAAAGTTGATACAACCTCTCTGGAAATCAGTTTGGCGGACCCTCAGCAAAGTGAACATAATACTACCTGAGGACCCAGCTATTCCACTCCTGGGCATATACCCAGAAGATGCTCCAACATGTAATAAAGACACATGTTCCACTATGTTCATAGCAGCCATATTTATAACAGCCAGAAGCTGGAAACAACACAGATGTTCCTCCACAGAGGAATAAATACAGAAAATGTGGTACATTTACACAATGGAATACTACTCAGCTATTAAAAACAATGACTTCATGAAATTCGCAGACAAATGGATGGATCTTGAAAATATCATCTTGAGCGAGGTAACACAGTCACAAAAGAATGAACATGGTATGTACTCACTGTTAAGGGGTTATTAGCCCAAAAGTTCGAAATACCCAAGAGTCACTTCACAGCAACAGTAGGGCATAGTGTGAGGTCCCAGATGGAGGACTTGGAGAAGAGACTGAAGGAGCTGAGGGAGTTTGCATCCCCAGGAAGGCAGCAAGAGTGGCAACTGTCCTGGCTCCACCCACTGATACTCCTGGAGACTGATCCACCAACCAAAGAATACACATGGAGTGACCCATGGTGCTGGCTACATATGCGGCAGAGGAGGGTCTTGTTAGCCATCGGGGGAGGAGAGGCCCTTGGGCCTGACGGTGTTTGATCCCCCAGTATAGGAGAATGACAAGGAGGGAAGATGAGAGTGAGTGGGTGGGTGTGTGGGGGATACCCCTATAGAGGCAGGGGAGGGGGGAGAGAATAGGGAGGTTCCAAAGGGGAGATCTGGAAAGGGGAAAACATTTGAAATGTAAATAAAGTAGGAAAAACTAAAACAAAAAACAAAACAAAACAAAAAAAGAATTTAATCTACAGGTGAGAATTCAGCTTGAGAACTTGGGGTTATTCCACCAGGGCCCCAAGCACAAGGGCATCCTTCCACTCCTGGAAGAAACAGGTTAGAGAGTATGTAGGTTTGAAGAGAGGAGCTGATTAAGGCCCTGCTACTTCATTCCCTAAAGACCAATCAATTTAAAAGTCACACTGTTCTATCAGTCACATTGTGCCTAATGGCTGCTGCTCTAAAAACTGTATAAAAGCTCAAAGCACGGGCTGCATGTGGTCATTCTACCTCAGCTTTGGTGTGCAGGATGACCCCAGCATGCTGGAACAATAATTCCTCTTGCATTTTGCATCGATCCCCGACTCCATGGTGTGCACTCAGGGGGTCCACGGAAAGTTAAGGCTCCCCAGAGTCTTACATAGGTAGATTATTAAAATATAGGCAGAAGAAAAGAAATCTTGACTTTATATTAAGGAAGTAGAAAACATGTTTTATTAATGACAGAGAGTGTCAAAAAACAGAACCATTTAAAAATGTTAAGCATATTGTATAGAATTATTTGCTTGTCTGGAACGTCCTAAAAAATTGAAATTAAGAAGGAAATATTGTCATCCATAGTTGTGCATTGGGCCATGACAGCTTGTGTAAGGTCCACCCTATCTACACAGTAAGACCGATGAATACTGAGGAATCCTGCACAATTCTTGGCACACAAAAGGAGCCATGAGAGGAAAGTCTCCTAAGCAGAAAGAGGGGGTAAGAAAAATGTAAATTGTTTCTTTTGGTATTAAAGATGGAGTGCAGGGTGAAGTAACAGAAAGACAACTCAAACAATGTAATGGTCATATGCTCAGAATTCACGAAGAGTGAAAATGTTTCCTCTTGGAAATAGGTAGCTGAAGAAGAAAACACTCCCTCCCATGTTTTGTGATGTTCTTATATAATGTTTCATTTCTGTTCTTCTTTTTTACTTTCATATCATGTACAAACACAGGATACTTTTGTTTAAATGTAGGGGCAAGTACTTTGTACTTAATCAGAATGCTGAAATCCTGTTAGGCTTTATTAGTGGAAGGTATTGAAAGGGCTCTATTATAACATCGTTTGAATGTCTTGGCTCAAGATTTGGCTCCAAGATTTTTCCAAGAACTGCGATTATTTAAAAATTTTAAATCATTTATATGTGTTGCCTGATGTTAATTTAGCTTTTTTTTTTTTTTAATTTTAAAAATTGTATTTTTTTCTCAAAATTGTAACAGCTTTTCATTTATTTTCTGCCAGGATCTTCATACATTAGTACTGTGTTTGCATCATTTTTATCCCATGCTCTTCCCTTCTAATTCTTTCCATGTCCCCTTTACTCCCTCTCAAGTTCATGAGTTCTTTTAATTATTATTCTTTCTTTAAAATTTTATTTAATTTTTTTTTTTACACTCCAGATTTTATCCCCCTCCTGGTTCACCCTCTGACTGTTTTACATCCCATACCTCCTCCCTACCTTCTGTCTCAATGAGGATGTCCTCACTGCCCACCCCCACCCCACCAGACCTCTCTACTCCCTGGGGCCACCAGTTTCTTGAGGGTTAAGTACATCTTCTCTGACCAAACCCAGACCTTGCAGTCATCTGTTGTATATGTGTTGGGGACCTCATATCAGCTGGTATAAGCTGTCTGGTTGGTGGTCTAGTGTCTGAGAGATCTCGGAGGTCCAGGTTAATTAAGACTGCTGGTCCTCTTACAGGTCCTCCTCCAGGGTGGCCCTCCTCCTCAGCTTCTTCCAGCTTTTTTCTAATTCCTCCACGGGGATCACCGTGTCCTCACAGGTGTTTACTATGTGTTCACACATCCCTGGTGTCCTGTGTGACAAGACTTCCTCTTACAAGAACACATCAGATTAGTCCTATCCTAAGCATCTCATTTTTGTCTCCAAATTTTGCCATATTCTGAGGTCCCAGGAACTATGATCTTCACATACAAATTGATAGGGTAGGTTTCATTCAGTCTTTAAAGGCTCTAAGAAACTGTGCTTTCATTTGTCACTAGCATCCTAATTCAGTGTCTAAGGCATTTCAAGCAATGTATGGAGGATTCATGGCTCTCAGTTATATTGTGAAAAGTAGATGGCTTCACTTCCTTCTATAACCTTGCAAGGCAAATGTGATTTGCATTGTCACAATAGTTCTTTGAATGAGTATTTGAGGTTTGGGTGTATTCTCCAGGTTTTCCTTAATGGGACTTGCTGATTGCTACCATGAAGGAATATTAAAATAAATGACAGTTAGTGAGACTGAGATCACCATAAGACCTCTCCCAGCACACCAAAAGAAGGATTGCTGACTTAGACAACTAATATATGGGTGAAACCTTTTCTTCTGTTTCTATACAGATACCATGAGGGAGGAGAAGCAGCAGAGTGGACTATGTGTCCTTTAGAGAATTATATTTCTAGAGGGTTATATGTAAAAGGAGCTATGCATTCATGAGCATCATTACAGACCCAGCTAATTCAGGATGTTGAAACCCTATGTATAGACTTGGGAGAATCATAATGTTGGACCCGAAGGTCACAACTACTGGTAGTTCCCCCTCATAAAGACATGGAGATCGAGGGTGATGCAATCAGCAAGAGGTTTATTATTTCCAATGCATTGGTGTCGTCCTGCACACAAGACAGGTGACTCCCAATCCTCAAAGCTCACACTTTTTATACATTCTTGAGGCAGATTCTGGTCACAGCCTGAGTTGGTTGTTGACCTTTCACACAATTAGGAGATTCTTAGTTAGTCATCACTGTGGTTATTCTTTACCCCAGGGCCATTGTTGTTTGGGAGAGCCTATGTTGACAGAGAATATCTGCTGGCCAGTTGGTCTTATCTCTAGGGAGGGGAAGAGGGAAGGAATGCCCCTTTCTCATGTCCCACAGGAAATATCTGCTAGCTAGGTGGCCCTATCTCCAGAGAGGAGAGGAGGGGAGGAAAAGCATTTCTTTCATTCTCCTGTTTTTTTCTTGGTAATATTTCAATCACGAAATTACAACTCATTTTAATCCAACTCTAGGTACTGTGGCCGTAGCATCATAATCTGTACTGTGCTTATGAGCTCCCTAATGAAAGCCGGTAAACAATTTTGGATGCAAGGTTCAAAGATTAAAAGTAATGCTAAGATTATTAGGGGTCCTAGGAGGTGGAAATTAAAGTGGTGAGCTGGGGGAAGAATTGACTACCTCGGATAAGGACGTCAGAGATTCTTGGAGTTTGGAAATAGAATTTCCATTTGTGTAATGTCTAAATCTATATATAGCCTGTCTTAGTCCCTGATAAGCCTGATGATGTGATATTAATGCTGACAATCCTATAGCAGCTCCTACTGCACCTAACCCTATACCCAGTAAAACAGAGAGTGTTATTCCTGCATCTCTCTTAACTCTGACTGGTCCTCCCTCCCAGTAAGACAGTAACTCATCATATGGGCGATACATAAGCCGAGGGATCAATTGTACTAGTATACAGAAATCCTGAGTTGCATTAAGAACTTGGAGGTTGACATAGGGAGAAATTCTGGAGGAGCAAGCCCACCACCCATCCATGGGGGGAAGTAAGTAACCTGAGGAGGGGACGATAGCACATGTCTGATTGCAGAGATGCTGGTGGGTGGTGGGGAATTTTCCCACACACAGCCCTTGGCCAGACAGAGTAAGTTTGACATTCTGCTGTTGTCACTGATGGCCTGCCTGGGCCTTCCCAGTCAGGTTGACTGTTCCCACATATGCTATTCCTTTATAGTAAGGGGGGGGGCACATCATAGCAGAGCCAGCAGGATTCAGTGGCCTTTGGGTTAGTGGCATTTATGACCTGAAATGCTTCTCTGACTAAGTCAGTCAGATGAAAGTTTTCTAGAGGGATGGGGGAGGCTTTAAGAGTTGTTATTTCTGAAGTCCCCGAGGGGGTTGTAGGGGGATTTGGTTTTCAGTGAGGGTTTTTTGTCTGGTGGGGGCATCTGCATCCCATTAGGGCCCAAGGGGAGGGTAGGGGTCTCGACCCGGAGCTTGACTGTAAATCGAACCCCATTGTCTTACCCTTTCTTATATAGCCTGAGTTCCCAGGTTCTTCCCCCCACCCATCCTGCTCTGAATCTTTTCCCTTCCCTGTGAATCTGATGGTGAGAGG
>JADRCH010000029.1:11980951-12003233 GCA_019843965.1 Rhynchomys soricoides
GAATCCTATTTGATCTCCTATCCCATTCCCATGGCACAAGATAACGTTGCATGTCCCTTTTTCTTGGCACTCGGGCCTGGCCCCACCCGATTCATGAGTTGGAACGTCCCAAGTGTTTATACTGGTAGCCAAATCACAGAGATCAAAGGTAAGGTCTGGCCACCAAGTGTAGAGGAGGTAATCAGATGATCGTTTCTGGGTCACTAGGTCCCCTGTTTCTGCAGAAGTCACTGTCCACACTTGGGTGACAGGTGCATGGGGGCTGCCATAAATGATTGTCACCTCAAAAATCAGGGTCAGGATCTCTACTAGGCCTGGGAGGGGTGTTGACATCTTCTTGGGGCTGCCTGACGATTTTCAGTTTCAAAGGATTTCCTGTGGTCTGGATCCTCCAGTTGGTGTGATCTTGTGAGGCTTCAGTCTTGGGCTCAGGGGCAGGCTTAACATGGGGGGCATGTATCCAAGTGGCGATTCCTTCTACTTTGACAGCCGTTGGTGTGGTCAGTAGCACCAAGTAGGGTCCTTTCCAGCGGGGTTCAAGCGTCTGGGCACGATGTCACCACACATAGACCCCGTCTCCAACATGGAACTGATGGAACATCTTGGGGGTTCCTGGCTTGTAGGCAGCTGCCAGCTGTGTCCACGCCTCTCGTTGTACCACCTGCAGACCTTTTAATTTAGCATACAGATCATTATTATTATGACAAGTGGGTTCCATGACGTCCCCTAAGAGGGTTAGGGGTGCTGGAGTCCGATACAGGATTTCAAAGGGGCTTAGGCTGAAGCAGGATGGGGTATTTCTAACTCTAAACAGGGCAAGGGGAAGGAGCACCACCCAGTCAATGCCAGTCTCCATGGTCAATTTAGTTAAGGTTTCTTGTAGAGTTCTATTCATCCTCTCTACCTACCCTGAGCTCTGAGGTCTAAATACACAATTGACCTCTAGATATCTGTCCACTCCCTGACTTATCTGGGCAACAAAGGCTGGGCCATTGTCAGATCCGATTACCTTGGGCACTCCAAATCAGGGAAAGATTTCTTCCAGTATCTTCTTGACAACCACTGCAGCAGTTTCCTTTTTTTTTTTTTTGGTAGGTAAAGCTTCTACCCATCCTGAAAAGGTGTCTATGAAAACTAATAGGTATTTGTAGCCACACTTGCCAGTCTTACCTCGGTGAAGTCCACTTCCCAGTATACTCCTGGTCTATCCCCTCGGTATCTCTTACCAGGGTCAGTTCTATTTCGGCAGGCATTCACTTTTTGGTAAGGCTCACAGCTGTGGACTATTTGTTCTACTTGGTGTTTCAGTCCTGGAATATAATACTTAGATCTCAAGGCAGATTGGGTTAATTTGCTTACCCCCAAATGGGTCCACTGATGAATTTGCCTTATCATTGCTCGAGCTTGTTCCTGTGGCAGCATCTTTTTTACTGCCGATGTGTACCAGAGTCCTTTTTCTTGGTCGAAGTGGTTGCTAGGACCCTTTGAGATAATCGCCAAGTCTCCAGCAGAATATTGGAGTTTTGGTCCCAGGGGATCAGGATCTCGAGTCACCATTACAGGGACTGCCTTTGAGGCTTTTTTTCAGGCCTCTTGGTTGGCCATGTTGTTCCCTCTAGCTATCAAGGAGTTACTTTTCTGGTGACCTGTGCAATGTATGATGCTTACTTTTGCTGGCTCATATAGAGCTTTTAGCAAGGCCAGGATCTCAGATTTATGTTTGACCTCCTTCCCTCCCAAAGTCAGCAACCCCTGCTGTTGGTAGATAGCAGCATGAACGTGTGCCTTGGCAAAGGCATACCTGCTATCTGTATAGATGTTAATCTTTTTGTCTCTTCCTAGTTCAAGGGCCTTGGTGAAAGCAATAAGCTCGGCCTTTTGTGCTGAGGTTCCTTCTGGTAGGGTCTGTGCCCACAGGACTCTCTGTCCATCTACTACAGCCGCACCTGCTTTTCGTCTTCCTTCTTTCAGGAAGCTACTCCCGTCTGTGAACCACGTAGCCTCAGCATCCACCAGGGGCAGAGGAGAACTGCCAATATTGCAAAGGCTGATGACTCTGGTCATCAGGGGACCATAAGCTCTAAGAGAGAGAACGTGAGACTCCCTCCCACGTTCACGTTCTCAGGGGTAGTCCTGTGCCTGCTGCAGGTCCCCTGGGCCAGTCCCATTGGGTCGGGGGCAGGGAGAACAGAGGGACCCATCCCAGGAGGTTCCGTAGCTGGAATTGCTTGAGGCCAGGCCTCTGATGTTACCTGAGACTGGACAGCAGGGGGGTCTGGAGGAGGAGGTTCTTGAAGGAGTAGGTCAGTATCTAAGGTGGGGAGGACCTCCATCTTAGGTCCCTCTCGAAGAGCCATGATGGGTGTTCCTGTAGGCCCTGGAAGAGGGACAAAAGGCCGCACTCACAATGGGGTTCAGTGGCTAGGCTTTCCCAGACAGTAATGTATGGAACCTGATCCGGGTGGCCTCATCAGCCCATCCGGAAGACATGCCTTTTGACAGCCACTATAGGAGGCAGAGAGAAGGAGCCCTCTGCAGGCCAACTGATCTGGAAAGTTGGCCGTTTTGAGGAACACAGAGTTTCCTACTTATGTTTCTTAACTTCTAGTGAAAGATTATGAGCTCTAGCTCTAACATCTGTCCAATATTTAAGAGTCAAACCTAGTGGGGTCTGTCCTCCTCCAAAACTGTCCTCAGTCCAAGCACAAACACAAAAAGAAAGACAGAAAGTAAGATGCCAATGAGTCCCTGCCGTGGACACCTCAGTAGAAAAACAGAGGAACTTGACAGTGGCCTCCTTGTCACTGTACCCAGATGGGGCAGATCTTCCCCACCCAAACCCCCAGATGGGGTCCAGAGCGTCCTCTGAGACCCTCATTGCCTCGGTGTTCCTGGCACGTCTATCTACCCCTTTTAGCAACTACAGACACCACAACTCCCCAAGTGAGTTGCAAACCAAACCAAACCAATCAGCGGTGGCCACCCAGAAACAGAAAGGCAGGAAAAACAGAAGAACACAAGCACTATAGATGCAGACTCATAGAGACAGACAGACAAAACTGCGGTACCTGCTTGTGCTCAGTCCTCCGGTCTCAAGTCGCCAGTCCAGCGAGGAGGAGTTTCCCAGCCAATGCACCAAAATGTTGGACCTGAAAGTCGCAACTACTCGTAGTTCCCCCTAGCAAAGATATGGAGATCGAGACTGATACAATCAGCAAGAGGTTTATTATTTCTGATGCATTGGGGTTGTCCTGCACACAAGACAGAGGTGACCTCCAATTCTCAAAGCTCACACTTTTTATACAATCTTGAGGCAGATTCTGGTCACAGCCTGAGTTGGTTGTTGATCTTTCATACAATTAGGGGATTCTTCGTGAGTCATCACTGTGGTTATTCTTTACCCCAGGGCCATTGTTTGGGAGAGCCTATGTTGACAGAGAATATCTGCTGGTCAGTCGGCCTTATCTCAGGGAGGGGAGGTGGGGAGGAATGCCCCTTTCTCACATCCCACAGGAAATATCTGCTAGCTAGGTGGCCCTATCTCCAGAGAGGAGAGGAGGGGAGGAAAAGCATTTCTTTCAATAATAGTCTATGAGATGTCTCATATTAAAGAACATAAGCATAGGTTTTATAGTCATGGAATATAAAAAAATTTCCCACGTGGTCAATTTGAAGTGACTCAAGTTTTGTCTGTGTTAGAAGAGACCTCCAGAATGAGCTTTATCATGAACTTAGGACTGACAGACATACAAGGACTGAGGAACTTTCTATGATTAGCCTGGAGTGTTTTATAGGGCAAATGTTTCTTGTAGCATGAAAATAGATAGAGGTTTACAGTTCTTAAAATCTTATAGTTCTCTGTATACTGTGATTTATATGTTAATAACCACTGCACACTTAAAAACACGATAGAAACTAATTTGCTCAACAAAATGGTAAAAGCATCTCTCCCTTTATGCACTGCCCATTGAAGCATTTTCTCTGATATGGTATCAACTATCTACACTTCACAGGACTGTCAAATGCCTCTGTAAGCACCATATCAGCAAAGTGAAGGATGGTTCACATCTAAGCAATTCAAGAGAATGAGAACCTCCCTTTTTATGAAACCACCAATGAATCTGAAAACAATCCATGTCCCTTCTACCGTGAATACATTATAAAACCACTCTGAACATTACTATATATTTATTCAAGTACATGTTCAGGATTCCCTTTGTATAAAAGCTATATGCAAAGGGTATTAGCTAACAAAGATCATTGTTACTGGTTTTGTATAGATTTGTTGGTAAGCTCTCATGGGCATGTTTTTCTTCTCTTGTTTGTGTCTCTATCAATTGGCAATGAAGCTATCATCGCTTCCCACTTCATTTTGCATCTGTAAAGGCTAGTTTACACCTACCTCAGCATCTCCTTAAGAGGGAATCTCTTAGAGCAGAAGGTCACATTTATATGCACTATCTTTATAAGCCTTAAAGCATCAGAAATTTGTCTTGTGTATCTTGTTACATAGCTGATAATTGAAAATGACAATAATTGAACTCAGATGTGAATGCTTTATTCTTCACTGAATTATTTGATTTGACATTGGCTGAAATAGCCTTAATCAGCTCCATAGATTTCCAATCTCTCCTGTCCTTCATCAGTGTTTCCCCCCTTCTTTGAAGTAACTTCTTTCGTTTTATTTTTACATGTGTTACCGTTTTCACAAATATATGCAATCTAACATTTTTATACAATGTATTTGAATAATGTTTTCTCCCTTCCTCAAATCTTCCCAGATCCTGCACTTTTTTCTCCACCTAACTTCATTCATATTCATTCTCTCTCTCTCTCTCTCTCTCTCTCTCTCTCCCCTCTCTCTTTCCCTCCCTCAAAAAATAAAACAAAACCAAACACAAGTGAAAAAAGAAACCAAAGGCAAAAACATGAAAATCAGAACAAACAAATAAACATACAAACAAACAAAAAATGAGTAGAATAAAACAATTTCAAAGCAAAACAAAACAAAATGAGATGAACTTCTCCCCTCCACACACACTCTCTCCTCCACCACCACCACCAGCACCAAGATCAGTAACAACCACCATGGGAGCTCTCCTAGAGTATGATTGCCACCCCCAGTGACATTCCATTGGAGAAACACCACCTAAACATCTCAAGCTATTTACTGCCTGGGTTATGGATTACTGTCCACAACCCCATGGTTAGTTCCTATTGTTGAAGCAACACTCACTTATGTCATTGAATAGGGAGAAATAACTGATGCCCAATAGAAGCTTAATTGCTACTGACTAGCATTCTTGGTGCTGGAAGTTACTTTAACTGCTACCAGAGGAGAAAGATCATTATCATTATTGCACACTTACAACGTTTATTCTTGTTTTGATACAATTGTGTTTTTATAAACAAAACCAACAAAAGCATGTCTTATCATTCTCTTGAGATTCAAAGGACACTAGATCAATGGCTAATGTTTGGCCAATTTTAAAGGAACATCAAAATATGTAATATTGTTTCCACATTTTTATGGGAACTTTATTCTTATGTTCAGTGTTGTATATGAGTTATATAATCTAGGCATCATTTAGATCAAGAAAACAAGCCAAACCAAAAACAAAACAAGACAAAACAAAACAAAATAAATAGCAACAACCTTATTTTTAATCCCAAAAGAACATCACAGTCAACTGACTGAAATCTCCTTGGAAACAAGTTTTATTTTTCTTTTTCCTCTACATTCTCCAGTAACAGAGATTCCATACTATTGCTTTAAATTCCAGCTACCACAATTCTGTCTCAATTGGCTTGCTCTTTTACCCTTGAATATTAGTATATTTGATATGTATATTGAATATATTAATCAACAATGTTAGCATATTCAAATGTAACCCACTATGTTTCTCTTCCTCATCTTACTAAATACCCCCTCCATATGAACTTCCTGAAAATATGATTATTTTAGGGAAAAATTACTACAATTCCTGATGCTGATTAACATAGAAGTCTGAGAGCCATACTAAATATTTTGCTCGTAGCCAACATGCCAGGAAAGATGTTTGCTTTGGTTCATTTACTTGGTTCATAGTCTGTCATGAGTTTGGATTGAGCCACCATCATCACCTATCAGGATTAGTACCATGACTTTGTAACTATTAGTTTCACTTCGGTTTGCTTTGCTGAAATAAGAGTTTCACATCATAACTAAGAGTAGTCTGTTATAATGTGACTCTATTTCCTCACTACTCGAAGTCTTGAAAAACTCTGTCCCTTAGAGATTCCAACACTGTCATATGAGCCAGCCAGTCTAACCCCCCTGGGCTACTTCACCCTGGCTCACTAAACTTCAGTCACATATTAGTCTGTTTCTTGAATTTGATTCTCATTTCTCTTAGAGGCCTCTTAGAATATCTCTTTACCCTAAGTTCTGTAAATTCCTCAGATATCAAGTATATTTAATTTCTCAGCAAAAAATATTCTTGTATTTCTTCCTTGTAGTTTTTCTTTTCATGATTTAATATTAGTGTATCAATGTATTTATTTTGCATGGTTTTTGTTGTAGTTCTTGTTAATCTAATGGGTGAAGAGACAGTAGCAGTGAGGGAGGGTCTATTATAGGAAAAGTATTTCCTTCTGTCAAGAGGATGAAATCTATGGTAACTTAACATTCCAGTTTGGCAGAGTTAATGATCTGGTCAAGGAGCCTCTCCTCAAAAAGGAAAGACTACCTCTAGAAAAGTAGGTTCACCTTAGGTATGCCAAAGAGATAGGTAGAGTAATTATGTTTTTAATGAAACACTGTAATTTCCTTTAAAGACTTTCTCCTTCTTCTGCAGTAGCTTATGGCAGGGTAGGAGATAGGGGTGGGGGTGAGGGTGGGGTGCAACTATGCAGCTTTGTAAGTCTAAATATTTCAGAAAAGGAGAATGTTTTCTTATTTTTATTTATCTTCTAAATACACTTTCTCTTTTACTTTGAGTTTTCTTACTCAACTATGTTGTATTTCTTAAGCAAGGGAGAAAGCAACCAATATAGTTAATTCTAGGATTCAAGGGAATAGGTCACAGTTATAAACTACATTATTAGAAGAAGCACTTGTAGGGTCACAACTGCTATTTACCTATCAATTAAAAGCCTAAAGGTTTGTTAGAACAGTATAGGTTATTGCTCAGATCTACATACCTCGTAGCCATATGACCAAAAGCCCAGAGTAATATAATTAGATTACAAACAACTTTACATTGAAGAAATATATAGGAAAGACCTAAACCAAGCCACTGGAGTTGCAGAAAGTTGTCTAAATTATATGTACAGCAAACAATTTTAAAATATTATGATTAATATGGAAAATCTGGAGAAAATGACAGAATTGGTAAATAATGAAAGGTTAGAAAGGCAAACTAAGAAATATCTAAAAGGGCCTAAAAGGGCACATATTACAAAGAAATCTGAAGCTGAATTGAAAAATTTATTTGATAGTTTCATCAGGAGAACAGGTATGTTGAGCAGAAGACATTAGCCTTTTTAAAGGTAAGCTAAAAGGAAAGTTTCAGACTTCAGAATTAAAAAGAAAAAAATGAAGAACAAAGAAAGAATAAACAGAATCTTCAAGGGTCATGAGATAACCTTTATGAGTAAAAAACGTTAAAAATTTTAATATCACTAAGAACAAATGAAAAACAAAGCAGAAAAAATATCTGAAGAAATATGATTAAGATATTTAAAAAATTAATGTAATAAGGTATAGATTCAATGTGCTGAGATCACCAAGAAATAACTACTCCTCAAATATGTGCATATCTATCTATCTATCTATCTATCTATCTATCTATCTATCTATCTATTTGTCTATCTGTATGTATGCACCTAGTATTAAAACTAGACAAAGCCAAATACAAAGAGAACACTATACAATGAGCTTCTGTAAAACCATCTTATTTATAAAGAAAAAAGTACAAAAAATTTGAATGAGTCCTTATAAGAAGCCAACCATACAAGGAGAAAGTAAATTGCAATATTTATGTGCTGAAATAGAAAATCCAATGACCTTGAACTTTCTAACCAGCAAAATGAGTCTTACAAACTAAATAAAAGACTTTTTTTTCTAAGAGAAATCAGTGAAATTCCGACAAGCAGTGCTGTTATACAAGAGAGGTGAAAGTTCTTGGGGAAGAGGGAAAACAACGTAAGTCGGAAACTCAGAACCAAGCAAAGAAAGACAAAATAAATGACTTAAATGAATGCCCTAAAATACTTAGCTATTTTAATAAGTAATTTTACTTATATTCTTTCATAAGGCTATTTTATTGCTATTTATTGTTAATCTTATTTGTGTGTACATGTGTACGTGTGCATGTGTGTGTGTGTGTGTGTGTGTGTCTGTGTGAATGAGTTCAGGCACGTATGTGGAGGTCAGAGGAGAGGGTAATTTTTATGAGTTGGTTCCTTTTACCTATTGGAGCTAGCAGGTCTGTAAGCTTCCATGTGATTGTCACCACGGAGGGTAAGAGTGCTGGAGTGATAGATATCACTATCATATCTACTGTTTTTTTACAATGGATCCTGGGATCAAACTCTAGTCATCAGGTGTGTGCAGCAACCTTGCTACTTGACTCATCTCACTGGCCCCATTTTCTTAAGTCTCAGTTGAACTAAAGACTGACTGGCTGTGAGAGCAAGCAAGTCTCTGATTTTTTTTTTTTTTTATTTCATGTAATAGCCAACTTTATTCACAGCATCAGACAATTTATACTCTGAGGTTAAGAAGAATCACATGAGTAATATATAACACCACAAGGACAAGCCACATGTAGCAGACAAGCTACACATGGAAAATATGTTTTTTGCATAGAGACATATAAACGAATAACAATTGTTGGTTGTAATGAATGATTTGAAGTAAACTCACTCCTTTACACCACACTTAGGAGGAACACAAAAGCATATTCCAAGATGAAACTGAGGTCACAAGACTCTTTTTTGAAGAATTGAGTTCGCAAACCACTATTTTTTTGAGTTTTCTCAAAAGCACTCACAAGTCCCTTCACACAGTTCCATTCTTGGACTGTGTCCCAACACCAGCACATTTAAATTGCACAGCTATTTAGTTAACCCTATTTTACAAAGGACAAAAACATGTCACAGAGACTTAAAAACTGTGCCAAAAGTCATAGAGCTAATAAGTGGGAGAGATGTTATTGGCAACAATTTTTATGTTTCTGACAGACAGAGTGTTAATCCCAGATGGGAATAAGTACACTACTGTAGTTTTGGAGTCAAGTTTGAAGCAAGCTTTATTAAATACTAGCTGGGACTATGCATACTGACCAGGTCCATACCTGGGGTCTCTGATTCTTTTGGCTGCTCTTGGGACCCATTTCTTCCTGTTGAGTTGCTATGTCCAACTTTGATATGAAAAATTTTGCTTCTTCTTACTATATGTATTTTGTTGTTTGGTTGCTATCTCTTAGAAGACTATTTTGTTTTGTTTGTTTTGTTTTAATTATTCTAATGAGTGACAGAAGTGGAGTGATTTGGAGAAAGATCTGGAGGGGAAGAAACATTGGAAGGAACTGGGAGGAATAAAGGGAGGGGAAACTATAATCAGGATACACTGAATGAGAAAATATGCATTTTCAAAAAAATATTTTAAAGACTATTCTTATGTTTGATATTAAAATACTTATGTTGGTTATAAAACCACCATATTGAGAGATTATAGCATAAATGTAGGTGAACTTAACAAATAATAGTACAGTTATAAAGAATGAAAAGGAAGAATTAGAAATACTGTATGTCGGTATACAGGATGGATCTCCAGGTAGGGCAGTCTCTGGATAGCCTTTCCTTCAGTCTCTGCTCCATTCTTTGTCTCCATATTTGCTCCTGTGAGGTATTTTGTTCCCCTTTCTAAGAAGGACCAAAGCACCCATACTTTGGTCTTCCTTCTTCTTGAGCTTCCTGTGATCTGTGAATTGTATCTTGGGTATTTGGAGCTTTTGAGATAATATCCACTTATCAGTGAGTGCATACCATGTGAGTTCTTTTGTGATTGGGTTACTTCACTCAGGATGATATTTCCTAGTTCCATCCATTTGCCTAAGAATTTCATGAAGTCATTGTTTTTAATAGCTAAGTAGTGCTCATTGTGTAAATGTACCACATATTCTGTATCCATTCCTCTGTTGAAGGACATCTGGGTTCTTTACAGCTTCTGGCTATTATAAATAAGGCTGATATGAACATAGTGGAGCATGTGTCCTTGGTTATATGTTAGAGCATCTTTTGGGTATATGCCCAGGAGTGGTATACCTGGGTCCTCAGGTAATACTGTGTCCAATATTATGAGGAACTGCCAGACTGATTACCAGAGTAGTTGTACTAGCTTGCAATCCCACCAACAATGGAGAAGTGTTCTTCTTTCTCTACATGCTCACCTGCATCCACTGTCACCCGAGTTTTTGATCTGGGCTATTCTGACTGGTGTGAGGTGGAATCTCAGGATTGTTTTGATTTGCATTTCCCTGATGACTAAGGATGTTGAACATTTCTTTAGGTGCTTCTCGGCCATTCAATATTCCTCAGTTGAAAATTCTTTGTTTAGCTCTGTACCCCATTTTTAAATAGGATTATTTGATTCTCTGGAGTCTAACTTCTTGAGTTCTTTGTGTATATTGGATATTAGCCCTCTTTCGAATATAGGATTGGCAAAGATCTTTTCCAAATCTGTTGGTTGTTGTTTTGTCCTATTGACAGTGTCCTTTGCCTTACAGAAGCTTTGCAATTTTATGAAGTCCCATTTGTTGATTCTTGATCTTAGAGCATAAGCTACTGGTGTTCTGTTCAAGAAAATTTCCCCTGTGCCGATGTTTTCTAGGCTCTTCCCCACTTCTCCTCTGTAAGTTTCAGTGTATCTGGTTTTATGTGTTGGTCCTTGATACACTTGGACTTGATACACTTGGACTTGAGCTTTGTACAAGGAGATAAGAATGGGTCAATTTGCTTTCTTCTACATGCTGACCACCAGTTGAACCAGGACTATTTGATAAAAATGTCCTTTTTTTCCACTGGGTGGTTTTAGCTCCTTTGTCAAATATCAAGTGATCATAGGTTTGTGGGTTCATTTCTGGGTCTTCAATTTTATTCCATTAATCATCCTGTCTGTCTCTGTATCAATACCATAGAGTTTTTATCACTATTGCTCTGTGATATAGCTTGATGTCTGGGATGGTGATTCCCCCAGAATTTCTTTTATTGTTGAGAATAGTTTTGGCTATCCTGGGTTTTTTGTTATTCCAAATGAATTTGAAAATTGCTCTTTCTAACTCTATGAAGAATTGATTTGGAATTTTGATGGAGATTGCATTGATTATGTAGATTGATTTAGACAAGAAGGCCATTTTTGCTATATTAATCTTGCCAATCCATGAGCATGGGAGATCTTTCCATCTTCTGAGATCTTTTTTGATTTCTTTCTTCAGACACTTGAAGTTCTTGTCATACAGATCTTTCACTTGCTTGGTTAGAGTCACACCAAGGTATGTAATATTATTTGTGACTATTGCCAAGGGTGTTGCTTCCCTAGTTTCTTTCTAGGCCTGTTTATCTTTTGAGTAGAGGAAGACTAATGATTTGTTTGAGTTAATTTTATATCCAGTGACTTTGCTGAAATTGTTTATCAGCTTTAAGAGTTCTCTGATGAATTTTTTGAGGTCACTAAACCCAGACACTGTTGTGGATGCCAAGAAATACTTGCTGAAAAGATCCTGATATAGCTGTCTCCTGAGAGGTTCTGCTAGAGCTTTACAAATACAGAGGCAGTTGCTCACTGTGAACCATTGGACTGAGCTCAAGATCCTCAATGGAGGAGTTAGAGAAAGGACCTAATGAGTTGTAGGGGTTTGCAACCCCATAGGAAGAACACCAATATCAATCAACCAGACAGTCCCATAGCTCCTAGAGACTAAGCCACCAACCAAGGAGTATACATGAAGGGATCCATGGCTCAAGCAGCATATGTAGCAGAGGATGGCCTTGTCAGGCATCAGTGGGAGGAGAGATCCTTGGTCCTATGAAGGCTCCATAGGTTCCCCAGTGTAGGGGAATGGAGGGTGGGGAGGCAGGAATGAGTGGGTGGGTGGGTGGAGGAACACCCTCATAGAAGCAGGGGGAGAGGAGATAGGATAGGAGGTTTCTGGGGGGCATTGAAACCAGGAAAGCAGATAACGTTTGAAATGTAATAAAGGAACTATCTAATGAAAACATTTTTTTAAAAAAAGAAATCCTGTATATCAAATATCTGTACTATATGTTTCATGGTATGGTATTATATTACATGAAGAAAAAATTAAATTAATTTAAAATATCTATTCAAATTTGGGCAATTACTAAAAGAACTTATAAAATACTTGCTATGGTAACACTTAAATATAAAAAATAAATCTTACATGTTAAGAGTTTAAATGTTATGCTAAATTTAAAATGTTAAATGAAAACCAAAGAAGGAAGAATATCAGTGGGAAAGCACAAAGAAAACATTTCTAAATCATGCAATTTTAAATGAGCTCCATTGTTTTCTTTAAATATAAATAGCCATAAAAAGAAAGTTGAATGACTTGGATTACCAGAATGAACAAGAAAACAAAATTAATTCTATACTGTCTAGCAGCAACCTAAAAACTTTAAAATGTTCAAGAGAAGGGATAGATGAAATGTATTACCAAGCAATTAACCAGGTGTTGCTATATTTATGTTAAACAAAAACACTCTCAAAATCAGAAAAATGGAGAAGGCTCATGATCAGAAAGGGGTTTGTTCTCAAAGAACGAGTAAAATCTTTCATGCATATCTACCTTACAGTAAATCATCACAATTGATGAATTCCAAGTTATAAATGAGAGGAAAATACATTGAGACTTTTTGCTATTAAATTGACTGTGGACAATAAATTAAGAAAAAAAATGTTGAGCTGAAATGCACTGTCAATCAATTTTATCAAACTGACTTTTACAGAATATTCTATTGAACATTGTAAAGTTATATATCCTTATGAAGGTTGGCTAAACATTTGCTGTGATAGACTATATATTAAAGGGCATAAATGCATGTATTTAGATAATATTAAAAGAATATAATGGATACCAAATTGTTTCTCAGATCATGGAGTTAAACTAGAAATCCATGATAGAAACATAAAACAAAATATCCCTAAATATTAGTATAATATAAAACTTTAAGATATAGAGTCTTTAAGCAAAAGTAAATATTTTAAGCGGGATGTTAAATCTATAGATTTAGAAGCTGTGCTTACAGGAAATATGTAACATTAAATTCTTGCATTAGGAAAGAAAAACTCTAAAAGTAGCAAAGTTATATTTTCTTCCTTGGGAAACTGGGGTTAGTAGAATAATTGAAGCCTAAATCAAACCAGAAAAAAAAAAAAGTGAAAACTATTAACAACAATCAGTGACACTGAAAACAGGAAAATCATAGTCAACAAAACAAAAGGGTTTGGCTGTAAAAAATGTCCTTTAAAATTTAAGTTATAGCTAACTAATTGAGACAAATGCAAAGTACACATAATTTACCAAGCTCACAATGAAAATGGTTTTATTACCATGCATTCTGAGTGTATGAAAGGCTAATAACAAAATGTGTGTAACAATTCTATGCTTACTGTATGTATATCTAGATTAAATAGACCCTGAGGAACAAACTTCCCAGTATCACAAAAGTTTTAATATATATTATAAATCATCAAAGGTACAGTAAAGAAATTAAATCAGTGTTTCATAATATTCTTACTGAAAAGAAAATGCTAGGTCCAGAAAATATCAATAGGTTGTCTTGCAAATATTTTAAAGAGGAATTATATCAATTATTTATACTCTTTTGTAGGAAATGAAAGTATGAGGGATATTTTATAACTTATTTTATTAGTCTAGCATTACTCTAATGCCAAGGTTATAGAAAGATATTAGAAGAAAGAAAAACTGCACAAAAATTTCTCTCATAAATACAGACACAAAATTTTCATAACACTTGCATGAAGCCACATTATTACCATTTAATGTCAAGAGTTATGCACCATTTTCATCTTGACTTCATTCAACTTTTAGAGACTTGATCAATATTTGGAATCCAAAACATCAATAACCTAAGGGGAAAATAACCTGTATAATCATGTCAATTGATCAAGAAAAATGGATTTGGAAATTATAATTTGCCATTCACATTAGAACTCCAATAAAAGCAAGAAAAGAACTTTTTGAACTTGACAAGCAAATCTATTAAAAATCCACTTTTAGTATCATACTTATTAGTGAGACACAATATGGTTTACTGTACGGTGAAGCAGGAAGGCTTCTATTACCATTCACATTCAACATTGGACCAGAAGTCTTTATTTTCCAAGATATTGTTCAATTTATTAGATTATTGGATTAACAAGACTTAGCCCGTGGCTTACTCATGTGCAAAAATAGATTCCTGGTTAAGGCTTTTTTCCCATTCTTCAATAAAATTAATTATATTTTGAGATTTTTATACATCTGTATTGAAGTTATATAATTCCTACTCTTCCCTCCCCTTGCAATTCTTATTATGGCCTCCTAATTCCCTTCGAAATTTATAACATCTTCTTTAATTACTGATATGCAGTAAAACAAGAAACAGATAAGTGAAGAGTGCTAAGAATGACATCAGTCTGTTTTTACTTGAAAATGATTCAATTGTCCTTGTAGGGACATTCAAGCAAATAAATAAACAGAGAACATAAGACTGGCAAAAGCCACTAGAAACAATGAGTGTGTTATGGATGTACTGGAAAGGAGAAAGTTCCATAATCTTCTCCTATCTAGACAACCATTTCATTGACAGAAAAGGTTAACTTAACTGAATTCTGGAATCTGTTAAAGAATGGCACCTTGTAATGAAAGTCCCTGATGAAAAATTATGATTAATGTTTATCAATTCTAATTCATAATCTTTTTCACCCAATTCCGTGGCAATGAGCTGCACCCTACTATCTAGAAACATGAGTTCCTTGCTCTGTCTGAGAGGGAATAGATTTGATAACGTGCCCATATCTAGAAGTATTTGTAATGTGGAGATTGTGATATCTAATACAGTTACAAATTCTGGGCCTGGAATGTGATCCATGCAACTGAATCTAGAAGATCTTGTATTGAAAGAATTGGGGTGATTAAAACATAAATAACAAAATACTAAACATGTACAGGAAATCAACCCCTACCCCCAATCCACACAAAGAATACAGGAACCACATGAAAGTGCTCCCAAAGGCCAAAGTTGGTCAAATTTCTGCAACAGATATGAATGGATATATTGTTCAGGGTTAGTCTACAGGAGCAGGCAGAACTGATAGAACAAACATATTATAAATGAGGGATTACTCAATTGGCTACAAGATTGAATGACTCAGAAGCCTCATTCCAGTGCTGAAGAACTATAAGATTACTGAAGCGCTACTAGTCTTTAGTTCATGTTAGAAGTCCAAATAAGCTGGGTTCTGATTAGTGTTAGGTGCTAGCAACAGTGGCTGCCATGGAATAGGTGCACTCATTAGCAAGGGACCACTGTGAACACACCAATAGCAAAGGCTTTCCATTACACTTCTTATGTCTGGGATAATAATGGAAGAAGATGCCTAGTCTAGCGGATGGTCTTTCCCTCTCAGTTCGAGGAAACGACCTCATGAATCTGCCCAGAGGCTACATAAGCTTATCTCAGATCTGATCAAGTTGACAACTGAGACTAGAACAGAAGCCTATAACCCAAGGAATAAAATAAATATCCAGAATTTGAACCCTTATTTATACGATAAATGTTTGAGCAAACTTGCCATTGTAGTAACATAGCCAAATTTCTTATGCAGAGGATTTCAAATGATTTATCTAGTAAATTATTGCCTTCAAAGATGTAGAGCATAACTCTCCAATCAGCCTTACTATGCAGCAAAGGCTAGTCTGTAACTCACAGAGATCCCCCTAACTCTGCTTCCAAACTGTACCACAATGCCTAGTTGACCTTGCTCTTAATATGAGCTGTGTATAGTGATTATACACAGGTACCACATGAAAGTACTTCCAGGAAATGGCTAAAAGAAGTCTAATTTTGTAGCAGAGAAATGTGAGAACATCTGTCAATTAATCAAGATTAATATTAACATCTGAAAATCAAATTGATAATATACATTGTTGATATGATGTACATAACAATTTTTCGAGTTTTCCCCTCAAATACAAACTCCAATGTAGACACAAGGAAGGTATGATATAAATCTTAACTCTGTTCTTCATAATACCTGAGACATGTGCCAAGCAAATTCCTTCAGGGACAATTAACCAAGTAGGCTCAAAAGAGTCTCAAGCAACTGGAACTGGAGAGAGTATAAAAAATAAATGCAGTGTGCTATCTTATAACTGAGTCTTGGAGTAGTAAATAATCAACAGCAAATACGTAGGAAATAATTTATGAATAGTCAGAAATGACGAGCCAATAGTAGGTCATGACTATAACAAATAGATCATAAAGTGTGCCATCTTAACAAAGGGAATGAGGTATTGGCCATGTAAGCATTGCTTATTACCTTTACATTTTTCTATTAATCATAAATTATCATAAGAGCTTTAGATATAAAAGATACTAGATATTTTTGCTCAGTCTGTGTTGAGTTAGTAGTTACTTGCTGCTTATTAAACTGAGTTTTAAATATTTGAGGACCCCCATCAAGATTAGCAAAGGTTTTGACAGATTAAAACCAATCATTAATATTTTTGGGAACATGTGAAAAGCCACAAACTTACCACATCTGATGATATAATCCTCTCTGTATACACAAAGCATCTGGGGTCAAGCAAAAGTGTGGATATGGGAAATAACCAAGTTAGAATCCTGATGACATTGGCCAGACACAATGTGAATGTAGTTTGGAATTTAATTCTAATACTTTCAGATATAATGACTCAGCAAGTGATATTCAAGAGTGCCTCACTGTAATATACCATTAATTCAACAATTCTGGACAGTATTTTAAACTCTTTATTGTGGATTAATTTATTTAATGCATTCACACATACACACAGAAAGAGTTTCGATAACCATTGCATTATTTCCCTTGTCTTAAATGAGGTTAATTTTCTGAAGATCACAAACATCAGAACCTGTACTCAAACCAAAGTAGTTTGGTCCAATTGTTTAGGTCCTTACATTAGTCAGCTTTCTGTTGCAGTAATAAATACCTCAGATAAGTAGTAAGAAGAAAAGGGAAAAGATATGAATTAGTTTACAGTTGCAACGAACTCAGGCCATGACTGTCTGATTCCATTGCTCTCGGGCCTGTGGCAGGATGGAACTGTACTGGTGAAGTGGCCAGACAGAGCATAGAGGTTTACCTTCTGCAGACACAGAGTACATAATTCTTTCAAGGGTACCCTACTAGTAAACTACTTCCTCAAATAGGACTCAGATATTAGTAGCCTCTCAACTGTGAATTCCTTAATGAATTCACCCACTGAAGAGTGTAACAACATCCTGAGCAAATGATCTTCCAATAATACAATGTAAGCCCTGTGATTCTACCACTCTCCATAGTGTTAAGCCTTGCACAGCTCTTTGGGGGCTGGCAGCGCTCTTTCATATTCTTATTTTCACGGTTCTTAGCTATGAAAGAGTATTTTATGGGGAGCATGTGTGTACTATAGTGCTGAGAATTTTAGGGTTCATACCATGAAAAGATAATCAGAAAGGGCTTGGTAAGATGATAGTGAACACTACCCCTCCTTATTCTCTTCCTGAACAGACAGATCATTTTTTAAAGCCACTCCCCAGCGAATAGGCCAAAGGTGATAAAAACATGCATCAGAAACTAGAACTGACAGTCATCTACTTATAGTTCCTGAAATCAACATGTAAACTATACAGAAAAATTCTCTCATACCAACTAGCTTAACACTACATTTACCCTCTAAACATAAATGCTTCCTGAACGTTCTGGATGAAACCATGCCATTATATATGGTTTTAGCACTCCAAGACATAGAATGTTGAAGTTGACAGGAAGAGCTATCTTGGTTTCAGGGCCAAAGAAACAGGAAGTCATTTTCTGAAAACATTATAGCAATAATTATGATAAAATATTTGATTTTTATTAAGTATAACCACCAGACAAGCATTTATTAATATAAATAAAAATTTATTTTAATAATGCAAAATTAAGACAGATTCAATATCTCTTCCCATTAAAAAAATGTTTGGATGGAGGGGAAAAAAGATAGAACTGAAAGAGAGATGGCAGGGGATGCCCATATCTTCCCTCCTAGTACAATGCACAGCAAGCAGAGAGACCAATGTCAGCTTGTGAAGTTGTGCTTCTAATCCTTGTTCTGGAGCAAGGTGGATGTTATGCAGCATATTGCTAAATTACAAGTCACTCATGCAAATCCAGTTATAAAGTTACAAAGATTTAATTTTTATTTACATAATTTCTTTCTATTTGTAAGACATACTTTATTGATTCTTTGAGAATTCCCACAATGTATTTGACTATATTCACCCCAACTCCTCCTCTGAAGGCCTCTCATATTTATCTTCACCCCCTCACCCCAACTTTATGTTCTCTTTTATTTTAATTTAATAATCCACAGATTACAAATTTTCCATTTTTACAAAAGATATCATTTTTAGCATGTTCGTATTGGGATTCTCTAAGTTCCCGAGAATTATTTTTTAAGGGTATTACTAATTTGCTTTTGTTTTTTGGGGTTCATTGCCCTAGACATTGTTCAAAATTGCTTCAGTAGCAACAGTTTGAATTTGATATTCATATGTGTTTGAACGTTACATTATTTACACAAAATACCCATGGCTTAAAAATGTATGTCTGCCAACATTTTATTTTTTTTTCTGAATTGTGATAGAAAATAACAAAGGTACTTAAATCGTCTCTTTATGAAGTCTGTGATAGCCTTTCAGTGTTCCACAATACAATTCGCTTCCTTAAAAATGATTTATTTATCATTACACTGTGAAATGGGAACACTTTCCATTGTCTCCTGTTGCAGTATTATTGAATACTCATGTTTACTCACTGAAGAATTTTACTGAGAATAGAAATACAAAACACTAATGCAGGCTTTGTTAAAGCTGCCACTTCTCTGACACATAAGAAGTACTTGAGTTGAGAACAGCATTTCAATGGCACTGATAAACCTCAGAGGCTCTTCACGCAAATAAAGACTTTTTATTTGTGATTCTCATCTGTATTCGCCTGGAAAATTGAATCAGAGCTCCTTAACAACGTTCAATTTTCAGATTCCCCACCCCCACATTATTTTTGCTTTGCAGGTTAGGAGGAGTGACATTTGTGGATCACGTATACATTTTTTATATCAAAACTATATATTTGCGTATATACAATTATAAGCATGTATTCATTTCGTATTGTATGTGCATTTATTTTTATGTTACTGTGAAATTGTCAGTGAATGGTATAGAAGGTGAAGATAACCATATTATCCTGGACCTTCACTAAAACAATTAGCCACACACACCCTCTAAAATTAAAAACCTCTTTGAAAGAGATTGTGGACACTTGAGTGAGGAATACAGTAATTTTACGTTGTATAGAGTCCTACTGGAGTTTGAATTTTGCTCCCCATATAAAAGTCTAACTCACTATGTCTCTACAGTTAAAAATACCATAGTAATAGGCCAGGCTTATCATTTTTTCTCCTTCTATTCTCCATTATTGCTAGCAGCATGACAAGTTTCCTATCACCCCGGGTTACAACCTTGAGTCCATCTTTGATTATCTCTCTTTCTACCTTGTGTCTAGGACCTTTCTGTGTCCTGTCATCTCTTTCTTTTATAATGTTTGAAAAGCTAGCTTCTTCTTTTTTGGTTCCTACCACCAAGACCTCAATCTACTTTCTTTTATTTCTGCTTCAACTATTGCAATCTTCCACATTCTTGCCTCTGTATCTTTCTTCTTCCATCTCAACTACTAAACTTCTGTAAAGCCCACGTGTCTTGAAGTATGTCTCAGCCTGACAGCAGTGGAAAAGGCTTTAACGTAAAAACATACATACAGAAGAAACAGAAACCACTGTGTTGAGGGTACAAATGATCACTAATATTTCAAAAGAGTACATTCATGGTACCTTAGTATCATAACACAGTTCATACATGTGCTAACTGTCCTGTGCTCAGGCAGTCTTTCGGAAGTGCAGCATCCAGTGCATATGCTACCCTCTTAGGGAGTCAGATTCACATCAGCTTCTTCAAGGTCCAAAAGCCTATGGGAACATAGATCTTCTATGAACATGCTGTTTCTGAAACTTCTTTGACCATGAAATCCATTTCTTCCCTTTTTTCTTCGGGGTATGATGATGAGCACATTTTAGGGAAAATTATTCTATGCTGCCATCCCTCCTCATTTCTGTTTTAGAGATTTACCTTGGAAAAGAAAGCAGTCTTAGGTGCTTAACATTAAGATAAAGTTTCCAGCAAATCACCACTACCATACAAAAGGCTCGCCTATAAGAACCAACAAATCACATGATCCTTCCAGTAGCAATTAATATGGAAGCATCTTCACTGCTATCTCCACCAAACTCTCCCTCAGTTATGCTAAATCAAGATATTCTCCATGTTCAAGCTTCACCATGGAACTTCTATTCTAAAGGAGGAAAATAAACATGAAGACTTTGGATTCCAAAAGCTTAAAGCCCTGTGATATCATCTTATAGATGTATGCTAGTCAGGGATGAATGCTACTATGCTCTCAGCAGTAATTATTTGCTGCGTCAGCTTAAAGAATTTGCCATTGATCAATCATCACACTGCAAACTCTTTATAGAGCTTACTGTGGTGGAAGTGTAGCTCTTGGCCACATTATTGGCCACAAAACTGTCTATATAAGCAGTCATCCTGAAGTGCTGATTCTGATATTTGATTTGGGATTAAACAGTCAGTTGCAAGCCATCTGCTTCCTATGCATGCGTCCTTGAGAGGTTAGAATTCTACCGAAACTGCCCCATAACTTTAAGTGGTATTTGAAAGATCAGAATTAGCTTAGACATATGCCACTGAAATTGCTGTCCTAATCCTGAAGGACTGGTCAGGTTTTGACACCAGAGCCCAAATAAAGGGGGGCGGGGAGTTCTTTTTTCCTCACATTGTTGCTGATTCTGAATCTTGCTGTGATCGGCACAATGCTGTGAGACCCAAGAGTACTTGCCTGACAAAGTTTTACAACAGTTCATGCTCCTGCCTATATGAAAGTGTACACTGACTGCTCAAGCCGTGTCTCCCGATGTCTCATGGAGATCACACTCCCCTGGCTTATGCCTGATGACTTTGCAGAAATTCCCGTGGTTTCTGCCATCTCAGCAACTTCTGTCACAGGGACCTGGAAGTACCCCTCCAGAAACGTGCAGGGATAGTAAGCACCTATCTTGGCTATGCATTTGAAATGGCAAATGGCCGTGGCTCAGTGCCAGGTAACTCAATCAAATAAAAACCTCACTAACAGTAGAGATATTCCAGGACGAAATGGTATTGTGTGAGTTCTGGGTTTAGAAAGAATCATCTATTCCGTTTGATATAAACAGTGCTTTGGGGAGTCCCAAGGTGTGTAGTCCATTATTATTGCTAGGATTTGGGGCGTGAGTTTCATCCGTTATTCTGCACTACGTGAAATATAAACCGGCCAAAAGGGTGAAGGTAAAAAAAGAGACAGCTTGAGCCATAAATTTACTTTTTATGATTCTTTTTAAAAGTGTCTCTGTAACATACAACTCTTTCCTGGGACCGAAAAGCTAATTAAATAAGACTGAAGAAAACAGAGTAACGGCAATGGACGAACAGATTTTCGGAGAGCAAACAGACCCATGGACCTTGCACCCCAAATGCATGGCTAGCAACATGTTGGCCACTGGGAACAGGAAGTGACCAATGTATGATCCTAGATCATTGCTAAAAGCCACGAATAAACCAGGAATCACGGTGAGGTACATGCGGTTGTTAGAGACTAGAGCATGCCACAGGCGCCCTGAGGAGAAGACTGGGTTCCCTCTTGAAAACCGTCAGTGTTTACTGGACTTGTAGATAAACATGAGAGGAGTATCACAAGGAGAAGATAAAGAAGTTTATAATCACATTGACCTCGGTAATAAGGTAGAAAATCTATAATACATATATATTATATATGTATGTATATATATATATATATATATATATATATATATATATATATATATAT
>JADRCH010000029.1:12003243-12066811 GCA_019843965.1 Rhynchomys soricoides
GCAGTGATTTTCATCAAGAGGATGAAGTAAAGTAAAACTGAACTTAATTTTAGGGAGAATTTTGTTCCTCCAAATTTTTAAACTCCCTGTTTCCTAACAGAAGGCCGAGTGAGCGCTGTTTCTAAAAATTTATCACTAGCTAAAAATGTTTTTCGAAATGTGTTTTGTAGCCAAAACTATTCTTCACCTCTGATTCCCAAACACACTCTTCCTTTCAAATTAAGCTCTTTTGTTCAGTTTTGTTTGGCTACCTTATATTACATGGCATACTTACATATTAATAAAATTTCACCAGTTGTCTCTAGAACAGCAGTGAAGTTAAAAAGAAAATTGAGAAATGGTGCAATTCATTTTTTCTATAGAAAATCCAGTCCATACCTAACACTTACGGTTTTCTTTGCAATTATGTCTCCTTAATCACATGCCCACTTCATTTTTAAACACTAAATATATCTTGAACCTAATTATTTCAGATATCTACAAGGTAAATAAAATAAATATTTTGAGTCATTCATATCTAAAACTGCTTTTGCTATATTTTTTTCTTGATGTGTCTTTCTTGAAAATAATCTGTAAAGCCCTGTAGCCATAACTAATGCCCAACTTAATTAGCACAGTTACAAATTCCTGGCTTGAGACTTCTTAAGCTGATGTGCATGTCTTTCCATGCTTTGTAATATGTGTATACTTAAATAGTCCACCTGATTGTTCTTTGGATATTTTTGAGTGCACATGCTTGTGAGGCTTCTGTGATTTATTTTTCTTTTATTTCCAGTGAGCTTTGTCTATATTTGTGCATTGATTCATTTTGATGTCTTTTCAAAATAATTTCAAGCTCTGTCTCCTCTACCCATGTCCATATGATGATGGACAGATGATTACAGATGATTTTGCTTTAGTTTTTTTTTTTTTTTATGATTATCAATGAAACAATGAAAATTCAGCTCTACTTTCCCTCTGGAGTGCCTACAGGTATCTCCAGGCTGTGTAACAAGTAGCTATTTTTCTGGGGTATGCACACCCACATATTCACTTGGACTTCAGGTATTTCTAAAGAACCATTGAGAATTTACATACCATCATTACTCAGTGGCTTATGTTTCTGCACAGTCTAACTAGGACAGCACAATGACTAAATATTAATAAAGAAAGAAAATAGAGTCGCTGATTTCATGGTTGTGCAATGATAATTTATTGTGAATTTAATTTGAATTTTACTGATTGCTGAAGCTGTATCATTTGTGCATAAGGCTGTGTAAGCACTGTCTGTAGTGTATTTTGTTTCTTTTAATGTATGGAACTCCAATCTGTTACCTGATACATGTGTATTGAAATGATATATTTTAGACCTTGGTTTGGTTTTTAGTGTGACATTAATATTTATGCATGTCCTAATACACTTTCAGTATTCCAATTGGAAAAATACCTTTATAAAGGACCAATTCCATGTTGCTTAAAAGAGAAAGAAATTAAAATATAGGGTTAAATAAAAAATAAAATATAAAAATGAAGACAAAGTAGATTGTTACAAAATAACCCCAAAAGTTAACAAGTTTTATATTTATTTATTTATTGATTGATTGATACTTTATTTACATTTCAAATGTTTCCCACTTTCCAGATCTCCCCTTTGGAACATCCCTATCCCCTCCCCTTCCCCTTCCTCTATGAGGGTATTCTCTCACCCACCCACCCACTCTAGTCTTCCCTCCTTTGCATTCTCCTATCCTGGGGCATCTAACACCCTTAGGCCCAAGGGCCTCTCCTCCCCCGATGGCTAACGAGACCCTCCTCTGCCGCATATGTGGCCAGCACCATGGGTTCCTCCATGTGTATTCGTTGGTTGGTGGATCAGTCTCCAGGAGTATGGAGGGGGGTGTCAGGCCAGTTGCTACTGTTGCTACCTCCCTGGGGCTGCACACTCCCTCAGCTCTTTCAGTCCTTTCTCCAACTCCTCCATCTGGGACCTCACACTCAGCCCAATAGCTGCTGTGAAGTGACTCTTGGGTATTCCACTTATCAGTGAGTACAAGTTGTATTTGTGCTTGAGCAGATCTATTAATAGGGTACATATGTTGGTGTGTTGGTGGTTCATCAGAGAGCTCACAAGAGGACATGGTTATGTTCATTTGATCATCTTTCATGTTTTGTTCAGTGATTAAAAAAAAAACATTGCTTATAGAGTTTTAAAAGTGCTAGTCATTTTAAAGGTGCAAATGTCAAGGCAAGAGTGGTAGATATCTGTTCAAATCATTAAAACTTTATTGGAACATAATTCACATACTGTGAACTATACCCATTTAAAACATACGATTCAGTGGGTTTAGGTGCAATTACACCTTTGAAACCGCTTATATAATCCATTTCCAATCTCTTTTATATACCAGAAACACACTCCATACACGTTAGCAGTCAATCAGCATTTCCTTTTAACTGCCTGGCTCTGGGGTAGCTCACTGACTCATGTTTTGTCTCCCCTAAGCTATCTGTTCCAAACATTGCAGATGAATGGAACCATACAGTATGTGATCTTTGTGAATGATTTCATTCACATAATACACAGTTTTCAAGGTTCCTCTATTCTGTAACATACATCAACAATTCATTCATGTCAAATAACGTTGTTTTATTGATTTGCATTTCAGAGATGGCTATGAATTGAATACCTTTTCAGACATTTATTGGATCTTTGTAAATCTCCCTTGGAGTATTGTAGACCTTTATCCATTTTGAAATGAAATTATTTGCAGTTTTAACTTTGAATTCTGAGAGTTCTTTAGTTAGTTTATGTACAAGTTCTGTGCCAGATACATGGTGTGTGTGTGTGTGTGTGTGTGTGTATGCACAAAGATGGATGAGTGGGCCTATGCTCAAGCCATGTTATGCATACAGCAATTCCAGGATAACTTTTGTAGGGATGGTTATCTCTTTTTATTATGTGGGTTCTGGGAATTGAACTCAGGTCATTGGGCTCAGAGGCATGAGCTGAGAGGCATTACCCACTGAGCTATCTCTACAGCCCCCCTTTCAATTTTATTAACAGTTTCTTTGCAACACCAGGACTGGAGGCTCTTCTCTGATTATATCATAACTTAAAATAACCCATTTATTCTAATCTACATTTTGCCATGTGGCTGGATTACCTGTTCTCAGGTACCATGGTTCTGTCTCACTACATCTTCACCAATCTATCTCCCCTGGCATCTGATATACAGATGATGGTCTTAGATGATTCCCCTGAAAGGGTTATTTGACTGCCCTCAATGGAGTAATGACCCACAGGTTGAGAACCACTGGTCTAGACTGACTGGATAGCAAACCCCAGGGATCCTCCTGTCTACCTTTCCAGAGCTGGACTTATGGGTATTCCATTTGACATCTAGCTTTATTAATTTTTAATTTAATGTTATAGTGAATCTCATTAATGAGTAATGTCTTTACGTAATTTTTACCTCTTCATCCCCTTCCAAGTCCTCTCACTCATCCCACTCCATTATCACCATTTAGTTATTGTTTTACACACCCACATGCATATATGAACACAGCTGTTGTGTCTATTCATTATTGCTCACATATGTATGTGTTAAAGGCTGACAACTTGGGATTAGACAATTTATCCAGGGATTTATCCCTGAATGAGGACAATTCTCCCTCTGTCAAGGGCCAGTAATTTGCTGTAGCTCTTCATCTAGGTCGAGACCTTTTTAGAATTCCCCATTTACAATTGCATATTGACTGGATTGTTGTTGTGTGGGTCTTGTTGGACTGACCATAATTTTGAGGTTTCACAGGTATTACTTCCCTGTCATATACAGAAGACACTCTTCCACAGCTAACAAGCTGGTTTTCTGGATCTAACAATCTTTCTGGCTCAATATTCTGGTATTTGCCCTGAGCCTCGGGTGTAAGAGTTGTCCCATAGGTGTATTGCTTGGGGATAGGACAACAAGGAGATCTCTGCATTTTGATCAGTTGCGATTTTATGTAATGATACTCTTCTTCTGATAAAAGAATCTTCTTTGATGAAGAATGAGAACTACATTGATCTGTGAGTATAAATGTTCATTTTACTGTTCAAGATTATACTGGTTTAGGAACATGGCAGTAGAAGGCTCCCCTCTAGGATCCATGACCTTACCAAGCACAAGTAGTTGGCTAGGTTTACAGTTCCAGACATTGATTTCTTCCTATTTAAGAAGAATTATGTATAATTAGGTAGGTTCTAATTACCCCAAAAATACAACTGCCACTACACCATTTTTTTTCTTTTTTCTTTTTTTTTTTTTTTGAGACTGGGTTTCTCTGTGCAACAGTCCTGGCTGTCCTGGAACTCACTTTCTAGATCAGGCTGTCCTTGAACTCCCAGAGATCTGCCTTGTTCTGCCTCTGGAATGTGGGGATTAAAGGTATGTGTTACCATGCCTGGCTTACAACAGCACTCTTTGAGATATTTTGCCATGTGGGTCATTGTGGTTAATGAGACTTAGAATTGTGCAGTGTAAAAGAATTATTCTTAATATAAAAGTAAACAGTGAATTAATCACCCAGATGTACTTCTTTAGTTTCTATTAGTCCCCAATAATCACACAGATAAACTAATATTTATTTAAAGCTGCATTGCAATAGCTGAGCAGTTAAATAATCTACCTTAGTCTTTTATGATAATCTGGCTACCTCAAGCTCCATCCCATGACACTTGCATATTGTTATTGAACTGGCTCTTTGGGCTTCAGCTGTGTTTCCCTGATCTCTCTCTAGACCCCTTCATGGCTTCAAATCCTCCTCACTGATCTGAATCAACACCTCTCTCTCTCTCTCTCCCTCCTCTAGCTGGTGGACATTCTGCTCTATTCACCATTCTGTGGTCAGCATTGTTGTTGTTGTTGTTAGAGAGTCTAAGGTTCTCTGGGGAAAATATTATTTTTCCAAGTGTTCGACCTTCATTCTTACTGATGAAGTCACACACACACACACACACACACACACACACACACACACTCACATGCACATATGTGTGTATCCCCACATACACACACGCACACCTTACTTATTTTTCCTCTGTCCCTCTCTCTCTGTGTCCTGCCTTCCTTCCCCTTCCCAGTTATGTCCTCTCTGCTGGCTCCTTGGTTTCCACTTCATCAATCATGGCACCAGTGTCCTGCAGTATTTCCAGAGCTGGTCATGGCCACTATTCTTTCCTGGTATCTTCAGGTATTCCACATTGTATATGCTTACATCTAAATATATGGAGTGAGAACATGAAAAATTTGTTTCCTTTTCTTCTGTTTGTTTGTCTTGTGCAACTCTGGTGTGATTATTTTTTATTATCTTATTATATTTTATTTTGTTATATTTCATTATTATCCTTTAGATAATAACCCTTTCAAAGCCTGTTTGTTTTTTAATGAGAGAAAGAAAAGTAATGGATCCAGTTGGTAATGGGTACAAATAATATGGGAGGAACTGAGAGAAATGGAGGGAGGGAAAACTATATTATGTGAGGGAAAAATATCTACTTTCAATAAAAGGAAAAAATTTGGCTTTATGGTTCTGAGTTATCTCATCCATTTACCATCCATTACTATGAATAATCCATCCATTTACCTTTAAATTTGGGGGTTTAATTTTTGTTTCCAGCTGAACTTCCATTGGGCATTCAGTTCACATTTCCTTGTGTTAACAGGGCAACCAGACTTCTGCCAACATCACAGCTAATTCTGCCTAGCTTCAATATTTATGTATTTTCCTCTTTCCTTCAAATTCCATAATATGTAGTGATATATTCTTTAGCTATTTTATCTTTTGGTATCCCTATTGTAATCCTTCATTTCAATGAGACTGCTTTCAATTCTGAAATTCCCGTTTCTTTTCCATTCAAAGGAATTTCTATCTGTCATAGCTATTCTCTGTTGGCTGAGTTGTCCTCATACTTAATGTGCTTACCCAGACATGTACCCTTTAGTTCTTTTGACATATTTGCAATTACTCAAGCCTTTTTTTGGGGGGGACCACTCTTTTATTTAGTGTGTGTGCTTTTTTCACAGGTCATTGTTTGATATTAGAAAATTTACCACTCAACCCAAGACTATACAATCTTGTGTTTTCTTTGAGAAACTGTAGTTTTATACTGAGTGAAAGGATGAATAAGATGAGGTTTGTTATGAGATTTATAAATATCCAACTATTTCAGTGCCATTTGTGGATAAATTAAATCTTTGCACTGCGTTTGAGTTGTATATATCAATTAACACTAATGTGAGTCTATTTCTACTCTCTTTTCAATTCCACAGATAGATGTTTCCATCATTTCAATATTTTATCACTTTTAATTCCCATTAGTCTTTAAGAAGCCTTTAGTTCATACATATATTTTGGGGAGTCACTACAATTGAAAAGTTATTATCTTAACACAGGAAGGTTTGTCTGGTTATGGTTTGTTTATTGCTACTTTTTGGCACCTTCAGGTTGATTTTTTTCTTTGATTTGTATTGTGTGCGGACCATAAATTCATACTCAGTGCTTTCTACATATATCCTTTGATTTCTGCAGGAGGGGGTTTTCTCCCCATTGACAAGGATGATACTACTTGCCCTCCTTTTCAGAAAGATGTAGCTTTCCACGCCTACTTCCTTACTTCTCAGGATTGTAACTTCTTCACTTTTTTGTGTTTGTGTAGGGAACCTGCACTCTGTGCCTCTACCTAGTCCTGAGGCTATTCAAATTGAGTTCTTACCTTGGTGAGTACTCTTTTTGATTTAGGCATTTGAAATGTATTTCCTATATATTAATCCACTTCCATTTTGTCAAATATTTTTAGTAATCTTGAGTGTGAGAAATTAGAGGTTGTGTTCTATGCTCAGTCAATAATTTGAACTGGGAAGTTCTGACTATGTTGTGTTTTCTTAACATAGATATTTGTGGTCATAAAAGTATATAGTTTATGCAATCAACACATGGAACGGATCTTCCCAAATATGCAGTTGATTGGTTCAGATTGTCACAATTATGAGTGTGAGTCCATTTAGCACAAAGGTGTCTGTAATATTTTCTCCATTCCCTCCACCTGCACTACCCTAGGTCACACTACCATACTGAAAGTGTTGGGTTGTCACTGGAAACTGTTTTATATATGGCTATTTACTTTGCTTGCTATAGTCTCAGACTTCCGTTTTGGGGATGTTTATAGCTTTGAACTCTTTCTTCACCTTTCGTGCATCCCTCCTATAGGTGGCTGCACAAGAAGACCATTTGTTTTAAGATTTGCCTCCTTATTCCATCATTTTTCATAGCCTTGTGCCACTTGGCACATAACACAGAAACTAGTGAGTGACCCAATGTTTTAACTGTCAGTCACCATGAACTGCTTTACGAAACAGGCTTAACAGCTCATAAACTGGAAGCAATCCTGTTTACTGCCATCTCTGGATTCATAGATTGCTGCCTGTTAGTGTTCTAGCAACACTTAGGGGCCAAGCACCTAAAATACTTCATGTATTTCTTAAGGTCTGGTCTTGTGAGCATCCTTGTACTTTTTCATCTAGTATAATAGGATTAGACCTTGGGGTGATGATGTCAAAACTACTGACAGCTCTCTACCACATGCCGTGAGTGAATATGTCTACCACATCTAGAAATTTTTGAAGGAAGAGAAAAAGTCCCAGAGAAACGATATTTGAAGATGAATAAATAGATTCTCTACTCTTCTTCTTTTTTTCAAGAGTCTGTCACTGTGGGTTAATTGACACCTTCTTTTTGTCTTATTGGCCTGTCAGCACTTTTTTCCCTTCGTCTTGAATTGCTTTACTCTCTGCTGCAGGTGAATGTCTATACTGAAAATAAACTTGAATCTATTAAAGTGGCTAACACACAGTGACGTCCCTGTTTTGTAAATTGAGTTCAGACATAGGCTATCTATCTGCTTGGCAGCAGGAGAGGTTACTTTTGGTCTAGGTTTTACTATTTGAGATGTTAGAGTGTCTTTCTGAGGTGGAGAGGGTCAGGGTACTATCAGATTCACACGTTACTGTCTTTACGGAATTTATATGAAAGACCTCCTTTGGAGATTGAAGAATCCAACACAAGTATGCAGAAGGGTTATCTCTCTCAGAGCACACCATTTTCACCCCCTTTTATTGTAAGAGATGTTATTGCCTTTTGGCATATACTGATTTTTTTCTTTACAAAAAGGTTTGAAAAGAGCTGCAGTATTGTGAGAGAAGACTGGCAGTCACAAATATGCACAAACTATTTCCTTTCCAGATTTGCAAGATGGAGAATTTCAAGTTTTCTTCATGATGTATAAGATCATTAGGCTATAATCCTAGTAAAACTCAGCTTGTGGAAAGAACCAAAATAAGCATACAGTGCCGTGTGGAAAATGAGTATTATTGTCCCTTTCTTACACAAACAGAGATGGAAATGGCCCCTTGGAACTCCACTCCAGAAATTCTAAGTTTTAGTGTTTAGAAAGGTTCAACTTCTGTCCCCAGATTATAATTACTACTGTACAGTTAAGCTAAAAGGGAGCCAAGCCACTATGTAGATGAACAATATAAATGTTTACATCTTTATGTATATAATTTTTGCTTAATCTTAAGTTTAGTCACCACCTATTCAAAATTAGGATAGTTTTCATATTAAATTGTTAGTAAGAGCAGGTTTTTCTTGCCTTAAGCTACATCTCTTAAGAAGAAAGAGAACAAATCTATTTCCCCCATAACCATGTTAAGTGTACCTTGTAGCAGCTGCACATTTTAAAGGATTAATGGGAATGAAATCTCAGTATTCAACTGACTTCCATTTCTCACAATTATCCTGTCAATGGTCTTGCTAATGAATTCTGTGTCCCAAACATCTTAAGTAGAGTAGCTAACATATGGTGGCATAGCCACTAAACAGATGATAGAGGGCACAGATCCACATCTGCTTTAACATGTTTCCATTTGCCTCACTTCCTCCCTCCTACCCTCCCTCCTCTCCTTCCCTCTACCCCTTTCTCTCTCCACTTTTCATGTCTCCCTCCTTCCCTCCCTCCCTCCTTCTTCCATTACTGCCTCCATATTAATTCTAATGCTTCTCTTCCTTAATAATTCTTAAAGGATTGTTTTAGTTGGAAAAGCTCCAGTATTCTTTATAAACGAGGTTGCCAGTCACACTCTGTGAAGTGGCTCCTTCTGAAATGAAGGAGCAGTTCCATGTCAGCTGGCATATAAGAAGGTATATTTGTTACTCTAGAAATGACTATATTTCAGTAAGCTGAGGTGTAACACAAGTTGCTATAATGGTTTTCCTTTATTCAGGATTTTAACAAAAAACACTGAACACTAGAGTTTTTAATAGCTTCCTTTTAAGTGTTTATGAGTTTTATGTCAAAGTTTCTTAACTCAGTTAAGAAGGAATAGAAATGTTTATGAAAAGCAGAAAGGTCTTTTGAAGCTTTTTGGTCTTTACAAGAGAAGCATGTAACCTCCCATGGCAATAGGCAAAGAGATACCCTGTTGGTGGTGGTGTTCTTGTATCAGTCAGGGACAGAGCAGACAGCAGTCCTTGTCTATCCTAGCTTGATGGTTGGCTTGGTGACCAAAGCTGTCTAATGCCTAGACTCATAAAAACCATACCATTTCAAGTCAAGTCAAGTCAAATCAAATCCAGGCAATGCAGCTCAGGAGGAGGAAGACAACCAGATCTGAAGGCAGCAAGAGGCAGGGCTAGTTCCCTTGCTCTGGTGACTCCTGGGCCAGACAGAGAGTTGTCCTTGCCCCTGACCAGCTACAGCACTCAGGACTGCAGGCCTTGTACTTCGTCTAGACAGTGCAGTAGAACTGGCTTTGGTGGAGGGTCACAAGTAAGCCACCATCTGACAGTGCTGGAGAGCTGGCCGCCACTTGTCTGGCATGAAGTGGAGTGAAGGCTAGGGCGATACCCTCCCCTACTTTTCTTGCCACCTGCAGTAGCCAGGAAAGTTGGCCCTGGAATTATGGGAGCTGTCCTGGCCCCTTGCTGGCTGTAGCACTTGAGAGAGTGGGCTCTGCACCTTGACTGAGCAGCATATTGGAGAAGGCTTTGGATGTGTGGTTGCCAACTCATCAGCCCAAGGACTTGAGAGCAGGAGAGCTGACCCTGGTGCCTGCCGAAGGTGGAATTGGGTGATCAAGCTGGAGCAGAGCTCTCTTTGGTGGTGCCGATAAGGAAGAGCTTGTGACCCGACCAGCTCAGCTATCACACAGGCCCAGATCCAGGATTCTAAATTGGCCCACCCACAAATCTATATCATATGTGAACCTTTGGGATGTGTGAACTGGCCAGTTCTGCTGCTCTGCTCCAAGGCTGCATGTTGTCTACATGTCACAGGGCAAAAACAGGATAATCTGAAGAAGTTCCAGTGAGGGTCTAGTCAATACTCACGGTGTCCCAGAAGCCAGAGGTCTCAACCCAGACCACCGATTCATTGCAATGAACATTTGCAAGTGAAGATGTGTGGACAGAGGGGTATACTGTGGGATACACTTTGACACACTACAGCTTTCACAACTAGATGTTTTCTATGCTTTCTTTTTGTCATCATTTGTGTGTATTTTATTTGGGGGAGGAGTTACAAGGTGAATGGCGAATATGAGGGGACAGGGAGATGAGTAGGACTGGGTTGCATGATAAGAAACTCATAAATAATCAAATAAAAACATTTTAAAAAGTAAGCATTTATATTTAAACAGGGATTATAAACTTTCTAATACCATTGTGTGGTGCACACATTATCTACACTAATTTAAAACTGCTTAGATAAATGTGATTTTGGGATAGCATCCGCACTACCTCAAAAAGTATTCTTACATATTTACAGACTTTTTAATTTATTTTTTATTGGATATTTTGTTTATTTACATTTCAAATGTAATCACCTTTCCTGATTCCCCCCCAGAAAGCCTCCATCCCATCGCCCCTTCCCTGCTTCTATAAGGGTGTGCTTCCAACCATCCACCCACTCCCACTTCCCTGGTCTCAAATTCTCCTACACTGGTGCATTGAGCCTTCACAGGACCAAGGGCCTCTCCAACCACTGATGCTTGACAAGGCCATCCTCTGCTACATATGCGGCTAGAGCCATGGGTCCCTCCATGTATACTCTTTGGCTAGTAGTTTACTCCCTGGGAGCTCTGGGGATGGGGGATTCTGGTTGATTGATATTGTTTTTCTGAAGGGGCTACAAACCCCTTCAGCTCCTTCGGTCCATTCTCTAACTCCTCAGCTGGGGACCCAGTGATCAGTCCAATGGTTGGCTGCTGAGCATCTGTCTTTGTATTTGTTAGGCTCTGGCAAACAAGTAGCCAGTTATATCAGGCTCCTGTCAGCATGCACTTCTTGGCATCCACAATAGTGTCTGGGTTTGGTTTCTGTATATGGGATGGGTCCCCAGGTGGGGCAGTCTCTGGATGGCCTTTCCTTCAGTCTCTGCTCCACAGTTTGTCTCCGTTTTTACTCCTGTGAGTATTTTGTTCCCCCTTCTAAGAAAGACTGAAGAACCCACACTTTGGTTTTCCTTCTTCTTGAGCTTCATGTGGTCTGTGAGTTGTACCTTGGGTATTCCGAGCTTTTGTGCTAATATCCACTTATCAGTGAGAACACACCATTTGTGTTCTTTTATGATTGGGTTACCTTACTCAGGATGATATTTTCTAGTTCCATCCATTTGCCTAAGAATTTAATGACGTCATTTGTTTTTAATAGCTGAGTAGTACTCCATTGTGTAAATGTATCACATTTTCTGTATCCATTCCTCTGTTGAAAGACATCTGGGTTCTTTCCAGCTTCTGGTTATTATAAATAAGGCAGCTATGAACATATTTAATATTACATAATATGTTACATATGTATGTATATGTGTGTGTGTATTAATAGCAACTAAAAATAAAAGAACCATGGATTTAAGAAGGAGTGAGGGGAAGGGGACAAGCCACAGTCAGAGAGAGAAAGAGCAGCTAACACCAGAGATAACCAGATGGTGAAAGGCAAGGGCAAGAACACAAGGAACAGAAACCAAGACTACTTGGCTTCATCAGAATCCAGCTCTCCCACCACAGCCAGCCTTGGATACCCCAACACACCAGAAAAGGAAGACTCAGACTTAAAATCACATATCAAGAGGATGATAGAAGATTTTAAGAAGGAAATAAATAATTCCCTTAAAGAAATACAAGAGAACACAAGTAAACAACTGGAAGCCCTTAAAGAGGACACACAAAAATCCCTTAAAGAATTACAGGAAAACACAATCAAACAAATGAACTAAACCATTCAGGAATTAAAAACAGAAAGAAACAATAACGAAATCACAAAGGGAGACAACCTTAGAGAACATAGGGAAGAAATCAGGAGTCATAGATGCAAGCATCACCAACAGAATACAAGAGATGGAAGAGAGAATCTCAGGTGCAGAAGATACCATAGAAAACATGGACACAACAGCCAAAGAAAACACAAAATCCAAAAAACCCCTAACCCAAAACATCTGAGATATCCAGGATGCAATGAGAAGACAGAACCTGAGGATAATAGGTATAGAAGAGAGTGAAGATTCCCAACTTAAAGGACCAGTAAATATCTTCAACAAAATTGTAGAAGAAAACTTCCCTAACCTAAAGAAAGAGATGAACATAAATATACAAAATGACTACAGAAAGCCAAATGACTGGACCAGAAAAGAAATTCCTCCCATCACATTACACCAAATACACAAAACAAGGAAAGAATATTAAAAGGAGTAACGGAAAAAGAGCAAGTAACATATAAAGGCAGACCTATCAGAATTACACCAGACTTCTCACCAGAGACTATGACAGCTAGAAGATCCTTGGCAGATCTCATTCAGATTTTAAATGAACACAAATGCCAGCCCAGGCTGCTATAACCAGCAGAACTTTCAATAATCATAGATGGTGAAGCCAAAATATTCTATGACAAATCCAAATTTGCACAGTATGTTTCCACAAACCCAGCCCTACAAAGAATAATACATGGAAAACACAAACTCAAGGAGGGAAACTACACTCAAGAAAAAGCAAGAAAGTAATCTTTCAACAAACTCAAAAGAAGATAGCCACACAAACATATAAACAACATTGAAAATAACAAGAAGCAACAATCACTATTCTTTAATATCTCTTAACATCAATGGTTTCAACTCCCCAATAAAAAGACATAGACTGACAGACTGGATCCATAAACAGGACCCAGCATTTTGCTGCATCCAGGAAATGCACCTCCTTGTTAAAGACAAACACTATCTCAGAGTAAAGGGCTGAAAAACAATTTTCCAGGCAAATGGCCCCAAGAAACAGGCTGGAGTAGCCATTCTAATATCGGATAAAATTGACTTTCAACCAAAAGTCATCAAAAAAGATAAGGAAAGACACTTCATACTCATCAAAGTAAAAATCTACCAAGAAGTGCTCTCAATTCTGAACATCTATGCCCCGAATGCAAGAGCTCCCACATTCATAAAAGAAACTGTACTAAAGCTCAAAGCACACATTGCACCTCACACAATAATAGTGGGAGACTTCAACACCCCACTATCAACAATGGACAGATGTTGGAAACATAAACTAAACAGAGACACAGTGAAACTAACAGATGCTATGAACCAAATGGGTTTAACAGATATCTAGAGAACATTTCATCCTACATCAAAAGAATATACCTTCTTCTTAGCACCTCATGGTACCTTCTCCAAAATTGATCATATAATTGGTCACAAAACAAACCTCAACAGATATAAGAAGATTGAAATAATCTCTTGCCTCCTATCAGATCACTACAGATTAAGGTTGGTCTTCAATGGCAACAACACCAACAGAAAGCCCACATACACATGGAAGCTGAACAATGCTCTGCTCAATGATAACTCGATCAAGGAAGAAATAAAGAAAGAAATTAAAGACTTCCTAGAATTAAATGAAAAAAAAAGTACAACTTACCAAACCTATGGGACACAATGAAAGCAGTGGTAAGAGGAAAACTCATAGTTCTGAATGCCTCCAAAAAGAAACTGGAGAAAGCATATACTAACAGCTTAACAGCACACCTGAAAGTTCTAGCACAAAAGAAGCTCATACACCCGAGAGGAGTAGAAGGCAGGAAATAATCAAATTAAGGGCTGAAATCAACCAAGTGGAAACTAAAAGAACTATACAAACAATCAACAAAACCAGGAGCTGGTTATTTGAGAAAATCAACAAGATAGATAAACCCTTAGCCAGACTAACCAGAGGGCACAGAGACAGTGTGCAAATTAATAAAATTAGAGATGAAAAGAGAGATATAACAACAGACTCTAAGAAAACTCAAAAAATCATCAGATCCTACTACAAAGGCCTATATGCAACAAAACTGAAAAATCTGGAGGAAATGGACAAGTTTCTAGACAGATACCAATTACCAAAGTTAAATCAGGATCAGATAAACCATCTAAACTGTCCCACACTCCTAAAGAAATAGAAGCAGTCATTAAAAGTCTCCCAACCAAAAAAAGCCTAAGACCAGAAGGGTTCAGTGCAGAATTCTATCAGACCTTCAAAGAAGACCTAATACCAACACTCTTCAATCCATTCCACAAAATAGAAGTGGAAGAAACACTACCCAATTCATTCTATGAGGCCACAGTTACACTGATACCAAAGCCCCACAAAGCCCCAACAATAAAAGAAATTTCAGGCCAATTTCCCTTATGAAGATCTATGCAAAAACACTCAATAAAATTCTAGCAAACCGAATCCAAGAACACATCAAAATGATCATTCACCATGATCAAGTAGGCTTCCTCCCAGGGATGTAGGGATGGTTCAAAACCCGGAAATCCATGAATGTAATCCACTACATAAACAAACTCAAAGAAAAAAACCACATGGTCATTTCATTAGATGCTGAAAAAGCATTTGATAAAGTTCAACATCCCTTCATGATAAAAGTCTTGGAAAGATCAGGAATTCAAGTAGCATACCTAAACATAGTAAAAGCAATATACAGCAAACCAATAGCCATCATCAAACTAAATGGAGAGAAACTCGAAGCAATCTCAACACATCAAAACACATCAAAACGATCATTCACCATGATCAAGTATCCTTCCTATACTCGAAGGATAAACAGGCTGAGAAAGAAATTAGGGAAATAACACCCTTCACAGTTGTCACAAACAATATAAAATATCTTGGTGTGACTCTAACCAAACAAGTGAAAGGTCTGTATGACAAGAACTTCAAGTCTCTGAAGAAAGAAATCGAAGAAGATCTCAGAAGATGGAAAGATCTCCCATGCTCATGGATTGGCAGGATTATTATAGTTAAAATGGTCATCCTGCCAAAAGCAATGTACAGATTCAATGCAATCCCCATCAAAATCCCAACTCAATTCTTCATAGATTTAGAAAGAGCAATTCTCAAATTCATATGGAATAACAAAAAAACCCAGGATAGCCAAAACTATTCTCAACAATAAAAGGTCTTCTGGGGGGAATCAGCCTCCCTGACTTCAAGCTGTACTACAGAGCAGTAGTGATAAAGATTTCATGGTATTGGTATAGTGACAGGCAGGTAGATCAATGGAATAGAATCGAAGACTCAGAAATGACCCTACACACTTATGGTCACTTCATCTTTGACAAAGGAGCTAAAACCATACAGTGGAAAAAAGACAGCATCTTCAACAAATGATGCTGGTTCAACTGATGGTCTACATGTAGAAGATTGCGAATTGATCCATTCCTATCTCCCTGTACAAAGCTCAAGTCCAAGTGGATCAAGGACCTCCACATAAAACCAGATAAACTGAATCTAATAGAAGAGAAAGTGGGGAAGAGTCTCAAACACATGGGCACAGGGCAAAAGTTCTTGAACAGAACACCAATGGCTTGTGCTCTCAGATCAAGAATCGACAGGTGGAACCTCATAAAATTACAAACCTTCTGTAAGGCAAAGGAGACTGTTAATAGGACAAAACGGCAACCTACAGACTGGGAAAAGATCTTTACCAATCCTACATCCGATAGAGGCTGATATCCAATGTATACAAAGGACTCAAGGAGCTAGACTCCAGAGATCCAAATGACCCTATCAAAAAATGGGGAAGAGAGCTAAACAGAGAATTCTCAACCGAGAAAACTAGAATGGCAGAGAAGCACCTAAAGAAATGTTCAACATCCTTAGTCATCAGGGAAATACAAATCAAAACAACCCTGAGATTTCACCTCACACCAGTCAGAATGGCTAAGATCAAAAACTCAGGTGACAGCAGATGTTGGTGAGGATGTGGAGAAAGAGGAACACTCCTCCATTCCTGGTGGGAATGCAAGTTGATACATCCTCTCTGGAAATCAGTTTGGCTGACCCTCAGAAAAATGAACATAGTACTACCTGAGGACCCAGCTATTCCCCTCCTGAGCATATACTCAGAAGATGCTCCAACATGCAATAAAGACACATGTTCCACTATGTTCATAGCAGCCATATTTTTAATAGCTAGAAGCTGGAAACAACCCAGAAGTCCCTCCACAGAGGAATGGATACAGAAAATGTGGTACATTTACACAATGGAATACTACTCAGCTATTAAAAACAATGACTGCATGAAATTTGCAGACAAATGGATGGAACGTGAAAATATCATCCTGATCTAGGTAACATAGTCACAAAAGAATGATCAAGGTATGTACTCACTGATAAATGGTTATTAGCCCAAAAGTTCGAAATACCCAAGAGTCACTTATCAGCAACAGTAAGGTGGAGTGTGAGGTCCCAGATTGAGGACTTGGAGAAGGTACTGAAAGAGTTGAGGGAGTTTGCATCCCCACAGAGGCAGCAACAGTGACAACTGGCCTGATTTACACCCCCCACCCCCATACTCCTGGAGACTGATCCACCAACCAAAGAATATACATGGAGGGACCCATGGTGCTGGCCACATATGCGGCAGAGGAAGGTCTTTTAGATATCAAGGGGGAGGAGAGGCCTTTGGGCCTGAAGGTGTTAGATCCCCCAGTATAGGAGAATGCCAAGGAGGGAAGACGAGAGTGGGTGGGTGTGTGGGTGGGGGAATACCCCCATAGAGGCAGGGGAGGCGGAAGTGAGTAGGGAGGTTCCAAAGGGAGATCTGGAAAGGGGAAAACATTTGAAATGTAAATAAAGTAGGAAAAATAAAAAAATAAAAATTTAAATAAAAAAATGATGAATATAACTTTTGCCTTTAAAATAAACTTAATTAAAATATAAAATTAAATAAAAGAAAACATATTTATGAATATAAACATATATAATTATTTCCACTATTCCATCTTTGTAATGAAATAAAAAATATATTAAGGAGATAAAAATTTTATTTATTAGAATTATGGGTATAAACATCATTATTTAAGATTTTGTGATTTTCACACATAGATAGTATAAAATTTTTCATATAAAGATTATTAAAGTTATAAGAGCATTTAGCAGAATGTAAAATATACTTTATATTAACACTGTCTGTTGGCACACTCCTACTAGTTCACTTACTTGATAAGCTATGGCAGAAAAATGGCAAGCTCCTAGTTGGCCTGGGTAAAACAACCACATGATGTTTTAAAATTTATAAATACAAGTACTTTTCTTTGATTGCTAATGATACATTTAAAAAGTATTTATCATCCACTTATATTTCTTCTTTTGAGAATTGTTTGTTCAAATGTGTTGCCCAAATTTTTATTGTGTTGTTTGTTGTCTTGATGTTTGTTTTTGAGCTCGTTGTGTATTCTATTTTGTTAATCCTCTGTCAGATATATAGTTGCCAACTTTTTCTTCCATTCTTTAAAGTTTTTCTTCTCTAGATGGAGTGTTTCCATCACTACAGAAGCATCTTAGCTTCATGTAGCCCCATTCATCAATTTCTGGACTTATTGCATGAGCAACTAGATTCTTATTTAAAGGTTTATGCCTATGTCTGTACATTGTAGCATACCCAGTACTTTCTCATTGAGGTCTTTGATCCATTTGGAGCTGCTGATGTATGGAGAGACAGGATCAAGTTTCATTTTTACATAAACAGATAGGTAATCCTTTCAAAAATCACTTCTTGAGGGTGTTTTCTTTTTCTTCCAGTGTATATTCATGACGCTTTTTTCAAAAGTCACACGATTGTGATTAAATATGTTTATGTTTTTTATTCTAGTTCATTAATATGTGTGTCCTTTTTGTGTTAGTACCATGTCATTTTTATGCCTATGAATTTACAATATAGCTTGAGATGTGGCAATTCTGTTAGAACTGATGCTGTTTATCATGGTTGCTTTGACTATTCAGGGTCTCTTATGTTTCTTTATAAATTTGAAGATCGATTTTCTATATCTGTAAAGAATGGGACTGAGATTTTGGTTAGGATTGTATTGACACTATAGTTTGCTTTTGGTAGACTGAGTATTTTACAGTATTATTCTACCAATTCTTGAAAAAGAGTTCTCTAGTGTTTTTTTTCAATTTCTTAAAAAATTTTTTGTTTGTTTTGTTTAACACACATAGTGAAAGTGTGTGTATCTGCATGCCTGTGCATGTGTGCACATAAAGGCTTGTCCTAGGGCCCAGGAGTAGAAGTCAGAAGTCAACTTGCAAGATTTAGTTCTCTCCTTCCACCACGTGGGCATCAGGTTTTCAGTGTTGGCAACAAGTACCTTTACTCACTGAGCTGTGTTTCCAGGCTCTATCTCTTTCTTCAGAGCTTTAGAGTTTTCACTGAAGAGGTCTGTTGTCTCCTTGGTGTGGTTGATTCTGTGGTATTTTTATAATTGGATTATTTCCCTATTTCTTTCTCATTGTGACTGTCATTAATATATGAAGAAGCTTCTGTTTTTTATATGTTAATTGTGTATGTTGCCACGTTGCTGAAGCTGTTTATCAGTTCTAGTTTTCTGGTGGAATATTTAGGATCTCATATATAGCAACATATTATACGAAAATGGATTTTTCTTTTCCTATTTGTATTAATTTTATTTCCTTTGCATTTCTTTAATCAAGTCTTTGAACACTAATTAAATAGTGATAGGGATAGTTAACAGCTCTGTGTCATTATTGATTTTCACAGGCTTTCTTCAGATTGTTCTCCATCTACATTGATGTTAACAGTGGGTTTACTATATACAGCCTTTACTATGCCCAAGAATATTCCTTCCATTTCTATTCTCTGTAGAACTTTTATCACAAAAGAATGTTAGTTTTTTTGTCAAATGCCATTTCTGAGAGGTTATCTTTGCCTTAAAATTCATTTATATGACTTATTACATTTATTGATTTGTATAGGTTGAGCTATCACTGCTCATCTGATATAAAGCCTACATGATAATGCTGAGTGATCTTTTTGATGTATGTCTGTATTCAGTTTGCAAGATTTTGGTGAAGGATTTTGCATCTATGTACATCAGGAATATTGGTATATAATTATCTTCCTATTTTTATTTTGTATTTTTATCTGGTTTTTGTTATTACTGTTTTTGTAAAAGGTGTTTAGAAATTTCCCTTTTATTTTTATTTTTGGGAATAGTTTCATTGATTATAGTTCTTGTTTAGATGCCTTGTATACCTTTGCTGTCAATTAATCTAGAACAGATTTATTTTTTATTCTGGATAATTTTTATTACTGCTTCAGTGTTTTGATTCTAGGTCAGTGTCAATTACTGTTTATATCTTAGTTTAACTTGTGTGGGTGAAATGCATTTGGAATGTAATTCATTTCTTTTTTGTTTTTAAGCTTAGGGGAATCTAAGATTTTTGAAATTACCCTAATGATTTTTTGATCTTTTCTGTTGTGATGCCTATGATTTTATTGATTTGGATATTTCTCAACCATTTCCTGCAGCTAGATTAAGAGAAAGGAGGATTCAGATCCTTTTATTTGCTACCTGTTGGTGACCCTACCAGGCACTAGTAGACAGTTTCAATCTGAAAGTCAAAGATAAACTGGTCACACAACAAAAACAAAATTCATGAATCTGGAGAAGAGACAGTGGGGAGGTAAAACTGATCAGGGTGGGAGAGACATAAGGGAAAGTAGAGAAGGAATATTTGAGATGAGTTATACCCATGTATAAAATTGTTAAATAATTAACTCTTTCAAATTAAAAAAATTATAAGGTACTTTGTAAAGATTTTTGTTGATCCACCAATAAAAATACTTTCAGATATTGAAGTAATGAGAAAATATTTTCAAATTCTATAACTAACATAACATGGAAAATATAAAAGGTTAATGGACGCAATGAACAAAAGATAAGAAATTCACAAAATTTCAAGCACTAGGATCTATCAACTCTATGAAGATATAGTGACATATACCTTTCTTAACTTGAGAAATACACATTAAAGCTGGAATGCGATTCTCTATCATTCTCATTATATTGCCAGAAATTGGAAAGCTTAGTTTAGCTGCTATCAGTGATTACTTAAAGAAGTATTCTAAATGTGGTAATAGAAATAAAAAGTATTTGGGTGTGTCCTACATTACTTTGGCTCTGAAATATGCCCATAACCTGTAATAAAGAAAACTAACTTCCAAAATTATGGTCCAAGACAAGCCAAGAAGCAATTTCTGAAGATGTGCAAATTCATCTCATATCTTGTGTAAAACAAAAATTATAATATTTTGCTCATTCACAATTTAAAAATTGCTATAAATTGACCTATTGGCATAATATAAAGTAAAGATATAAAACACAAAAATTATTGGAAGGACAGAGTTATAAGGAATGATTGTGTAATGCAAAACTTTTCTGTATCTTTCACTATCTATCCTTTTTCTCTGCTGTTACTATCTATATTCCTGATAACTTGTTCATTTAAGTAAATACTTGATAAGACATTAGAAAAATTAAAAAATGTTTTTTAAGATATAACATTAAAAATGTATAAACATACACAGCTGTCTGGGACACAGGTAGTCACCCTGAGCACTCCTCTATACTGGACTGTCCGGAGTATTATAGGAGTATTATCACTCCCCACCCTCCTGAGCACCGTGCCACCCCCCACAATATTGTCTCCATTACTTATGTCTCATTGTCAGCACACAGAAAGTGATGTTTATCAAGGTAAAAAAGGCATAATGAACACAAACAGTTAGGACCAGAAAAGAAACTCCTTATGAAATATAATAACCAAACCATTAAATATATAGAACAAAGAAAGGCTAAAATCTATAAGAGAAAAGGACCAAGTCACTTGAAGACATGCCCATTAGAATAATAGTTGACTTTCAATGGAAACCCTCAAAGCCTGAGCACTTGAAAGGATGTTCTACAAGCTTTTAAGGACCACAGATGACAGCTAGATTTCTACACTTACCACACTGTAAATCACAATTGATAAATACATCTCATGACAAAAACAAATTTAACCAATTTTTATCTCCCAGTCCATCAAGACATATGACACTAGAAGGAAAACTTGAGTATAAAAAGGTCACCAACCAAAGAATACACATGGAGGGACCCATGGTGCTGGCCACATATGTGGCAGAGGAGGGTCTTGTTAGCCATCAGTAGGAGGAGAGGCCCTTGGGCCGGAGGGTGTTAGATGCCCCAAAATAGGAGAATGCCAAGGAGGGAAGATGAGAGTGGGTGGATGGGTGGGTGGGGGAATACCCCAATAGAGGCAGGGGGTGGGGGGAGGGATTAGGGAGTTTCCAAACAGGAGATCTGGAAATGGGGAAACATTTGAAATGTAAATAAAGTATCAAAAAAAGAAGCTTTATTCTATGATCTTTAAAAGCACACATATTTAGACTTCTACGTAGAGATTGTTTACTTCAAAATAAAGTGAGTTTATCATAAAAAAAAAAAAAAAGAGGTCAACTACACCAAGCAGCAAATATGTAAGTACTCCCAGCGTACTTAATCAAAAGAGGGAAAATCACACCAATACAACAAAATAACAGTAATTAATACATACTGCTCAATTCCTCAATAATAACTCTTAATATTAGTGTCACAATTTTCTAATAGAAAGACACATACCTGCAAACAGATTAGAATAGGAAATAGGATTCATTTTCTGCTACATCCAAAAAAGCATACTGTATCATAAAGCATAGACATCACATTCACCAAAATGATAGAAAAAACAAAACAAAACATATCTTAAGCAATCTGAACAAAGAAGAAAGCAAGGATAACTATTCTAATATCTGACAAAATAGACTTCAAACCAAAAATAGTCACAAAAGACAGAGAAGGAAAATCCACCAAGAGAATATTCCAATTCTAAACATTTAAGCACCAAACATAAGGGTACCTATTTCATCAAAGAAACACTACTGCAGCTAAAATCACATATTGACACTATCACAACTATAGTGGGTAACTTCAATACTTCGCTCTCACCAATAGATAGATCATCCAGAGAGAAAGTAGACAGATAAATGTTGAGTTGGAAAATACCATAAATCAAATGAACTTAATAGAATTCTATTAAATATTCCACCCAAACACTAAAAAACAAACAACATCACTCCTCCCCCAAACATTTTCAAGAGCAAAATTCTACCAGACTTTAAAAGAATAATTTTATAACAATATTCCTCAAATTATTTTTCCAAGTAGAAAATGAATAAAATTTCTAATTCTTTTTGTGAAGCCATTATTACCCTGATACAAAAACTATACACTGACTCAATTTAAATAAATTATAGACTAATATCCCTTATAAAAGAAAAATTTCTCAATAAAATACTTTGTCAACAGAATTCAAAAGCACATCAATAAGATTATCCTACCATGATTAAGTTGAGTTCATTCCATAGATGCAGGGATGTTTTAATATATAAATCAATAAACACAATCCACCGCAAATACAAGCTAAAAGACATAAATCTTATGATGATTTTATTTGATGCAGATAATGTCTTTGACAAAGTACAATATCCCTTCATGATATTAGTCCTAGAGAAACTAGAGATATAAGAGACACATCTCAACATAATACAGGCAATTTACAGCATGTTTATGATCAACATCAAATTAACTGGAGAATCTCTAAGCAATTCCACTCAAATCAGAAACATGACAAAGTTGTCCACCTTCTCCACATCTATACAGTGTAGTACTTGAAGTCTTAGCTAGAGCAGTAAGACAACTAAAGGAGATGAAGGTGATATAATTAGGAAAGGAAAAGTCCAAAAGTATCTTCATTTGCAGATCACATGATTTTATATGTAAATGGCCACAAAGACTTAATCAGGGAACTTCCACAGTTGATAATAACTTTTAGCAAAATAGCTGAATTCAGCATTAACACTAAAAAAAATTAGTAGCTTTTCTATATACAAATAATAAACAGATTGAGAATGAAAAGAGGGAAATAGTGTCTTTCATAATAGTCTATAATGTCTTAGAAGAAGAATGCAAATAGATTTATAATTATCACTCTGCACAAAATTAAACTCTAAATGAATAAAGGATCTTAACATAGGACCAGGTAGCCTCAATCTGATAGAAGGTAAAGCAGGGAAATCCCTAGCACAAGAAAAGACATTCTGAACAGGACACTGATAGCACAGACATTTAATAAATTAATAAATTTGTTGCATGATTAATTAATTAATAAATGTTACTTCATCGAGTTGAAAAGCACAGGAAAGAACACAATTATTCTTTTAAATGGCAGCCTATAGAGTGGAATCTTTACTAATTTTTACCTCTGATAGAAGAGTAGTATCCAGACTGTATAAAGGACTAGAAAAACTGAATATCAAGAAAACAAATAACCACATTTTTAAAGAAGGGGAGGGGTTAGGAATAAACAGAGAATTCTTCAGAGATGAAACTCAAATGGCTGAGAGTTACTCAAAATTATTAAATATCCTAGGCTACCAGAGATATACAAATTAAAACTTTTTTGAGACTTTTATTTTATCCAAATTATATTTGCAAGGTTAGGAAAACAGTTGACAGCAGATACTTGTGGGGATGCTGGGAAAGGTAAAGACTTATTCATTCCTGATGGAGTACAAACTGAAATAACCACCATAAAAATCAGTGTGAAAGTTCCTCAAAATGCTGAAAATAGATCTACCACAAGATGCAGATAATATATCTTCTTGGACATATATCCACAAAACTCTGTAGCTTACTACAGAGATCTTTGTTCAACCATGTTCATTGTTATTCTATTGATAATACACAGAAATTAGATATTCTCTAGATGTCCATCAATGGATAACTGAGAACATTGGTCATTGATACAATGGATTATTATTCTTCTATTAAGAAAAATGTAATAATGAAATTGGAGGTAATTGGATGGAGCTAGAAACAATAATCTTGAGTGAGATAACCCAAATTTAGAAAGACAAACATGCAATTACATGTTTTCTTTTATATGTAGATGTTAGCTTTCAAATTTTAGATATGTGTTTCAATTTAAATAACCACGGAGTTTAAGTATCTGGTAAGTGACCAGGAAAGAGAAGGGCATCTTTCAAGGAAGGGAACTAGAGTATAGTGCTATAAAGAGATAATGAGAAACTAGTATAGAGGATTGAGTGGGAAGGGATTTGGGAAGGAAGAGTGAAGGTTCCCATGCTAAAAGTGTGAAGGGTTACCTCATGCTAAAAGCAGGGAAATGACACCCTTAACAATAGTCACAAATAATATAAAATATCTTGGTGTGACTCTAACCAAGCAAGTGAAAGATCTGTATAACAAAAACTTCAAGTCTCTGAAAAAAGAAGTCGCAGAAGACCACAGAAGATGGAAAGATTCCCCCATGCTCATGTATCTGCAAGAATAACATAGTAAAAATGGCCATCTTACCAAAAGCAATTTACAGATTAATGTAATCCCCATCAAATTTCCAACTCAATTCTTCACAGAGAGGAATTATCAAATTTATCTGGAATAACAAAAAACCCAGGATAGCAAAAAAATATTCTCAAAATTAAAAGAACTTCTGGGGGAATTACCATTTGTTACCTCAAGCTCTACTATAGATCAATAATGATAAAACCCACATAGTATTGGTACAGAGACAGGCAGGTAGATCAATGGAATAGAATTGAAGACACAGAAATGAACCCACACACTTATCGTCACTTGATCTTTGACAAAGACGAAATCATCCAGCAGAAGAAGACTGCATTTTCAACAAATGGTGCTGGTTCAACTGGAGGTCAGCATGTAGAAGAATTCAAATTGATCCATTTTTATATCTTTGTACAAAGCTCAAGTCCAAGTGGATCAAGGACCTCAACATAAAACCAAAATCTCTGAGCCTAATAGAAGAGTAAGTGGGGAAGAGCCTTGAACACATTGGCACAGGGGAAATTTTCCTGAAGAGAACACCAGTGGCTCATGCTCTAATTTCAACAATCCACAAATGGGACCTCATAAAATTAAAAAGCTTCTGTAAGGCAAAGGACATTGTCATTAGGACAAAAGGGCAACTCACAGATTGGGAAAAGATCTTTACAAATCCTACATCTGATACTAATATCCAAAAAATACAAAGAACTCAAGAAGTTAAACTCCAGAAAACCAAATAACCATATTAAACCTGGGGTACTGAGCTTAACAAAGATTTCTCACCTGAGGAATCTGAAATGGCGGAGAAGCACCTAAAGAAATGCTCAACATCCTTAGTTATCATGAAATGCAAATCAAAATGACCTTGAGATTCCACCACACCAGTCAGACTAGCTAAGATAAAAAACTCAGGTGACAGCATATGCTGTTGAGGATGTGGAGAAAGATGAATACACCTTCATTGTTGGTGGGATTGCAAGCTGGTACAACCACTCTGCAAATCAGTCTGGCAGTTCTTCAGAACATTTGAAATAGTTCTACCTGAGGACCCAGCTATCCCACTCCTGGGCATATACCTAAAAGATTCTCTAACATATAACAAGGACACAAGCTCCATTATGTTTATAGAAGCCTTATTTATAATAGCCAGAAGCTGGAAACAACCCAAATGTCTCTCAGCAGAGGAATAGATACAGAAAATGTGGTATATTTACACAATGGAGTACTACTCAGCTAGTAAAAATCAATGACTTCATGAAATTCTTAGGCAAATGGATGTAAATAGAGAATATTATCCTGAGTCAGGTAACCCAGTCACAAAAGAACACGCATGATATGTACTCCCTGATACTTGTACATTAGCCAAAAAAAATAAGCTCAGAATATTCATGATACAACTCATAGACAATATAAAACCCAAGAACAAGAAAGACCATACCAAAATATGGATACTACAGTCCTACTCAGAAGGGGGAAGAAAATAATCTCCAGAGGTAGAGGGAGAGAGGGATCTCGTAGGGGGAGAGGGTATAGGGAAAACGGGGGGCTGGTTCAGATACAGGAGGAGATGGGGGAGAAGTACAGAAGGTCAGGAATCTCAAAGGATGTATGTAGCAGTGGGGGAGGGAAAACTAGGGGTAGGCACTAAAAAGTCCAAGATGCCAGGAATCCAAGAGGTTCCCAGGACCCAACAGAGAGGACATTAGTTGAAATACTCAACAACAGTGAGATAGAACCTGTAGAGACCATATCCAGTGAATATGTATGGCCCCCAGGTTGAGGGCTGGGGCCACCCACCCACCTCATAAATAATAATCCAGAATTCCTCCTGTCAAAAGGACATGCAGGGACAAAAAGTGGAGCAGAGTCTGAAGAAAAAGCCACCCATAGACTGCCCCACCTAGGGACCCATTCCATCTGCAGACACAAATCCCAACACTATTGAGGATGGCAAGAAGAGCTTGCTGACAGGAGCCTGGTATAGCTGTCCCCTGACAGGCTCTGCCAGAGCCTGACCAAAACAGGTGTGGATGCACATAGCTTAACATTGGACCGAGTGCAGGGATCCCAATGGTGGAGTTTGGGCAACGAGTGAAGGAGCTGAAAGTGTTTGCAACCCCATAGGAAGAACAACAGTATCAACCAACCAGACCCTTAAAGCCCTCAGGAACTAAACCACCAACCACAGAGTACACATATGGATACCCATGACTCCAGCTGAATATGTAGCAGAGGATTGCCTTTTCTGGCAGCAATGGGAGGAGATCCCCTTGGTCCTGTGGAGGCTTGACGACCCAGTGTAGGGGAATGCTAGGGCACTGAGATGGGAGTGGGTGGGCAGGTGGGAGAACACCCTCATTGAGGCAGGGGTGGGGGAAGGAGATACAGGGTTTGTGGAGGGGAAAATGGGAAGGGGGATAACATTTGAAATGTAAATAAATAAAATAACCAATAAGGAAGAGAGAAAAGTGAGGCATACTTGTATTAACATGAAATGAAAAATGAAAAAGAAAAGGAAAAGAAAAGCCATATGAAACCTACTACTGTGGAAGTTTCCTAAATATAGAAATCCATGAATGAAATTTAAATTGAGTCACCAAATAATAGGGGAGATAATACCCCACCCAACAAGACACCTAGCGATACCAAGTAAAATCCCCAGTACCAGGAGCAAGTTACATCTTGTTGAGTCATTGGCTGAAAGGGATACTGTAGATTCCTGAAACATTAAATTGGTTAGCTTCTACAACCTGATGGTAAGTTTCTATTACAAAAATATGGCTTACATAAGTCATTAAACATGGAGAAAATGAGCTGGCTCCCAACTAAAAGCTTCACTTCTACTGACTTGACTAATGTACACAGTACTGGAAGGTACTTCACATACTACCAGGGGAGAAAAGTAATCAGCGATATCATACACACCTATATATATAAAAGTGATATATAAAAGTAAATAGTAAACTTCCAGCAAGATATACTGGTTCAATAGCAGCACAAATGTTATGTAGTAATCAACCCCTTTTCATTAGATTTCACACCTACTCCATGACATAGAACCCTTTCCTGACACTGCAAAAGTGGGCTAGAACCTACTGCTGTTATTCTAATAAGGACCATGGCAATAAAATGACTCATAATGATATGCTGCTACACCAAAACTACCAGTACATCACTACACCATTACCAAAGAAGATTCTTCTTTTAGTAGATCCCAATTAACGCAGAGACAACTGGATAATGTGCAGAGAGTGAGAAACTGAAATACCCTAGCCCTGAAAGGAATGTCTTTATCAAACTCTTTCACTCAAGGTTCAGGGGTTTGTGCAGATGAGGAGGTTGAAGTAGTTGATCCAGACATACTAGATGACTCGAAGGAAGCTGTATCTTCCATAAACAATAGGGATAATGCATATACGAACTCAGAGACTGTAAGAACATGTGCAAAATTGCTCTATGTTCAAGCCAGAAAATATCCAGCAGGGAGAAGGGGAAACAGGCACAAAGTTGGACAACAAAAATCAACTCCATGTCTTTTATTTGTGTTCATGGTCACCTTGGTTTTTTGCTTGTTTTGATTTTTCTTTGTTATTTTTTTAGAGACACACACACACACACACACACACATACACACACACATACACACACAGAGAGAGAGAGAGAGAGAGAGAGAGAAAGAAAGAGAGAGAGAGAGTGAAATTGGTTGTGTTTAGGGAATCTCAGAGTTGTTTGGAGAGGAAAAATATGATCAAAATACACTGTATGAAAAATTTAACAATCCAGTAAATATAACAATAAAAATTTAAATGTATAAATGCAGTTTAATTCATTTTATGCATTGCTTTTTCTATTTGATGCATAAATAGGAAAGACTTTGTTGGATACCTCATGATTTGGTTCTGATTAATACTAGCTGCATTTCTGGAAATTTTCCCATTATTCATTTCAACACTGAGGCTATTGTCTTATTATATGGATAAATGTCATATATTCATGTTGGAAATAAATTTTCACTCAGAAAATTCTCTTATAATTTAATTCTCATTTGTGAGTCAGTTCTGTGCTGTAATATTTGCCATTTTTCTTGCTTCCATTCTACCTTTCAGTTCTCCATCTTTACCACATACCTTGCTTTAGTTTCTCCTAGTCATTCTGCTCTCCTTCTCTTCCTTCATATAGTTCTTTTTGGATTGATTATTTTCTGTCTATGTTTGACCTTATCTATTATTCTAGAATTTTCCTATTTCAGTTTTTAAAACTCACTTCTTGTGAACAGGATGTGATTGGATTGTGTTTCTAGGTGTACACATGCATGTGTAATGATCTTGAGTTTATTTTATTTCATTGTTAAAATTTTTATTATAGTTATTTTAGTATTGTGTATTTGTGTGTAGAGTTTAGAGAACACTATGTGGGAGTCAGCCCTATTTTTCCACCCTTTATGTCCCAGGGATCAAACTCATTATCAGGTTTGGCAGAAAGTGTGTTTACCCATTGAACCATCTCACTAGATCCAGTGTGTTTATTATAAATTTCAGAAATAGATTTTCCCTAATTTGTATTTATTAGAATTTTTATGTTGTTATATTTTCAGCTTCTTGTGATGGAGAGGAATAATATTAATAATTGCAAAGACATTAGGAATACAATATTACTTTTACATTTAACCTTTCAAAAACAACTTATTTAAATTTATGTCTTACAAGTTATTAAATTTATTTGTTACTCAGACATTCACATCATTTAACTTAATATATTTTAATTTGTCCCTGCAGATGTATTTTAGACAAAAATTCAAATGGTAATTAATTTATTTTAAAATCTTAATTCCTATTTTATGATGTTTTACTTTACATTCAAGTTTGCAACTTTTTTAGCATAATTATGAAGTTTTTACAGGAATTGCATTTGAATTCACAAGAGTTTTATCATAAGGGTACCACATATTTTAGTCTTTATTTTAACACACTTCAGGAGAAGAGATATTATGATTTTAAGTAATTTGTTTCAGGACTGGACTAGGTATCAGGCATACATCTTCTTAGGCACAACAAAAGTACAAGACTCTGAGTGGAGTCTATCTTTCTATCTTGTTTCTATTTCCCCAAGTAAAAACAGCATATTCAGGGCCACACAAAATACAGATGTTCCCATCCCCCAAGATAGTTTTTTAATACAGCAGAAGAAAGAAGGATGGTTAAGAAAGCAAAGAAAACCATATTTCCTGCATCTTCAATCCCCAGGTAGCACTTTCCACTGAAGACTTTCACTTTCTTGTAAAATGCTTAATGGACATTTTGTTAGTAATTTTATAACATATCCAGAACAATTAACTCCCATTACAACTCATTTTTACAAAAGGGTAGTTTAAATTCTTATGAGCCTGGAGTCATATATAACATGAAAGCACAGATGCAAATATCAATAGATGAGAAGAACTCTTTTTTGAAGCTGATGCTTACGGCTAGTTAAGGATGTCAGTGTTTCTCAATCCTCCTAACTCATAAAAATCTGTGATTGAAATCAAAATATGGAGAATGAAAATCACAGCTTGCAATACTGTAAAATGACCAATATCCCTGAAATGCTATAGGAAAGCAGACAGTGTTCCCTCTCCTTCCTTCTCTGTCTTAGTGTGGTTACTTAGTGGATTTGAAAAAGGCTGTACATCATTTTAAACATTTATTTCCTTGTGTCATGTGCCTACCCTTGGAAATTGCCTTTTATTGTCAAAAAAAACCAGTATGCACACCTTCATCACACTTGCATGTATGACATATATGCTTTTCCATATTGACTCAGTAAGGGTTACAGGTCAACTTAGAGTACTTTTAAAACTAGTTTTTGTCAACATAAGTAACTTTTGCTTGAGGAAGCATGTGCATAGCCTATTTTGACTGTAAATATCTTTGATATAATAGAATTTCTTTTAAAAAATCCTGTAACAAAAATAGTAACAAAAATAGTTTCACTTATTTCTGAAGCCCTGGTGGTTTTAAACTGTGCAGCTCATTTCTTTGTTCTGTGTAACAAAGAAACTTCTCAGGCTTCCTGACTGCACTGCTCAGGTTTGTGGTTTTGTGCCAGGTGACTCCTGCCTTTCACAGATCAGACCAGTCTGCACTCTGACTGCTCATTCAAAGACCAGGGCCTTTAAAAGGGCTTAAGGATGGCCCTGGAGCTGAATTTACGTTATTCTTATAGCTTTGAGAATCTAGCTTTCAGAACTACATGATTTACCCTATTTCCAATGAAGGATGGCATTAGCCATGGGAAGAATAGATGTTGGAGTATTTTTGATCCTGTACAAATTGATTGGCTGTTCATGGATATCTCTTATGTTTTTGGCCACTTGAAATGAAAAGATATTTCTGCTAAGCCAATAGAAATGCTGAAGGTTTTCAGAATCAGTGAGAGAGCTGAAGTTTGGGCATTTTGTTCTACTTGCCATGACTCTGAGGAGAACTGAGAGTGGTAATTAACTCCTTCTCCCCTCTCTTTACTCTTCTCCCTTGATCTCTTCCTAGTCTCTCTGTCCACTCTCTTTTTAAACTTTTTCCTGATTTTCTTCTAAGTTGAGGTTTTTTCTTTCTTGCTTGCTTTGTTTTTATTTTCTGAGGCGGGGTCTCACTATGTATACCTGGCTGGCCTGATACTCCATATGTAGAACAAACTAGTTTCTGATTCTTCAGTCTTGGATCAAAGGAGTGCAACACCATGCCCAGCCTTCAGCTGAGTTTTTAAAGGTAGACTAAATAGTATAAAACTTTATGGATCCATAATTGAAAATGTTGATTTTTGTCACATAGTATCTATAGATTTATGACAATAACTTTGAAGAGTCTTTCTGTACAGCATTGATTATTCAAGCAATTTTTTCAAATGTTGAAATACCCATTTCTTCCTCTCATTTGATGCTAGAATGACAGTAAGGTTTAAAACAGGCTAATGTAAATCTGGGTAATTTAAGTATCCAATATGAAGACAGCCACTTCCAAGTGGAGCCAGAGGATGTGCTCTGAGGTTCCTGGTTAACCATGATCATTCAGTAATGTAGGCCTTTCTGATCACCTTTCTGCCCTTAAATGGGAATATCTAGAAATCATTGGCATGAAAAACAGGAGCCAAAATTTACCAATGGATAAAAGTACTTCTAGTATACAATTAGATCTCCCCAAAGCCAAGTGACAGGTATATAAAAGTGATCAGAGAATATAGACGCGATGAAATCCAATAAATGATTACAGATGTCAATTAATTGTTAGGTAAAAGTTTCTGTATTCATGGAGAAAGGTTGACAGTCACTGAAGAACAACATAAAATATCAAGCAAAACATGGGTTTTTTGGGACAATCCCCAAATCTTTCTGGAAAAATCCAAGCAAATAATAAAAATACCTCACATAGAGGGTCAACCATCCATTTTTTCATGTAATTTTCTTTTGTGATTCTGAAAACTAAATAAAAATGGGAAGTGTCCTTCATTTAAATAGAATGACATATTTTTCAAAGTCTTCTCTCCAAGTTTTGAACTTCATTACACTTAATTAATAATAAACCAGTATGATGCATTTTCATAAAATGTACTGCCCGTGTACAGTTTTGAGAAGCTGATAGAATAAGTATACCAACAAAGGAAAACCAAACAAAACAAAAAAGACAAAGCAAACCAAGCCCCCCCCCAAAAAAAAGAATGAAAAAGAAAAAGAAAAGAAAAGAAGAAAGAAAAGAAAACCAAACACAAGCTCAAGGAAAACACAAAGAAAGCCAGAATGGGGTATAGACGCTTGTCCCAAGTCAAATCCTAATGGACCTGAGCCAAGCATTTGGAGAAAGTTGTAGACAACTCTGAGTGAACTAGGAACTTAATTAGGGCAAAGAGAATACCAAAACCCTCCTTGTAGATCACATTTTGTGTCTACTCCAAGATACAAAGGTAATCCCAATGTTCAAGGCTTATTTAGAAATGATGTTACCTGATCATCATAATGTAAGCACTGAATTATAACATTAAATTTGGAAAAAGCAGTGAATGATTCTACATTTTTTCTCTTAAATGAAGAACTAGGTGTATTGAGATTAATAAAGTGAATGTGCTCAAATTATCCTTTGGGGAACAGAAGGTGAGTATGTGTTAAAAGAACCATTATTTTGTGAAGTCTTTTACAATGACTTTTAATCTCTGCAAAAGTATCTCTTTCCTGAAGTAATTTTAGAAAAGAAATCTACTTGAAGAAAGTCACTGAAATTCAGGTTTTATATAGAACAAAATTGTGGCAAAATATATTTTTTCTCCACAAAGGTCACAAAGTACATGCAGAAATAAAACAATAAAAGAAGACAATAAGAAAAATTTTCAGTGAAATTTAATTCAGAAATTAACAGTTTGTTCAACTGAATTGCTGTGCTTACGCTAGCTGCTAATTTTATTGACCCCATTCTACAAAGTGTCTTACCAAGCAGGCATATGTTTTTGAATAATTAATTATTACTTGCTGTGATGATATCTCATTACCATACATTGGCATTTTCAGATAGCCAAGGTATCCTTAGGCAGACAGGGTCTTTGGCACAGAGAGACTGTGAGAATGTCAACTCCAGCACAAAGCAGAGTCTAGAAATGTGTTTGGAAACTAATGGATCCCAAGAACTAGACAGCAGGTGCTTTTGTTAGGATCTGAAACAACATTTTGTTAATGGCATATCACATAATCAGATGTTTCTCTCCATAGTTCCATTGGCTGAAACGGTTATTAGCATGAGAAGCATATTAACCTATAATAAGTAAGTCTGCCAGCCCTGTGCACAGATGGTTCCCAACAAGTGACAATTTGAAGCATCAGATTTATCATGAAACAAACAGGGCTGTTTTCTGGCCATGAAATAAAGAAGAGGAATCATAGTAATTAGAAATAACTGTGCTCAGGGAGTAATGATTTTTAGGTTATAGTTAAGAAACAATAGTGAATTTTCTAGGATGAAAACTTTTCAGTTTCCAGTTAAATCTTTTCCTTCTTTATTGAGCTACAAATTAAATCTATGACCCATGTCTGATAATAATTTCAGTTTACACTTTCTGTTTACAGGGATTTAGAAATATGTGCTCATCTGTATGTGTGATAACACAGATAAATTTTGTGCATACTTCTACTAAAATGTCAACAGAAATCACCTGTGAGATATAGCAAAAAGGGCTGACGGTGTTATACCATGTGGGGTCTGGAGACTAGTGGCAAAAACCAAAGTGATTCCTCACAAGCACATTGAGGAGATTAAAGAAGACATACATTAATGTGCCTTTAAACCATATAATAAGGAATATCCATCCATGAAGCAGTTGTGAATCATACCTAAAAATTAAAATGGAGGTTATTACTGGCACAATATTAACCCTACACAAGTAATCATAACTGACATCAACCACAGTTAGCCAGAAAGGATTCCCCTCCTTGGCAACATTTATTCCTTTCTGTTGTCCACATTAATTGCCTGAAGACCCTTTTATTGCCAATTTCTAGCATAAAAGTTCTTGCCAAAATGACTTAAAGTATGCTAACTCGGGGGTAACTTTTATTTAGGAGAATGTGTCATTTTCTCTTTACATGTGTGTTTTTAAGATATACTCCAAATCTGGTGAAGTAGTTTAAAGCAGAATTGGAGTAAGAAGAGAATTTGGGCTGCTGCTGATGACAGAGAGCAATTCTAGTTAAGGAGAAAGGAAACAACAGGTTAGTGAGCTCATGTGTATGAGGATGCTGAGGTCATGCATGAAAGCAGTGGTTGGAATTACGTGAGGGTGCTGAGGGCCTCAGTGGGTAAAATTCTTGCTCTGTATTCCACCCAGATTTGAACATTTGGACCCATAATAGAAGGAAATAATGACTCCAGGAAATTGTTCTTTGGCTTTGGTGTGCGCATGCATACACACTCCCACACATTTCATCTGACTCCAACCGTGCACAGTATAAGAAAAATAAGAAAATAATTTTTTGTGAGGAAAATATTGTATAATTTTTTAACTGAATAATTGTTTTCAAATGTCTGCATCTACATACCCAATGAATAAATATAAAGTTATGAAATCAATTATCACAATCAAAACAATGTTATTTTACTAGGTGAATGTTGAATTATTAATGAGCAAAGTTCTTGGCAAAAGGTAAAAACTGGAAGAAGATAAGAGAAGAGTAAGGACCAGAAAGAGTATTAATATACAAATTTCTAAGTTATAAATCTACTGGGACGATGATAAACTCACCTAAGAACATATTGTAAAAAAAATTGTTTTAAAGATGAGAGGTCTTCCCATTGTTCTCACACCTTATAACCCTGGCTATTTTCTATTTCTGGCCACTATAATTTCTAGTATTCAAAATTCTGTTGTGTTAATAATTTCTGCTATTTTGCCTTGTAAGTTGTAAAGGATTGACACGTTTTACAGAAGGAATTTACCATTAAATTATAATACTCTACTATTTGGACTTATGGAATTTTTACTGAAGCTTTAAAAAACATTTAATGGTATTTTGCAATTTGATAAAAATTTAAACCAGTAGCTATATTTTTCATTACATTTTCAAAGTAGGTTAAAAATATATTTAGTGCTTAATTTGTTTAGTTCTGATATCTATATACAACCATAAGATCATTACCATTATCAAGAATATTAGTTATTAGGGGATAGATGTGACCAAACACCTGCCATAAACAACCTGAAGAAGAGAAGTTTTTCAGAAGTATCAGTCATGATAGCGGAGAGGTGGGTAAAAAAACCAAAGCACCTCTGTTAAGAACCAGGAAGCAGGAAAAGATAATGTAGGAAGAATTCAAAGTAACAAGGAATTAGTACATTCATTAGGTCAGAACTCATATATGGAAATATCAACACAGTCATAATTAGAAGGGTGTTTTATCTGTACCTTTGTCAACTTTGATGCAGTAGTTGAAAATGAAGATTAATCATTGCATCAAGTTGAGAAACTTTTCCAGCATCAACTGCAGTCCCCTGTGTTACTTTGTGATCTACATTTCTCACTATTTCATTCATATGCAAATAGTAATCTGTTATCTAATACAGCTGAGTTCTCATGTTCCAGAATTTGTGTCAATGCAGACTTTAATTTTTATATGTTCTTTAATTAAAATCAATATTTTAGGATGCATCGATTTTGTTACACAGTACCTTATTAATTAGCAGATAAGTTGAACATATTCTTGCTTAAATGATAAAATTTTCCCATATGTATAAAGAAGTTCTTACTTTTCAAATTATATTCTTATTGACCTAAAGCAACATTTCAAAAAAAGAAATTTTGGTATGATTCCCTAAAACTATATTCCAGAAACCCAATCTTGGAAGACCTCCTCTTTCTAACTGGTTCCTTACTAGTTATCAAATCTCTGTGGATAGTCTAATAGCCATATGCATATATCTAAAGCATTAAGCAAGAAAACAGAGTCATAAATTTTTTTATCATGTCCCTCTTTCTTTTAACTATTTACAGGATTCATTTAAAAGTGCTCGCTTGGCATGATAGAGTGACCTGGACCTCTTTCCTCAACTTTATCTTTGCCCTTTCCAAGTGACTGTACCCAGGTTCAGTATCAATGCTCATACAGCAAATGCACAGATTTCTTCTCATGAGTTAACTTGTTCTAGATCATTTCATTAACTTCACACTCATATTAAATTTCTTTTCCCACTTAGCAATTTAGTATAAAAAGGCTACATTTCAATATACTGTACTTTCATGTGGCCATGTTTCCAATCTTTGAAGGCATCAAAAGAAAAAAAGGAAGCATGAAAGATAATAAATATTAAACAAAAAAGATATCTTATTTAAACCTAACTATGTTGCCAAACAACATTAAGTATACATGGCCTAAGTATACCAAACAAAAAAATGAAGATTCTTTTAGATAAATCTAAAAAGAGAATATCAGGATCTACAAGTGTTGGACTCAGAGAAGCACAAGAAGGATGGTGGTTACTAGGATCTTAGTATGGTTTCATGAAGTTGTTGATCAAAAGATGAATTTTCAGCTCATAGGACTAAAATCATACTCTCTATTGTTCAACTTGCTAAATAGAGTTGATGATAGTATATTTTATTCTTTTCAAGAGTAGATTTTATGTGCTGTCATCATAAAAATGGTAAATATATAAATATTACACGTGTTGTTTTTCCTTAGTCATTGCATAAAATAAAGACATCAATGCACATTTAAAACTATGTGTTGTAGATTAAAAGAAATATAATTCCTTCATCAGCTACAGTAATGCTTATACCAGGCATTGACACAAGCCTGTTATTTGAATTACTTGGAATGTAAGGCAGGAGGATAACAAGTTCTAAGGTGCCTGGTCTCAGAGCAAGACCCTCTCACCTAAATAATTAAATATTGAAATAATTTAGGCTAACTTGTAAGAACTCTATGTTGCCTCCAAGAAATGGCAAATATAAATAAAGAAAAAAACTAAAAGTAGAACGTAATATATATAACCCACATTTTTACAAAGTAAATGAGAACAGCTCTACTGCTGAATAAAACACTTTATTTCAGAGCCCCCAATCCTAGGAGGGACAAATCTGTAAAGGCATCAATTGGACACGGCGTCGACAAGAGCATTTCCACCAAACAGCCACACTGTGAAATATATCAAACCAAATGAAGAAGATTGTTTTCATTAATAAATTATATATAGTTAGAGATTTTAATTTCTCTAGCCTAATAAGTAATGAAAGAGCTAGATAGAGATCAGTGAACGCTTTCCCTATTACCTACTAACTTGAATTAATCTAGAATTGTAAACCTTTAACCCCAAAATAGCAACACACACCATTATTTCAAACATATATGTACCATTTATAAAGACAGACCAAATTTAGGGCCAAAAAGTAGGTTTCATTCAGTTTATAGGAATTTCAGTCATATTACATATTTTCTAACTTCAGTGGCATTAATTTGGAAATTAGTAACAGAAAGGAACCTGGGAAACAATTGGAACTGAAAACGCTTTTACAAAGTTATGGGTCCAAAAAGAAATTCAGAGTGGACTTAGAGAGATTTTTAGTAGCATCGAAATAAAACCTCAAAAACTTTGATATGATATTTAAAAAGTTCTGAGTAAATATATATATTAATAAATTGTGAATTTAGTTTCATTTCTGTTATTTTGATTAAAAAAACCCAAACACCCTGGCATAATAACTTTAAGAAGAAAGGAGTTTGTTTGGGTCTCAATTCCAGACTATCATTGCAGGAATATCAAGGAACCGGAAGTAGCTACTTACATTCATAATCAGGACTGGAGGAAAATGGATACCAGTGTGCTAATTGCATACCATGTTCTCTACATAATTAAGGATTCAATCCCTTGGAGCTGGAGAGATGACTCAGCAGTTAATAAAAATATCTGTTCTTCCAGAGGTCCTGAGTTCAATTCTCATCAACAGCATGATGGCTTAAAACCATCTATACAGGGATGAGATCCTTTCTTCTGGCATGGAGGTGTACATGCAGCTAGAGGACTCATATGCATAAAATAAATAAATAAATCTTAAAAAAAAGAGCACTCAATCCTGAAAAAATGCCACCACTCACAGTGGGCTGTGTCTTTCGACATCAAGTAGTGCAAATTAAAGAATTGCTTACTAGTCACTCTGTTGGAGACAATCTTTTCCTGAGACTTTTTCTGAGGAATTCTCCATTTTGTCGATTACACTATTGCAATCCTTACAATAGAAAAACAGCTAAATCCTCAAGTTAAATGCAGCAGATTCAGCTAAAAATAATGAAATAGAGCAAGGGGATCTCAATAATTATAACAAAAGTAAAAAGCAAATAAAAGCACACTCTAGTTAATAGAGAGGACCAAACAAAATTTAAAAGCACTGACAGAACAGATTGAATGAGAAATAAAAAATAAGACACAAGTTACCAGCATCAATAACGAGAGATCACATCTCATCTTTATAGTTATTATAGATAATATGAAGAGTTATGAAGAAACTTCTGTTAATAAAGTTTAGAATAAATTAGATGAAAGAAAAATTTCCATACTGTTAAAGCTTACCCAAGATGATGTGCATTTTAGTTAAATATACTCCCATTGAAGAAATGGCAAGAACAAATATTTTTCCCTCTTCAGCAAAAGAAGTTTGCTTGGACTTCCCAGACTCTAGTGTGTGAGTAAATAGGAGGATTCTATTTGCGCTACCTGATAGCATTTTGTTTCAGCATCCCACAACACCTAAAATAGTTATTCATTGCAGTGTTGGCTTTGTTTTGATTAGTCTTATGTAAGTTATAGCTTATATTGCTTTTTGAATAGTATCAGAAAGTGACAGACTTTGAAGTTTTCTCCTTCCCTCAAGACTTAGGGATACCTGCAAAGAGAAGGAAGAAGGAGTGTCAGAGCATGACTCCAGGGAAAAAACAGCTTCTTCCAGACACAACAGATTCATGCACATATGAACACACAGGGCCTGTGCCAGCATGCACAATATCTGTACAAGTTCAAACCAGACAAAATCTCAGTACTAAGAAGTGATACAAAGTCACACCCAACCTTACCAGGAAGCTATCTGGGAAAGGGAAAATCAGTTTCTCCAATGAAGTGTCACTGGCCCCAAGCCCAGTAGTGGACCATATAAAAAAGTACTCAATGTTTTTGCTTGTTTTGTGTGTGTGTGTGTTTATGTGTGCATGCTTTTTTGTTTTGTATTGATATTTGTCTCATTAGTTTTTCTTTTTTTAGAAGAGTAAGAAGGAGCAATAGCAAGGGAGCGAGAGAACAAGAGAGCAAGTGACAGAGAGAGAGAGAGAGAGAGAGAGAGAGAAAGAGAGAGAGCGAGAGATTTGGTGAGGAGGTAGGTGGAGAGGATCTAGAAGAAGTTTGGGGAGGGAAAAGAATGTGATCAAAATATATGAAACAATATGAAAAACTTTTAAATAAAAACGAATGAGTAGTTTCTTATTTTAAATTACATTCTGGCATTAGTATTTAGTTTATTTTTATTTTTAATTAATTAATTAAATTTTATGTATGGGTGTTTTCCTGCATGTGTATTTATGTACCTTGTGTGCCTAGTGCCCTCGGAGGCCTGAAGAGGGTACCAGATTACATTGAACTTGTGTTAGAAGTAGTTTTTAGCCACCACGTGCATGCCAGGAATTAAACCCAGGTCCTCTGGAAGAGCAGCAGGTCCTCTTAAGGGCGGAGTCATCTCTCCAACTCTGTCATACCTTAAGCAAACACTTTAAATTTTATATGTTCTTGTTTTCTTCTCTTGGTAAATTTGAAGAAATTTTTTGTATTTCCTTTTTTTATTTTCAAATTGGAGATGTTCATACCATTTATATATTTTCTCTCAATTGTACATAACATTAATTTTTATTTTATTTTCATATTTCAGAGCATATTCATATTAAAAATAATGTGCTGTAGACATTAGAGATCTTTGCATCATTCCTGATCTATTGAATCAATGTGGTTTTTTTTTTCTCCTTCTCCATTAGATTTCTTCACTAGTGTTGCTTTTGGATGTCCTGTTTCAGTAGTCTCTAAAATTACAACCAGTGATGAGCGTCTCCTAGCATTAGGCTGTTTGCCTCTTTTCGTCTATGTGGATTGTGTGTCTAGTTATTAATCTATTCTAATAAAGGCAACATGTCCGAAGCAATGGAAGGACACCTTAAAAGTTAAATTGTTAATTGTGTGTTGAGTTCTGTCTTCCTTTGAGCAGGGGAAGACAGCCTTCCAGAGAAGAATTTCCTTGAAAGCAGTTTCTGAAAGCTTATCAGTATCATCAAAATCCACAGGAGTGAATCTGGAAGCAGATTTTTCCGTAATGGATCTTTGAGACAACATATCCTCTGGTTTGTAATTTCTTTGTTATTTTGATTTGGCATGTGGCACTGGATGGCCCTGTTTTTTCAATTTCGGCATCCTGAAATTGCTTCCCAGCACTAGGTACCACCCCAAACACACACACACACACACACACACACACACAGAGAGAGAGAGAGAGAGAGAGAGAGAGAGAGAGAGAGAGAGAGATGCATGCAGGCATGCGCGCGCGCGTGTGTGTGTGTGTGTGTGTGTGTGTGTGTGTGTGTGTAGGTTAGAGTTAATTGTGTGGGCATAGGCTCTCTCCTTCCGTTGTATGGATCTGGGGAGTCAACATAGTCATCAGGTTTGAAGGCAAGGCACCTTTATCTATTCAGCCATTGGCTGGCCCCTCCGACTGATTGTATATTTAGCTGTCCTCAATCGAACTGTCTTTATATTTAATTGACTTATTTCTTTTACTAAGGCATGGTCCTTTTCAGCTGTATTTTATTTATTTCTGTATGACTGTAGTGTATGCTTGCACACATGGAAGCCAGAGGCTGAAGGTAGAATATCCTCCTTGCTCCCCACCTTGTGTTAGACCAGAGCTCTCACTGGGCCAAGACCTCCCTGATGATTGGTTAGGCTCTGGAGATCCACACATGCCTGCTTCTTCATCTACCTCCTCCGCACACACACATTCGAGGGAGCACTTCAGATGTGTGAAATCATGCTTGGCCTTTTTTATTTTATCTGGAGGATTGGAACTCAAGCCTTCATGACCGTGTAGCTGGCACTGTACTGATTTAGCCACATACCAGAACCTGTCTTTATTTCTTGGTATAACCATTTAAAATATAAAATCTCCCCTGTTGCTTTGAATTTCTTGCATATTTAAATAAGTGCAGTTCTCACCATCACCAAGTTATAATGTATTTCCTGATCATTCATACAATTTTCTTTCAGATTCCACAAAATGATATTCTGAAGTTTAAATTGTAGATGTGTACGATGTCAAAATTATTTATTTTTTAATGATAGTGCCCTCTGAGCCAAGAAAGTCTTATATTGTTATCTGGGATTTATTGCTGCTCTTTGCATAGCTACTAGTGTCTTCTCCTTTTATTAATGTTATACAAATGTTCAAACTAATATCCATTCTTAGTCTTTGAATGCAGTATTCTGTGTAGTCTCTCTTTATAAGCTTATTAGTAGTTTCTTCAAAGATTTTGAGTCTTCATATTTTTGTCTGTTTGCTTGATCATACTTGCTTTATAATTTCTAAAATCTCCAAGTACTTTTATTGTCATTTGTTTTAAGTACTTGATTTATTATAAATGTATACAGTTATACACAGTCCTGTGTACTGAGTGCTGTCTATGCTTTATGTTATTCCTTTTACCATGTACAGAATAGTTTTCCTTTTATTGCACTGCTTCGTTTTACATACAAGTGTTTGCATCACATATTCAGGTAACCTTGAACACAGGTTTTGTTCAAATGTTCCTGGTACTCCTTCCCTACCTTTATTTAAATTTCTTACTTAAGTATGTTTGCATTTATAGTACATCTTTGTTTTTATTTTTTGATTTATCCAGAGTTTTATTGATAGCAGTTTAAAATGCCAACACCTCTTTAAGCAATAATGCATCCACATATATAAGTGTAAATGTGTAAATGTGAATAATATCTTGGGTTTCCAAGAGCTCCTGCTTGCCAGGGCTTCTGTAACTATTGAAAATAAGGGCTCTGTTAAAAAGTCCCCTGTGGGCTGTACACAGAGTCCCACCAGCTGGTACATTTCTTGGCATATCACTATGGTTCAGTGCCAGCCACAGTGAGGGAGGGCAGGAAAAGAAAGATTGAATGTGACAAACCTGCAATTATGCTTGTGTGATACCCTTCAAATGAGTATGAAAACAGTATTTGATAGGATTTTTCTTTTCAGGATTGACTTAATTGGAATTTAAACAAGTATATATTAAAAGAGCAGATTATTACTATTTTAGGCTGTCAAAATGAACTGAAATAGATACATTTGCATGTGAATTATGACAGCCTTACTCCACATTTTCTTTCTTTGTCTAAACTCTGTTTAGATGTATTTTGAAATTTCTCATGGTATGGTGTATGATGTCGAAAATATGTATTTGAATTCAACTCCTCCCTTGCGAATCAATAGTAACAAGTTAAATCAGAAAATACTGTTTCTCTTTAAAGCCTGGCCATTCTGGGGCAAGTTCCAAGTGCTTACCTTGACGGTTTACTTTGAGGTTGTCTAAGCAAATTGAAAGCAGTGTGCTGAAGGCACTTTCATGGGTGATGTCTGTTAAGTGTCATTTACAATTTATGTAGTCTTACACAGATCTTTTTCCTTTTTATCTTTAGAATCAAATAAATAAAAATATTCTTTTGCTCCTTACATTTTTCCTGTTCGTCCAAGGAAATAGTAAAATCTATCCTTTAATACTACGAGCATAGAAACCTATTGCTTTCTTATTTTATTTTTTAATTTCTTTGTGTACCTTTTTCTAGGATTTTCATTCTTTATTATTTTATTCAGTTTGACAACTAAAAACACATTGTCTTTAATGTGTGTGAATCTTTTAAGAAATAAAATGTACTTCATTAACCCTGAAAGTAAGTGGTAAATTGTAAGCTCTTTTCTTTTTGTGTGAGGGATTTACATTATGTCTTATAGAATATGTGCACAGCTGAAGGCAAAACCTGCTACAGTGTCAGAGAGGAACAACATAAAAACAGTATTTGGAAAAACAGCCAAAAATCTACAAAGAATTAATCATAATGCAAAGCAATGCAAATCTGCACTAGGTAGAGCTTATTCTGTTAACTATTTAGTTATATGTAGCAAAACAGGTAAATAGATATGGATAAAAATATCACAATATCTATGCATCTCATAGAAAGCACTTAATGTTTAAGGGGAAAAAAAGGACACAAAATTCATACATAACCACACTCCACTTTTCTGTGACCACAATAGGAATCATAATTTTTAATACTGTAATTCACTTATGTTCTTATTAATGTTCTTAATATTTGACTCAGCAGGAGTCAGTCTCAACATGGAAAGATAGGGATGTTGTGTGGAAATTTATTTCAAGTTGAAGCATTCAGTCCTGGAAGGAGATTCCTTCCAACTCAGGGATAGATTCTAAAGGGAGTCTCCTTAAGACGCAGGAAGTAAAAACATTTACAAGTGCTAGGAAGTTCTTGAAACTTACTAGATTCATGAGGCCCTTCCTGCTCTGAGGTTATAAGCAGTATGAGCTACAGAGGGGGAAAATCTCTATGACCAATAAAATGCACACACACTGTGCAGAGCACCCCAGGATTCCAGTTTTCACCAGTTACCACCCATGCCAGGGTAGACTATTGCTGCCTTTGAGTCATGCCTTTTTCAGAAAGGAATCCAAATAAATTGTTGGCTCACTAGCCTGTACTTCAGTGGTATTGCTTCTGCTATCTATCTCTATCTGGGGTGAATACACATTTGTTCACATGTCTCCAGAAATAGAGTCACACAACAACATGTGTGTCTATGTTAATACCATATTAATATATATTAATGTAAGAATTGTTCCAAGCCAAGGTTAAGCTAATAAAGCAGGAGAAATCACAGGGAAGAAGACTGAAGATTTGCATATATTTAGTAAGAATGATCATTCTTATTTGTAAAGTTCTTAGTAGATCTCACCCTCATTAGTGACCACTAAGGTAGATTTCAGAGACAGCATTTTCAACAGAGGGGACTTGGTTAAACAGAAATAAAAAGATGAATAAATAGTTTTTTAAAATGTAAAGAGAATTTTCTTTAGAGAAGTTTGCAATAAATGAATGATAAAGATTAGAAGAGGAGAAGCCTTTACTCCTTTGTTCTGACTCATTAAACATGAGCAGGAATGAAGGAGAAATAGCATTAATGAGAAATTACAGAATATACAGCTAAAATGACATTCTGAACACCATGAGGACTTACAAAATTTGCCTTCTATGAGCACTGTGTGAGGAAGCATTTTTCTTACGTAAATGGTAAGAATAGTTGGCAAATTAATTGTCACTGCCTGGAGTTGACAAAGCATGTCTAATGTGGACTCTATGGCTGGTGACACGTGACAAGTGTAGATTCATGTATAATTCGTTTGCATAGCAAGTTGTAGTACAGGCATTTGTGTACAGTGGTTCTTCTGTGTCAAGGTTTATCACTCACTTAGAAGCCGGACTAGGCCAAGCTTATATAAATTTAACAAATTCAAAAAATAAAATGAAAAATATTTTATTTTGTAAATATGTGTGTGTGTGTGTGTGTGTGTGTGTGTGTGTGTATCTATGTACCACCTGAGTGCACGGTGCCTATGGATACCAGAAGAAGACATCAGATCCCCTGCAACCGGAGTCACAGATAGTTGTTTGCTACCATGTGGGTGCTGAGAATCAAAACCAGATCCTTCAGAAAAGCTGTCAGTACTCTTAACCCCTGAGCTGTCTCTTCAGCTCCAGGAATGTAAGTTTTTTCATGCCTGCAGCTCAGTCACCTAGAAAAGCCAATGCTCTGTAAAACCCAGTTATGATCCAGTACTTCAGGAAACTGATGTGAGGAAGAAGAGGACTTAGATCCTAGCCTGTACTGCACCAAGGAAGTAGCTAGTGCATAATCAGTCACGACAGTGGCAGAGTACAGTTTCTCTGGATGAAGTTTCCATAGAAACCTCATGGCTGGTTCTTCTCCTGTGAAGTTTGATGTATTATAGTTGCCATGAACAGCTTGTCTTCATAGCTGTTTTCTGGATTTGTGATCATGTCAGAGCAACTGGAACTATCTGGAAAAGACAAGTCAAAACCTAGGACACAATATTATGATTGGGACCAGGCTCATCACCATGCCAGTGTATGAAGCAGTTGCTTTGTTTGGTAGTTTCAGAGTTTCACGACCCAGTGATTATTAATTTTACCCCCATTCTAAGTGTGGTCCTAGGTGTGTGATGGGAAATCTGGGCTTAGCCAACTACCATTAATTTCACCTAGTTGAGTTTGCCTCTATCGCTAAGGGTTAAGTGCACATGTAGATTGAACATATGTAGAACATACAAAAAACCTGTAGGCATCATCACTGGCGATATAGTGAATAGACCTTGCTGATGGATAATATGAGCTAAGAAGACATGCTAGTGATCATGGAGGTTCATTTCAAGTTCACTGGATATCAGTGGACTAAAGGAATTTAAGAAGTCTGTAGACATAAAATGAATTTGGTTTCTGAGAAGATACTTTTTATGAGTTTTATGGAATTTATGAAGATAATCTCATGGAAGTATTAGAGCAACATGACAAAGTTTCTAATTAGCTACTTTATTGTACTGTAATATTGAAACATTTTTGAAAATCTGTACAAAGATAGGTTGAAAGTCCACTTGGCATTTACCCTCTGCAAAGTTATTTCTAATATATATTTCTCTCTAGTAAATTTTATTGTATTATGTCTAAAATCTTTTCTTGATAATATTCTGGTAAATACAAGGCTAGAACAGTTGTGCGAACAAATTTCCATCTGCTTTTTAATTTTTATCACCAGAAATACCCCTTCAGCCCCCCCAAAACAGCAAGATAATAACAACACAAACTACTACATAGTCTCTCCCAGATTTCTTCCAAAATAAAGTTGTTCTTACAATATTGGGTGTATGTGTGGAAGTATCAAGAAAAAGATACACAATCCAGTTCGTAAGGCTCCATAACTTGAGGTTGGAGCATAAACATTAGGTGTAATTGAACAGCTGGTAGAGAGCTACCTAAGGTTGATAAGTTCTTAGTTAACATTGGTTCTAATTTTAGCAATAAACTTAAGGCAAAGTAAACAATTTCACAAGTCTGTTCAACAAAATTAACTTCTAAAGAAGTGTTAAACGTTGATACGGTTGACATAGTGATGCAGAAAAACTATTGGTGGCCTATGCCAGCACAACAGTCTGTGAAAAGCATTTTAGAGTAGCAGAATATTAGATACTACAAAGGAATAATGTTGTGCTTCCAATATTTACATGATTAGCCCCTTAAAAATAAGTCAAATTCAACTAAGATTTTTCCCAGTGTAGGGCATTGTGTTTGATGTTAAGGATATTTTGCAATTAGTGATATCTTTGTTTTAATAAAATATTTCACTAACACCCGTTTTGACATACATTTTGGTTTTCAGTTTTCATGGTGCTGAGCTAGCTGACGTGAAAATAATTTGCCTCTTGTGTGATGTCTCATATGCTTTATTACTTCAGGATTAAATACTGCTGGATTTCTTTTAGAAATTAGCGAATAGAGATGACAGGATTATGTTTGTTACCCATATAATGTGGTAGATAAATCACTCCCATTCACCCTGCCTCAAGACTCCAAACAGCAAGTGGGGTTTGTCAAGTTGAAAGTTTCCTTCCATAGTTGTTTAAGCAATAACTTTCAGGCCACGACATCAGCAAAACAAAATGGAGAGTGTGTATCTTTATTTGTCACTCTGGCTATGAGAATTCCACTTGGTTCTTTTTTGGGTTATGGGGATTGCAGGTTGTGCTGACAAGGGTCTGTTCCAGATGGACTGAGATCAGAAATAAATATGTGGCTCAGCCCCAAAGAGTTACAGTTTTCAATTAGAGACAAGCATCAGAAATATATCTAGGTTTTGGTTTCACTCACTTCTAATTGGCACCTGCATTGTCAAAATGTGGAATTGATAATTGTCAAAGAGTTTGAAATTGCAATTATTTTTACTCTTTGTGATGAGGAGAGAAAAAAAAAAAAAAAGAAGGATTTTTCATGTCTCTCAGACATATTGGCCTATTCTCCAAATGACAGGTTCCTGACTGATCAACTGTACCGCCTGCTACTAAAGCCCAGTAATATTAGTCTGTGGAATGGTTTCATTCTCATCTCACACCTCAGAGATCTTGTGCTCAACCCCAGGCATCCCTTGTGTGTTTAAATCAGCTTAACGGCTCATATGGTGAGCTGATTTCCTTGTAGGCCTCTGTTTTCTCAAAAAGTGATCACCTTTCGCCAATGCCCTCAGGATTAAACAGGGCAGTCTGGGTTTCCTTTTCTGCATTGGCTATACCTTTGTAGTCAATAAAAGACTAACTCGAAAGGAATCAGCTGATGAGAGAATCAATCTTCTGGAAGCCTCCCCACAGTTTTCTCATCATTTCTGTGCGGTCTGTCATCTCAGGTTGTAAAATGGAAACCCAAACTCAGTATGTGGGAAGACTTTTACTGCTCCTTGTTAACAAAAACAGTAAGACCAGGGGTTTTGATCTTATGAGTGTATAGGTAAACAGTAAGCTGTAAGTGCAGTGTCTTGAAGTGGCTTTTCTCTGTTTCTAATGGAGGTGTGCAAAGAATTATCAAAGTGGAATCACAAAGGTCTCCCAACACACCGGAGTGTGGCTATCCATTCTGAGGAGGTCAGGTTAAATCTGAAAGTCTTAGATATGACGATGCTGGGAATCTTGTGCTACAGCAAGCAGTTCTACCTGATTCTTAATAGCTATAGAAAAAAAGACATACAGAAAGACCCTTTCTGCATTTTTATAGCAGGCTACACTGCATTAATTTATTGCTGTAGCATTACATTTTAAATCAAGTGACATTTTGTCGCATTTAACTTTTTATCCTGAACAATTTTATCTCACATAATTTGCTTTCTTGTAGAATACTCACAAATGTGTAGGAAATATATTTAGATTACCTTGGCCAACAAAGGTCATTTCTTCACACAAGTCATTGTGGTTTTTTTCCATCATCTGAGATTTTGAAATCCTCTTTGTTCTATTTTATGATTTCAGATCTTGTGTATAACTTGAAAAAATAGCTACAACAAGAATTTAAATATAGAGCTTGAATTTTTTTATTAGTTTAGGCTTTTAGTTCTTTATAATACTACATCAAACTACTTAGGTTCTCCTTCTGATAATATCTTACATACAGGTAATAAATATAAAAATGTATATAGGTAATAAATATAAAAATGTATATTTAAATGTGTGGAATCTCTTATAATTTCCTCCAATCTGCATTGGATCAACACCTCATAAAGGCAGAGAATGGTGCTCTTACCCCCCTTCTTCAGCCACACTAAAATCGCCACATAATTAAATTCTTACAAGATTGCATTTTCTTTTCTGATACTAGTGAATTCACCTGTTACTGGTAAATTTCATGCCTCAGTTCATGCTTTTGATGATATTTGGATATGCTTATGGATATTTAAGAAATAATATTGTAAGAAGTGGAAAAGACATAGACTAAAGGGTTCAAATTCCATGGAACTTATCTCTGTACAAATTACGTAAGAAATTATTCACCAAATGAAAAAGTATGTACTGTCCTAGCCTTCAGATCTTTACTCTGTGATAGCATGTGTATTTAGGAGCAGTACTGATTACTGATTGGTTGGTCATAAGGTGTATAGTATAATATCTTTTTCCGGATACTGTATAATGTTTCAATGTTAATCAAAAATCAAAATGATATAAGACAGAACTGACTTATTCTGGATTCTTAAACAATTTTTGTCACTTTGATGCTATCTCTCTTTCATTGTAAATTATCTTTCATATTTGTGTTTAATCTTTATTTTAGTCTTATTATTCTAGTCATGTTCAGTAGCTACAATTACCTGAGAAAATTAGGCAGAATGTTTTTTCTCATTATTTATACTTTAAAATAGTTTTAAAGTATACTTTAAAATGTTGGTTTGTCACAGAGTCTAAATCCCATGGTGGCAGGATCCCGAGTTGCCCAGTCACTGTGACTTTTCTTGTATCCAACACATAAAATCTAAAGGGCATGCATGGTATGTACTCACTTATAAGTGGAAATTAGCCATAAGGCAGAGGATACTCATGATAAACTCCACAGACCCAAAGAAGGTAAACAAGAAGGAAGGCCCAATTGAGAAGGCTTGAATTTCACTTAGAAAGGAAAACAAAATAGTCATAAGAGGTAGAGGGAGGGAGGAAACTGGAAGGGAGAAGGGATAGGGAAGGGAATGGGGGGGTCAGGATCAAGTGTGGGGAGACACAGGGGAGAGACCCAGTGGGTCAGAAGAATGAGTAGAAATCTGCAGCGTGGGGTGGGGTGGACCTGGGATGTGGGAGGCTCCCAGGAGTCAATGCTGGTGATCTTAGCTGGGATGGAGGTTATGGAACCTGAAGCGGTCACCTCCTGTAGCCAGGCAGGACACCCCAATGGAGGGATAAGGACACCAACCCACCCAAGAAACATTCAATCCCAAATTTGTCCTATATAAAAGAAATGCAGGAACAAAGACAGAGCAGAGACTGAAGGAATGACCAACCAAAAAGAGGCCCAACTTGAGACACGTTCTGTGGACAAACACCAATCCCTGACACTATCAATGATACCTTGTTATGCTCTCAGACAGGAGTTTATCATGACTGTCTTCTGAGATGCTCCACCCAGCAGCTGGCAGAAACAGATGCAGATAGCCCAGCCAAACTTTGGACAGAGGTCAGTAACTCTGTCCAAAGTTGGGGTAGAGTTGGGGAAGGATTGAAGGCCCTGAAGGGGATAGAAACTCCATAGAAAGACTAACCAAGTCAACTAAATTGAATTCCTGGGCTCAGAGACTGAGCCATCAGCCAAAAAGAATACATAGGCTGCACTGTGGTCCCCAACATATATGTAGCAGATGTGCAGCTCAGTCTCCATGTGGATCCTCCAAAAAGTGGAATTGGAGCTTCCCTAAAGCTGTTGCCTGACTGTGAAATCCATTCCCCTTGTCTGGCCTCAGTAGGAGAGGATGCACCTAGCCCCACAGAGACTTGATACACCAGGGTAGGGCATACCCAGGGGTCCGCACCCTTTCAGAGGAGAAGGGGAGTGGTGGGGAGGAAATCTAGAGGAGGGAACAGTGTGGGTACAGTGTTTGGTATCTAAGTAAGTGAGTAAATAAATAAGACTTAGAATATAAACCTAAATAAGTAATAACTGTAACTTTAGAAGATTTGGAAGATGAACCCAATGGTTCGTGGTTGTGAAGCCTCCTACTCAGGAGCCTGAGGCAAAAGGACCATGGCTTCTAGGAAGTACAGAGTGACAAATAATTTCTAGATCTGTCTAGGCAACTTGGTGAGATTCTTTCTCAAAGGGAAAAAAAGTAAAATGCAGGCTGATGGTACAGGGCAGCGAGAAAGCACTGAGACAGATAGCATCCATGAGTCCCTAGGCTAGGTTATAGCCTCTGTACCCCAAAAGAAATGTATGGAGGTTTTTCTAGATTCTCTTGTCTCAGGAAGCTACAAGGTCTTATGTTTTATAACCATAATTTTTTACCAGAGATATACAAAGCATTGTGGTATATGCATTACAAAATGATAAACAATTTAGAAGCAATTTACCAAAAATAGGTAGTGGAGCCCTCCCTGGCCCATTATTCATTAACAATGAGAATAGGGCTATAGCTGTGTGGTCTAGTATTCACCTAACATGTAGAAGGCCCCATATTTTATTTCAACACTAGATAAAACAAGAAACAGGAAAAAATTTAAGATTTAAAGTATACTGCATTCTAAAATTATTCTTTATCACATATATCTTTCTCCATCTGGGAATATATTATCTATCTATCTATCTATCTATCTATCTATTTATCTATCTATCTATTTCAAAGATAACCATTTATTATTATGTAAAAGTGGGAAATTCAATACAAATATCATTTTAAATTCTTATGTATAGTGTATTTCACATAGTTGTGAGTCAGTGGTGGCTATAACGCTATACACATGAACTTACAAACTGGATGTGAAGATAACCAAATAATTACTAATTAGAGCTCTAGTTAGGGGTTATATTACTGTATTTGCTTGAATGGTTATATATATTAGGCTGTTCTCACTATTGCTGTCAACATAGATTTTATAATGTCTAGAACTGAACATTCTTAAGAAGGTAAAAACATGGAAATTACTGAAGAATTATTTAAGATGTAATAGGAAATAAATACATTCTATATGAAAAATATATTTTCCAATTATACTAGATATGTTGTTGTGGTTTGAATATGCTTGACCCAGGGAGTGGCACTATTAAGAGGTGTGACCTTGTTGGAGGAAGTGTGTCACTGTGGGGGTGGGCTTTGAAACTTTCCTCCTAGCCATGTGGGAGCCAGTCTTCTATTGTTTGACTTTGGAACAAGATGTAGAACTCTCAGCTTCTCCAGTGCCATGCCTGCCTGGATGCTGCTATGCTTCCTGCCTTGATGATAATGGACTGAACCTCAGAACCAGTAAGCCAGCCCCAATTAAAGAAAGGATACTTGTTATCCTTTATACAACTTGAGTTGATCATGTTGTCTGTTCTCAGCAGTAAAACCCTACCTAAGAAGTATGTCTTACTTAAAGAAATAAGAAAATAATCAAACAATGAAATCAGAGAAACTCTTGAATTTTCAATGGCTGGGATCCTGTCTCCTCAGAAGACATTGGTATAATATTCCACATAACTCTCTTTGGCAGAAACTTGTTCTTCCCTAAACTAGTTCAGGAGACTATGCTTAACATCCTCTTCAAGGTTTGAATTCTGTACTAAGGAGAAACTCTTAAAATTGTTTTTAACACTGTGCCTACTCAGTACAACTGCAGCTTCAATGGAGCACCAAAATTTACACTCAAAATTTTATTGATATCAATTACTGTTGCTTTGTTAAACTTATAATAAAATATATTAGCTTTGTTTGAAACAAGAAATGCAAAACACATACTTATAAATTAATAACAAAATCATGAATAATAATGGAAGCATACATGATATCTTCTCAGGTGGAATTCCCAGTCATATTATTGATTGCAATAATGTATTTCTTCATTACTAACATAAAACTGCTTATCTCTAATCCAGTATAAAATTATTAATTTAAGAATTTATGCAAGCACTTTTATAATGTAATATAAAAATAGTTTAAAGTCAAATAAATTGGCAGAAAGAAAGATAATGTAGAAAATGAATATGTAGATAAGGTTAATACACAAAGTACACAGCAAAGATTAGTTTCACGTTGGTTTTGATTTTGAAGTAATCTAGAAAACAAATACTTATGAGTTAAATATATAATAATATCCTTAATATAAAAATAATTTTTTGCTTTGGTAACACAGTAATAATGATAGTCAAGATAAACTCCTACGGTATTTGCTTAAGTATGTATTTGTCTATTTTAAAGGGTATTTTCTGTAAGTGCACTGTATAGGGAAGAAAATAAATAATTTGCTTTGAATGTTTCTTATATTTCCCAATATAGGCCAATGGTATATCAAATTCACAATATAAAAATAGTTATTTTGTAATTTTAGCTTTGATAAGCTTCCAAAAACTCTTGTAGAATCATTCTTATTTGTAGCTCAAAATCAAGTAAAAAGAGTGGCACAAAGTAAAGAAATTCTCAGAGAATGTGCACATTGGTGTTGTAGAACTCACATGAAGCTTTGTCAGCAATGGCTTCCAAACATTTGCACAATTTCTGAGTTTTAAGGTATTAAAAGCGATTTTTAAAAGCTGTGCATGGAAATCATATACTACTTACACAAGTATGATTGAGCTAGCCCAAAGCAGATTTAATTGGTTTATGTAAAGGGAAAATAGGCATGTCTTAGGCATGTCTAATCTAAAAGTTCATATGAAAGCAGGACCTCAAGATCTCAGTGATCATTGAGAGTGTCCTGTCACAGATTTAAATCCTGTGGCAGTCCATTGAGAAGCCGGTTAATGGAGCTAAACCAACCTCATCTCTGATTGTTCATCTCTGTCACCCAGGCAACAGAGAGTATTTCCATCTACTTGTGAAACAGGTATTCGATGAGGTGCGTGGACATGTATGTGGAAACAATGAGAACAGCTGTGAGATTCTTGATTATACCCTTGAAGTTCTGGTATAAAACATCCTCTTTCACTCTTCTGCCTGAAGATGCCATGCTAATGTGATTATCTCCCTGCTCAAGCAGATTCTCTCAACCAGTATCTTAACGTTTGTTGAAAGTTCATTTTCAGAATTTTCTTTCCAGAATTCTAGAAATAAACCTATCTAAAGGGAAAGTCAGTTCCTAGATCAGATACTACTGAATGTTTCCAAAGGTTTGCTCTGTCTATTTCCTTTGTTGGTTGGTGAAGTGAACACAGGGTAGTATAACATGCCAGCTTTCCACCCTTTCCTGCAGCTAGATGTAGCTTACAAGGAGGAACACATTCCAATACATGTAGAAGTGATAGCCACAGCTTCTACAATAACAAATTAAACACAAAGTTTCTCGCACTAATTTGCCTTCTCTTGGGCAACAGTAAAGGATGCATGCAGAGCCTTTGACCATGCCGATAAGGATATTTTGAGAAGAATTCTTAACCTGAAGTCCAAAAATCAAGCCTTCCTAGAGGGTCACAAGTTTAGAAAAGAAATACATCTAAATTTTCATTAGCCTCTAACTAAAAAAAAAGAAAAGTATATCTTTCAACTGCTGTAAAAACACTTTATTACTTTAGCAATATATGACCTCTTTCTCTATAAAAATAATTAACATAATTTTCTTTTCTTTTTTTTCTGAGTTAAGTTCTTGTTGTGCTGCCCAGGCTCATTTCAAACTTATATCTTTGAGTGATCCTGTCTTATAAAACTCTCAAATAGCTGAGAATTACAGGCATATGTCTTCCATCAGTTAGATATATTTGATAATACCAAAAATTAGTTTTTTCTGCTAAGTTTCATGGAAACATTGTAGTAGTTACCAAATCACTTTTCATTTAATATACTAGTAGGAAAAGATATCACAACATTGTGTTTGTTTGTCAGTATTTTCTGGCTTGTATTAGTTTTGGTTTTTTTTTTTTGTATTGATCTGACCAAATTCTTGTGCAAAACAACTTAAGACATAAAATATTCCTTTGGCTCATGATCTCACAGAGGTGACAGTTCTTTAGGCTGAGGAAGCTTGGCAGATTCCATCATGATAAAAGCATGTAGTAATGTTTCAAGTGATGCTACACAGGAAGCAGAGCAACCGTGGCCACCAGGAGATGTCTATTTCCCAGCCAAGCACCATATCCTTGATGTCCAAAATCTTCACAATATCAGCAGGTATGGCATGAGAACTCAGAACATGGATCTCGGGGTAGGCTGTTCAGATTCAAATCACAAATTCATTGTTAATTAGTTTCCTTTGTAGTCTTATTTATTTTATTTAATGCAAATAAAAATATCACCACATAAGGAATTCATAGATTTTTGATTGTAATCAAAGGAGCCGGTGACTCAAAATGATCAAGAGACAAGTGTCTGAGGCTCTCAGCTACTTGGTACTCAGTGTGTGTGCGTTCTTACTGTTGTGGTAACAAAGTATCACAAGTAAACCACCAGAAATTTATCTTTCCTGGCTCTTGTGTCTTAGAGTCTTAGTTCTATCATAGAGATAGACCACCCACACATCTAGGACAAGGGTTTGGTGGGAGCACTTATTAAACCCTTCAGGTCCTACTAAATCCTAGACCAGTGGTCCTCAACCTTCCTAATGCTGTAACCCATTAATACAATTCCTATGTTGTGATGACCCCAACCCTAAAATTATTTTCATTGCTACTTCAAAACTGCAATTTTGCTGCTGTTAGGAATAGTAATGCAAATATTTGTGTTTTATGTGATGGTCTTAGGCGACCCCTGTCCTTTGACGTCCAAAATGGAATTTTACCCACAAGTTTACAGCTGCTGTCCTAGATGTTTCTGCTCCCTGAGACATTTTTCCACACTCTTCTCTTTAGCTGTCCTTCTCTCTGTTTCCCATACAATCTTTCCTTATCCTAAGGTCAAATTGAACTAAGGGCTTACCTCGCCTCAAAGAGTTGAGCATTAAAACTTCCTTTTAATTCTTTATATTTGCAATGATCGCACTTTCAAATGAAGTCACTCATAACTAAATAACTATACTCACATAATAACAACTATAGTCACATAATTGCAGAGATTTAGAAGTTCAATACATACAATGGGAAGACATAATTCAGACTGTAACTTTCCAAAGACACATATGTTCCTGTAATTTAAGTCAGTTTATTTTATAACTCAGTTTATATTGTAAACCCCATGCCCAAGCAGTTACACTTTGGAACAAAAACTGAGGTGAATTCTAATTTAGATGCAGGTGATAGAGCTCATGAGGGATCTTGACTGCCCATGCAAATAATTATTGCTAGATTTTCCAGTTCATAATTGTGCTCTCTGATCAATTAACAAGGTAATTCTTCTAGGACAAGAGTATAGCCTGCATCTGTTTTAATAACAAAAGGTTATGTACTTGCAACAGAGACTGTGTAACTCACAAAGCCCAACATATTCAGTATCTGCTTCTTTAGGTAAAAAAAATATATATATATTTTTCCTTGTCTAGGATGCAAAAGGGATGAGAAAAAATGGACTTCTCTTACCATATGTTCCCCATAATAGAACATAAAGAACTTGGGCACTGTTTTAAGATAGAACCTGAAGAATTAACCAGATAGTACAATATGAACTAGACATTAGACTAAGACTCTAAACTGCTGAATAAATATATGTAATTAGGGAATACATTTACCCATCATTGAAATAAGTTACATAAGGATATCGATAGACAGGAAAGAAGAAAACCATCAGCAAATTATTTAACAGTTAAAGCAACCATAAATTAAACTCACATGAAATAGAAGAAAATGGTCATTTGGCATAAAGAGATTGTACGAGAACAATCAGGCATAATTGTTTGGTATATCTTACTTTCACTGGCATTATTAGTGGGACTGCAGTTTGACCTGACAATAAGAGTGGCCTCCCTTGAACATTTTGGCAGTCTTATTTCTGTCCTTTGAGAAATACGGAACAGACAAAGTATAAAAGTTCTTGCTTGAACACTGAAACAATAACATAGTGTGAAGAATTCTCAAGAGCTCAAAGGACTCCATTTTATGGGTTCCTGGGAGCCAGAGATTTCATAGACACTCATATAAAAGACCTCAGTTCCTTTGAAATCAGTGGTCACATGGGAGAACTAACAGTATTAGACATTTATAACATAGAGTAATGGCATTTCTATTGGGAAACAAAAGATATCTCACATTAAACAATCATGAGCAACGGCAGATGAACAGGTAGTGTGATGGATTTAGGCACATTTCAGAAGGAAGACAGAACTTAGCAGTCGTAGGTTCAGTTAAGGTCAGTTAAGTTTTATTGTTACAGCTGCAAATCTCCATAATTTTGTGATGAAGAATATGCATTTTACAACCATTAGATTACATGATAAATATTTTTTAACATACCTAGAAGAAAGCAACAATGGCAATGTGGTGGACACGGTTTCACAAATAGTACTAGGGCACAAAGCTTTGTACTCTGGCCAGAGTTTAATGGAACTTGAAAAAATGTGCTGACATTCCTAGGTACAAAAACACAAGAGATTTTTAGTGGATAGCTGTTCTCCTTTCTGCCCCCTGTACTTGCTTTAAAACTTACTATTCCTTGATATCACCCACATGGACTATTACTATGTATTGAGAAACTGTCTTCTGATTTGCTGGCCCTTGTCTTCTCATTTGCTCCCATTTCCGTGTCCATTTCTCATACTAATCATTTGTGATAAAGCAACTTTGGTTCTCATAACTGCATGGATTTATGTTAACTATTAGTGCATATGGGTTGTGTATATATTAAAAAGGCTTCATTATATGTTTTTCTAGGCTAAGAAGAAGGGCTGGAGAAATGGCTCATGCTGCTCGATGTTGAGGTCCTTGATCCATTTGAAGTTGAGTTTTGTGCATGGTAATAAATATGGATCAATTTACATTCTTCTACATGCAGCTATCCAGTCCAATCAGCACCATTTGTTAAGGATTCTAGAAAAAAGCCTTTGCTGAGACTTGCAGAAAATCAGGAGTATCTGGGTGTTTCAGAGTAATGCTCACAAATTAGATCATCTACACTACAGAGCAGAACAATCATGTATAGGCAGAAGGTCTTCAGGCACGTGAAAAGTTCTGGAAGTAATGATATTGGGAAATGGTTAAAACTGGAGGAATTGTTAATGTCATGAATGCTTACATGAGAGATTTATGGCACCCTTAACAGGCTAGGAAAATGTGTCAATTATAGCTTCTAGCTTTGATGGGAAGATGATGAGAAATTTGAATTTCATTGAGATATATTGAGTCCATGCTATTTATGGAATATTTGTATTTTGTTATCACTATTATTTTCTTTGTAAGTAAAGAAAACATTCAGATATAGGAAATGACTACAAGTTTAAAGTAATAAGACAAACCCAGGCAGCTGGAAATTAGGCTTGAGCACCTGGAGGCTTGTGTGGTGCTCAGAGCTCTTTGTTCGACTCTAATAGAAATTACACATGTTTTAATAGGTCCAGACAAAATAGTCTGTAGGTGTTGTAGTCTCTTTCATCTGGGTTCAATATGATCAGCACCATGAGCTTCATGTTCAATAGGCTTGATTTAGAAGACACCTACAGAAATTAATGGCATCTATGTTCTCCATGGGAGCTTCAGGTTTACTTCTTAGTCATTCCCAGCTTTGTGTGATGGGCAAGAATACATTAACAGAACCCCTTTTCTGCTAATATCTTGATTATGACATTGTGAGCAAGTGATTTCAATTTGTCTTGAAACATTACTTAAATAATCAAAGTACAGACTCTTTTCTGAAGGAGAGCACGGGTCCTTTGCTTACTTCTAGACGATAAGCTTCAAGAGATGAATGGGCCTTACTTATCCCCCTCTACAAGGGCCAGGAAACTGAATTTGTAGTTAACTGTTTCCTTTTAAACAATTTTACTAATTTATGAAATAATGGCCTTTTCATGTAGTTGTTTACTAAAGAGTTTTGTAATCGTTGATAGCCCCTGGACAGCTTTGGATAAGGTCCTTTATATCAGATTTCAGATGAGTCTTCTCAGCTAAATGAACATCTCAAATAACTGGAGCCATTCTCTCAAAACTCTTTATTTTATGTAGACTTGATAAACATCTTTACAGAATTATATTATGTGGTGTAGATAAGAGAATATGCTTGAACTAATTTAACTATTTCCTGATGAGTCAGGCCCATTATAATGCCCATTAATCATAGTGCTATGGCAAGGCAATATAGGCCTCTGGGACTGTTAAATTAGACAGAACAGTCTGTCCCCGAGAGCAAATTGATTCAAGTTACCATCTTTCCCTGCTTGGTCTTCTATTCTCTATTCCTTTTCTTCTGTCACCTGTCATTATCAGCTAAGATTAGACAACCACATTTACTAAAACAATAATCTTAATTTTACATAGGTAGCATCTGAATAAATGCATTGGTTACATGATTCTCCTAAGTAGTTGAATTCTATCAGTTGGCATAATTCCCTTCCCAAGCACTATTGAAATTATATTTTAAAAAGAATTCTGATTTTGAAGTTACCCTAAGATATTTAATTAATAGGAAACAGGACGTTAAGGGACATAGAAAATATTGGTGCAATTATCAATACACACTGAGAAGATCTATATGATTCTCTAACCCCTCATAAATATTAACAATACTTTGTTTCCTGAGTGCTATGGATAGCCTGCTCTCTTTCTCTCCCCTTGTATACATTCTGTTGTATGTGAATCCGCACTGCTTTCTGACTCCTCAAATCTGCATATTATGTTTTATTTACTGTAGAAAATTAAAAATTTTCTCAAGATTATTTGAACATCTTCCTTATACTCTAATCATAATAATATTAAAATTCTTGCTGTGCTTTGGATTTTAAATGTCTTCTTGTGTTATAACTTGGTCACCAGCTTATGACACTGTCTTGGAAATAGCACCCTGAGTTATTTCACCAATGAGCACCCTGGTGAAAGAGCATTAGGCCAGTGGGTTCCTTGATTGAATATTGTTGTCCTTGCTACATCCCAGCTTCTTCTTTTCTTTTTGCACCCAAGCCAAACCAAAGGGGTAGCCTCCTCTGCCATGTGCTCCTACTCTTCTGTACCGGGCCATCAAAATCCCAAAGCAACAAGCCAAGTGCCATGAACTGAAACCTCTGAAATTGAGCCGAATTGATGCCCTCCCCCTTTAAAATTGATTATTTCAGGTATTTAGTCAGAGTGACAGGGAGCTAACGTTGTTCTGCTTGTCTCAACTTCCACCTCCTGGCTATATTTGTAGTTCCTCTTTTCATCAGCTAAAGCCATGAGACGTTCATAGTGTGGTCTTCATGAAAACCTCTGCTGATCCTGAGGACAACAGAATCCATCAGCCTATTCTCAGTCTTCATCGTACTCATCTGGGTGACAGTGTGTGGCACAGTTGATAACCTCCTTTTCTTTTAAACAATGTATTCTTTTTAGCTTCTAAGTCCTTATGTTGTTCTTATAGTTTTCCTGTCCATGGAGCCATCCTCCTTGAGTCTCCATTTCTGGTTTCACTTCTGCATCCAGTTCTAGGTATTCTTATGTTGCCTGGCTTCTATTCATCTCGACTTTCCAGATACCAGTGCTCTTATGTACACTGTATATGGAAATCTTATTTTTATGTCAAGAATTATTGAATCCTTGTCTTATGTATTTCTAGTTGTGAACATCAAATGAGTATTTGTTGCTCAAGGTTGGATGCCTTAAAGGTACTTTTAAGTTAAAATAAGACTTAAAATAAATTTAAAGTTTTCCTTCATGAAGTGGCCTCCATGTTCCTCATTTCAGAAAACAATGTTGCTACTATTCTAAGTGTTCCTTCTTAAGTTGTTTATGAAAATGTTTATTACTTCAGGCATTCCAGAAGCTTTTTCGCTCAAGTGAGCACTATCATAGATATACATTTAAAAAGTCTAACCAGATCTTTATTGTCCCCATCCTTTCTCTTCTCTTTGAGACATCTGTATCTCTTAGCTAGAATACCGCTGTGGCCTCCTCAACTCAGACACCTGATTTTATCTAGTCTCTGACACTCCACTTGCCCTTCCAGATGACATACTGACCTTTTAAAAGTGAAACATGTTACAGCATGTTCTTGTATTTGTCCTCTCAAGTGCTTTACTGAATTGAGAAACTTGGCATGTTTTTCGAAGCTGCAGATCCTGTATATTTGGTGTTGTCTACAATCAAGTAAGCAATTAGGTATAAATTCCTACTCTGATTTAACCATCCAGTCTTGTTGCTCTTCTTCACATAGACCGTAATCAACTTTCTTTTGTGCTATGTCTCTTCTACCAGAGCTCATTCCCATGTGTGCCTGCACCTTCCCTTCACTACTATCTTCCCCTCACTATTATCACCAGTTAAGAGTATCCTTCCCTGACCATCCTCTTAAAAATAACAGACAGTTCTTTCTGTGCATTACATCAACCTCAGTACACAGGGCTCTTTCTGCTTCTTACAAGTAGAATGTCTGACCCTTGGTTCAAAGCTTCTTTGCTTTGTCACTGTTACATCCTCAGACCGTGGAATAGTGCATATACCTAATGAACAATACATATGTGAAAGGTGAGTGGGTGGGTAAATAAAGACCTTTGTGAATCCCTCTATTTTGTTAGCTTCTTGTTGAGAGAAGTGCTTTTCCTAATCTGTCTGCAGACTCTTGGATTGTACTCTTCACCCTTTACTGTTTACCCAAACACACACTAAATCAATTTGCTCTGTGCTGAGGATAATTCTACACCTAATCTATACTACCAGATCTTTCAGACAATGGCTTTCTCTGATGCTTGCAAGACTTTTAAAGCCTTATTTTTGGCTTGTGGGTTTCTTGGTTTTTAAAAAAACTGGTTGTGGTTATTTGAAGCCTGATTGCTAGTGAAGGCAAAAATTATCCTATGAATTTTATAGTGTACAATACTAAAACTTTTACAATGAATCTGTTCAGGAAATTCAACTTGATTCTTACTGGATTCAAATTTCCTTTGGCTTCTCAACCTGACAGAGCCAAATAAAAGCAATTTAACTTTTCTTTCTTTTATGTTAATAATGTGTTTGGTGTAAGTGAAATGGCGTTGAAACATTACATTTAAATATAAAGGAATTAGATATAAGACATTTCAGTTAAATATAAGGGAAGATAAACAGTACAATGGATAAATATACATTTTTTTTTAAATCCCCATGGGAAAATGAAGAGTAATGCAAAGAGCAAGAATTTCTAAACCAGAATAAATTAAAATGAGAATTGAAACTGACAATCATTTTTATGTTGACAAATAGTGAAAATTTCACAAATTATGCTGCCATTTCTAGTGTAATGGCAGTTCCAATATACCACATTTACTGTAACAGAATTCTGTGCAGTATAGAGGTTTTAGGAGATGGTATTCTACCCACATTATAGGTAGTATAGACCTGAATGGGATTTGTTTTCAGTGATAACATAAATATAAGTGGTTTCAGTAATAACATGGTTGTCAGCCAAACAGATTGATAGAGGAATATTACTACAGTTACTAAGTATTATTTATTTTTTTGTTGTATGAAACCACCTCAAAGATAGTCTTCCAGAAACTCAGGTTTATAAAATAGGTGAAAAAAATTGAGAAAAGTCAAATGCTTTAAATCAAAACCAGACACTATATTGAAAACCAGTTTAGTTGGAAACACATTGAATATAATAAAGAACTGGGTAGCTGGGCAGTGGTGGCACACGCCTTTAATCCCAGCACTTGGGAGGCAGAGACAGGCAGATTTCTGAGTTCGAGGCCAGCCTGGTCTACAGAGTGAGTTCCAGGATAGCCAGGGTTACACAGAGAAACACTGTCTCGAAAAACCAAAAAAAAAAAAAAAAAAAAAAAAGAACTGGGTAAAAGTAATATTGAGGCATATATGGGTGTGGATATATATATATATACACACACACACATATATCATATATGGAGTATAAATATATATTTATATAATATATGCCACAACATTACACAATATTACCATATATACACACATATATATATATCTCAGGTGGTAAATTTATATCTTTTATTTTTTAAATTATTTTATTTATTTATATTCCAGACATTGATCCCCTTCCACAGTTCCTCATCCCACTCCTCCTTCCCCTTGCCTCTGAGAGGGTGCTGCCGCTCAAACCTTCCGCTTCCCTGAGGCCTCAAGTCTCTTAAGGATTAAGCACATCTTTTCCCACTGAGGCTAGACCAGGAAGTCCTCTGCTATGTATGTACCTGGGGCCTCCAATCATCCTGTGTATGTGTCCTGGTTGGTGGCTCAGTCTCTAGGAGCTCCCTGGGGTCTGGGTTAGTGAAACTGCTGGTCTTCCTATGACGTCACCCTCCCCTTCAGCTTCTATAATCCCTCTTCTAATTCAACCATAGGAGACCCCCAACTTCAGTCCAATGGATGGGTGTAAGTATCTGCATCTGTCTCAGGCAGCTGATAGTAGAGCCTCCCAGAGGACAGCCATGCTAGTGCACATCTGTAATCCAATTGCTTGGGAGCTCCAGACAGGCAGATCCATGGAGCTTATTGACAAATCAATCTAGCTAATAGGTAAATTCCATACTCTGTGAGAGAATTTGTCTCAGGAAAATAAGGTGCAAAGCCATTGAAAACGACACTTGATGTCAACCTCTGGTGTCTACATTCACACGTGTATACACATGAATAGAAGAAACAATATACTCAACACACACACATGTTCACATGCACATTCACACCACATACACACACACAGGAGAATATTTCATTCTAGGACCTTCTGTTTGTCATATTCTGTCATGGTGACAAAATGCCCAGCTCATGGTTTAAGCCCATGGTTACTGGGCTTGATTATTTGTGGGCTGTTGTGGGACATATCATTTTGAGAAGAAAAGGTGTTCACCTCATACAGCAGAGAGAGAGAGAGAGAGAGAGAGAGAGAGA